>CM069858.1:49166659-49766659 GCA_036172795.1 Pelodytes ibericus | reverse complement strand
TAGTAACATAGTAATTTAGGTTGAAAAAAGACACAAGTCCATCAAGTTCAACCCTTCTACCTATCATTTCAGCGTTTTGATCCAAAAGAAGGCAAAAAATGCCTATTCTATTATTAATACCCCCTGTATGTTCTGCTTTTCTAAAAAAACATCCAGACCATTTTTAAATGCATCTATTGTGGTTGATAGCACCACCTCTCTTGGCAGTGAGTTCCATAATTTTATTGTCCTTACCGTAAAGAATCCCTTCCTTTGCTGCCTATGAAATCTTTGCTCTTCCAGTCTCAGGGGGTGACCTCTTGTTCTTTGTACATTTCTATTAATGAACAGGTCCCTGGAGAGCTCCTTATATTGGCCCTGCACATATTTATATAATGTTATCATATCCCCTCTAAGACGCCTTTTTTCTAAAGTAAATAAATGCAATTTTTTAAGTCTCTCTTCATAACTAAGATCCTCCAATCCCCTTATTAATTTTGTAGCTCTCCTTTGCACTTTTTCTAGTTCCTTAATATCCTTTTTAAGGACTGGTGCCCAGAATTGTACTGCATATTCAAGGTGAGGTCTTACCATTGATTTGTAAAGAGGCAACATCATCATCATCACACCGTACGTCCATGTGTGTAATGCTGCCTGACTGAGACATATCCCTGTTATCTACATCCTCTGGCAATAATGGTTGGCATCACTCATTTCTTCCAACTGATGTGTAAATAACTCCTCTGACAGATCAAGTGAAGCGGCTGTGGTGCTAGTGTTGGTGGTGGCGGCAGGCGGGCGAGTGGTAACTTGAGAGGTGCCCGAAGCTAAGCTGGAGGAGGATGGTGCGTCAAGGTTCCGAGCAGAAGCTGTAGAAGATTGGGTGTCCTGTGTTAGCCAGTCAACTATGTCCTCAGAACTTTTCGAGTTCAGGGTACGTGGCCTCTGAACACTGGGCATTATTCTAGGGCCAAAGGGAATCACAGCACCACAACCACGACAGCCCCTGCGGGTTGGCCTGCCTCTGCCTGTAATTTTTTTTTTTTCGATTAGTGGTACTATGCGTGCAAGCTACTGTGACAACAGATATGAGTGGCACTGTGCACTGGCAGAAGTTGGCAGAGTAGACGCTGTAGGCCTGACACACACGCTTGCAGACAACTAACTGCTATTCAATCTATTACAGATTTTTTTTAAATGTACACTACTGTTACACCAGATATGAGTTGCACTCGTGTGACACTGTGCCCTGGCAGGCCCTGAAACGCACACGTGTGAAGGAAACTGACTGCTATTATTTCACAGTCAAATTTCTATTTTTTTTTTAATGTACACTACTGTTACACCAGATATGAGTTGCACTGGTGTGACACTGTGCCCTGGCAGGCCCTGAAACGCAGACGTGTGAAGGAAACTGACTGCTATTATTTCACAGTCAAATTTCTAGTTTTTTTTTTAATGTTCACTTCTGTTACACCAGATATGAGTTGCACTGGTGTGACACTGTGCCCTGGCAGGCCCTGAAACGCACACGTGTGAAGGAAACTGACTGCTATTATTTCACAGTCAAATTTCTAGTTTTTTTTTTAATGTACACTACTGTTACACCAGATATGAGTTGCACTGGTGTGACACTGTGCCCTGGCAGGCCCTGAAACGCACACGCGTGAAGGAAACTGACTGCTATTATTTCACAGTCAAAAAAAAATTTTTTTTTTTAACCCCTTAGTGACAAGACATTTTCACCTTGACTTTCCCTTGGTGACAAAGGCTGTTTTGACATTTCTAGGGTGTTTGTGTTTAGCTGTACTTTTTTTCTTTCTCAGATACAGTACCCACACAAATTATATGTCGTTTTTATCATCATAAGAAGGGCTTTCATTAGATACCATTATGTTCATCATATCTTATAATTTACTACAAAAAAATCATAAAATATGATGAAAAATTAAAAAAAACACACTTTTTCTAACTTTGACCTAAAATATAATTTACACAAATAAAATCATTAAAAAAGACCCCGTCTAAATAGTTTCTAAATGTTCTCCCGAGTTGAAAAATATGCATGTTTCCATATTTTTTGGTATTTTTTTAAGAGTTATGGGGCAAAAACCAAAAATAGTGTTTTTTGGTTTTTTCCTATATTGATCTTTTGACCCCAACAAAACCCAAAATTTAACCCTAACACTAAATTTAACCCCAACTCTAATCCTTATTATATCCCTTAATATTTTTTAACTTTAATTTAATTTTAACCCTATCCCTTATGCTAAAAAATATTTAATTTTAACCCTATAGGCTAATATAGCTAAATAACCTGTTTTTAATTAATTAAATATTTATTTTAAATATTTCCCATTGCAATGCTACTAAACTACCACTAGGGGTAGTCAAGTAGCATATTCAGAGCGACGGAAGTGAAGTTACTTTCACTTCCGAAGCTCAGACCGGCAGAGGACCTAGCCATATTGACGGAGCAGCATGCTCCGTCAATATGGCTCCCCACGATCGCTCCATGGGGCAATCGTGGGGGTCCCGAAATAGAAATTTCGGTTCTGGCTATTGCCTCGATGTCGAGGCAATAGACCAGCACTGTTAAAGCGGTTTTCGCGATCGTTGATAGCGAAAACCGCTTCATTCAATGCAGGACGTGCCAGGCACATTCTTTGTCGTTAAGGGAGTTTCTCCCAGGACGTGCCTGGCACGTCCTTTGTCGTCAAGGGGTTAAATGTACACTACTGTTACACCAGATATGAGTTGCACTGGTGTGACACTGTGCCCTGGCAGGCCCTGAAACGCACACGTGTGAAGGAAACTGACTGCTATTATTTCACAGTCAAATTTATATATTTGTTTTTATGTACACTACTGTTACACCAGATATGAGTTGCACTGGTGTGACACTGTGCCCTGGCAGGCCCTGAAACGCACACGCGTGAAGGAAACTGACTGCTATTATTTCACAGTCAAAAAACATTTTTTTTTTTTTAACCCCTTAGTGACAAGACATTTTCACCTTGACTTTCCCTTGGTGACAAAGGCTGTTTTGACATTTCTAGGGTGTTTGTGTTTAGCTGTACTTTTTTTCTTTCTCAGATACAGTACCCACACAAATTATATGTCGTTTTTATCATCATAAGAAGGGCTTTCATTAGATACCATTATGTTCATCATATCTTATAATTTACTACAAAAAAATCATAAAATATGATGAAAAATTAAACAAAACACACTTTTTCTAACTTTGACCTAAAATATAATTTACACAAATAAAATCATTAAAAAAGACCCCGTCTAAATAGTTTCTAAATGTTCTCCCGAGTTGAAAAATATGCATGTTTCCATATTTTTCGGTTTTTTATTAAGAGTTATGGGGCAAAAACCAAAAATAGTGTTTTTTGGTTTTTTCCTATATTGATCTTTTGACCCCAACAAAACCCAAAATTTAACCCTAACACTAAATTTAACCCCAACTCTAATCCTTATTATATCCCTTAATATTTTTTAACTTTAATTTAATTTTAACCCTATCCCTTATGCTAAAAAATATTTAATTTTAACCCTATAGGCTAATATAGCTAAATAACCTGTTTTTAATTAATTAAATATTTATTTTAAATATTTCCCATTGCAATGCTACTAAACTACCACTAGGGGTAGTCAAGTAGCATATTCAGAGCGACGGAAGTGAAGTTACTTTCACTTCCGAAGCTCAGACCGGCAGAGGACTTAGCCATATTGACGGAGCAGCATGCTCCGTCAATATGGCTCCCCACGATCGCTCCATGGGGCAATCGTGGGGGTCCCGAAATAGAAATTTCGGTTCTGGCTATTGCCTCGATGTCGAGGCAATAGACCAGCACTGTTAAAGCGGTTTTCGCGATCGTTGATCGCGAAAACCGCTTCATTCAATGCAGGACGTGCCAGGCACATTCTTTGTCGTTAAGGGAGTTTCTCCCAGGACGTGCCTGGCACGTCCTTTGTCGTCAAGGGGTTAAATGTACACTACTGTTACACCAGATATGAGTTGCACTGGTGTGACACTGTGCCCTGGCAGGCCCTGAAACGCACACGTGTGAAGGAAACTGACTGCTATTATTTCACAGTCAAATTTATATATTTGTTTTTATGTACACTACTGTTACACCAGATATGAGTTGCACTGGTGTGACACTGTGCCCTGGCAGGCCCTGAAACGCACACGTGTGAAGGAAACTTCACACGTGACCCCGTATCTGACAGATATGCACAGGACAGCACACATTAGGAGAAAGAAGGGTCTGTGCACAATGGATATTGCATAAATTCTGTGTTGTTAAAATGCCAGGCACTTGGAGGGGCAGGGTAGGCATTGTTTTTTCTAGATGCAACCTTGCCACTGATGAATAAAGAGGAACAATAATGTTCTGAACTCTTAGACCTGTTTTCCTTTTCATATAGGAGTTTAATAAGCCAGGACAAACTTAACTGAGTTTTAGGAGCCAGAAAAAAATTCCAGGAGCCAGACAACGGCACATACACACACGTCCCAGTCAGTCAGTCATTCACATACACACACAGAGTACGTCAGTCAGTAACATATACACACACACAGTCAGTAACATATACACACACAGTCAGTTATTAACATACACTCACAGTCAGTCATACACAGTCAGTCATTTACATACACATACCCACACACACATACCGTCAGTCAGTCACACACACATGCAGTCAGTCAATCACACATATACAGTCATATAGTCAGTCAGACAAAAAAAACTGCTGATCAGTCAACATGTCCCCCTTCCCAGCTGCTATATACCTCATTGCAGGGAAGGGGGCATTTCCGTTCCAGCTTGGTCAGCTAAGAGGCATAGACCATCCTTGCTGCTAGGTGTGAGATGAGAATTACAGCAAATTGAAGGGTGAATATATGCTAAACTATTCCAAAAATTAATTGTTCTCTTCAATGTAATTCAGTTTCCAATAAAGTTCACACTTCTATGTAATTCTCTTTGCCAATAAAGCTCACACTCTAATGTAATTCAGTTTTCCAGTAAAGCTCACACTCCAATGTAATTCACTTTGCCAACAGAACTCACTCTCTTATGTGTGTACCTTTAGGATTTATTACCTTCAGGGTTTTTTTTAGGTAGCCCAGACATATTTAAATATAGACATATGTTTCCAATGTGCATCATGAGCAAAAACTATAAACAAATTATCCACATACACTTGTTTCCCATAATTCTATATGTGTCGTGCAAATCAAGTAAATCAAATTATAGATGGCAGATTAACAGTTTTCTCACCACAAAAGACCCACATAAAATGTTGCTTTTTTATATATAAATTATATCGTTTTAATTATAATAAAATCAAGTGGTCTATTATCTGATTTGCTCTGCTCTGGACACAAACATTATTACAATGCAATGAGCCTGAAACAATGCATTTTTTATAAATGGATAATTGTTTTGATGTATATCAGTGCTTCTTTAACCTGGGTTAAAGAGCCCCCAACAGTTCAGGTGTAAGGGATTACCCAGTTGTTTTTTTCTTTTAACCATTCTGCCTATCTAGCCAATTTTCTAAATCCTTTCATTATATTATGAATCTATTATTCATTATACCCTGGTGTTATTTTATATTTAGGATAGCCTTATATCTATCCCATGCATGCTTAAACTCCTTCACTTTATTAACCTCTACCACTTCTACTTGAAAATTATTCCATACATGCACTATGCTCTCAGTAAAGTAATACTTCCATTAGTCCCTGGTCTTATCTTATATCTAGGATAGCCTTGTGACTATCCCATGCATGCTTAAACTCCTTCTGTGTATTAACCTCTACCTCTTCCGCTGGAAGGCTATTCCTGATATTACTTTTACATCTTTGCCCCTCTAATTTAAGGCTATGTCCTCTTGTTGTGGTATTTATCTCATATATATGAAAACAATTGCTTATATACAAGAAAACGCCTCTTCTAGACAAAACATCATTATAGGATAATAATTAATGAAATATTACCAGAACATAGGACTTTGCAGCTAATTCTAAAAACATATATATTGATCCAGAACAGCTCTTATTCAAATAATCATTAGAACACGTGAACAAAAAAAGTATAGAGTAAAAAGTAAGAGCTTAAAGCATTTACTAAAGATTCATAATTAGCTGCTCCTCATTACTACTGCCTTCCTTCTTTGTTCATTTTTCTGTGTATTTTTGTGTTCATTTATAGCTTTTCTTCTTTATTTATTTCTGTGTCCATTTTTGATTTTATTTTATTTCATTTCATATATTCTATTCAATAAATTAATTTTTTTCAACACTAGCAATATATTTGATATTATGTCTTATATATTTTTTTTATATATGTTATCATTTATTATGGCTCTATTAAATGTTATTTATATTTATTTTATATTGTTATTATTTTCTCCTTTTTTTGTATCTATGAAACTATATTCTGTGCCCTCACTCTCACATATTTATATGCATTGTTGATTTTGTGATTGTTTGGGCTACAAACTGTCATATTGTGTATTTTATTTTTTGCAGTTGTAGAAAGATATATATATATATATGTCTTTATGTGTATCTTTTTTGGTATATCAATTATTAATTGTTTATTTGTATGCATACATTGTTCTTTATGCTCTTAAATATAATATAATAAAGATTTATAGGCTTTTTTAACATATATTTTCTAATACATTTTTAATATATTGATTAGAGACAGGCAATTATCTTAGGTTCGGCTTTGCACAAATTATACAAATTATATAATTATGCCATTTTGTAGCCCATTATTATTATTGCTATTTCTATTTTTATTAACCCTTTAAGGACCAGGGATTTTCCTGGGCCAAGGACCAGAGCGTTTTTCAATTTTTAATACGCGGTTTTTGAAACATATATTTCCTCTCTCTCATTTAACGTACCCATACAAGTTATATGTTGTTTTTTTAGAGGACAGTTAGAGCTTTCTTTTGATACCCTATACATAAAAATGATTTACATTTTAGTATTAAAAAATACATATAAAAGAGGAAATTTTTGAGGAAAAAAAAGTTTTTCCCCATTATTTTCCCAATAATAAGCTACATAACTAGTGCAACACTAACCCACTTATCCCCCCTAATTAACTAACTAATAAAAAAGAAAAATATTGGTTCCCAAACCCCCCATAACAAAAAAGACAGAAAAAAAACTCTAAAGAGTGCGATGTCAGATCAGTAAAAATCATGCAACAGGCATGCAGGGGTTAAATTTTATTAAATAAATATATTAAAATTACCTTTATTTATTAAAAAAAACTTTATAAATTGTAAAAATAAAAAAATCTGTTAAAAAAAACTAAATGAGGGCCATAAAGTGGAAGGAAACTGATCACAGTTAAAAACTGTGATCAGCAATGAAAGGTTTAATTTTTTTAATTTTTTTTTTACCTATGTGTATGTAATTAATTTATTTTTACTTACAGGTCACTCTCTGTGCTTCACTATAAGAATGTGAAGCACAGGGAGTGAATTAGAGGCAAAGTCAGTGTGTGAACACACTGACTTTGCCATCTAATTTGCATGTTATCGCGGTGATTGAGCAATCACCGCGATCACATGCCCGGAAACTGACCGATCGGGTCCAGGAGCTTTGCCTCGGGTGCGAGGCTTAGTCCTGGACCCGTTGCAGACTAGCTAGAACTGTGATCAGCAATGAAAGGTTTAATTTTTTTAATTTTTTTTTTACCTATGTGTATGTAATTAATTTATTTTTACTTACAGGTCACTCTCTGTGCTTCACTATAAGAATGTGAAGCACAGGGAGTGAATTAGAGGCAAAGTCAGTGTGTGAACACACTGACTTTGCCATCTAATTTGCATGTTATCGCGGTGATTGAGCAATCACCGCGATCACATGCCCGGAAACTGACCGATCGGGTCCAGGAGCTTTGCCTCGGGTGCGAGGCTTAGTCCTGGACCCGTTGCAGACTAGCTGGCGGTGCCCACGGAGCACACCGCCGGCTAGACTGCATGACGAGTTAACTCGTCATAAGGTCGCTAATGGTGCGGCTCTTATGACGAGTTAACTCGTCATAAGGTCGGGAAGGGGTTAATACTGATGTCTTTTCTTGTTATTGCTATTGTCATTTATATTGCTATTTATTGTTGTTTGTGGGTTTACGTGATTTCCCCTTATTAGTTGTTAATTACATGCTCAATCCACTTAGATGGGACTCATAAGCGTGCATATATAAGACAGCAGCCTGCTAAGCAACTCCCATCACCCCTGATGAAGTAACATGGTCAGTTACGAAACGCGTAGGGTGGGAGTTGCTCTTTTTTCTACGGACTCATTCATTTCTGACTCTGCTTGTGGTCTCTGTCTCCCGATATTTGCGGAGGTACTCCGGCCGGCTTTCTTAAAACATCCTGAAGCTACGTTTTTTTCGGTGAGGCAAGCTGAGATCTGGAAGTCTACATGTGTTTTTAATATTCCTATGATTGGTCTTCGTATCCCGTCTTGTAAGTGTAACTGTTTTAGCGCATTAAATCTTTTTTATACAGTACACACTATTTTTGGCTTCTTTTATTTTCAGATCTATACTTCAGAGCAAGACATTTTTTTCCGGATATAAAGATGTGTTGATTGATTTTATTTAACATCTTCCAGACCTTGTTTCTGGACTTTATTCATTATTACACCAGTCTTTGCAAATGTTTATTTACTGCTCTTGCTACATTTGATATTTTGCCACATTTTGTTTCAACACATACAGGGAGTGCAGAATTATTAGGCAAATGAGTATTTTGACCACATCATCCTCTTTATGCATGTTGTCTTACTCCAAGCTGTATAGGCTCGAAAGCCTACTACCAATTAAGCATATTAGGTGATGTGCATCTCTGTAATGAGAAGGGGTGTGGTCTAATGACATCAACACCCTATATCAGGTGTGCATAATTATTAGGCAACTTCCTTTCCTTTGGCAAAATGGGTCAAAAGAAGGACTTGACAGGCTCAGAAAAGTCAAAAATAGTGAGATATCTTGCAGAGGGATGCAACACTCTTAAAATTGGAAAGCTTCTGAAGCGTGATCATCGAACAATCAAGCGTTTCATTCAAAATAGTCAACAGGGTCGCAAGAAGCGTGTGGAAAAACCAAGGCGCAAAATAACTGCCCATGAACTGAGAAAAGTCAAGCGTGCAGCTGCCACGATGCCACTTGCCACCAGTTTGGCCATATTTCAGAGCTGCAACATCACTGGAGTGCCCAAAAGCACAAGGTGTGCTATACTCAGAGACATGGCCAAGGTAAGAAAGGCTGAAAGACGACCACCACTGAACAAGACACACAAGCTGAAACGTCAAGACTGGGCCAAGAAATATCTCAAGACTGATTTTTCTAAGGTTTTATGAACTGATGAAATGAGAATGAGTCTTGATGGGGCAGATGGATGGGCCCGTGGCTGGATTAGTAAAGGGCAGAGAGCTCCAGTCCGACTCAGACACCAGCAAGGTGGAGGTGGAGTACTGGTTTGGGCTGGTATCATCAAAGATGAGCTTGTGGGGCCTTTTCGGGTTGAGGATGGAGTCAAGCTCAACTCCCAGTCCTACTGCCAGTTCCTGGAAGACACCTTCTTCAAGCAGTGGTACAGGAAGAAGTCTGCATCCTTCAAGAAAAACATGATTTTCATGCAGGACAATGCTCCATCACACGCGTCCAAGTACTCCACAGCGTGGCTGGCAAGAAAGGGTATAAAAGAAGAAAATCTAATGACATGGCCTCCTTGTTCACCTGATCTGAACCCCATTGAGAACCTGTGGTCCATCATCAAATGTGAGATTTACAAGGAGGGAAAACAGTACACCTCTCTAAACAGTGTCTGGGAGGCTGTGGTTGCTGCTGCACGCAATGTTGATGGTGAACAGATCAAAACACTGACAGAATCCATGGATGGCAGGCTTTTGAGTGTCCTTGCAAAGAAAGGTGGCTATATTGGTCACTGATTTGTTTTTGTTTTGTTTTTGAATGTCAGAAATGTATATTTGTGAATGTTGAGATGTATTGGTTTCACTGGTAAAACTAAATAATTGAAATGGGTATATATTTGTTTTTTGTTAAGTTGCCTAATAATTATGCACAGTAATAGTCACCTGCACCCACAGATATCCCCCTAAAATAGCTAAAACTAAAAACAAACTAAAAACTACTTCCAAAAATATTCAGCTTTGATATTAATGAGTTTTTTGGGTTCATTGAGAACATGGTTGTTGTTCAATAATAAAATTAATCCTCAAAAATACAACTTGCCTAATAATTCTGCACTCCCTGTATAATTGGTTTTATTGCAGCTATTTCATTTATCATTTTTCCCTTTTTGTCTGCATCATATGTGTTATTTGCTTGCTTATTTTTTCACTTTCTTTACAAATGTATTGTTGTTCACTATATATCATCTTTTTCACTTACAACATTTATTTGTTTTTTTGTATTTAATTCATTGATATGTGATTTGTGTGCTATTTGCCAATTTTAGATTATTACATTAGATATTTGTATTCATTTTTCTTTGGCACATATTAGTTCTGCATATTTATTTATTCATTTATTGTTTCAATATACCGTATATACTCAAGTATAAGCCCACCCGAATATAAGCCGAGGCACCTAATTTTAAGAAAAAGAACTGGTAAAAAATATTGACTCGAGTATAAGCCTAGGGTGGAAAATGAGGCAGCTACTGGTAAATATTGCCCCCAATATGCCATTTAATATGCCAGGATATTGCCCCCAATATGCCAGGATATTGCCCCCAATATGCCAGGATATTGCCCCAATATGCCAGGATATTGCCCCCAATATGCCAGGATATTGCCCCCAATATGCAGGGATATTTCCCCCAATATGCCAGGATATTGCCCCAATATGCCAGGATATTGCCCCAATGTGCCAGGATATTGCCCCAATATGCCAGGATATTTCCCCCAATATGCCAATATGCCAGGATATTGCCCCCAATATGCCAGGATATTTCCCCCAATATGCCAGGATATTGCCCCAATATGCCATGATATTGCCCCCAATATGCCAGGATATTTCCCCCTAATATGCCAGGATATTGCCCCAATATGCCATGATATTTCCCCCAATATGCCAGGATATTGCCCCCAATATGCCAGGATATTGCCCCAATATGCCAGGATATTGCCCCCAATATGCCAGGATATTGCCCCCAATATGCCAGGATATTGCCCCTTAGTATGCTTGTTATGCCACCCTCCTCCCCCAGACCCCAGCACTTACCTCGTTCCTGCTCTGTCCCCCGGTGCTCAGAAGCTGCGTGGCTGTGAGGGAAGCGTTGTGAGCTTCCCTCCAGCCGCGCGGTCAATAAAGTTTGTTTAAAAAAAACACACTTTATTGACCGCGCGACCGGAGGGAAGCTCACAACGCTTCCCTCACAGCCACGCAGCTTCAGAGCACCGGTGGACAGACCAGGAACGAGGTAAGTTTTAGATTTTTTTTTTTTCCCCACCGACTCGAGTATAAGCCGAGGGGGGCATTTTTCAGCACAAAAATTGTGCTGAAAAACTCGGCTTATACTCGAGTATATACGGTATATCTATTTATATCTATTCATTTATTCACTTATGCCTATTTATTTACCGTTCTTTATTAACTTTTGTTAGCTTGGGAGTGTATTTGTGTGTCCATTGGGCTAGTCCCTGTTGTTCACTTTCCTTTTTTCGTAAAAAAAAAAAGTATATATACATTTGATACCATAACCCTATATAACTGTGACAAACATAAGTGGTGTAGCATGGGGAGGCATATGCTTGCCTCTATAGTATCCAAAATTAAGTACATTGGGATCTCAATTATACAGTTACTCAACCATTCTAAAAACATGCATTATATAGCTTGTTTAAAATACTGGGCATACTTTAAAATTGAAAGCATTACATTTTAGTGTTAGAATTGAACATAATGTATGTGTATCACATTGTGTTGAAAGGGTAAAACATAAATTATTTTTTATAAGTAGATGTGACCTTAGAAAGTTCAATAAAATTAGGGATAAACCGGTTCACAGATTACATGCTATTTAATTTTGCTCTATAATACAAATATTGTCAGTTAAGAAAACACCCTAGAAAAATATTATTCACTTATTTCATTAAATTTACACTTATTTTTCACTTTTAACATCACCGTTAAGTAAAACCCAACAGTAGCATTATACCATATTGGCCCTAGTATTGGCTGTCAATGATTAAAATTCGTGTCCTAAATGTTTGAGCATTTCAACTGCTAAATGTACAATAACTGAACAAGGCATCATGTTATAGGTGACATATTAATTTTATGAATTGCAAAGCCTATGATCATAATAATATTTTACCATAACATTATTTTTACCTTGTTGTGGGTGAGCTGTTTGAATTATAGGAATATATAGGGCTTGATAAAAATGTGTGCCCTAAATGAGCATTTTAATTGAATGTACAATATTTGAACCAGTCATAAGTCACTGGTCACATATTATGTTTTAGGGAATTGCACAGCCTATTACCATAATAACATAATTGCCAACTGTCCCGTTTTTGCTGGGACAATCCTGGCATTTGGGGGCATGTCCCGGTGAATTCATCATGCCGGGACTGTCCCGGCAAATGTCCATGAGTGGCACGTGAAAAAAAAAAAAGTTTTCCCACACCTTTAAAAAAAAAAAATGCTTCCTCTCATGAGTGAGAGCATCGGCTCTCCGGAGACACGGGGTAATAGAGAGGCAGCACAAGGGAGAACCCGGTTCAGTAAGCACAGCAAGTAAGGAATCCACCGTGCTGGCAACAATAAATGAAATATGGTGGTGACGCTGTTAGAGAGAGCTAGAGGATACAAGGACTGCCTTTTATTTCCTTAGGAACATAAGTTTTATATATAAATATATAAATATATCTTAATACTGTAGTATTAAAACTTATGTTTCTAAGGGAATACAAGGGAAAATGCAGTCCATGTTTCCACTTTATAAGCACTTGTACACTGGGTTATCTTTGTTTTCCT
Organism: Pelodytes ibericus; assembly: GCA_036172795.1. Classification (NCBI taxonomy): domain Eukaryota; kingdom Metazoa; phylum Chordata; class Amphibia; order Anura; family Pelodytidae; genus Pelodytes; species Pelodytes ibericus. Next base: position 49,753,619 of record CM069858.1, on the reverse strand, counting down.
TCTGTTTGTGTATGTATGTATATATGTGTGTTATATATATATATATATATATATATATATATACACACACACACACACACACACACACATACATACACACACACAAATGTACACATACACAAGAAAAACAAAGAAAACCCAGTGTATAAGTGCTTATAAAGTGCAATATATATATGTGCAAAATACCACTGGCATATTATTGGGCAAATTGGCTTTGACATATTAATGGTCAAATTAACACTGGCATATTTATGGGCAAATTGGCTGCGACATATTAATGAGCAAAAAAAATACCACTGGTTTATTAATGGGTAAAATACCACTGGCATATTAATGGGCAAAATACCACTGGCATATTAATGGGTACATTGGTTGTAGCATATTAATTGTCAAGCTTGCTGTCTCAGATTTATGGACAAACTAACAGTGGCATATTCATAGGCAAATTGGCAGTGGTATATTATTTGGAAAGCTGCATGTGGCATATTTATGGGCAAACTAATGGTGGCATATTGATGAGCAAACTGGCACATTTAATGGACAAACTGTGGCATATTTTAATAAGGAAAACTGGCTGTTGCATATGTTAATGACAAAGTGACGATGGCATGTTAATTGGTACCGGACACTGGCTTTTTTTAATTGGCAAAGTGATGCTGTGGCATGTTCTGTAGGGCAAAATAAAATGTGCTATGGGGGAAATTGACACTGTGGCTTGTTCTGTTGGGCAAATTTACACTGTAGCATGCCAAATCCTGTGGGTGCAATATGAGTGCATGGTAAGTGCTGTGGGTACTGTATGGGGCTGTGTTAAGTCCTTTAGGTGCAATGTGGGTGCAGAGGAAGGGAATTAAAACAAGACATGCAATTTTTTGGTACAGGTTGGCTTTGTAAAAGCACAATTTTGATGGTGAAATCTAGGAGCTCTGGAAAGACCTGTTGGTGCAATCTTGGTGCTCTGGCTAGACTTTTAGGTGCAAGCTTGCTGTGGCAAGTCACAGGGGTGCAAGGTGGTGCTGTGGCAAGTCACATGGGTGCAAGGTGGTGCTGTGAGTGCAATGCAAGGAATGTAGCAGCCAGGGGAGGGCTGGCAGCCTTAGGCCTGGGGGGCAAATCCAGTCAAGTGGCCCATTGCACCATCGAATCGCCTCCCCATCCACGGCCATCTTTTCCTTGTTTTATAACGAATATTGCCAGGATTTTCCCCCACAATATGCCAGGATTTTCCATTTAATATGCTAGAATTTTCCCTTACAAAATGCCAGGATTATGCCCCTAAATATGCCAGGATTATGCCCCTCAATATGCCAGAACTATGCCCCTCAATATGCCAGGATTTAGACACCCAATATGCCAGGATTTTCGCCTCAATATGCCAAGATGATGCCCCCTCAATATGCCAGGATTTTCCCCTCAATATGCCAGGATTATGCCCCTCAATATGCCAGGATTTAGACACCCAATATCCCAAAATTTGGGCACCCCCCCTACCCACGTTGCACACCTACGACATGACCCATAACCCACGTTGCACACCAGGACATGCCTCATCACCACATTTACATGCCTCCATCACCCCATTACATACACATTTCCAATATTATTTGCCATTAATATTTCCCAGCCAATTTGCCCAATAATATTCCAAGGTTATCTGCCATTTAATATTCCCTAGCCATTTTGCCCAATATGCCAGTCTTATTCTGCCATTTAATATTCCCCAGATGATTTGTCCAATATGCCATTGTTATTCTGCCATTTAATATGCCCCAGTAAATTTGCCCAATAATATTCCAGTGTTATTTGCCATGTAATATTCCCCAGCCAAGTTGCCCAATAATATGCCAGTGTTATTTGCCATGTAATATTCCCCAGCCAATTTGCCCAATAATATGCCAGTGTTATTAGCCATGTAATATTCCCCAGCCAATTTGCCCAATAATATGCCAGTCTTATTAGCCGTGTAATATTCCCCAATATGCCAGTCTTATTTGCCATGTAATATTCCCCAGCCAATTTGCCCAATAATATGCCAGTCTTATTTGCCATGTAATATTCCCCAGCCAATTTGCCCAATAATATGCCATTGTTATTTGCCATGTTATATTCCCCAGCCAATTTGCCCAATAATATGCCAGTCTTATTAGCCATGTAATATGCCCCAGCCAATTTGCCCAATAATATGTCAGTCTTATTTGCCATGTAATATTCCCCAGCCAATTTGCCCAATAATATGCCAGTGTTTTTTCCCCCCCCGCCCCCCTCCCTTTCCCATCTCTTACCTTTTTCCCTGGTGGCTAGTGGCAGGACTTCCCTGGTGGCTAGTGGCAGGAGGACTTCCCTGGTGGCAGGCAGCATGGTCCCTCCATGCTGCCTGTTCGGCCTCCCGGCGGTTGTGCCGACAGGTCACGTGATCGGCGCGCGTCTGACATCAGAGCGCCGATCACGTGACTGTCGGCACTTCCGTGTCGGCACACTGCACGGGGAGCCGAACAGGCAGCACGGAGGTTTCTCTGTGCTGCCTGTTCGGCTCCCCGTGCAGCTTTGCAGGCAGAGCGGAGGTGAGAGGGGATCTTCCGATCCCTTCTCACCTCCATCTCTGTCTGCAAGCGCGTTTTTTTTTTTTTGTTTTTTTTTAAACACTGGCCCAGCGGCCGTGTTTTACCAACATTAGGGCGGCCTGGGGGGCAATTGCCTCCCTGCCCCCCGGCCCAGCCCGCCCCTGGTAGCAGCAATGATGAAAGATGGGCAGGAGAAATGGAGTAAGTGGGCAGAGGAAGGATATTAAAAAAAAGAAATGCATTTTTTTCAAAATCATTTTATTATATCAAAACCATATCTTCTCACTCACCGCCTGTGACTGGCACAGCATGTTTTAATGGGGTTATGCATGAGGAGCCAATATGAAGCTCTATGTGCTTTTATATCTGTCAAACTTATAAACTGCATGTTTTAAAATTTCAGTTTCCATATTCTGAACAAAACAATGGTGCAGTGCTATGGGTCTGACATAATGATGGTTTAATATGTAGGGAGACTTTTTCCTTAAAATAGGCCCTGTTTGGTGGGAATTTAGTGATATCATCTGCACTATAATAATTAGGCGGTGTTACATTATGCTAATTATGTGGGTTGGGTAGTGGGCGGAGCTTTGGGTGTGGAAAATGTTTGATAACTGTGCTGCAAAGTGTCCCTGGATATTTTTTTTGAATGTTGGCAACTATGTAATAATGTTGTACCATTACTTTATTTTCAATATGTGGGTGAGCTCTTAAACATATTTTATTATATGGCACCTAAAGAACTTATAGGCATTATTAAAAATATTTTTTTCTAAGAACTCACCCACATGTTGAAAAAAAATTTGACCAATGACTTATGACTGGGTCAAATATTTTACATTCAGCTGAAATGCTCATTTAGGGCACACATTTTATTCAAGCCTTATATAATAATAAATATTTTTTTCAAACAGAGACAAGGTGAAAATACAGTATTGGTAAAACATTTCATAAGATTTAGAGATAATGCAAACGTATATAAAATATTTATTCATTTTCAATGCAAGTTGAAAATTGCAAAACTCAGCTCTGCAGTGAAGCATCTCTGATGTGATGTCACTGGCTGCGCGCTACGGAGGAACGCCCATGCTGCCAAGCAATGGGTGAAATGGAAGATCACTCCAACAACCAGCGAGAATCGGCTATTGTGCTGCCTCTGCAAAAAGTGCCGCCTGGGGCAGTTGCCCCCCTCTGCCCCATTGTAGTGCCAGCCCTGCTTAGGACTACAACATATTCCACAATGTATACATTTAATTACACATCAAATATCATCCAGATATGTGTTATATCACTGAAGGCCTGTGTATTGGGCTAGCTACAATAACTAACTTTATAAAGGAAAGTAAATCTATGGATGCATTCACAAGACATGGACTGATAAATACACTCTGACTTATTACTTGTACAATCCCTGTATTATGTGAGGTTTCAATCTGATAGCACTCTCTTTAACCAGAATCCAGCAAACACCAATTGGTACACCAATAAGATATTGAGAATCCACAGAAATGGTTAAAAAGAAAATTGTTTAATTAGAGTTTCTGTAACATAGTAACATAGTAATTTAGGTTGAAAAAAGTCCATCAAGTTCAACCCTTCTACCTATCATTACAGCTTTTGATCCAAAAGAAGGCAAAAACCCCTAAGGAAGCTATTTCGAATTTTGCCTCTTGGGGGGAAAAAATTCCTTCTTGACTCCAAGAGGCAATCAGATTTCTCCTTGGATCAATAAGCTCTTTTATTAATACTTATTCTATTATTAATATCCCTGTATGTTCTGCTTTCCTAAAAAAACATCCAAACTATTTTTAAATGCATCTATTGTGGTTGATAGCACTACCTCTCTTGGCAGGGAGTTCCATAACTTTATTGTCCTAACCGTAAAGAATCCCTTCCTTTGCTGTCTATGAAATCTTTGCTCTTCCAGTCTGAGGGGGTCACCTCTTGTTCTTTGTACCTTTCTGTTAATGAACAGGTCACTGGAGAGCTCTTTATATTGGCCCTGCACAAATTTATATAATGTTATCATATCCCCTTTGAGACGCCTTTTTTCTAACATATATAAATGCAATTTGTTAAGTCTCTCTTCATAACTAAGATCCTCCAAACCCCTTATTAATTTTGTAGCTGTCCTTAGCAATTTTTCTAGTTCCTTAATATCCTTTTTAAGGACTGGTGCCCAGAACTGTACTGCATTTTCAAGGTGAGGTCTTACCCATGATTTGTAAAGAGGCAAGATGATATCCTCCTCCCGTAAATCTATACCTCGTTTTATACATGCCAATATCTTATTGGCCCTTGCAGCTGCTGACTGGCATTGGGCACTGTTGCCAAGTTTGTTATCTACAATTATTCCTAAATCCTTTTCATTAGTAGTTTTTCCAAGGGAAAAACCATTTAAAGTATATGTTGCTTTGTTATTATTTTTCCCATAATGCATAACTTTACATTTGTCTATATTGAACCTCATTTGCCACTTTACTGCCCAGTCCCCCACTCTGTCCAAATCTTCCTGAAAAGAAAAAACATCAAGATTAGTCTTTATTGCCTTACCTAATTTAGTGACGTCCGCAAACAGGGAGACATGGCTCTCAGCACAATGTGGCAGATCATTAATAAACAAATTAAAAAGAAGAGGGCCCAAAACAGACCCCTGAGGTACTCCGCCCAATACACTTGTCCAATTTGAGGATTTTCCATTTACAACAACCCTTTGTGTTCTATCTTTTAGCCAATTTTCAATCCAGATACATATATTTGCCCCCAAACCTATTTCTCTCAATTTGTAGAGTAACCTTTTGTAAATGCTTTCGCAAAATCCAAATAGATCACATCAACTGCCACACCTAGATCTATATTTTTACTGACTTCTTCATAGAATGTTATTAAGTTTGTTTGACAAGACCTGTCTTTCACAAAACCATGTTGACGTTTACTAATTATATTCTGGTTCAAGATGTATTCTTGAGTGTATACCTTTAGCAATCCTTCAAATAGTTTCCCCACTACAGATGTCAAGCACACTGGCCTATAATTACCTGGCAGAGATTTTGATCCCTTTTTAAATATTGGAATCACATCCGCCTTTAGCCAGTCTGTTGGCACTGTACCTGAACTGAAAGAATCCCTAAAGATCATAAATAGTGGTCTGGCCAGAATTATGCTTAACTCTCTAAGTACCCTAGGGTGTATACCATCTGGCCCTGGGGCCTTGTCTATCTTAACCGAGTTTAACTGCTTAAGCACTTTTTCCTGTGTCAGCCAATCCCATGCTTGCGGCGAATGTCACATAACTTCCTGTAGCAGGGGCTCGTCCATCTGCTCTTCCTTAGTATAAACAGAAGTATTTAAAATGTCTGCTTTCTCTCTGTCCTCACTTACCAAATTTCCCATTTGGGATAACAAGGGCCCAACATTTTCCCTCTTTAGCTAAAGGTAAATATTGGGATGTGTACTTTTGTAATGTGTGTTTAAATGAATTCCACTTGTCTTCTGTGTTTAGTCCAGAAAACAATCGTTCCCAGTCTAAATGTTCAATCGATGCCCTTAGTCCATCAAAGTTAGCCCTTCTAAAATTAAGTGTTTTGGTGGCGTAGTTACCAATTTGCTTTTTTGCATTAATCTCAAATGAGACCATATTATGGTCACTATTCCCCAAGTGTTCTCTTATTTGGATGTTTGAGATAAGCTTCTCATTGTTTATTACCAAATCCATACAGGCATCCATTCTAGTTGGGGTGTCTACTAATTGTGCCATACATTTGTTAAGCAGATTCAGAAACTTGCTGCCCCTAGCTGAACTAGTTGTGCCACACTTCCAATCTATATCTGGGTAATTTAAATCTCCCATGATTAGAACTTCATTCATATTTGCAGCCTTTTCAATTTGTAATAAAAGCTGATCTTCTCCATCAATGCTAATATTTGGTGGCTTGTAGCATACACCTACAAGTAATGTGTGATTCTTTTTAGTGTCTATGGTAATCTCCACCCACAGTGTCTCCACATCAGTTCCAGTTACATCATGCAAACCTTCTTTAATACTGGGCTTTTCTATTTACTCTGTCCTTTCTAAAAAGTGAGTAGCCTTGTAAATTAACTGACCAGTCGTGGGTCTCATCCCACCACGTTTCTGTGATTCCGATTAAATCATACTGTTCATCACTTACCAGTATCTCCAGCTCACCCATTTTGTTTGTCAAGCTTCTTGCATTTGCTAAAATACATTTAAGATTACTACCCATTTTCAATTTAGTTGACAAACACTTAATGTGTGCAGGTTTAATTATATGGACCTCCCTTTGGTCTATGTTAACCCCACCACTGCTTTCCTCCTCCTCTCCCATAGCTAGACCCACCTTCCAATCTACCCTAGCTACCATTGCTTAATTTTGATCTTGACCCTACCCCCCAGAGCTTAGTTTAAAAGCTCATCTAATCCTCTAGCCATCCTCGCCCCTAATACTGCAGCCCCCTCATCATTGAGGTGCAGCCCATCCCGTCCATAGAGTCGGTAGCCGAATGCAAAGTCTGCCCAGTGCTCCAAGAACCCAAATCCCTCTTGCTTGCACCACCTTCGCAACCATGCATTAATCTAACTAAGCTCCCGCTGTCTCCGTGACGTAGCGCGTGGTACTGGTAATATTTCCGAGAATATTACCTTGGAGGTCCTATCCTTTAGCTTCTTTCCTAGTTCCCCAAAATCATTTCTAAAGACCCCCCACTTACCATTAACTTTGTCATTAGTACCAATGTGTACTATGAACGCTGGATCATGCCCAGCCCCTACCAACAATCTGCCTACCCGTTCCGCAACATGCCGAACCCGAGCACCCGGGAGACAACATACAGTTCGGCATTCGGGGTCCTGGTGACAGATTACCCTATCTACCTTCCTAATAATAGAATCCCCTACCACCACAACCTGTCTAGCCTTCCTAGTGTCCTGGCTCCCAACTGTGCTGGGGAGGCTATATACCTGGCTGCTAGGAGAGTCCGCCTGCCCCAGAAATGCCTGCACTGAGCTAATCCCCCCAGCATCCTCACACAAGCAGGCAAACATGTTGGGATGATTTAGCTCAGAACAAGCGCTCCCTAGCTCTCCGACCCCTACTGCCCCTTACACAGCTAACCCAGCTCTCTGCCCTAGATGCCTCCTCATCTCCATCATCACCCTCCTCTACACATGCCCCAGCCAATGCCTGCTCCGTGAGCAGTAAACTCCGCTCCATGTTGTTTATGTCTCTAAGTGTTGCCAGTTGCCTCTTTAGATCTAGTATGATATTCTCCAAAGCAGCAACCTGCTCACACCTGCAGCAGTGGTATGGACCCTGGGGAACTTGCTCCAAGACAGCAAACATACTGCAAGACATGCACTTAGTGGCATTGTCCAACATGCTCTCTAGTGTAAACCACAACAATAAAAATAGAATAAAAAAAAGATTTATACTTTACCCTCCTTCTTGACTTTTAACTCCTTATTTGCTTCTAACTCCCACACTTAAGAAGCTTTTTCACTTAAGAAGCTGCTCAATTGAATTCGCCTGACTAACATAACACATAACATAACACAATAAAACATAACACGTAACATAACACAATAAAACTTACAATACATTTCCCACAACATACATATATATATACAACGTCTAATTACAAATATGAATCATGCATGACATATTGCTACCTGTATTGAGGTATCCCAGGTGTACTTCTCCTTCACTGTTACTGTTCCATTCTTACTAAAACTACACTCAAATTCTCCCCATATTTATACCAATATCTTACATACAATCATATGGGATTATCTGTGATTGTCTGGCCTTTTTGTTATCTATCTCTGTGGTAACACAGGATACATCCCTTTTCTTGGGGGGGGGGGGGGGTGCACAAGATATTTACAGATTGTATCTCGCTGCTGTTCATGCTGTCATGCTTTCATGCTCTCAACAAACATGTTCTTTTGTGTCAATGAATTCTCTGGAGTCACTTTAGCCATAAAGACTATCTATATGTCACTTCCTTTGCATAGGGTTGTTCCATGCAAATAACTTGTAGCTAGTATGCCAATATGCATTCCAACACATACACATTTGATATCTCTTCAGTTCTCATCTATATTGAAACACAGACAAATCCTGTATAAAATAAACTAGGCCTGCAATTTTCCATAGTGTAAGAAGTCTATAAGAGGTTTGGAGCATCAGTTGTTTGTTCTATGGAGTGCAGTGGAACCAAGGTGTGAATGTATATATATATATATGTATATATATGCACATACATATATACTAGGCTACACATTTGTACACATAAACTTATGTATACCATTATCTATCGTATTGATTCACACAAGAAACCGTTATACGCTGAAACCAGCAAGCTTTGCACCTACTACCATTCCCTAGTAAAGGGCAGTTCATTTTTTGCCCATTTTCCCACAGAATGACACAGAAACACAACACAATCCATGAAATTATGTCTTAAAAGTCACCTATTCAGTTTTACAATGGCTCCTTCCCTAGCCTTGCAATTGTCTGGCACCTACCTAAGCCAAGCCACAAACCAGCACCTCCCTATGTCTTGCTAGTCTGCACTTACCCAAACCTAGCAATCTACCAGTACCTGCCGTATAACCACAGATTGGCACCTGCCTAACTCTAGCTAGTCCTGTACCTGCCCTATCCTAGCTATAGACCAATACCTTCCAAAGTCTCTCCCAGACTCTACCTGGAACCACATCCATTCTCACCATCCTCTACTTCAAGACCTGACTGTTTCATACATTTCCCTGAGGTATACAGCCAGAAAACATCTATATTTGGACTCAATACTCATGGCTCCACAATATCTGTATACTATGCTCTCTGAAGCATCTTTGTATTTTCTATTGATCTGTTTTCACTCTAATTACACACTCACTCTCTCTGGTCACTCCCCAGTTGATTTCAATCTCCTCCCACATTGCTCCATGTGTTTTTCAGTCTTAGAATGGCTCCTTCCCTAGCCTTACAATTGTCTGGCACCTACCTAAGCCCAGCCACAAACCAGCACCTCCCTAAGTCTTGCTAGTCTGCACTTACCGAAACCTAGCAATCTACCAGTACCTGCCGTATAACCACAGATTGGCACCTGCCTAACTCCAGCTAGTCCTGTACCTGCTCAATCCTAGCTATAGACCAATACCTTCCAAAGTCTCTCCCAGACTCTACCTGGAACCACATCCATTCTCACCATCCTCTACTTCAAGACCTCTACAATATCTGTATACTATGGTCTCTGATGCATCTTTGTGTCACACCCACCTGGAGAGTCGTGGAGCGGATGAAACCCAATTTGCAGCGGAACAGCACTCCCTTACTATCACGACCCTTAGGAGCACCTGGAAGTGGAGACAGGGTCCCAAAGGGTCTGTGGTGGCATGGAGGCCTTTAAAAAAAATAATACATTTCCAGAAAGCAGCAGCAGGAAAAGCAAACGAAAATGCAGTCTTGCAGCAGACAGAAGTAAACGATAAATCTGGAACTAGGTCAGGAAACAGGCTGTAGCAGCTGTCCAAGGTGATCAGGGAGCAGGAACTGGGAACAGAAGCTGGAGCAGGGAGAAGCAAACAAAAATGCAGTCTGCAGCAGACAGAAGGAAACGCTCAATCTGGAGCTAAGTCAGGAAGCAGGCTGTAGCAGTTGTCCAAGGAATCAGGGAGCAGGAACCGGGAACAGAAGCTGGAGCAGGAAGAACAAATGAAAATGCAGTCTTGCAGCAGACAGAAGCAAAGGGCAAAAAACAAAATAACCAAGCACTGACTGGAAGGTGTGCTGGGTTTAAATAGGTAGCTGGGATCACATGACCGGCCACCTCCCACCAGTAGGTGGGGCACACAGATGTTATATAAAGAGGTCAGAGACTCAGCGCCATCTTGTTTTATTCCCTGGTCCCTGGCCTGTTCCTCCCCAATGGATCTCTCAGGAGCAGTGAGAGCTGTGATTCTGCTGTGAGGGCGGCGTGGGCGCCCAGGGGCAGGTGAGTTCCTAGCTGTGCCATGACAGAGCCCCCTCCCTAGACGCGACCTCAGGGCGCAAGATAGGTTTGGTCAACCAGGATGTCGTCTGTTGAAGGCCCTAATCTTAGCAGGTGCGTGGACACTCCTGGCTGGTTCCCAAGACCGTTCCAAATACCGAATGTAACCGATAGGTAGAGGGAAGATCGAGACGGACAGCTACAGGAGATATGACCTCAGTTATAGTGAAGGGACCAATGTAGCGTGGCCCTAGTTTCCGTGAAGGACAGGACAAACGCATATGTTGTGTGGATAGCCAGACTTTGTCCCCTGGCACATAGGTAGGTGCTGGGGACCTTCTTTTGTCTGCATATCCTTTGTAGCGTTGTTGTGCTACTTTAAGGGTTTGTTGCAACATACATCTTTGTTGTCTGAGTTTGTTGAGACGTGACGCTACATCGGGCACTGTGTTAGGGCATGGGAGTTCAGGGAAGGCACAAGGATGGAGACCATAGTTAGCAAAGAACGGTGTCATCTTGATGGACTGATGTATGGGATTGTTGTAGGAGAATTCTGCGGTGGGAAGTAAAGACAGCCAATCGTCCTGGAGATACGTGGTGAAACAGCGGAGATACTGTTCTAAGGTTTGATTGGTGCGTTCTGTTTGACCATTGGTTTGAGGGCGGTAAGCTGAAAATAAACAGCGTTGAATCCTTAGATGACGACAAAAATGGGTCCAAAAACGGGAGGTGAATTGGGTACCACGATCAGTGATGATGGTTCGAGGTAGTCCGTGTAAACGAAATATATTTTGTAGGAATAGGGCAGCAGTCTTGGCAGCGGATGGAATTCCAATGGAGGGAATGAAATGTGCCATTTTCATGAATCTATCCACGACCACCATGATGGTGTTATGTTTGTGTGATAGAGGTAGGTCCACAATGAAATCCATGGCTATGTCGGACCATGGCCCTTGGTGAACTGCAGGAGGTTGTAAAAGACCCACTGGTTTTGTCTTTGGAGTTTTTGAAATAGCACATGTTGCATGAGAGGACATAGTCTCTTACGTCTGTCTTGATAGAAGGCCACCAATAATAACGGCTAATGCTTTCAAGGGTTTGGAAGACCCCGCCGTGACCAGCTGAGAGGGTGTCATGGAACTGTCTGATTACCTCGGATTGGAGTTAAGGTGGTACATACAGCTGTTCATCATGATACCATAGTCCATGTTTCTAGATTAGAGGTGGATTAGTAGTAGGTGGCTGTACTGCTAGGTTTCGTATACGGTCGGGGAGTGAGACCTGTATGGCTAGAAACTGGTGCGGGGACAAAATAGTATCTTGAATCGGAGCTGTTGGGTCCATTTTTTCATATACACGTGATAGGGCGTCAGCTTTTTTATTCTTTGATCCAGGGTGGTAGGTAATCTGTAGGTTAAATCTGGAGAAGAACAAGGCCCAGCGAGCTTGGCAGGGATGCAATCTCTTGGCAGAACGGAGATATTCCAAATTTCGATGATCTGTGTATACTGTGATGGGTATAGGGGCTCCCTCAAGTAGGTGGCGCCATTCTTCTAGGGTACTCTTGACAGCAAGAAGTTCTCGCTCACCTACATCGTAGTTCTTTTCTGCGGACGATAATTTACGAGAGTAAAATGCCACGGGGTGTAGCTGGTCATCCTTCTGGCTTCTTTGGGAAAGAATTCCTCCAATGGCAATGTCAGAGGCGTCTACCTCGAGGAAGAAAGCCTTGGTAGTATCGGGTTGTATGAGGATAGGTGCTTGGGTAAAAAGTTATTTTAACTAAGTAAAGGCATCTTGAGCTTGGGTAGTCCATGTAAATCGTTCTTGTTTCTTGGTTAAGGCTGTGATGGAAGAACATACTTGAGAAAAGCCTCTGATGAAACGCGTGTAGAAATTGGCGAATCCCATGAATCGCTGTACGGACTTCTTGTCTTTAGGTATTGGCCAGTCTAAGACTGCAGAGACTTTGCGAGGATCCATTTGTATTTGTCCAGGGGAAATTATGTACCCCAGGAATTCTACGGATTCTGAATCAAAAACACATTTCTCCAATTTAGCGTATAGTCCATGTTCCCGTAGACGGAGAAGTACCTTCCTCATGTGTTCGTTGTGTTCGGCTGGAGAGGAGGAGAAAACCAGGATGTCATCTAGATAGATTACGGTGAAGGAATCTAGAATATCACCTAAGACGTCATTTAGGAAATTCTGGAATGTGGCTGGGGCATTGCAAAGCCCGAAGGGCATGACGAGATATTCAAAGTTCCCATACCGTGTTCTGAAGGCTGTTTTACATTCATCATTTTCACGGATACGGACCAGGTTATTTGCACCTCGTAGATCTAATTTTGTAAATATCTTTGCTCCCCTTAATCTGTCTAAGAGTTCGGGTATCAGAGGTAAAGGATATCGTTTTTTTATAGTGATATCGTTTAGAGCACGGTAATCCACACACGGATGCAGGCCTCCGTCTTTCTTGCCAACAAAGAAAATTCCTGCTCCTGCCGGGGATGATGAGGATCTAATAAATCCTTTGGCCAGGTTCTCAGAAATGTACTCTTTTAGATGTTTGAGTTCTGTTTCAGAGAGAGGAAAAATGCATCCACAGGGAATGGGTGCATTAAGGAGTAGTTCAATTGGACAGTCGTATGGCCGTCTCAGTGGTAATTGTTCTGCATTCCTTTTGCTGAAGACGTCTTGGAACTCTTTATATTTGTCCGGCAATGTGACTGGAGGGTCAGTAGTTATAGTGAGCAGGTGCATGTCTGTGTTGTTCAAGCAAGTGGTGGTGCAAAAGGTAGAGGGAAAAGTTAAAGTGCCCTTGAGCCAGTCTATCACCGGGTTGTGCGTGCGGAGCCATGGAAGACCTAGGATGAGTGGAAACATGGGTGAGGGCAAAATATCAAGATTAATAGTCTCTCAATGCAGACTAAGAAGGAGGCAAATGGGACCTGTTTCGTACAGTACAGGTCCTGTTTTGATAGGAGTACCATCCACAACATATAATGACAAAGGATGAGCCTTCCGTCGCATAGGTAGATGATGGGTCTGTACCAGCTTTTGGTCTATAAAGCAGCCGCTGGCACCTGAATCGATGAAGGCTGTGACAGGATGCTCTTTATTTCCCCACTGGAGAGAGAGAGGAACAGAGAGATAAGAGGAGGTTGGTGGAACAGTAGGAGTCCAAGAGGAAGGAGCTATAATATTCTTACCAGGTGAGGTGTTGGGTCGAACTGGGCAGGACCGAAGTTGATGATCCGCTTTACCACAGTAGAGACAGAGTCCTTGAGAGCGGCGTCTCTTGCGTTCTTCTTCGGTTAGAGTGCGGCGTACCACACCTATTTGCATAGGTTCTTCAGAGGTAGAAGAAGAAACCGCAGAACCTGATAAATCCCGTGACCGGGTATTAGCTGGACTTTGTCTCTCGCTTCTCCGTTCACGGAAACGGCGGTCTAATTGGGTGACCAGGAGAATCAGATCATCCAGAGTAGTAGGCATCCCAAGTCTGGCCAGTTCATCTTTTAAGGCCTCAGACAGACCCAATCTATACTGTTCTATTAGACCAGTCTCATTATAACCAGTATCAGCAGCCAGCTCCCGGAAATCTGTAGTATAATCCTCCAGAGGTCTTTTCCCTTGCCGGAGGCAACGGAGAGTACTGCGAGCAGCAGGTCTCAATGGATCATCATATAACGAGCGCATGTTTGCAGCGAATGAATCCCATGAGTCCAATATTGGGCTATTGGAATGTAAAAGTTGGTGTGCCCAGGTCTGAGGTTGAACAGATAGTAAAGCAATGGTAGTACGAAGCTTCACAAAGTCATTAGGGTAGGTACGTGGCTTCAGAGTAAAGAGTAATTCGCAGGCTGTAATGAATGAACGTAGTTCAGTCTTTTTTCCTGTAAATTTATCAGGCATAGGAACGTTGGGTTCAAAAGGCATAGGCGTCATATGGGCACCAGGATTGGACGAATCCGGCAAAGGTACAGACTGTGCTCTCCTTTGTTCACGCTGTAGTAGTGCGGTATTGCTGGCTTGCAAATCCTGAACTGCTTGGGCTAAGGCTGACATTTGCTGGGTTAAAGCGGTAATGGCCTCGGCTGTTCCTGCGGGTTCCATATTTTAAGGGCTTGGTTATTATGTCACACCCACCTGGAGAGTCGTGGAGCGGATGAAACCCAATTTGCAGCGGAACAGCACTCCCTTACTATCACGACCTTTAGGAGCACCTGGAAGTGGAGACAGGGTCCCAAAGGGTCTGTGGTGGCGTGGAGGCCTTTAATAAAAATAATACATTTCCAGAAAGCAGCAGCAGGAAAAGCAAACGAAAATGCAGTCTTGCAGCAGACAGAAGTAAACGATAAATCTGGAAATAGGTCAGGAAACAGGCTGTAGCAGCTGTCGAAGCAAAACAGGGAGCAGGAACCGGGAACAGAAGCTAGAGCAGGGAGAAGCAAACAAAAATGCAGTCTGCAGCAGACAGAAGCAAACGCTCAATCTGGAGCTAAGTCAGGAAGCAGGCTGTAGCAGTTGTCCAAGGAATCAGGGAGCAGGAACCCGGAACAGAAGCTGGAGCAGGAAGAACAAATGAAAATGCAGTCTTGCAGCAGACAGAAGCAAAGGGCAAAAAACAAAATAACCAAGCACTGACTGGAAGGTGTGCTGGGTTTAAATAGGTAGCTGGGATCACATGACCGGCCACCTCCCACCAGTAGGTGGGGCACACAGATGTTATATAAAGAGGTCAGAGACTCAGCGCCATCTTGTTTTATTCCCTGGTCCCTGGCCTGTTCCTCCCCAATGGATCTCTCAGGAGCAGTGAGAGCTGCGATTCTGCCGTGGGGCAGGTGAGTACCTAGCTGTGCCATGACACTTTGTATTTTCCATTGATCTGTTTTTACTCTAATTACACACTCACTCTCTCTGGTCACTCCCCAGTTGATTTCAATCTCCTCTCACATTCCTCCATGTGTTTTTATTGCTTTTAATTCCTCTTCCTCTCTCTTTCTCTCCCAGACTCTACCTGGAACCACATCCATTCTCACCATCCTGTACTTCAAGACATGACTGTTTAATGCTGTCCCTCCTTTCCCCACAACCCACCCCCAGCTTGATTTCTTTTATAGCTCTAGTTCACCAGATGATGTGACTTGACCTTTAATCAACCATCTGCCCTTCTTCCCCCTTCTGCACATAATTACCAGCAATATTTTAAGGACCTCACACACATTACTCTCCTGCAGTCTCCAAACCAGTGGCTGCAGTTTGCAGACTTACAACGCACCCAACTAGTCACCTATTAAGTAACATCTTGTGTCACTCAGTTCTCACAAGCTTTCAAGCAGGGTCCTCTACCTCATGTTTTAGTGCGAAAATGTTTTTGTGTAACTGTTTGTATCTCCCTTTTTATAATCTGTACCAAGCGCTATGTAAATTTCTTACAACTTGTTTAATAATGTAGGTATTTTTATCTGCTGTTCAATGTGTAACTCTGTATAACTCCATTCTGGACTGGGTCCCCTGGACATACTTGAAAACGAGAGAAATATCAATGTATTTTTCCTGGTAAAACACTTTCTAAATAAATAAATTGTCTGTCAACTGCCCATGCTTAGCTTCAATTGGCACCTGCCTGTACCTGAAGCCCTGTAGTGAGGCTGCCCTGTACCTGAGGCCCTGTCTTGGAACCCAGTTATGGGGTAAGCGCAGTCTTAGAACCCTGTAAAGTGGTAAACCTTATGTTGGAACCCTGTACTGGGGTATTCCCTGTCTTAGAGTACCAGCCCTGTCTTTTCTCTGAGTTCCTTCCCTGTCCTAGAGCCCTGTTAAAGAGTTTCTCTGTTCTGTGGTTCTTTGTTCCCCTATTCTTCTCCGTTCTTGATTTTCCTTTCTGCCTGTGATTATGTTCCATTTTGGGTTTTCCTTGTTTCCTTCTGCCTCGTTACTGTGTTCCTCTATATAAGTGTGGTCCACCCAATGCTTTTGTTTTGTGTGTTTCTGCTATTAGATTCAGTTTCTGGACTTGGTTATTAATCTAGTTTATTTATTAGTTTAGTGTTAGGGACTTGCTGAATTGTGGGGTACCTTGATGTTGGTTGGTAAGCTAACATCTAATTGGCCAGTAGGTGAACCAAATTCCCACCATTCCATCATTAGTATTAAGCTAGTCCCTGTATTTATGTTTGTTTGTTTGATTTTATGATTTCTTGTGTTCCTTTCCTCTAGTCCTGGCCTCCTGTGCTTATGTATGTGCTTTTGTGTGTCTCTTTTGTTCTGGAGTTATGTCTTATGATGTAACCTGCTTCTGTCTGCCTTAGTTCTGCCTTTTTTCCCGAGTCTGTCCTGTAGCCTTGCACTCTGTCTGGTTTATGATCTGTACATAGTTGCTCTGTTCTTCTCTGCTTGTATCTCTCTGCTGCTATCTGCAGTATCCGGCTATCATGTTCAAGCTTTGTTCCAAGTTCTGCTCTAGGATGTCTGCAGGATTCCTTCAGTTGCACTTTAACTGGATACATCTGCTGCTTCCACATGGCCTTGGTATGTGGCCACACAGACCGGGGGCCCCAAGCTACCGAGGAAATGCAGTCACCCTGCACCAGTACCTGTGTCTCCACATCCTGCACCATAGCTCCCTGAACTTGGGCACCTGGGTCCCATACCATACAGGACACCATTCATGACAGAAGGCTCTGTTAGAAGAGGTCCGCCCCATGCTTCTTCTATTGGGTCACGAAAGTGTCCTGATTCCAGAGAGAATTGGATTACTTTTCTAAGGACTGTATAAATTTGCCCATAGCAATTCTCCAGACTTTAGCTGGAAAATTGAACTTTAAAGGGCTGAACTGAGGCAGCCAAATGATTCACAGAAATGTCCATCGATGAGAATCAACACAGTCACAGCTGAAGTAGAGCACACTGAGTTCAATAGCTATGGCATTCACGTGCAGACTATCCAGCCTGTGAACTCATTAGACTTGCATTGCAGGTAGAGCTTGAGATCCAAAAGCAAACAAAAAACTGACATGTGCGCAGTTTAATTTAACTTTATTCAAATAAAAGTATACATTTATACGTATAATGAGAATATGCACAGAAAATAACGATAGTATTTTACCTTTTAGTGCTATAAGAGTGGTATTGGCAGATTTATAATGGTGCTTATATAGATTTATTCTTAGAGTGTGGAGGAAAAATCCCATTAGGTTGCTCAGTCAAGCAATATTTGAGCACCTGAGCTATTTTTTGTGATTTAGCAGCCTTTGCTCTCTGGAATTGGAGTTCAGACAATAAATTTTTTTCTTTTGGTATTTTAATATTATATAATATCATGCTAATTTTATGTATAATTTTAGTGATATTGGCATTAGTGCAATCTAACAATAATGTCTATGGAAGTAAATATGTGTTTGGGATTTTTTTCAGGGCTGATGAAAGATTTTCCCTTTTGTATTACAGTGTTTAATTATTGACTACATTTTCAGGAATGGCAAGAATGCACATAATTATTATAATAAGTAAGAATAAAAAATGGTTAGTAATAACTGTTATTTTCTGCAATTAACAAAAAAGTATTGAGATTAGGTATATTTAGCCAAGCAATGATTTATTCTCATGTAACTTGTTGAACTCTACCTATTGAGAAATCTGTCAAGAATAGTTTTTTCTTACTTGTCAGTAACACAAAAAAGAAGGATACAAAGGATAAAGTATACAACTACTTGAGATAAACGCTGTTAATCTCAGTGTAAATTCATTCAACAGATTTGTGAATATTGATGAAAAGTTCACAAAAATGTATAATATTACTAGCTTCTTCTTTACACAGTTTAATATTTTTGAACATAATTTTTAAATATGTAAATTGCACAAAGCAATGTCCATAAAGACATGGCTGGAAGAGTTTGGTGTGGAAGAATTGTCTGGCCCGCACAAAACCCTGACCTCAACCACCTTTGGGATAAACTGGAAAGGAGATTGTGAGCCAGGCCTTTTCATTCAACATCAGTGCCTAACCTCACAAATGCTCTACTGGATGAAAGGGTAGAAATTCCCAGAAACACTCCAAAATCTTGTGGAATGCCTTCCCAGAAGAGTGTAACATAGTAACATTGTAACATAGTAATTTAGGTTGAAAAAAGGCACAAGTCCATCAAGTTCAACCCTTCTACCTATCATTTCAGCGTTTTGATCCAAAAGAAGGCAAAAAAAAACCCTAAGGAAGCTTTTTCGAATGTTGCCTCCTAGGGGGAAAAAAATTCCTTCTTGACTCCAAAAGGGCAATCAGATTTCTCCTTGGATCACAAAGCTCTATTATTAATGTTCATTCTATTATTAATACCCCTGTATGTTCTGCTTTTCTAAAAAAAACATCCAGACCATTTTTAAATGCATCTATTGTGGTTGATAGCACCACCTCTCTTGGCAGTGAGTTCCATAATTTTATTGTCCTTGCCGTAAAGAATCCCTTCCTTTGCTGCCTATGAAATCTTTGCTCTTCCAGTCTCAGGGGGTGACCTCTTGTTCTTTGTACATTTCTATTAATGAACATGTCCCTGGAGAGCTCCTTATATTGGCCCTGCACATATTTATATAATGTTATCATATCCCCTCTAAGACGCCTTTTTTCTAAAGTAAATAAATGCAATTTTTTAAGTCTCTCTTCATAACTAAGATCATCCAAACCCTTTATTAATTTTGTAGCTCTCCTTTGCACTTTTTCTAGTTCCTTAATATCCTTTTTAAGGACTGGTGCCCAGAATTGTACTGCATATTCAAGGTGAGGTCTTACCATTGATTTGTAAAGAGGCAAGATGATGTCCTCCTCCCGTGAATCTATACCTCGTTTTATACATGCCAATATCTTATTGGCCCTTGCAGCTGCTGACTGGCATTGGGCACTGTTGCCAAGTTTGTTATCTACAATGATTCCTAAATCCTTTTCGTTAGTAGTTTTTTCCAGGGAAATACCATTTAACGTATATGTTGCTTTGTTATTATTTTTCCCATAATGCATAACTTTACATTTGTCTATATTGAACCTCATTTGCCACTTTCTTGCCCAGTTCCCTACTCTGTCCAGATCTTCCTGTAAAGAAAAAAACATCAAGATTAGTCTTTATTACCTTACCTAATTTTGTGTCATCAGCAAACACTGAGACATGGCACTCAGCACAACGTGGGAGATCATTAATAAACAGATTAAAAAGAAGAGGTCCCAAAACAAACCCCTGAGGTACTCCGCTCACTACCCTGGTCCAATTTGAAGCTTTACCATTTACAACAACCCTCTGCGTTCTATCTTTTAGCCAATTTTCAATCCAAATACATACATTTGCCCCCAATCCTATTTCTCTCAATTTGTAGAGTAACCTTTTGTGTGGAACTGTATCAAATGCTTTAGCAAAATCCAAATAGATCACATCAACTGCCACACCTAGATCTATATTTTTACTGACCTCTTCATAGAATGTTATTAAGTTTGTTTGACAAGACCTGTCTTTCACAAAACCATGTTGACTTTTACTAATTATATTCTGATTCAAGATGTATTCTTGAGTGTACACCTTTAGCAATCCTTCAAATAATTTCCCCACTACAGATGTCAAGCTCACTGGCCTATAATTACCAGGCAGAGATTTTGATCCCTTTTTAAATATTGGAATGACATCCGCCTTTTGCCAGTCTGTTGGCACTATACCTGAACTGAACGAATCCCTAAAGATCATAAATATTGGTCTGGCCAGAATTATGCTTAACTCTCTAAGGACCCTTGGGTGTATACCATCTGGCCCTGGGGCCTTGTCTATCTTAACAGAGTTTAATTGCATAAACACTTTTTCCTGTGTCAGCCAATCCCATGATTGTGGTGACTGTTCAGTAACTTCCGGTAGCAGGGGCTCATGCATCTGTTCTTCCTTAGTATAAACAGAAGAAAAAAAAGTATTTAAAATGTCTGCTTTTTCTCTGTCCTCACTTACCAAATTTCCCATTTGGGATAACAAGGGCCCAACATTTTCCCTCTTTAGCTTTTTTCCATTTATATACCTATAAAAAATTTTGGGGTTAATTTTACTCTCCTTAGCAATCCTTTTCTCGTTTTCCAATTTAGCCATTTTAATTGCCTTTTTGCAGGCTTTGTTGGCATCTTTGTATTTTATAAATGATAATGTTGATCCCTTGCTTTTATAATGTTTGAATGCCATTTTCTTGTTTTGCATTTCCTGTTTCACGGTACAGGTAAGCCACATTGGTTTTGATTTGTGTCTTTTGTATTTGTTTCACAAAGGTATATATTGGGATGTGTACTTTTGTAATGTGTGCTTAAAGGCATTCCACTTGTCTTCTGTGTTTAGTCCAGAAAACAATCGTTCCCAGTCTAAATGTTCCATTGATGCCCTTAGTCCATCAAAGTTGGCCCTTCTAAAATTAAGTGTTTTGGTGGCGTAGTTACCAATTTGCTTTTTTGCATTAATTTCAAATGAAACCATGTTATGGTCACTATTGCCCAAGTGTTCCCTTACTTTGATGTTTGAGATAAGCTGCTCATTGTTTGTTATTACTAAATCCAGACAGGCATCCATTCTAGTTGGGGTGTCTACTAATTGTGCCATAAATGTGTTATTAAGCAGGTTCAGAAACTTGCTGCCCTTAGCGGAACTAGTTGTGCCACAATTCCAATCTATATCTGGGTAATTAAAATCTCCCATGATTAGAACTTCATTCAGATTTGCAGCCTTTTCAATTTGTAATAAAAGCTGATCTTCTCCATCAATGCTAATATTTGGTGGCTTGTAGCATACACCTACAAGTAATGTGCGATTCTTTTTAGTGTCTAAGCTAATCTCCACCCACAGTGTCTCCACATCAGTTCCAGTTACATCATGCACACCTTCCTTAATACTGGGCTTTAGTTTAGGATTTACATATAGACATATCCCTCCCCCTTTTCTATTTACTCTGTCCTTTCTAAAAAGTGAGTAGCCTTGTAAATTAACTGACCAGTCGTGGGTCTCATCCCACCACGTTACCGTGATTCCAACTAAATCATACTGTTCAGCACTTACCAGTATCTCCAGCTCACCCATTTTGTTTGTCAAGCTTCTTGCATTTGCTAAAAGACATTTGAGATTACTACCCATTTTCTGTTTAGTTGACAAACACGTAATACCCGCAGGTTTAATTGTATGTACCTCCCTATGATCTATGTTAACCCCACCAGCGCTTTCCTCCTCCTTTGTCATAGCTATACCCACCTTCCAATCTACTCTAGCTTCATTTTGATCTTGACCCTCCCCCCCAGAGCTTAGCTTAAAAGCTCATCTAACCCTCTAGCCATCCTCGCCCCTAATACCGCAGCCCCCTCATCATTGAGGTGCAGCCCATCCCGTCCAAAGAGTCTGTAGCCGACTGCAAAGTCTGCCCAGTGCTCTAAGAACCCAAATCCCTCTTGCTTGCACCACCTTCGTAACCACGCATTAATCTCCCTAAGCTCCCGCTGTCTCCCTGACGTAGCGCGTGGCACTGGTAATATTTCAGAGAATATTACCTTGGAGGTCCTTTCCTTTAGCTTCTTTCCTAGTTCCCTAAAATCATTTTTAAGGACCCCCCACCTACCATTGACTTTGTCATTAGTACCAATGTGTACTATGACCGCTGGATCATGCCCAGCCCCTCCCAATAATCTGCCTACCCGGTCCGCAACATGCCGAACCCGAGCACCCGGGAGACAACATACAGTTCGGCATTCGGGGTCCTGGCGACAGATTACCCTATCTACCTTCCTAATAATAGAATCCCCTACCACCACAACCTGTCTAGCCTTCCTAGTGTCCTGGCTCCCAACTGTGCTGGAGAGGCTACTCACCTGGCTGCTAGGAGAGTCCGCCTGCCCCAGAAATGCCTCTTCTGAGCTAATCCCCCCAGCATCCTCACACAAGCTGGCAAACATGTTGGGGTGAACCAGCTCAGAACAAGCCTCCCTAGCTCTCCGACCCCTACTGCCCCTTACACAACTAACCCAGTTCTCTGCCCTAGAAACCTCTTCCCCTCCATCATCACCCTCCTCTACACTGGCCCCAGCCAATGCCTGCTCCGTGAGCAGTAAACTCCGCTCCATGTTGCTTATGTCCCTAAGTGTTGCCAGTTGCCTCTTTAGATCTAATATTATATTTTCCAAAGCAGCAACCTGCTCACATCTGCAGCAGTGGTATGGACCCTGGGGAACTTGCTCCAAGACAGCATACATGCTGCAAGACATGCACTTAGTGGCATTGTCCAACATGCTCTCTAGTGTAAACCACAAATTAATATTAGAATAAAGAATAAAAAAAAGATATTTATACTTTACCCTCCTTCTTGCCTTTTAAACTCCTTCTTTGCTTCTAACTCCCACACTTAAGAAGCTTTTTCACTTAAGAAGCTGCTCCCTTGTATTCGCCTGGCTCACTATTCGCCTGCTCCTTCCAGTTAAATGGCCTTCAAAGTAAACAGACTCCCAGAGAAGGTTAATTAACTGATTGCAAACAGCCTTGCAAACCTTTTCCCTCCAAAACATTTTTTTTTTTTTCAACCAGCAAATGCACACAAAATAAACAGTGCTCCCCTTGCAGTAAAAATCAAAATATACTTTCCTTCTTTGCTTCTAACTCCCACACTTAAGAAGCTTTTTCACTTTAGAAGCTGCTCCCTTGTATTCGTGGAAATTATTATAGTTTCAAAGGGTGGACCAACTACATATTAATATCTATGTATTTAGAAAGTGATGTCATAAAAGTCCCAGTTGGTGTTATGGTCAAGTATCCCAATATTTTTGTCCATCTAGTGTACATGGCTGACGAAGCATCAATATGACATTTTACCATCTCCCAAAAACAGTAATATGGAAAACTTTGTTTAAAAAGGCTAAATACACAAACAAGATGCATAAACCAATGCTTATAGGATAAGAAAGAAAACTAAAACAACACACACATAAAAGTTTAAAAATGTAATACAAGCATGAACATAAATATATAGCAAGCATATCCCAAAAATATTGCCCTCACTTTTCATTAATATAGGTTAAAATAACATTATAATTATTTTGGATTATTACTTTGAATACAATTAAAAAAAAATCATATAACCAATACAAAATGTACCCACATTTGATATATACTATATTTCTTTGTGAGTTTTTTTATATCAAAACTAAATACAGTGGTTGAACATTTCATGTATTTTATTATTGTGTGGACAGTACACATTGATGCCTGATTTTTTTAAAGGACAACTATACTACTTAGTTTTAAAATACATGAAAACATAGAAAATAAAATTATGTATTTAAAAAATAGTATTCTTTCCAGTAGCGCTATCTATATGGGAAGGGAACTGTGATTTCCATCATTTCTTTAGCCTGATCTAACCAGAGAGACGTGGAATCTGAACCTTGTCCTTGTGTGTTTGCTATGAGCACATGACCAGTGAAGACTTGTAATGCTGATTCAGAGCATGACATGGCAGCTGAGGCTCTCACACTAATGTCCAAAGCTTCATTAAAAGACCAAATGTGCAAGCACTAATAGAAAATGTATGGCACAAAAATGTCAACAACACTTCAATTAATAATAATAATAAACCAGATGAAAGCCTTTAAACAGAGGCGTCGCTAGGGGGGGGCTACTGGGGCTGAAGCCCCGGATCTCCTCTCCATAGCCCCGAATGGAGACTCTGGCCACGCCCCCTCGTACTCGGTCACGCCTCCTCGCCCTCGGCCACGCCTCCTCCATGCTGCACTCTGGGTGCTGAGCAGCCCCAGACTCCGCCCCCTCGTGCTCGGCCCCGCCCCTCGCGCTTAACTCCACCCCTCGATCGTGAGTGTCTGGCAGAGTGTAAGTGAGAATGGCAGTGTTATGAATGTGCATGTGTATGTATGTGAGTGGAAGAGTTATGAATGTGCATGTGTATGTATGTGAGTGGCAGAGTGTAAGTGGGTGTGAGTGGCAAAGCTATGAGTATGTGTGTGTGTGGCAGAATGTAAGTGGGTGTGAGTGGCAGAGTGTAAGTGGGTGTGAGTGGCAGAGTGTAAGTGGGTGTGAGTGGAAGAGTATAAGTAAGTGTAAGTGTGTGAGTGAGTGTTTTGAAGAGCGTAAGTGAGTGTAAGCGTGAGTGTCAGAGTTATGAGTGTGTATGTGTGTGTGGCAGAATGTAAATGTGTGTAAGTGGTCGAGTGTGAGTGTGTATGTCAGTGGCAGAGTGTGAGTGGTAGTGTAAGTGTGTGAGGCAGAGTGTGAGTGGTAGTGTAAGTGTGTGAGGCAGAGTGTGAGTGTTTGGAAGAGTGTATGCATGTGTGAGTGAGTGTGAGTGTCAGAGTTATGAGTGTGTATGTGTGTGAGTGGCAGAGTGTGTAAGAGTATAAATGTGAGCAGCAGAGTTATGAGTGTGTGTGTGAGTGAGTGTAAGCATGAGTGGCAGAGTTGTGTGTATGTGTGTTAGTGGCAGAGTGT
The DNA here is from genome assembly GCA_036172795.1 of Pelodytes ibericus. Classification (NCBI taxonomy): domain Eukaryota; kingdom Metazoa; phylum Chordata; class Amphibia; order Anura; family Pelodytidae; genus Pelodytes; species Pelodytes ibericus. The sequence goes on along the minus strand of CM069858.1, from coordinate 49,728,559 downwards.
GTGAGAGTATAAGTGTGAGCAGCAGAGTTATAAGTGTGTGTGTGAGTGAGTGTAAGCATGAGTATAAGTGTGCGTGTGTATGTGTGTGAGTGGCAGAGTGTGTGAGAATGTAAGCGTGAGCAGCAGAGTTATGAGTGTGAGTGGCAGTGTGTAAGTGTGCGAGAAGGAAACCGTGAGTGGCAGAGTTATGAGTGTGAATTCCAGTGAGATGACTAGGAGAAAATGTGACTAATGACTATTATTCATATTGAATGTGATAATCAAGTGTGAAACAATGTTATCATCTCATATTATTTTTTTTTCACACCTGATTATCACATTCAATATGAATAACAGAATTAATCTTTATATTTAGTCTTTATATTGATGGCAATAAAAGTCCATACACATGGCATTAAACATCCCATGTACCTGGTTACAGTATTAAACCCATACATTATGAGTGAATGTGCTGCTCATTATATTATGGGCTTTACTCATGAAAGGGAGAAGTGCAGGGAAGTGAGATGAGAATTTCAAAATGAAGGCTAAAGTAGCAGAGTTGGAAAAATTCTCCCATTCAGTTGAATTCCCTTCTCAATTCCCTGCACTTCTCTCTTTTATGAGGTTGGTATAAGGAGCATACCTTTATACCTCAGCCTATTCTCCCCAGGTTTTGACCCCTTTTTATTAAAAAATAAAATCTTTATGATGTGCGTGTGAGAGTTGCAGGTTTACACACGTGTCTGCGTGGCAGAATATCTGTGTGGGAAAGGCTATCTGTGTGTATAAGGTTGTCTGTGTGTAAGGTTGTCTGGATGCGTGTGTGTGTAAGAGCGTGTGTGAGTGTAAGGTTGTCTATGTGGGGGTGTAAGGGTGGGTGTCTGTGTGTGTGTGTGTGATATCCCCTATATTATGACATATTATGAGACTGTTGGTCAACTTTTTTCTCAAAGTCTGGTAAATGGTGTATGCAACGTATTCAATGATCAGTTATTTTGAAATCATGGCAATTTGCTCACATACAAGTGTGTGTGTGTGTGTAAGTGGGATTGTGTGTCTGTGTGTAAGTGTGAGTATATGTGGCTGTATGTGTGTATTTGTGGCTGTGTATTTATGCGTATAAGTGTAACTTCGAGTTTTTTGTGTGCTGTGAGTTCTATTGTGTATTGTGGTAGAGTAATGTGCAGCATGAGTGTGTGATACACTCACACACTGCACATTACCGTGAGTTGTATTGCTGTTGAGACTGATACACTCACACACTGAGTGTTGGTCACAGACAGACATACAGTCAGTCACACACACAGTCAGTCACAGACAGACACACACACACACACACACATGTAGTCAGTAACAGACAGACACACACATACAGTCAGTCACATACGGACACACACATACAATCAGTCACAGTCAGACATGCAGTCAGTCACACACTCATACAGTGGGTCACAGGCAGACATACAGTCAGTCACATAAACACACAGTCAGTCACACATGCAGTCAGTCATATACGCATACACACACACTGTCAGTCACATACACTTACGCACAAGTCAATTTTGTTGTTGTTTACAATATAAAAAGTGCATCTATCAATATGTCCCCCTCCTGGCTGCTATACCTCATTCTAGCCTGGTCTGTGCCCTGCTGTTGTTTCTAGACCCGCTGAGCAAACTAAGCGCTCAGGCACTATAGTGCGGTGCATGTGGTGATGGAGCAGGAGGACTGTGCAGCCAGTGCACACAATGCTCCCTCGCGCTCCGCTGGATAAATAAATAAATAAAATGATCCCAGCGGTGGGGGCACCAGGCAGGGACAACAATAACCATGCACCAGGTATAATTTCCTGGTACACAGGATTTGTTGAGCCCTGATATATACCCACATATACCTATTGCTCTTTGGCACCAAATATATCAGTCTGTACGCCGCCTAAGCATGTGAGCTTATTTACTCCACTTCTATCAAAACTGTCATGGGCTCCAGCCCCGGGTCTTTTGGAGACCTAGCAACGCCCCTGCCTTTAAATGATATCAACATGATATAAGGCCAAAAAAGTTGGGGCTTCCCCTGAGGGAAAATGAAGATTAAGTATAGGAGGTGATAGTAAAGGTTAAATTGTGAATTTATACTTATATTTGTTTTATATATGGAGAATACATAATCAAGGGACAAGCAATCATGAAGGGATTTGCATTAAAAATAGTCCAAATAAAGTTATCTATCTTTTAATAGCAGGATGTCAGTAGAGCATATTATAGAGGGACAGCCTGTTAAAAGTATATGTGGCATGGAAGAAGTCTTTGGTTTCATATTCAAGAAATGTCAAGTTTGCTGCCCACTGAGAGCTTATTTTAGAGTTTGGTCAGCCTCCTAATGAAGACACATTTTGACACATTTTGAGTACTACACCCACTCTCCAAAATCATACTTGCAATGAGTAATTTCCAAAGAATATAACAGGCATACCCATGTAGCTGACTTCTTTTACAACTGTGACTCAGGAACTGCAAGGCCAAGCTTTCCAGCAGCCCAAAACAGCTTCATGGTCACCTGTACAAATAAAGATACTAACAGAAAAAAAAAAAAAGTTTTTTACAGAATTCCAGGTGGGTCTTTCCCTGTTAAAAACAGACCCCCAACAAATCAAAAAAAGAATCTATTATATCCGGAATCATGCAGACACACGTGGTGGAATACCTCAAAGTCCGTGCTTTGCAGCCTAAACTAGGCTACTGGTAGAGACTACTCTACTGTGTGCTAATAAAATACCTTAGTGTTGCGGGGGTTTCCCTTCCAACTCTTGTCATCCAGAAATTGAGCTATATAAGTCCTTTGACAGATGACAGGTTTCAGAATTTTGCCAGAAGTACAAGCTCTCTATGAAGAGTTCACCCATGCTGAACAGGAGTTGGGTGATCTCCAGTAGGATCAAACTGGACCTGCTTAAATACATAAATGTATTTTTCAAAGCTCTCCTTTATCCTGCTTTACTCCTAATTTCCACACACTTTGGTTGTTGGGATCCCATTCCCATGATACTCCAACCACAAGTATTACTTTTCCATTATTACCCAATATTTGAAGCACTCTATAAACATTATAACTTATTCCTGACCCTGCAAAGGCACTCAAATCGTTACATTTAGACTCTACCTTATAACCCAAACAATTTCCTATAGCTCTCGACATGCAATTTGTCCTTCACTGACCAGTCCCCTACAGTCTATAACACAGTTACAGGTTACCACTCAGTTTGTAGGTTACACAGCCCATCGAAACATCTCTTCACATTCAGGTGGTAGAGTCAGCGCTGTATTTACCGCGAGGCAAACAAGGCAAGTGCCTAGGGCAGAACTTGCCTTGTTTGCCACTAGGGGTGGCACAAACCCCCCCACCGCCCCCCAAAAAAAATCCCCCAAAAAGCCGCCCCTTTAAAAAAAAACAAAACGCGCTTGCAGGCAGAGACAGAGGTGAGAGGAGATCGGAAGATCCCCCTCACCTTCCCTCTGCCTGCCAGCAGGCTGCATGGGGAGCCGAACAAGCATCACGGAGAAACCTCCGTGCTGCCTGTTCGGCTCCCCTTGCAGTGTGACAGGGAAGTGCCGACAATCATGTGACCGGCGCTCTGACAGAAAGGTTTGCCTTATAATGAGATTTTCATTAAAGTCACTGGTAGGTTGTGGATTATCAGCAATTTCTTATATGTTACTGCTAAATACTTCACCAATATGTAAGTGGGTGGGCAGTTGTGCCACGATGCTACAATACAGCCAAACACAGTGTCTGAAAAATAGGCTCACTTGAGCCGGAGCACAGAGAAGGATTTATTGAAAGTCGACTACATTTCTTACCTGTCTTGTCTAGCCTCTACTGATAGTGGTGGATTCAATGTTTGAGTTGCATACATTTCATTATGGGTTTTAGCAGATTTACTAAGCTGGGTAGTGAAAGGATTAATTTGGATCTGTGAGGGGTTAAAAGCCGACAGTGTGTCAAAGAAGCTGATGTCTGCAGCAGCTTCTGGAAGGCCAGATCACGCCAGTAATTGTTATTAGAATGGTCTTATCTTACTATTCCAAGGCTAGAACAGAGGTTTCTTGAACATCAACAAGTTGTCTCTGAAAGTTCTGTAATTTTCCATAAGAACGACTTTTTTAACACTATTTTACATATTACGTTTTAAGTGCATTTTCTTGAAAAACACGCCTTTCTGCATATTAGAATATTAGAATAACCAATTATACCATAGTAACGAATGTTTTTATCTTCGTTTATATACGCTTGTTTAAACAATTAAAATCAGAGTTGTTTCACAGTTGCATTGGTGTCGGTCTCAGTTATTCACTGTGAGATAGCTCTCCTGGATCCAGTATTTACAAGTCAAACCAAGACGGTCGCATTAAGGGACAGAGGATATTTCCTTACAGGTAGGAGCTCTGTGAAACAGCCATCCTACTAGGCTCCTGCCGCAGAAGTCCATTGAATCACTTTATAACAATACACTGCATGACGCATGTGTGAAGGCTTGAGAACACTTTCTATCTAAGCACCAATTAGGTGCATATGAATATATATATATATATATATATTTTTTTTTTATTCATACACACACACAAAAAAATTATTAATTGTTCAATGAAAAATACTGTCAACAAATAAGAAGCACAGCACCGGGCACATGCTGTGCACTGAGATATGCCAATTTTTTTTTTCTTACTTGGTGGGCGTACCTGCTTGTATTTACAACTCAGTTTACCAAATATATCACCAATTGGATGCATTATATTGATGGCATATTCTTGAATCAAAATAATGTTGGTCTTACAAGTGTATATCACCGTACTAAGTGGTTCCCTATGATGTGCAGCCTTGCTGGTTTATCTGACCTGCGGAGCTGAGAGATATAAGAAAGCATATTTAATTGATGCATAGAACCTGAAAAGGCAATGGTCTAGGATGACTTGCAGGCAAGAAAAAACCGGCATGCCTACGAAACAAGTACTATATTTGACCCTATACCACAGGATATTTTCTTAAAAAAGCAGAACATACATGGCTATACATAAAAGAATAAACGGTAATATTTTAGCACTTCATTATTTCAAGCCTTATTGCCCTTTGGAGTCAAGAAGAAATGTTTCCCCCTAGGCGGAAAAAATTGAAATTAAGCTTAAGGTTTTTCTTTATCTTCTTCTGGATCAAAAGCAGGAAGTAAACACAAAAGTAGATTGGCACAGAATGTCTTGTAGAAAATAAAAACAAATAATAGTGTAATATGTAATATGACATGAATTAATTAATGCATTGTTTTATCACACTCACAAACTCACCGAACTAGAGTCCCCATTCATAAGAAATTCTTATGAATGGGGTCCCCATTCATATGAATTTCTTATGAATGGGGACTCTAGTTCGGTTTATACAAAGCCAATAGTATTCCATAAGCCGAAAGTCTATAAACCGAACGACGTTCGGTTTATAGAATACATGTAATGCTATTGCTGTTCTATAAGCCGAAAGTCTATAAACCGAACGACGTTCGGTTTATAGACTTTCGGTTTATGGAATGTATATGTAATGCTATTGGCATTATTATAAACCGAAATAGAGTCGGTTTATAGAATGCCAATAGCATTACATCCATTCCATAAACCAAAATTCGTTCATTATGTCGGTTTATGTAATGCATGTATTGTATTTGGCTATTTTGCTATTGGTATTCTATAAACCGACTCTATTTCGGTTTATAGAATGCCAATAGCATGAAATGATCTACAATTTGAATTTAGTATTAAAAAATACATTTAAAAAAGTGGAGAAGTTTAACCCCTTTGTGACGCATGGTGCTTGCGTCCCAAATGACATAAACACCAAAACGTCACGATTTGTTCCTGGCCACTGATCACAAGGTGATCGTTAGCCAGGAACACTATGGCAGAGACCCAATCAGGGTCTTAATAGACCCTGTGGGTCCCTGCCAAAAAATTGCAAGCCCCGTCGGACGTCACGCACGATTTAGAGAAATGTAGCCGGTGCTCGTTTTGAGCACCAACTAAATTTCCCCTGTCAGACTGAGGCCACTTAAAGTGGCCTCATCTGACAGGTGGGATCCTGCTGCAAGTGCCTGCAGCAGGATCCGAGAACAGCTCATCGCGGGGAGCCGCGATGAGCTGTTTAACACAGGACGAACTATGCCGTCCTAACGACTTTAAGGGACTTAAAATCAGGACGGCATAGTACGTCCTAACGTCACAAATGGGTTAACGTTTGCTCTGGTCATAATCACAGCACAGGCTTGTAGGAGTTAACTGTAATTAATTTAATACATGAAAAGAATATAAGTAATATAGTAAAATTGTACAAAATAATTTTTTTTTTGAAAAAACTTAATGAGGGCTATAAACTTGGAAGGAAACGGATCACAGTAAAAAGAAACTGTGATCAACAAGGGAAGTGTTAATACCCCTCTTATAATCGAGGTCGTTTTATAATCTGACCTCAAATTGAGGTCAGATTATAAGACTGGGATCCAGGTCACCCGCAGAGCTGCAGGGGTCCTGGATCCCCCTCTCTAATAGCAGGGGAATGTCTGCGTGATGAGTGAAGTGCAGGGAGTGAATTTGAGGAAAAATCTGTGGATATAAGCATATAACATAGATTGTATTACTAAGTATTTTGATAATTATGGATATGAAATGTTATCTTTTTTTAATATGTATTACACTTTCCATCCATAATTATCAAAATGCTTATTAATACATTATACAAAACTGACAAACACAGACAGACATACAGTATATAGATTAATGTATTCAGATTGAAAGCAGGCACTGCTGTGCTGGCTGGCCCTAACATTGTTTAGTCAAAATGCACCTAACTGTGTAGTTTAAAGCTATTTTAAAAATCCCTATTATAGCCTATGGGAGTGTTTTATGTGCAATTCTGAAGAATCTCCACAGGAAATGGCCCAGTACCTTAAATTGTATTAAATCGATACATTAATTTACAACTTACAGCCAATCACTGTCCAGGGATGTTTGTGTATAATCAGACCACCATTTCCTCAGTCAGATCATTTAAGCTGTAATGGAGGGAGCAGAATCTGCAAACCGGGGGGGGGGGGGGGGGTAGGGGGGGCAGAAGAGAGGGGGAAAGTTGGTCAGAAAAGACCAACATTCAAAGAGTTTTTTGGCAGAGGAAAATCTGGCACTTGTGAGGAAGGTGTGCCAGAACTACAACTGGGTGTTAGGGGCAGCAGCCAAGAGAATCCGGAGGAGGACTATCAACTGGCAGGAGGTCATGGAAGCAGTAAATGAAGTTGGTGGGAATTCACGCTCCCAGAAGGTGGTGATTAAAAGGTAATTGCATATAAAATACACCTGCACTATAGGCCTCATGTAAAATTTCACCACACACATAGCTCACACACACCTGTAGTGAATTACATAGAGGGACAGTCCTGATTTGGAAGACCTGTCCCGCCGAGCTCCATCTCTGTCCATCTTTTCAGGACAGAGGTAGAGTTCAACCGGACTCAGGGCCACAATTTCACCAACTGTGCAATTAGTGTGTGTGTGTGTTTGGGTATAAGTGTGTGTATGAGTATATGTGTGTGTGTATGTGTGAGTCTAAGTATGACTGTGTGTGAGTATAAGTGTGTGAACGCATAAGTATAAGTATAAGTGTGTGTGTGAGTATAAGTATGACTGTGTGTGTGAGTATAAGTGTGTGAGTATAAGTATAAGTGTGTGCTTATCGGGGAAAACTCCCAATGTTTGTCCCTCCACAATGTTTAGATAAATTGGTGATATGAAATCACCTGCAACTCACCTGTTTTGTTAATAGCTTCAGATGTGATATGTATTTTCTGCACACATCTGTATGCATGCACTAACAATTAATTCTTCTCCATCTCTAACAGCGGTATCTTCATCATCACCACCTCAAGTGGATTCCCACCAGCTTCATGCTCCTGATGTGCAGGCACTGGGATTCACCACCCAAGGTAGATACATTATACACATTTACACCACCAGTTAGATCATATTAATATTATTTGCTAGAATAAAAGAGACTTTTTTTTAGAACAAAACTATAAGACTAGGAGCCAGGTACCCCACAGAACTGCAATGGACCTGGATCCTCCACGCATGCAGCCGGAGGATGTCTGTGCACAGACATCATCCGATACTGTTTGACACTATCACTGTGACTTCAAAGACAGAACGCAGGCTACGATGACCTCCCGGTATTCCATCTCAGAAGTCACAGCGGAAGTGAAGGGCAGCATCAGACAATGTCATTGCGTACCTAAAAGCTCACAGACATCCTCTGTCTGCCCCCACTAGACACCATTGAAATGTCGTGACGCACTGACATTCATAGGAGGCCCATTGACAAGTCTGGGAATGCATTTGTAAGTGTGGGGGGCTGGCTGGCAAGTCTGGAGATGCATTTGCAAGTATGGGGGGCTGGTTGGCAAGTCTGGAGATGCATTTGCAACTATGGGTGGCAGTTTGGCAAGTCTGAGGATGCATTTGAAAATCAGGTGGACTGGTTGAATGCGTTTGCAAGGGAAGTCTGGGAATGCATTGGCATTGAAAATTACATGTAATATTGATAGTACATACAAGTTTAACCAGCAGCTACTGTATTTCCAAGGAGGCAGCCTGGTCTGGTTGGCAAGTGTCTCTCTCTGCTTGTTCAGAGAGGCCCTCATTTTTAAATTTGATAGGCAGAGGAAGCCTTAACCAGGTCCCTTCTGCTGATCCATTCAAAAATAATGGTCTCTGTGCTTGAGCAGAGAGATACCCCAACGACAATTAGAACCCAATCAGACAATCATGGCAAACCCAGGCATCCTTTGAGTAAGCAAGGGTTAAAAAAAATTATAATAATCCTTTCAGGGTGTAGATATTGATAACCCTACATTGAAGTGTATATAGATGTGGTGAATTGAATAATCTGTATTGTAATGTTCTAATTATCTTCCTTCTTTTCCTGCAGCAACATCTGTCAAGGAGGAGGAGCAAACAATACTCCTCACGGTGGTGGATCCCAGTGAGTACGGCACATCAGGAGCCCAGCAACGACCTCCTGCCCCTCCGATGATGGAATCCTTGGCTGCTGTCCATGGTGCAGTTGCTGGGATCCAGCAGGACATCAGTTGGATGCGCCAGCAACTCACCATGATGGTGAGTGATCAGGATACATTCCATGCCCATACGATGGAGTGGCAGGACAAAGTCCTTAGACACTTAGATGCGCAAGCTGCGCATCAGGAGCAGATGAGATTGATGTGCCAGCAGGAGTATCAGTCTCGAGCTGAATACCGCAACCGAAAGGTAAGGTACATGGATGCAAAATTGGCCCTCATGCGTCCATGTACTGACGGTACCGCTGCTCCTGAGGCATCTTGCATCTTTAACCTCCCTCCATCAGCACAGGTGACTGAAAGTCAGTCTAGTGAGGAGGAAGATGATCCTAATAATGCTAGTCGGTTGCCTAGCGCATCATCTTCCAGCTCATTAGATTATGATGAGTAAAGCACACTGATGCCTATTGTTAGTAGCCATGGAGCCCCTGTTTACTTACCATTCCTAACTCCCAGTTGTAGCCCTCTGCCAAAAAACTCTTTGCCCCCTCTCATGCCCCCCCTGGGCTTGCCCAAAAAAAATAAAAAATTTTTTTTACATTTAAATGTATTAGTTTGTGTGTGTCTATTTTTTATCCACACCTCTAACACCTCAACTTCCATTATACTTTGTATACAAAATTACACGGGGGGAAGGCCTATATATATATATATATAAATAGTTATTACTAAAGATTAATATCCAGTGATGTGAGGCCAACATAGAGCTGACATCCCATGACCAGTATTGTTCTTCATTAATGAGCTCTTTTTTTTAGTTTAACATGGACATGTCTACATATAAAGGTCTAATCAGGGCCAGTGCTACTGATAGGCGAACCAGGCGTTCGCCTAGGGAGTGAGCTTTGTGGGGAGGCTGCAGGCAACATTTTTTCTTTTTTTACAATATATCGCCATCGATATACACGTGCATTTATTTTTTCGGGGCTGCTGCCCAAAATAAAACATGTGGGGAAGGGTGAGAGAGCCACCAGACATGGGGAGGGAGGGAAAGAAAAGAGACACCTGACATGGGGATGGAAAAAGACACCAGGGATGGGAAAATGGAGGTAATGAGACAGACATGTGAGGGGAGTGAAAGAGACAGCAGACTTGGGGTGAGAGGAATGCGAGAGATATACACGAGGGAGAGGTGAGATATAAATAGGAAGGTAGAGGAGAGAGAAAGACAAACATGGGGGAAGAGGGGAAGATACATGGGGAGAGGAGAAAGACAAAAGAGGGAGAGGTACATAGGGAGGAGAAATACAAAACGTGGGAAACAGATGAATGGAAATGGGGGAGGCAGAGATGGACACGAATGGCATGGGAGAGAGAGAGAGAGACAGGGATGGCATAGGGGAGGCAGGGACAGACATGGTGGGAGAGTGAGACAATCTGGGATTGCATGGAGAGGGTGGTGTCAAAGAAAAGATCACATTGCATGTGTGACATGCATAATATCAGGAAGTATTACTTTACTGAGAGGGTAGTGAATGTATGGAATAAACTTCCAGCAGAAGTGGTAGAATAAACACAGTGAAGGTGTCTTATCCAAGATATAGGATAAGGTCGACTAATAAAGTATTTAGAAAATTGGGCAGACTAGATGTACTGTGTGGTTCTTATCTGATAACAGATATGTTTCAATGTGTTGGGTTTCAACAAAATGATGACAAACAGCTTCTATATGCCTAAAACAATATATGTGATTGGTTTCTACAAAATGATGGCCATAAATATATACAGTGGGCATACATATATCCAATTGGCTTAAATACATGCAGTAAGCATAAATATACAGCTGACATAAATATATACAGTGGGCAATGGGCATACATATCTTCAGTGGTCATAAATATATACAATGGGCATGTATGTAGAAGCTTATGGACATTTTGTTGAAATCAAACACATATTCTGTTTTTGGTATATAGAAGGCAGGCAGTGACAGGTAGCAGGTTCACTAATACAGGCAGTGTGATCTGCATGCAGGATCATGCTTAAGTGACTCAGCTCTGGTGACTGGATGAAAGGCAGGATCTTTCCAGATTTAAAAATCATGTGCTCACGCATCGTCACACATTTTCTAGGATCACCACCGGTCATCTTAGAAATAAGCATTTGAAATCCAAGCAGTTTCAGCAATGCAGTTCAGATGGTACAAGTAGACCCCTGTTGTGTCAGCGAAAGAAACAGGGCAGGTTTAAGGCATGGTCTTTAGGGGCTGCAGCCCAGGGGAATAGGTAAAATGGGGGCCTCGACAAAGGGTTGCAGCTCCATATTACTGCTTTAAAACCAGCAGAGCAGTTCCCATGCTGCTTCTCACACTCTGACTAATGTCAGAGCATTTTGAATCAGGTGACCTACCTGCAATTACATAACATGCCGACGATGGAAAGTCCTTGATGTGCTATGTGGGTGATAGGGCATCTACTGGGGTATGACCTGGGTGTGATATGTGGGTTATAGGGCATGTATTGAGGTAATTTCAGGATATGCAATGTGGGTGATGAGGTATGTCCTGTGGTAAGTCATGGTGTGCAATGTGGGAATGCATTGGCAAGTCTGGGTGTGCATCTACAGATCTGAGGGGCAGATTGGGAAGTTTAAGGATGCATTGGCATTTAAAATGTACTAAACTGGCCCTGGACACAAATTACCCTGCAGCAGAGTCAAGGGATAAGGAAGTAAAGTAGTAAGTACTACCAAGTAGGTCCACCACCAAAAAGAATAAAAGTTTAATTAAATTGATGATTTTCTGTAGTAAAATCTTCGATGGTGAGGGGAAAGGAAATAAACAGAAGTGAGTGGACAATTGTGAGTGGACAGAGGGGAGAAACTACCATTAACACTTTTGGGCTATCTTGGCTGGATAGGGGAAAGGAATGAAATGTTAAAGGGAAGAGAGTGGACAATTGACGACCCACACACCTGTTTCATCCCCAGAACAAAGCATCGAAACACCTTCAGTCCCAGACGAGTGGAGCGGACTTTCAGAGTTCAACCACAATGCTCTAGCTTTAACTGGCAGCACTGGCAGAGGTAGCAGGCATTGCCACACCGCAAACAGACACAGCCAGACGGGAGAAAATACCATTAACACTTTTGGGCTATCTTGGCTGGATAGGGGAAAGGAATGAAATGTTAAAGGTAAGTGAGTGGACAATTGACAACCCACACACCTGTTTCAACCCCAGAACAAAGCATCCAAACACCTTCAGTCCCAGATGAGTGGAGCGGACTTTCAGAGTTCAAACACAATGCCCTAGCTTTAACTGGCAGTGCTGGCGGAGGTAGCAGGCGTTGCCACATCGCAAACAGGCACAGCCAGAGGGGAGAATCTACCATTAACACTTTTGGGCTATCTTGGCTGGATAGGGGAAAGGAATGAAATGTTAAAGGGAAGTGAGTGGACAGTTGACGACCCACACACCTGTTTCAACCCCAGAACAAAGCATCCAAACACCTTCAGTCCCAGACGAGTGGAGCGGCCTTTCAGAGTTCAAACACAATGCCCTAGCTTTAACTGGCAGCTCTGGCGGAGGTAGCAGGCTTTGCCACACCGCAAACAGACACAGCCAGAGGGGAGAAACTACCATTAACACTTTTGGGCTATCTTGGGAGGATCCATAGTTGCTAATATCGGGCATGATTCCATGAACACATATCTGTTCCACATGCTGCATGCATAGAGCAGCCCGGCAGTATGTAGGATGGATATACGCACATACATAATCCAATTAATTAATAATGGGTGGTGATCTAATAGGACTGACAATGATTAATTAATTGGATTGTGTCTGAGCTTATATCCATCCTACATTCTGCCGGGCTGCACATTGCATGCTCTGTCTGCATCATGTGGAACAAATATGTGTCCCTGGAAACATGGCTGATGTTGGCAACTATGGGTGGATAGGGGAAAGGAATGAAATGGTAAAGTACAGTGATAGGGAAGTTGACGACCCACACACCTGTTTCATCCCCAGAGCAAAGCATCCAAACATCTTCAGTCCCAGACGAGAGGAGCGGATTTTCAGAGTTTTAACACAATGCCCTAGCTTTAGCTAGCAGCACTGGCGGAGGTAGCAGGCGTTGCCACACCGCAAACAGACACAGCCAGAGGGGAAAAACCAACTAGTACTATTTGTTTGAAGCTGATTTTGGTGGATTAGAGTAAAAATGGAAGGCAATAAATACGTTTTTTAACTAGAAAGAACACTTTCCCTTTCTCTGTAACTCCACTACATGTCAAGCTATATTAATCAACATATCATCCCTAAAACTTAAGAGCAGGGTACCCTAATTTGGGCAGATTAAATTTAAGAAAAGCCATCTGCTCCATCAGATGAGGTGACATGCGAGAGCGTTGTGGATTAAGTATGTTACCAGTTATAGAAAATACGTGCTCACTTTGGACTGAGGTTGCCGGACACGATAGCAGTTTCTGCGCAACCACTGAGAGTGCAGGCCACACAATCTTCTTCTGATCCCAAAAACTAAGAGGATCAACATTAGGAGGCAAAGGTGGTTCACAAAGGTAAAGTTTTACCATTTCTGAGGCACTACTCTCCTTACGACTGCTAGGTGTCTCAGTGGGGCCAACTAGATTCTCAAGTGCCTATTCCCAAATTTAAGCTGCTCCACTCAGCTGTGTTCTGGTACTAGTGTCACTGCCAGCACTACTGCTTAGAGGTGCAGACATGTCAATATCGTGCTGCAGTTCTCCCCCAGACAGCATGCCACTCTTCCGCTGCCAGTCCAACACCATTTGGATGAGATTATCCCTACAAATTGTCAGAATATTGTACCTAAGTGCAAGCTTGCCCTTAATCCGTGGATCACACATGCATGCTAGCATCAGTTCGGGATAATTATCCATTTGGTCACGTAGCCGAAGTTTAAGGTTTTCTTTCAACTTCCTAACTAGAGCTGCAACATCAGAATGGAGGCCACCTTGAAAAACTTCACGGTTTTCAAGAAAAACATCCATCTTGCTCCCTTGATGGCTGAACAGTGGGATTACCTGTCTCAGACTGGCAGTGCTCATACTTAAGTGTTCAATGGCATCCATGAATGGTTTAAGGACTGCCACTGACTGACAGATCACTGTCCAATCTTCTCTACCCAGTGGAGATGCAATGCCAATAAACTGGTCTGATGACAGACTATGGATTGCCCTCTGCTGCTCCAAAATCCTTTCAAGCATCTCCAAAGTAGAGTTCCACCGTGTAACCACATTTTGTCGTAGACAGTGTGTGGGAAGACCTGCCTTCTCTTGCTCCTGCCTCAATAGATGACTAGCTTTTACACTACGGTGGAAGTGCCCAGCAATCCTCCTGCAGTGATCAATTACTCTAGCTATTCTATTACTTCCATCTGGGATTGATGATTTTACCACAAGATGGAGTATGTGTGCTGCACAGCGCACACCAACAATATTACCGTCACGCAGAGCTTTCAACATATTTGCAGCTCCGTCAGTGACCACAAACCCCACTTCTACATTGGTGTCTGCCTCTGCTCCTACCCAATGTGACACCATCCTTTTTATAGCATGCAGAATATTTTCTGAAGTGTGATTTTCATCCATCACCTCAGCATGGAGAAGGAAAGATCTGTAGCCCTGCTGATCTACTGATGCACTTCCTCCCATTCTGCTAGACCCTGGTGCTAGCGAAGTAGTAGCTTCATGAGACACACCAGGCTGCCACCAGTGTGCTTTCAAGGACAGAAAGGCATGCTGCCCACTAGGTGCACTCCACAAGTCTGTAGTGAAATGGACATACTGACCAGCTGCCTTAGAAAGCTCCTCTTTCACTACTCCAACACAGGACTGATATAGTGAGGGGATTATCCTCCTGCTGAAAGTGGAACGTGAGGGAAGATGGTACTGTGGGGACATTGCTGCCATCAACTGCTTGAAAGGTTCCCCATCTATCATGTTAAATGAAGCACCCCCAACAGCTATCAACTGGCCAATAAGTTGTGTGATTTTATTGGCCTGCTTTTTGGAAACAGCCCTGGAATGAAATACCCCGAATTATTCCAGGGTGGGCTGGGTGGCTGTAACTGGCCTTGTTTGTTGGCTGGCAATAGTTCTTTGCTCTTCAACAACCCCCCTGCCACTCATAGCTGGAACTTCTACAGAGCTGATGGTGCTTGTGGAAGTTGTAGCAGCTCCGTTGCCTGGCCTACCAATTTCTGCCTCTTCCCTCAATAGCACAGCCCTGTGTTGACTTCGGAGGTGATGGTTCATCCCGGCACTGGTGAGATGACCCAACACCTTCCCCCTGCTAACTTCCTTCCCACAGTGCTTGCACTCAGCAAAAAATCCCTCTCTAACAATTTCAAAGTGGTCTCATACTTTGCTGCGACGTGCAACACTGGATGGGACCCTTTGGGATACAGCTGCTATGGGTGGATGAGTAGCAGCAGCAGCGTTAGAAGTGGGAGCTGGCATATTGGACTGTGCACTACAACTGTGGCTACTGGTACCAGTGCTGGTAGTAGTAACTGTGCCACTGGGAGCAGGAGTTGTAGAACGGTGGGAACTAACAGTGGGATTGGTAGTTCTACCACTAAAAAATATCGATGCAATCGGCTTTGGTGGCGAAGTCCTCCTGAGGGTGGAAGTAGCAGAAACAGGTGCAACAGTTGGAGAAAGTGGAGAGGAAGGGGAAAAACGTGCACTACTAGCTGGTGAAAAGCAAGCACTGCTCCCTGAGGAATAATGAGTCTGACTCTCCCATACTATCTCATCCTCATCCTCAGGCTCATAGTTAAGCTCTTCATTTGCTAAACTAGATGCAATTTCTGCAAGGTTGGTGCTAAGACTAATATCCCCTGCAGGAAGAACAGATTTTGCAGCTTCTTCTAACTCTAGATGAGTAACACTTGTTGTTGTTGTGTCACTCTCTAGGGTCTCTACATCTCCTCTCTTTCTGGGTTGTTTTTTAGAGGTGGTGGTAGCAAGAGGGGCAGATGTTCCACTGTCAGTGGTTGAAGCAGCCATACCACTAGTGGTTGAAACTGTGGTGGTCTTGGGAGGGGGATGTGAAAACAGCCTCCGTGCACAAGAAGGTTGCTTGGAAACACCCCTCAAATTACTGCTGCTGCTCAACATGCTCTGTTTGGAACATAACATATCCCCTTCTGCAACAGAAAATGAAGAGAGGGTGCTTCTTGTGGTAGAAGAAAAAGCTGGGGGCATAACACACCTCTTCTTACTTAATATGTTACCACAAGTACTAATAGTCCTCTTTTTGGGAATACTAGGCTTAGTGCTAGCTTTAAGATCTGCAGTTTTCCCTTTTCCATTGAAAACTTTTGTGCTGCTGGGCCTTGCACCACTAGTGCCTGCTATTGGTGTCTTTGCTTTTTCTGAATCTTGCCCCAATGGCTGGGACAGAAAGCTTGGCATCCTAGTTGTTGACTCAGACATAGCGGCAGAAATACTTGCCCGACTAAGCACACTCAAAGGCTGTGTACTACAAACACTTCTAGTACTGGTGGTGGTGTTGGTGGTGGATGGAGCCTTAACTTTCAAGTACTTAGGAGGATCCATTTAGATGATTAGTATTTGCTTTTTATAAAGGGGTAAAATGTAAGGAAATATGTAGTGTGTAAGAGTGTAGTCTACAAAGATATTTTACTTTATTAATAACAAAAATAGAAGAAATACCCCCAAAAAATGTAATATATACTTCAGAAAAAAAGAGAGACTACACAGAGGCCGATTTGATCACTTCAGTGCTTCCTGAAAAACAATACAAAACTGTGTACCATGTGCAGTCTGCCAACAAGTGCTCCCTGCACGCTTACTGCAAACAGAGACACAAGCTATACTATTACAAAGTCACTTATATTTTTGACATTTTAAGTTATGAACAAAATGATATTCTATTATTTTAACTTGGATAAGTTTGTTTGGCTACTAAACAAAGTCTAAATAAAGACTACAGATACCTTGAAGCTTTACTTAGTACAGTCACACAGTCACATAAATAAATTAAAACCAATAAACAGCAGTTAGTTTCACTGCTTGCTGTTAAAAACACAATAAATGAACAATTAAATCAACTGACAAAAAGAGCACAACAGTTCACTGCACTGCTATACTCACAACAGTACAACAGTTAACTTCACTGTTTACCGTGGTAAAAAAAAAACTTTTGACTAGTGTGTTCTGTTTCTAACAAAGCACAAAGAAACTGTGCTACAGTAAAAATGAATTCAAGTATTAATTATACTTCACGTTACTGCAATAACCTTAAGCAACCTAGTAGTCTACCCCTAGGGCAGAAGCCCTCAGGTCCACTCAGCTAGATTATAATTATTATTGAATTTCTAAATATTTTATATTAAATTATTTTTAAAAGCTGTTTGTGCAGGCAATACAACACACAGAAAAAGCACTGCAGGCAGTGGCACTGGCTGCCAGTTAGGCAGACAGGCACTGTTTGTGCCAAACTGCCAACTGACTCAATTAGCAGTAGTTGTACAGTTCACAGAATGCAAAAAATTGTTTTAAAAAATTAGTCTCTGGAAGTCTCTCTTATTTTAAAAATAGGTTGTTGTGAGAAATGGCAAGATCACAAAGAAATACAGTGAAAGGCAATGTGGCTAGCACAGCAGTGCTTCACCTTCAAAGCTCAGACACGGAATGAGGAGAAAATGAAACCCCTGCACTTATAAACTGCTTTTCTTGGGGGTTTTTTGAAAATAAACTGTCAGCACACACCATTGGACTAGCCATCAGAATGATGTCAAAGAAGTGAGCTGATTGGACAACTAAATCAACTTACTTCTATGTCCTTCCTTTTTCGGTTTATGGAATGCATAATATAATGCTATTGCTATTCTATAAACTGAAATAGAGTCCCCATTCATACGAATAGGTCAATTGACCTATTCGTATGAATGGGGACTCTAGTTCGGTTTATACAAAGCTAATAGCATTACTCCATAAGCAGAAAGTCTATAAACCGAAGGTCGTTCGGTTTATAGATTTTCGGTTTATGTTTAAGTAACGACATTCGTTCATCATTTTCGTTTTGTTACATTCATTTCGTTTGAACTAATAAATGAATGTAACGAAACGAAAATGATGAACGAATTTCGTCCGAAACGAATGTAGTAATGAACGAAATTAGTTTTAGACGAAATAAACATAATTTTCGTCCGAATCAACGAAAACGAAACGAAAATTTTCATTTTGCACATGTCTACTGCTTTGGCAGTGACCATGTGCGCTGCTTAGGAAGTGATATACGGCAAGGAAGGGGTTAATAGCTCTTAAAAGAGCCTTTGATATACTGTAATAAATCACAGTAAAAAAAATGAACCCCTAAAAAAATGCACAAACAGCAAAAAATGTGCTGCTGTGTAAGATCACTGTGTACACAGCGATCAATTGCAGGGAAGGGGTTAAACACTGGAAACAGCTTTTATAAAAGCCTTTGGGTCTCAATTTTATTAAATATATTATAATTAAAAACTTACATTATACAGCTTTGTCTGTCTCCCTCAATAAAACTCAAGTGAGAGGGAGGCAGATCTACACGGGTCAGATCAAATATTGACAACTATTGATCTAACCAGGCGAATGGTAATGCTCATCTGAGCAATCGCCAAACCGCCTTTGCCACAGATTAGCTGTTACTGATCGCTATACATGCGCGCAGACAGCTAAAAAAATTTTTTTTACGTTAAACGTAATCCCCTAGCGTGTATAATTAACCCGTGACGGGTGTAATAAAAAAGTAACAAAAAAAAAGTAAAAATGCTTCTGCAGCAAGATTGCTGCATTTGTGTCAGATCGCAGTGATCTACAGCAAGCAAGGGGTTAATAGCTCTTAAAAGAGCCTTTGTTATACTGTAATGAATTACAGTAAAAAAAAATTAACCCCTAAAAAATGCACAGACAGCAAAAAATGTGCTGCTGTGTATGATCACTGCGTACACAGCGATCAATGGCAGGGAAGGGGTTAAACACTTGAAATGGATTTTAGAAAAGCCCTTGGTTTTTAAAATGTTATTAAATATTTAATTTTATTAAAACTATTTTTTTTTTTACATTATCTGATCTGTCTCTCTCCCTCACTAAAACTAGTAAGGAGAGGGAGGCAGATCAATACTTGTCAAAGGCAATATTTACCAATATTGCCTTTGACTGTATGATAAGTGCTCATCAGAGCACTTATCATACATGCCTGCACACAGATCACACAAATCTGATGTGCAGGCATCGATTGGCTCTCCCTAGAGCAACGGACGTGAAATACATTCACTTCCGATGCTCTTGCCAGTAGAAGGGAAGCGCTGCCTGTACAGAGCTTGCCTGTATGTGCCAGGCACGTCACCTGTCGGCGAGTCCATGATTTGCCGTGATGTGCCTGGCACGTCATATGTCGTTAAGGGGTTAACATCTCATCCACCACCCTCTCAGTAAAGTAATATTACTTTTCTGACCACAAAAAAACATTAAAATATTTCCAGCCTTTTCAAAAGCTTGAGGTGGACCCCAAATATATGTATATAACTAGCTGCATGTATACTTATATGAAATTTTTAATATTATATTCAACTATTTTCATATGTAATGAAAATGTTATTGAAACATTGTTAATGTATTATTTTTATTACGTTCCTCTGCACCCACATTGCACCTAAAGGTCTTAACACAGCACTATACAGTACCCACAGCACTTGGCTTGTACTCATATTGCACCCACACGATTTGGAATGCCGCAGTGTAAATTTGCCCGCCAGAACATACCACAGTGTCACTTTGTCCCACTGAACTGCCCCTGCAGAACATGCCACAGTGTTACTTTCCCCCATAGTACATGTTATTTTGCCCCACAGAACATGCCACAGTATCACTTTGGCCACAGCCAATTTGCCCATTAATATGCCACAGCCAATTTGCCCATTTGCCAGCTATTTTGCCCATAATTTGCCAGTTATTTTGTCAATTTGCCAGTGTCATTTTGCCTATTTGCCAGTTATTTGCTCATTTGCCAGTGTTATTTTGTCCATTTGCCAGTGTCATTTTGCCAATTTGCCAGTTATTTGCCCATTTGCCAGTGTTATTTTGCCCATTTGCCAGTTATTTGCCCATTTGCCAGTGTTATTTTGCCCATTTGCCTGGTATTTGCCCATTTGCCAGTGTTATTTTGCCAATGTGCCAGTTATGTGCCCATTTGTCAGCTATTTGCCCATTTGCCAGTGTTATTTTGCCCATTTGCCAGTTATGTGCCCATTTGCCAGTTATTTTACCCATTTGCCAGTGTTATTTTGCCCATTTGCCAGTTATTTGCCCATTTGGAAGTGTTATGTTGCCAATTTGCCAGTTATTTGCCCATTTGCCAGTGTTATTTTGCTCATTTGCCAGTTATTTGCCCATATGCCAGTGTTATTTTGCCCATTTGCCTGTTATTTGCCCATTTTCCAGTGTTATTTTGCCCATTTGCCAGTTATTTGCCAGTGTTATTCTGCTCATTTGCCAGTGTTATTTTGCTCATTTGCCAGTGTTATTTTGCTCATTTGCCAGTTATGTGCCTATTTGCCAGTGTTATTTTGCCCATTTGCCTGGTATTTGCCCATTTGCCAGTGTTATTTTGCCAATTTGCCAGTTATGTGCCCATTTGTCAGCTATTTGCCCATTTGCCAGTGTTATTTTGCCAATTTGCCAGTTATGTGCCCATTTGCCAGTTATTTGCCCATTTGGCAGTGTTATTTTGCCAATTTGCCAGTTATTTGCCCATTTGCCAGTGTTATTTTTCTCATTTGCCAGTTATTTGCCCATATGCCAGTGTTATCTTGCCCACTTGCCTGTTATTTGCCCATTTTCCAGTGTTATTTTGCCCATTTGCCAGTTATTTGCCAGTGTTATTCTGCCCATTTGCCAGTGTTATTTTGCTCATTTGGCAGTGTTATTTTGCTCATTTGCCAGTTATGTGCCTATTTGCCAGTTTTATTTTGCCCATTTGCCAGTGTTATTATTTTGCCCATTTGCCAGTTATTTGCCCATTTGCCAGTGTTATTGTGCTCATTTGCAGTTATTTGCCAGTGTTATTTTGCTCATTTGCCAGTTATGTGCCCATTTGCCAGTGTTTTTTTCCCATCAACCCCCTTCCCCCCTGTACTTACCTGTATGCTGCTCATCGGTCGTCTCCGCAGAAATGTTTCGTGCACGGAAAATACAGCCACCAGAAGTGACTTTTCAGTGGCTGTGCCGAAAAGCCAGGTCCTCATCCGATGGATGGGGACTCACTGCTGCTGCCCAATAGTGACTGTCTCTGTGTTAGACAGTCACACAGGCAGCGGGGGCCCATGGGGCAGCTGCTTTGGGGCTCAAGAATGAATGGACCCTGGGCAGCTGCCCGTTTGACCACACTTTGCAGGGGTCGACAAGGCAGCCGGGCCCGTCGCAGCTGCGACCCCTGCACCAGTGGTAGGTACGCCACTGCCTTTAGTAAAAAACTGCACTTACAGTATCCACACATTCCTGGCAGGGTCTATCACAATGGTGCTGATAATTAGGAACCCCCTTTTTTGTTACATTTATTAATGCGTATAACAAAACTGCTTTTGTTATTTCACTATTATATCTAGCATAACTTATTTATTTATTTCTCTGACTTGTGCAGAGTAATTACTACAAGTATCCATTTCTACAAGCCTTTGCATTAAATGTATATACATATATGTGTATCTATTCCCATTTGTCTGAACATTGAGCTGCACTGAATAATTAGCTCTCAAGATTGATACAAAAAAATCAACCCATACTGCCAGGTAGACATTGTGCAAAAAACTATCTGATTCCACAATTGAGACAAAATATATTTTTGAGCACATAGAGACCAAAGCTTTTCGTGTTCTTGCCAATGATATATGGCAGGTTGTGTCCACACTGTCATTTTCTGAAGTTATTCCTGTGCATAACATTCAGAATAAAAGACGGATGCGTTTTAGGGACTTTAACTTGTGGCTTGGGGAATGGTGTCGGGAGCAAGGATTTGGCTTTGTTTCTCATGGAAATTCACTATGGGATAGAAAGGAACTGTACAAAAAAGATGGTTTGCATCTTTCTCAAAAGGGAACGAATGTTCTCAGTGAGCAGTTCAGCGGTTTTGCTAGGAGGTTTTTAAACTAAAAGACGGGGGCAAAATGGCGATAAAACATCAATCCAATTGCCCCCCAAAACAGGGACAGAAGGTGCCTGTAGTCAGTGTGCTGAAAAATGATACTCTTAGGGTCATGTCTACAAATGCTCGCAGTTTTGGGAATAAGATCCATGAACTTGTGGCAATATTGGCAACTGAGAATGTAGATTTAGTGGCTGTTACTGAGACATGGTATAATGAAAAACATGACTGGGACATTTCAATACCAGGGTACTCTTTATAAAGAAAAGACAGAGAAGGTAAAAAAGGGGGAGGGGTGGCCCTGTATGTGAGGGATAGCTTAAAATGTAACGTAATACAAGCTAGTGAGGCGAACATAGAGTCAGTTTGGGTTACATTAGAATTTGGTAATCATATGGTAACTCGGGTAGGTGTGATTTATAGGCCCCCTAGACAAATAGAGGAGTTAGATAATCTACTAGTTGAGGAAATAGCTAAAATGACAATGAAGGGGGAAGTAATCATCATGGGTGACTTTAATCTTCATGATGTGAACTGGAAATACAAAATAGCTACTTGCACCAGATGTACGCATATCCTAAACTCCCTACTGGGATTATCTCTAAAGCAAGTAGTGAAGGAGCCAACTCGAAAGCAGGCCATAATAGATTTAGTGTTCACAAATGGAGATTTGTTATCAGATATTACTGTAGGTGAAAGTTTAGGATCTAGTGATCACCAGACAGTGTGGTTTAATATAAGAACATAACACCGTCACACCACACAAAAACAAAAGTTTTAGATTTTAGAAAAACAGACTTTTCTAAAATTAGATTATGTGTAAAGGAGTCATTAGTAGACTGGAGCAATTTAAATGTAGTCCAGGAGAAATGGGATTATCTAAAAGTTGCACTACTGAAGGCAACAGAAAATTGCATTAGGCTTGTCAGTAAGAGCAAAAAATTTAAGAAACCACTGTGGTACTCTGCAGAGGTGGCCAAAATAGTAAAAAATAAAAAGCTAGCATCTAGCAATTATAAAAATACTCAGAGCGAGGAAGATAGAAAGATCTATAAGAGTAGGCAGAAAGAGGCAAAGCAAGCTATAAGAGCTTCCAAAGCACACACAGAAGAGACTATAGCCCAGTCAGTGAAAAAGGGGGATAAAACATTTTTTAGATACATAAATGAGAAAAGGAAAGTAAAACAAGGATTAGTTAGATTAAAAACAAAAGAAGGATGCTATGTAGAAGAGGATAAAGGCTTAGCAGACTGCCTAATGAATATTTTTGTTCAGTTTTTACAAATGAAAATGAGGGTAAGGGACCTCATTTAGGGAAAAAGACTAATGAGTCTTTTGATGCATGTAAGTTTACAGAGGAAGAGGTTTTACTTTAGCTGTCTAAAGTAAAGACAAATAAGTCGATGGGACCTGATGGGATACATCCAAAGTTATTAAAAGAACTTAGTGGTGTACTAGCAAAACCGTTAACAGATTTATTTAACCAATCATTGTTAACAGGAGTAGTTCCAGAAGATTGGAAATTAGCTAATGTTGTGCCCATTCACAAGAAAGGTAGTAGGGAGGAGGCGGGCAACTATAGACCAGTAAGTCTTACTTCAGTAGTGGGGAAAATAATGGAAACCTTGTTAAAGAATAGGATTGTTGAACATCTAAAGTCGCTTGGATTTCAAGATCAGAGACAGCATGGGTTTACTTCAGGGAGATCATGCCAAACTAATCTTATTGATTTTTTTGATTGGGTGACTAAAATAATAGATCAGGGTGGTGCAGTAGACATTGCTTACCTAGATTTCAGTAAGGCTTTTGACACTGTCGCACATGGAAGGCTTATCAATAAACTGAAATCTTTGAGTTTGGATTTCAATATTGTTGAATGGGTTAGACAATGGCTGAGTGTTGTCTCTCTCTCCCCCTCCCTTTGACTCCCCCCTCGCCTCTGTCTCTTCCCCCCTTTGTTTCTCTCTGCCCCTCCTCCCCTTGTCTCTCTCTTCCCCCCCTCCCTCCCCTTGTTGCTCTGCCCCCCTCCCCCTGTCTCTCTGCCCCCCTCCCTCCTCCTGTCTCTCTGCCCCCTCCCTCCCCCTGTCACTCTGCCCCCTCCCTCCCCCTCACCTGTAACTCGCTCCCTGGTGGCTAGTAGGGGCAGCCAGGGGATGTCTGCACGATACGTGCAGACATCCTCCATGCTGCCCGACACCTACTTCTATTATGACGGACAGCTGGTCCGTCATAATGGGTGGCAGTGTCGGGCAGCATGGAGGATGTCTGCACTATCGTGCAGACATCCCCCAGCTGCCCGATTCTCCCTGGTGGCTAGCGGGGCAGTGGAGGATGTCTGCGCGATGAGCGCAGACCTCCCCTGCTGCCGCCCGGCAAGACCGCCGGGACTTTTTGACGAAGCCGGAAGTACCCGGCTTCATCATAGAAGTCCCGGCGGTCGTGCCGGGCGGCAGCAGGGGATGTCTGCGCTCATCGCGCAGGCATTCCCCTGCTGTTAGAGAGGGGGATCCAGGTCCCCTGCAGCTCTGCTGGGGACCTGGATCCCTGTTTTATAATCTGACCTCAATTTGAGGTCAGATTATAAAACGACCTCGATTATAAGATGAGGGGTATTTTTCAGAAATGTTTTTCTGAAAAAAACCATGTCTTATAATTGAGCAAATACGGTAATATTTATATAATGTTATTATGCCCCTCTAATACATATTTTCTCTATCTTATATAAATGCAACTTTTTTAGTCTCTCTTCATAACTAAGATAGAGTTTTATAGTTCCACTAGACATTAAGCCTGTTAAATTAAAGGGCGCTAGAACATATGTGGTCAAACATTTGTAAAAACAGACTTGTTCCAGTACAAAAAACAGTGGTCAGTCATGCAGTTGATTTCTATCTTATCGTATTTATTTTTTAGAAATGTTAAAGAAGAATAATGTGAAAAATTTCACTTTTCTAATTTTTTTTTTGATGTAGTTAACAAAAACAATTAAGGTATGGTGAATGTTGCTTAAGTGCAAACCTTTTCAAACAATTGTAAATATACAAAATCAGTAGAGTTTTTTTTTAAATATTTGTTCTTGTTTTTTTTTGGGGGGGGGGGTTATGTAGAATTTCTGTAAAATTTCTTTATAGACAACATTTCTTGTGAATATTCTGTCACAGTTTTTCAACAGTTTGCCTTGGTCAGGACCTTCTACGACCTTCACCATGACATCAGTAAAACTCCTTACTCTTGATAATGCAACATATAACTGACCATGGCTGAATACCGGTTCTGGCCAGTAAATTCCAACTTTTTCCAAGGTTTGCCCCTGAGCTTTGTTAATTGTCATGGCAAAGGCTAATGTTACTGGAAATTGTCGTCTTTGTAAAATAAAAGGTAAATCAGTTGTTGATGGAGCCAAATCCATACGGGGAATAAAGACTATGTTTCCTTCCGCTGAACCTGTTATTACTTGAGCAATGATGAGGTTGTTCTTAAGTTGTTTGACGATGAGACGGGTGCCATTGTACAATCCTTTTTGAGTGTTTAGGTTTCTAAGGAGCATAATTATAGCACCCTTTTTAAGGTTGAGTTTATGCTTAGGCATACCTGTTGGGGTTAATTCATTGAGGAACTCAATTGGATAGTTTTGAATATCTTCCTCACTTGAGTCATCAATTGAGTTTGAGCTGAGGTATGTCACTGTCTCTCTTTCTAAAATGTTAAGCACCTCTTCATTTATGGAGTTTACATCACAGTTCTTTGGACAAAGAATAGATTTTTTTGCTAAGTTAGGGACATCTGTAACAGGAATTTTGTCTCCAAAAAAGTATTTTACAATATCTCCTGTGCATAAAATTTGGGAAGGTATTTCAATTACATCTTCAGGCAAACCGTCAATGAGTGGTGTATCACCACTGCCAACTTTGATCAGCCAATTGCTGAAATCAGTGTCAACTGAGCGTATATTGTTTTTAAGTTTAAGTACTTGGAAATTAGTCCACAGTCTATTATTCTTAACACAGGCCTCAACAATTTTTGTCCGGTCACCTTGAGGTACCACGGGAAGTGTTTGCCTGAAATCTCCTCCAAGTAAGAATACTTTTCCTCCAAACGGTTTGTTGTTGTCCATTATTTCTTGGAGCAGTCTGCTAACCACTGCAAGAGCTACAGAGGGGGCCATAGTACATTCATCCCAAATTACTATTTTTGAATTTCTTAAACGTTCAGCATCAACAGAATTGAGTCGTATATTTGATGTTGTATTCTCAACTATAGGCACAGGTAACTTGAATTGGGAGTGGTATGTTCTTCCATCCTCAAGAAGATTGGCTGCTATACCTGTGAAGGCTACAGGTAGTGCAATATTTCCTTGTCCACGAACTGTGCTGAGCAGGGTCTTGTAAAGATATGTTTTACCACTACCTCCTGGGCCATCTATGAAAAAACAATGGTTGCTAAGGTTGTCATTTTCAGTTGCTTGCAATATTGTTTTAAAGCTGTTTTTTGTTCTTTGTTTAATGTACTTGTCATTTCTTCTGCTTTTTGTTTTTCAAAGACTTGGTTGTATTTGTCTGCAAGTAAGTCTGAATTTGGTAGTATAGGTGGTAATCCAAAATCTTCAAATGTTTTCCCATGGAGTAGTAGAATGTTACATATTTCCTGTAACGCGATAGAACGGCATATTGTGCATTCATCGTTGTAAGGGATATGTTTTTGAACGATATCTTCGGTGAGGTACTGTTCATATTTTACAAAAAGATCATTCATGTTCTGTAGGGAGGCAAATACACAAATGTACGCAAATAACTCTCTTAGTTGTTTTGGCATGCTGTATTGGATAGCATCTTCTAAAGTGTTCTCCCACACTTGCTCATCATTGATGAGGCCTCTTTCTTTCGCAGCATCTTGGAAACTGGGATAGATATTTTCATTGACAGTTCTCAGATCTTCAAATGATATTGCACCGGGAACATGTAGCAATAGGAAACGCATGAAGTAGCGTTCTGGATCCGATGATAAATTGACAGAATACATTCGTACAATGATTTTTTTCTGCACCCCGCTGTCGTAATTTCCATGTACAGGTTTCAGAGTCAAATACATAGTGTATAGGAATGTCTGAATATAAAATATTCCTTGCTTGCTCTTGATTTAATTTAAACCAAGCCGTCAATTGAGTATTTCTTGCTGAAGCTCTCTGGGCCGCTGTATTTATGTCATTTGGATTGAAAAATACAGATTGTTCATCAGGCAGATGCACTGCTAACCTATGTATAGTATGTGTTTGGTAATGTATTTCAAACCCATTTAAACGCCATGCTGCTTCTGGAGCGCTGACATATCTGGAATCCATGAAGGTCCTAATTTCATCATGATTTAAAGTGCCTTGTTCTTGAATCACAACATTTGCACAATCATGACCTTTGTACACATATTTAAAAAGGTATTTGACACTTTTTATGGAAGCGCAGACTTCAACATCAATGTGGCAATTGTACTTGAGGGCAAGATGTGGATTATATGGTACAACCCAATGGTTATCTATTGTCCTGCCATTCACAATTGAAGTTTGGTTTGTGTTTCTTCTTCTATATTTTGGATAACCATTTGTATTTGTTGACGTTTTTTCCTGGAATGGTTTTGGAAATTCCTTAGTGCATTTGTCATTTGACATACATGGTGAATTAGGATTGAGTGGTCCACATGGTCCATGAATCATATGTTTTGTAACAATTGCATGTAAGCGAGGAGTTTTGGTTATATTTGGAATTTCAGCAGATACAATTTTGTCTATCAGTTCTTCAGTTTTGGGTTTGCAGTCATCTTTAAGAATAAGTAGTATGTGAGCATGTGGTAAACCCCTCTTCTGAAATTCTATTACGTAGACAATTGCTTTTGGTACTCCAAAAATATGTTTTTTACAGAGATCATCAATTAAAGCTTTCAGTTTTAGATGAAATACTCTTGCAAC
Source organism: Pelodytes ibericus (assembly GCA_036172795.1). Taxonomy (NCBI): domain Eukaryota; kingdom Metazoa; phylum Chordata; class Amphibia; order Anura; family Pelodytidae; genus Pelodytes; species Pelodytes ibericus. The sequence goes on along the minus strand of CM069858.1, from coordinate 49,700,322 downwards.
TAAATCAGGTCGAGCATCAGTAGTTTGGCCATGTTGTAGGTTTTCAACAATCTCTTCCCATTTGGTGTTGCACGTCATTGTAATAAAAAGATCAGGTTTGCCATATTTTCTAACAATTGCCATTGCACCTTGATAATTTTGAAGCATGTTTCTTGGGCTACCTGCAAATGAGGAAGGTAGAATATATGTTTTTCCAGGAATCAGGCCTTTCTGATTGGATTCATTAATTAAGTGGTCCATCAATCCTGAGTATTTTTCAACTCGCAGTTTTGGCTGATTTTGTCGTACGTAGTTGAGTCTGTTGGATTCAGTTTTGACATATGCATCAACTATATACTGTTGTGTAAGGCGGCCAGCATTTAAGAAGGGGTTAAAATCATCTCTGATGGAATGACGATACCCGTAATATTGCATTTGTGTAACTCGAATTCTAGGATTTCGTGTTTGATTTGTTAAACTTTCTAACGCTTGAGGTCTGTGTTGCAAAGGTATATCAATTCCCCATCTTTGATCACCATAAGGGAAGAGTAATGGATAAACCATGGGTTCCAGATTGGGTTCAAGGACACTAATCCTTTGTGTTTTTCTTTGATTTATATCATCTGTACTTGCTTTGCAGTGTATTAGAAGATCTCTTTCTAGTGGAGGTTTCATGTTTTGGTGCATTATAGCGTCTTTGGTCATTTCTATGATCTTGCACTATTGTCATGGACACTTCCTTAATAACGTTTCCAGTTGTTGCAGCATCCTCCTCATATCCTATTTCAACTTGGTACAACATTTTGCAGGCCTCTGCAAATGGATTTGTTTGAGCAATGAGTGTGCTTAGTATTTTCATAAGTTCTGGATTTATTCCAGTATTTGCTGAATTTTGCATTCTTTGCTCTGCTGCTTCAGAAGGATCTAAAATATATAATTGAGCAAACTGTCTGTTTTGTCCCTGTTCTGGGTGTAGTGTGCATGCTCTGTGACAAATTGATCCGTGGATCCGGAAACAATATGGGCCATTGCCAGGTGGTGGAGTAATGTTTGCTCCCATGGAGGCAAATGCTAATGCACTATTTATAGATCTAATATTGTTGAAGAAATTTTTGCTGTAGTAATGCTGTCCAGTAATGAGCTGCTTGATTAATGGATTTGTACTAATTGAGGGAAGATTTACTTTTCCTTTTGAACAACATTGTGAAAATTTTCGATCAGAAGGTCTTTCAGCTTTAAAATGTTTTGCACCACAAAAGTGGCATATCTGATCTAAATATCCACACGTGTGTGTTTTAATGATGTCCTCATTAAAGTTCTCCATTTGATTCATAAGTGTCATTGTTAGTATTGCAGGCCTTGACTTTTGGTTTTGTATTATTTCCATGTCTATGTTTTTCCTTTGTCGTAATTCTCTTTTCCTCTGTTGTTTCCGTAATTGGCGTTCATCTGGAGGCAGATGTGTTAACCTTTCTCTTTCTAGTGTGGCATGTCGTTGACATTGAATTTTTCGTTCCTCTGGAGTTCTATTTGCTCTCCTTGCTATTTGTCTTTCAGCATCTTGCTGTCGTTTTTGAATTTATTTTTTATCATTTCTGTTTTTCTTTATAGAAATTGATTTTTTTTCTTGTGAGTTAGTGTCTTTGCATCTTCATGTAAATTTCTTTTATCTGTTATCCTGTCAAACTTGTTTGTGTTTTGTTCCTGATGTAGAGGTTGTTGGTCATCATGAGTTAAAGTTGCTTTTTTAGATCTTTTTCTTTCAGTGTTTTTCTTTTGATCTTTTACCTTTTCTTCAATAGATCTATTTACTCGTCTTTCTCTTTCGGTGTTTTGCTGACGTATTGTTAGTCGTTCATTTGGGGTTTGACTTGCTCTCTTAGCTCTGCGTCTTTCTGTGTTTTTATTTCGCTCATTTTCTTTTTTTGATTTTTTTGCTCGTCTTTGTCTTTCACTTTTTGCATTTTGTTGTCGTAAAGATTGTAGTTCTTCAGGAGTCAGATTTTTTCCTCTTTGTTTTACATTTAACATTATTTTTTTATGTTAATTTTCCTGTTATTTAATAGATCTATTTTCTATTCTTTGTCTTTTGGCCTTTGTACTGTTTAACCCGTTATAGCCCCTGTAATTTTTTTTAAACTTTATTTTTCATTTTTTTTTTAAGTACATGCGCATGCCCCCGACGTTGCTAGGGCAACAGGGACGCTATAGTATGATGTGTCTCTGCGTCCAGTCCCTGTGTCCGTGAGCGTCCCTGTTGCCCTAGCAACGTAGACAACAGGGACGATCACGGACACAGGGACTGGACGCAGAGATACATCACACCATAGCGTCCCCGTAGCGTCCCTGATGCCCTAGCAACGTCGGGGACATGCGCAGACCCACCACTTCAAAGGCCGGGTGAAACTTGAAGCGGCGGGTCTGCGCATGTCCCCGACGTTGCTAGGGCAACAGGGACGCTATGGTGTGGTGTCTCTGCTTCCAGTCCCTGTGTCCGTGAGCGTCGCTGTTGCCCTAGCAACGGCTGTCTATGGGGCACATGCGCTGTAGCGCAATCCCACGGACACAGGGACTGGACGCAGAGACACTTGAGGATTATTATAGAGGATAATTGTCACCTACCTTGCTTCTCCTCCTGATCCGCCGCCATCGCGGATCAGGAGGACGCCATCCCGTCGGCTGGGGCTCAGAGTGAGAGCCCCAGCATCCCTTGATGCTGAGACGCGCGTCCAGCAAGACGCGCGCTCAGTGACGTCACGCACCCGTTCGCGCATGCGCGAACGGGTGTTTTCATGAATATTCATGAGCCCAGTTAAAGGGCTATTTATTAAATTAACCCCTCCCTTGCCAATTGAGCAGAGGTGTGTCCTGATCAATTGGTAGTGTATTTAAACGGTCATTTCACAGGTTACCTTTGCCTGTGATAGTGCCTTGTGTACCTCACTAGCGTTTTGACTCCTGATTGACTCCGTTTATCTGTTGCTGACCCGGTTCGTCCCTGTATTCTCCATCCGTTTGTTCCTGCATTCCTGATTATTCTGTGTATGACCCTGCTGTTCCTGACTATTCTTCGTCCGCCGCCTGCCTCGATTTCTGCTAGTGACCTGTTTATCCGTATCTCTCCTGTCCGTGACCCGGCCTGTCTCCTGACTCTCCGTTTGCCTGTATTCCTGTACGATCCTATATGGGCTCCACTTGCTGAGTATCCGGTAGTAAGTGTTCCAGCAAAATCCTTGGTGACATACCACCGGCGGCTCAACCAAGGGTGTGTAGTCATTAAGGTGAAGACCAATACTTGCTACCTACGGTACTTAGTGAGTGTCCCTATAGCCTCATCTACACTTGTGGTCCATCTCCTGAACAAGACCGTTACATTTATCACAGGCCAATTAAATATGGATCCCGTAGATATGGCGAGGATTTCGTCCAGACAGGACACGCATGATCAAGTCCTGATGACCCATGCTACGCATCTCCAGTCTCTTGAGAGGAAAGTGGATGAAGTTGCAGATTTGCTACGTCAAATGACTGGTCCGTCTACGTCCTCCAGAACCATGGCCGAGACCGCTACTCATTCCGCTTCTTTGGTGAAACCACCAAAAATGCCACTTCCTGAGAAGTATTCTGGTGAACCTCAATTATGTCGGGGTTTTCTAAATCAATGTTCTTTACATTTTCGGACACAACCACAGACCTTTTCTTCACACTTCAACAGAGTTTCCTTTATTATCAACCTGTTAAAGGGAGAAGCTCTTGCCTGGGCCACCCCACTTATGGAACAGAACTCTATACTTCTGGAAGATGCAGATGAATTTACAGCTGCTTTTCGGTCGGTATTTGACGCCCCTGGTCGACGTGAAGCTGCAGAATCAAATCTGATGGAACTTCTCCAAGGGAAAAGAACTGTAGCTCAATATGCAGTGGAGTTCCGCACCTTGGCCTACGAGACCGACTGGAATGCTAGCGCTTTACGGGCTGCATTTCGCAGAGGTTTAAATGAATCCATCAAAGATGCTCTCACATATAGAGATATACCACACGATCTAGAAAACTTGATTGCCTTATGCCTAAGATTAGAAGCTAGAGATCAAGAAAGAAGATTGGAGAAAGATAGAGACAGAGAGAGAAAACCTTTTCGTCCATTTCGTTCACCTTACTCCAAACCCACAACCGAAAGTAACGTTCCCGGTGCAGAACCTATGGAGATAGGCCCAGTCCTTCGTTTAACTCCAGAAGAAAAACAACGCCGACGATCACTAGGGTTGTGTATGTATTGTGGCCAAAAAGGTCACTTGGTAGCTCTCTGTCCCAAAAAATCGGGAAATGCTTAAGCTTGGTGGAGTCAGGAGGTTCTCCACTGAGCGTTTCTATGATCATGCCTCCAGACAACCAAAGAATGTATGTACCCATTACTCTCCAGTGGAGAGGCCACCAAATGGCCACACAAGCCTTCATAGATTCAGGGGCCGCTGGGAATTTTATTGATGAGACATGGGCTCTTCGTCAGGGGATCCATCTAAATAACAAAACCCAAAAGACAGCTGTCGCCACATTAGATGGGACCCCGCTGGGCACAGGAATTATTTCTTTACAGACTGAACCTCTGGGAGTTGTAGTAGGAATATGTCATATTGAAGAATTACATTTTGATATATTGCAGAGTCCTCACATACCTATCATTTTAGGGATGCCATGGTACAACTCCATAATCCTTGTATTGATTGGGAAAACAAACAAATTACTTCTTGGAGCAATCGCTGTAAAACATCCTGTTGTATAACCCTCCATAAAGTCAATCTTGTTCTTGATTTACCTACCGAAGATCCCCGGAAAATTGTACCATCTCCATATTGGGATTTCTTAGATGTATTTTCTAAAAAGAAAGCAGAGTCCTTGCCTCCACATCGGGCATATGACTGTGCTATTGAATTATTATGTGAATCCAGTCCTCCCACAGGTCATACTTACCCTTTATCAAGTCCAGAAAATCAGGCTTTATCCCAATACATTGAAGAAAATCTAAATAAAGGATTTATCAGACCCTCAGCATCCCCAGCAGGAGCAGGTTTTTTCTTTGTGGCTAAAAAAGAGGGATCCCTCCGTCCAGGGGCATTGCTAGGTCTCCAAAAGACCCGGGGCTGGAGCCCATGACAGTTTTGATAGAAGTGGAGTAAATAAGCTCACATGCTTAGGCGGCGTACAGACTGATATATTTGGTGCCAAAGAGCAATAGGTATATGTGGGTATATATCAGGGCTCAACAAATCCTGTGTACCAGGAAATTATACCTGGTGCATGGTTATTGTTGTCCCTGCCTGGTGCCCCCACCGCTGGGATCATTTTATTTATTTATTTATCCAGCGGAGCGCGAGGGAGCATTGTGTGCACTGGCTGCACAGTCCTCCTGCTCCATCACCACATGCACCGCACTATAGTGCCTGAGCGCTTAGTTTGCTCAGCGGGTCTAGAAACAACAGCAGGGCACAGACCAGGCTAGAATGAGGTATAGCAGCCAGGAGGGGGACATATTGATAGATGCACTTTTTATATTGTAAACAACAACAAAATTGACTTGTGCGTAAGTGTATGTGACTGACAGTGTGTGTGTATGCGTATATGACTGACTGCATGTGTGACTGACTGTGTGTTTATGTGACTGACTGTATGTCTGCCTGTGACCCACTGTATGAGTGTGTGACTGACTGCATGTCTGACTGTGACTGATTGTATGTGTGTGTCCGTATGTGACTGACTGTATGTGTGTGTCTGTCTGTTACTGACTACATGTGTGTGTGTGTGTGTGTGTGTCTGTCTGTGACTGACTGTGTGTGTGACTGACTGTATGTCTGTCTGTGACCAACACTCAGTGTGTGAGTGTATCAGTCTCAACAGCAATACAACTCACGGTAATGTGCAGTGTGTGAGTGTATCACACACTCATGCTGCACATTACTCTACCACAATACACAATAGAACTCACAGCACACAAAAAACTCGAAGTTACACTTATACGCATAAATACACAGCCACAAATACACACATACAGCCACATATACTCACACTTACACACAGACACACAATCCCACTTACACACACACACACACTTGTATGTGAGCAAATTGCCATGATTTCAAAATAACTGATCATTGAATACGTTGCATACACCATTTACCAGACTTTGAGAAAAAAGTTGACCAACAGTCTCATAATATGTCATAATATAGGGGATATCACACACACACACACACACACAGACACCCACCCTTACACCCCCACATAGACAACCTTACACTCACACACGCTCTTACACACACACGCATCCAGACAACCTTACACACAGACAACCTTATACACACAGATGGCCTTTCCCACACAGATATTCTGCCACGCAGACACGTGTGTAAACCTGCAACTCTCACACGCACATCATAAAGATTTTATTTTTTAATAAAAAGGGGTCAAAACCTGGGGAGAATAGGCTGAGGTATAAAGGTATGCTCCTTATACCAACCTCATAAAAGAGAGAAGTGCAGGGAATTGAGAGGGGAATTCAACTGAATGGGAGAATTTTTCCAACTCTGCTACTTTAGCCTTCATTTTGAAATTCTCATCTCACTTCCCTGCACTTCTCCCTTTCATGAGTAAAGCCCATAATATAATGAGCAGCACATTCACTCATAATGTATGGGTTTAATACTGTAACCAGGTACATGGGATGTTTAATGCCATGTGTATGGACTTTTATTGCCATCAATATAAAGACTAAATATAAAGATTAATTCTGTTATTCATATTGAATGTGATAATCAGGTGTGAAAAAAAAATAATATGAGATGATAACATTGTTTCACACTTGATTATCACATTCAATATGAATAATAGTCATTAGTCACATTTTCTCCTAGTCATCTCACTGGAATTCACACTCATAACTCTGCCACTCACGGTTTCCTTCTCGCACACTTACACACTGCCACTCACACTCATAACTCTGCTGCTCACGCTTACATTCTCACACACTCTGCCACTCACACACATACACACGCACACTTATACTCATGCTTACACTCACTCACACACACACTTATAACTCTGCTGCTCACACTTATACTCTCACACACTCTGCCACTAACACACATACACACAACTCTGCCACTCATGCTTACACTCACTCACACACACACTCATAACTCTGCTGCTCACATTTATACTCTTACACACTCTGCCACTCACACACATACACACTCATAACTCTGACACTCACACTCACTCACACATGCATACACTCTTCCAAACACTCACACTCTGCCTCACACACTTACACTACCACTCACACTCTGCCTCACACACTTACACTACCACTCACACTCTGCCACTGACATACACACTCACACTCGACCACTTACACACATTTACATTCTGCCACACACACATACACACTCATAACTCTGACACTCACGCTTACACTCACTTACGCTCTTCAAAACACTCACTCACACACTTACACTTACTTATACTCTTCCACTCACACCCACTTACACTCTGCCACTCACACCCACTTACACTCTGCCACTCACACCCACTTACATTCTGCCACACACACACATACTCATAGCTTTGCCACTCACACCCACTTACACTCTGCCACTCACATACATACACATGCACATTCATAACTCTTCCACTCACATACATACACATGCACATTCATAACACTGCCATTCTCACTTACACTCTGCCAGACACTCACGATCGAGGGGCGGAGTTAAGCGCGAGGGGCGGGGCCGAGCACGAGGGGGCGGAGTCTGGGGCTGCTCAGCACCCAGAGTGCAGCATGGAGGAGGCGTGGCCGAGGGCGAGGAGGCGGGGCCGAGTGCGAGGGGGCGTGGCCATAGTCTCCATTCGGGACTATGGAGAGGAGATCCGGGGCTTCAGCCCCAGTAGCCCCCCCCTAGCGACGCCTCTGATTGTAAGCATTAATAATACCTGGGGTTATCAAAAAGGATTACTGCAGATTGAAGTTAATAGTGAGTACTATTGTGTTTTTCTGCTCTCATTTTTTGATTTAAAATGCTGATTATACGGATCTACAACCAGCAATCCCTATACATATTGTTAAATTATAATTACAGACTAATCAAAGCAGACACTGTGTAATTTCATACTTTTGTGTTTTATCTGTAGTGCTGCATTTTGCAGTTATTACATTACAGTAGGTTGCTGTAATATACCAAACTGAGTTCTAAGCTGATTCTATAAAAGAGACTCCCAGTAAAGGAGACAGTATCTCATGTGTGCTGTATGTGAGGGGAAGAGGAATCACATAAAAGTATGCCAAACCGATTTGGCATACTGTCAGCAAAGTTTGAAACAAGATAAGCTTGAATCTCTAATTAATAATTAAGAATCCGAATTTTTGCAAAGAAATAGATAAGTTAAATCTTAGATCTGCACAGCTCCCTTCAAATTAAAGGGTAGACATGCCAAAATCCCCATAGCCATGCATCCCATGTACAGACAGGGTCACTGTCTAGCACCTAAGGGGTTTAACCCACCAGAGCCATAGATCACTCCCTGCAAAAGAGCATTTACATGCAAAGGCAGGAAATACAAAACCAGATAAATAAAATGTATTCATTTGTATAGGTTAAGCAAAACATTGTTGACTCAACTCCTCATTTAAGGGATGTATTTTAAGCTAATTGTCCTATGTCCAAATGTTCTAAGACCAAAGGTTCTACTCAATAAAGAGAGAATTGCAGGGAACTGCAGATAATTGAGATGGGAATTTCAAACTTTAAGCCAATGTAGCCGAGTTATAAAACTTCTCCATTGCAGCTGAATGGGAGCATTTTCCAACTCAGCTACTTTGGCCTTAAAGGGACAGTCTAGTCCCCAATCTCACTTTGGTGCAAGTTGAAGATTATGGCTTGTATAATGCACAGTAGCAGTAACAGATATAGTGCTGAGTTGGTCAAGAAGCAGTTGAATCTGGTTTTAAAGTGCTACTCACAGTAAGGGAGTGTGATAATAAATTATACTTAAATTAACAATTCCTTGTAAAAGCATTTAAATGCATGAAGGTTCTATTTACCATCCTGAACTTTTAGCGTCTGAACAAATGACATTCAAGCAGTAGGTGCTTCAAGATAAAAGTAAGAAGAATGATTCTTACCCATGGGTCGTAGAACTTAAAGATACTGTATGTTGTCCTATGCATATTTCATCTTTTTTTCAATGACGAGAAAGACTCGTAAAGTGACATCTATGTAAGTGTTTCAGTGCACAGCACAACTGCTTTTATTCATATCCCATATGTTTGCTAGACTGCCACGTGCTTTCCCATGAGCTTCAGAAGAGAAGCCTTTTTGCCTCATCTTCTCCAAATAAACAAAGCACTAGCACACAATATAGTATGAGCATAAAACCAATGCTAGAGCTTAAACCTACAACATGCAAAATGATCCAATTGACTAGAACCCGTACCTGATTTCCGTATTCGCTCGAATATAAGATGACCCTTGTCACAGCAGCGCTGTCGCGCTGCAGGACACAGCCTCCCCGCTAACCCACTTACCCATCCAGGGCTCTCTGGAGCCCTGGTCTTCTCTCTCCTGGCCTCCCCGATGGCTCTGACTGCAGCTGCCGCTTGACGGATAGACGGAGCGTGCACAGATTTTACCTTCGCGCATGCGCATTAAGGTTCTGGCTTCCTGCCCTTACTGTCCCTTAAAGAGACAGTAATAAAACCTCAGTTTCTCCTCCCTGATGCTCCCATTGGACAGCCAATCTCCCAAATACTATTTAAGCCTTCATTTGTGATCTAAGTTTGCCTGTCCCGACCTGTTTGCCTGAATTGACTTCGTTTGTTTGCCGCCTGTCCCGATTTTACGCCTGTCTGACTATTCTTCCGCCTGCACCCTTGATACCTTCGCCTCGGTCCTAACTCTGTATTCAGCTGCCTGTCCTATTAGGTTTAGCTTTGGTATTCTGGTGATAGTTCAGAGTGCAAATGTCCTGGGGGAACGAAACCTGTGGCTCAACCATAGGGTGGAATTCCTTCAGGCAGAACAATTCTGTTCTATTGCCAGGGTCCATTTCCAAAACCTATACCTACTCTGCAAAGCGATTCCTGCCTCGTACCTGAATGTGACAGTTATTACAGGCCTTCTCATGGAACCCACAGACGTAGCCCGAGTGTCCTCCAGACAAGATCATCAGGATCAGGTCTTGGCTTCTCATGCATCGCAACTCCAAAGTCTTGATCAAAAAATAGACACGGCTACCGAATTATTACGGTTTTTATCCACGACTCCTCCAACATCAGCACGTTCCGTGACGGCTCCTGGACCTGCCGACCTGGGTGCTTATGGAGCTGCGAAACCTCCTAAAATGCCAGTACCAGATAAATATGCAGGCACTCCCAAAGAATGTAGAGGTTTCCTAAACCAATGTCTTCTACAATTTCGTACACAACCACAGACCTTTGCTTCAAACTCATCTTGTGTTGCTTTCATTATTAATCTACTCAGAGGTAAAGCATTGGCCTGGGCGTCTCCATTGCTCGAGAGAAACTCTCCACTCCTAGATGACGCTGAGGCCTTCATATCAGCATTTTGTGCCGTCTTCGACGCCCCTGGCAGGCGAGAATCCGCAGGATCCAGTCTTATGGAATTAACCCAGGGGAGAAAGACCGTGGCTCAGTATGCAATAGAATTCAGGACGCTTGCATATGAGACAGACTGGAAGGCAAGTGCACTCACAGCTGCATTCAGGAGAGGCCTTAATGAATCTCATAAAGACGCTCTAACTTACCGAGATCTACCTGACGACCTACAAAGTTTTATAGCATTATGTTTAAGGCTTGATGCCCGCAATCAAGAAAGGTGCAATGAGAGAGCGAGAGAACGGGATAGGAGACCAAGGTTTCACAAACACCCTTCCTTCCTCAGAATTCCAGTCTTGAAAACTCTACCCCTCCAGCTGAACCTATGGACATAGGACCTGTGTATATATATATTGGTCCAGAATATAAGGAAAGGTGGGATAGGACTACCTAACATAATACAACTTCATAAAGCCCACGCAATTGAAATCCAGGAATAGAATAACTACTCGGAGGGATGGTATGAGATCGAAGCATCTATGACTGGAATAAGAGATATCTCAGGCTTCCACAGTAAGCCTGAGATATCTCTTATTCCAGTCATAGATGCTTTGATCTCATACCATCCACCCAACCATGACATATGCCAAAATAGAAACTTTTTGCTCAATGAAATATTAAAAAACTGGTATATGATCAAAAAATCTTTAGATATACAAGGGAAGATACTAAGTACAGTCAATGTGGGAGCCATCACTACAGTTGTGGCGAAACCGGCCTCGCCACGTGTCCTTGGAGGGGGCTGCTTGCCCGCCTCTTGCCTTTGGACTATGGACCAGACTTTATGTGAATGTGTTATACCCCAGATAGGAATCCCATGGAGCCCATTCGTATGAAACTGACTGTAAAGACTTTGGCTCCATGGCGATTAAACTGTATTTGTGTGGTCCGAGCGCCATTCACTTAATAATGTGCGCTCAGACCTGAGCTATCTGGGGATATGTGAAATGTCTGTGTGTTATGTGTAAAATGTGACTTTATGTATTTTAAAGTGTGTCCTCAATTACCCGTTGCAACATTGTTGCGAACGGGTAATTGAACAGTAAGTAGCCGTCCTTTGTTCTCGGGGGTGGCCGCTGTCACGAAGTGAATTCTGACAGTCTGACTACCATGCTTCTGGCTCCAGATTAAAGTGGCTAGATACTGCTTTACTGGTGATGTGTTTAAGTTTTCTATTGTTTAATCAAGTGTTATCTGATTGCAGTTTGGTGTATATAAGTCTGTGTTGTTTGTCAAATAAGGTAGTTCAATCTTGCTGTAAAAGTTCCTGCTTAACCCTCAAAGTGAAGTGTCGTCTCATTATTGGGGGAAGGATTTATTGTATGCTGTTCCAGTTTGACTGCTAGGAGAGTAAACCTATTCGTATGGTTCCTATTCAACTGTCTACAGCATTCATATGCTTGGGAGGATTCATATGCTCCTCCGGTTTGGTGGTTGTGGTGTCTGCTGCAGTGCTTGGAGTCCTCAGGAAGCGCTAGGAGCATCCTTTAACGGAGGTACCCAGTCGGGGTGCCAGGCGATCCGTTACAACAGTACTAGAGGATCTTGACCTACACAGATGGCTGGAGAAGGGAATATTAACAATAAAACAACTCTGGCAAAAGAGGTAGAGTTAAAACCTTTCAAAAACTGAAGGAAGAATTTGGTCTGCAGGAAAGAGAACGATATAACTACATGAGAGTAATAGACTTCCTAAATAAAAAAACCGTTAGGACAGACCATCCACACCTGGAGAGGCTGGAATGCCTCTTTAGCCAGGAAAGAATAAGAAAGGAAAATAAACTATTTAAAGAATGTTTACAGATCTTAGCTGAATATAATAAAGGGGATTTCCCAGGCAATAGGGTAAAACGCAATATTAGCTGCTTGAATATATGGGAGACGTATTACAGAATGTTGAACTACTGGTACCTTGTCCCAAGCAGACTCAATAAAATGTTCCCTTTGACACCAGCAGTATGCTGGAGATGTGAGGTAGAAAAAGGGGATTATTTACATATATGGATGGGATGCAGGCAGATTAAACTAATGTGGGAAGAAGTGATAAAGAAAATAAGACTGAGCACGGGAGTACAATTAAAAAAACTCACCCGAAAGTATCCTAATTCATCTAGAGTGGCCTAATATGGATCGAGACCAGACCCAAATAATAATTCACATCCTCCTGAGTACAATTCTGATAATTGCCAGGAACTGGAAAACAAGAGATACCCCAACCTGGCAAGATATAAAAACCCAAACAATTAACCAGCTAAGAATGGAAATTGGGAGAATTAGAGCAATAGGGAAAGTAAAACAAAGAATAAGAGGCTTGGAGAATCGGATTAAGATAATAGAAAACACCCAATAGCTAAAGTATAAGAATATTAGGGGGAGAAAAGGGCCCTACCCAACATAGAACATACCTCATCTTATATAAATAAATAAATAAATATAAAATTAAAAATAGAATATAGAACCTTGACCAGTACTCGTCTTTATGTGTGTCTTGTCCATCGTATTTCGTTTTGTTTATGTACAGTACATGTCTATGTAAATAGGAATCTGATGATAAAGATTGTATTTTGTACTGTTGTATTGAGATGATCAGAGCGAATTAATAAAATGTAATTTTTGTACTTTTCTAATAAAAAAAAAAAAGAAATAGGACCCGTGTTACGTTTATCTGAGGAGGAGAAACAAAGAAGGAGATCGTTGGGCCTTTGTTTATACTGTTGCCAAAAAGGGCATATGGCCCGGTTCTGTCCCCAGAAGCAGAGAAACTTCCATGCTTAGTGGAAAAAGGAGGCAATCCACTGAGCATTTCTGTCCTTATGCCTACTTCTCACCCTCGAATGTTAATACCAATCACGCTCCAGTGGACAGGTCACCTAGTGACCACACAAGCCTTTATTGATTCTGGGGCCGCTGGAAATTTAATTGATAAGAATTGGGCTATGCAACAAGGTATCCTCTTCACACACAAACCACAAATCCGTTCCATTGCTTCCTTGGATGGTTCACCTCTTGGTACTGGATTCATTTCAGAATAAACCATATTACAAGGAGCTAAGATTGGGGTTTTTCATTCTGAAGAAATTATTTTCGATGCTCTATGCAGTCCTCTTCTTCCAGTCATACTGGGTATGCCATGGCTACAGAAACATAATCCAATCATAGATTGGAGACAAGGTGAGACCGCATCCTGGAGTGATCATTGCAAGACGAGGTGTTGTTCTCAACCTACCAAAGTCCATTATGTTCTCGAACTTACCTCGGAAGACCCTCTATCTATAGTCCCTGCTCAGTACTGGGAATTCCTGGATGTTTTTTCCAAAGAACGTGCTGAAACACTCCCTCCTCATAGGAGTTATGATAGTGCTATTGAGCTCCTGCCTGGTACATCACCCTCTTCAGGACATACTTATCCCCCCTCTGAACCAGAAAATCGAGCCTTAGCACAATACATTGAAGAAAGTCTCAAAAAGGGGTTCATAAGACCTCTTATCCTGCGGGTGCTGGTTTCTTTTTTTTTGCTAAAAAGGAGGGTTCACTCAGTAAATGCATCGATTATAGAGGATTGAATAAAATCACTGTAAAAAATAAATATCCTCTACCATTAAATTCTGAATTATACGATAAACTAAAAGAGGCTACCGTTTTTACCAAACTAGACTTGCGTGGGGCATACAATCTCATTCGTATCCATGAGACTGATGAGTGGAAAACAGCATTTAACACTAGGTATGGCCAATAAGAATACTTGGTAATGCCATTCGGTCTATGTAACGCCCCAGCAGTGTTTCAAAATTTTGTAAATGATATCTTCCGCGATATGTTACTTTCCCATGTCATGATATACCTGGATGATATCCTGATCTACTCCAGAAATATCCAAGACCACAGAATCCATGTGAAACAAGTACTCCAACACCTGAGGTGTCACAAGTGATTTGCCAAGGCCGAGAAATGTGAGTTTGAAAAAAATCAAATCAAATTTCTGGGCTACATCATCACTGATCGTGGTCTTCATATGGATCCAGAGAAAGTCTTGGCCATCAGAGAATGGAAAATTCCCACTGATTTAAAGGGTATTCAATGCTTTTTAGGGTTCGCCAACTATTACGGAAGATTCATTAGAAATGTTCATTGAATGCCTTCCTTAGCCGTCAAAGCGTTCAATAAACTCAAAGAAGCCTTCATCACGCACCTATACTTCGTCGCCCTGATCCAACTTTACCTTTTATTTTAGAGGTAGATGCATCAGAATCCGGAGCAGGAGCCATTCTATCACAGAGAGATCAAGATACCAATCGTATTCATCCTTGCTCATATTTTTCTAAAATGTTCTCATCCGCTGAATGTAATTATGACTTTGCAAACAGAGAGTTACTAGCCATAAAAATGGCTCTAGAAGAATGGAGACATTTATTGGAGGGTACGATAATTCCTGTTACAATATTGACTGATCACAAGAATCTCCTCTACATAGAAAAGGCCAAGAGACTTAATCCAGACAGGCCCGATGGGCGTTATTCTTCACTCAATTCAATTTTGTGTTAACTTACCACCCCCGATCCAAAAATAAAAAAGCTGACGCCTTGTCGAGATTGCATGAACATGCTAATTTTCATCCTAAAGAGGATACTATTCTTCCCTCTACTCAGATCATGGCTGTAGTTTCTCCGGTTCTGTTACAACAGATTTCCAGAACTCAGTACCCTAGACCCAAGGATCTAAGACTTCCTTCTGGTCGATATTTTGTTCAACCTAAATTCAGAAAAGCTGTACTATCTTGGGCTCACGATTCTCCCATTGCGGGACACAGGGGAATCACTAATACCAAGTTCCTTCTCCTCAGATATTTTTGGTGTCCCACCGTTTCCCATGATACCCATGAATATGTCTCAGCCTGTACTAAGTGTGTTCGATGTAAAACACTGAGAACCAAGCCATATGGTCTTCTATGTCCATTACCTGTCCCTAAAAGACCATGGTCTCACATAGCCATGGATTTTGTTACTGACCTTCCGCAGTCTCAGGGTAATACTACCATCCTTGTTGTTGTTGACCTATTTTCTAAACTGTCCCACTTCGTTGCCTTAAAGAAATTGCCTTCAGCAGCAACCCTTGCTCAAGTCTTTTTAAAAGAGATCATACGGATCCACGCGATTCCTCAATCCATTATCTCAGTTCATGGGGCTCAATTCGTTTCCAGATTCTGGAGAACACTTTGTCGTCAACTCGGTATTTCTCTTAGGTTCTCTTCGGCATACCACCCCCAAACCAATGGACAAACCGAGAGAACGAACCAAGTATTGAAGCAATATCTCAGATCTTACGTAAGCAATGACCATTCCAACTGGTCTAATTTGTTGTAACTAGCAGAACTCTCTTACAATTGTGCCTATCATGGATCATTCAAAATGTCATCCTTCTGCGCAATGTATGGGTTCTAACCCTCCCTTTGGCCTATGGTACCTTGTCCATCCGATATTCCTGCCGCTGACCGAAAAATATCGGATCTGTCCTCACATTGGTCTGCTCTATCCAGACAACTGCTTGCTGTGAAGCAGACACAGAAATCCTTCGCTGATAAGAAGAGATCTCATATTACTCCCTTCAATCCAGGTGATTTGGTTTGGCTGTCCACTAAGAATCTTCATCTCAAACAACCCTCACTTACTCTCGGTCCTAAATACATTGGACCTTATAAAGTCCGTTCTCGTATCAACAACGTCTCCTATTCCCTTGAATTGCCTCCCTCCATGCGCATGCATGACACGTTCCATGTCTCCTTGTTTAAACCTGTATTGTCTAACAGATTCTCCTCTCCTCTTCATCCGCCTGACCCAATTCTGGTTCAAGACCAGGAAGAATATTTGGTTTCCTCTATTCTTGATTCTAGACTTCACCGAGGTCGCCCTTAATACTTTATTCACTTGCAGGGTTATGGTCCTGAAGAAAGATCTTGGGTTGATTCTGCTGACGTTCACACTCCTTCTAAGGTCCGATCTTTTCATGCCCGCTTTCCTGATAAAGCTGGTCCTGGGGGCCCGTACTGCACCCGTGGGGGTATTGTCACAGCAGCGCCGTTGCGCTGCAGGACACAGCCTCCCCGCCAACCCACTTACCCGTCCAGGGCTCTCCGGAGCCCTGATCTTCTCTCTCCTGGCCTCCCCAGTGGCTCTGATGGCAGCTGCTTTGCGCTTCCTCTGCGCGTCTTCGTCGGATAGAAGGAGCGCGCACAGATTTTACCTTCGCGCATGCGTATTAAGTTTCTGGCTTCCTCCCCTTACTGTCCCTTAAAGGGACAGTAATAAAACCTTTTCTCCTCCCTGATGCTCCCATTCGCCAGCCAATCTCCCAAATACTATTTAAGCCTTCATTTGTGATCTGACCCTTGCCTGTAATAGTTGCTGGTGCCTTTAGTAGTGTTTGTGTTATATCGTGAGTGCTGATTCTCTGTTGCCGACTCCTGCTTGCCCGACCTTGCCTGTTTTGCCACCTGTCCCCGCCTGTTTGCCTGAATTGACTTTGTTTGTTTGCCGCCTGTCCCGATTTTACGCCTGTCTGGCTATTCTTCCGCCTGCACCCTTGATACCTTCTCCTCGGTCCTAACTCTGTATCCAGCTGCCTGTCCTATTAGGTTTAGCTTTGGTATTCTGGTGATAGTTCAGAGTGCAAAAGTCCTGGGGGAACGAAACCTGCGACTCAACCATAGGGTGGAATTCCTTCAGGCAGAACAATTCTGTTCTATTGCCAGGGTCCATTGTCAAAACCTATACCTACTCTGCAAAGTGGTTCCAGCCTCGTACCTGAACGTGACAACCCTGAATAGAAGACGACCCCCCAAACTTTGGATATTCCTTTAGGAAAAAACGAAAAGCCTGAATATAAGACTACCCTATAGGAAAAAAGTTTAACTTGTATATATTCACATGTAAATTGCTTTTTCATATTCAATAAAAATGATGATATATAAAAATGCATTTCTTCTTTTTATTATGATTTTTTAAAACTTTGTTTATTGTTTTTTTGATATACATAAAGAAAAAACAGTAGGGTGTGGGGGGGAGGGCGGTTTGAGGAAGGGAGGGGAGGGTAGGGGATCAAGAGGAAACAAGGGGGAAAGGGGGGTTGAGGATACATAAATCAAACAAATAACAATATGTAGTGTTGTTGTATGACTGTAAGAGAAAGAAATGAACACTTTCTTAGGATGATGAGACATGATGAACTTAGAATGATACAAATGGAACGAGGGTCCAACATTCCTGACTTCGCAAAAATTAGGACCATGGAAGCCAAAAGCTTGCCTGGGCCTTACCTCTACCGAGGTTGTTGAACAATAGATCTTCTGTGGCTCGGATGTCTTCTACCGCAGCAAGCCAGAAAATAAGGACTGCGTGTTTGTTTCCAGAGGGTGGGGATAAGGAACTTCACGGCGCTCAATAATTTGGCTGTGAGGCATCATGTATGTGTGCGTAGGGTGTGTATTATGGTGTAAAAGATAATTGTGAGTTGTGTAAGGTACAGGTACGTCAGAGTATTTGTCTATGATTGACAGTAAGCAGAGTCAAAAATTCTGGATCAGAGGACAGGTCCACCAAATGTGGAGGAAGGTGCCTCTTTCAGTTTTACACCTCCAACAACGATCTGATACATTACATACATACAGTCTGAATGGTTGATATTAATTTACAAGGTCTGGATTTAGACATACAAAGCTCCTCCATTTTGGTGAGAGAAGTAGTTTTCTGAGATAAAGTATGATAAAGATGTCCAATTTGTGAGTGAATCCATGTAAGACCAAAAGAGGGATTGTGTTTATCCAGGTCCGTCAGTGATTTGAAGGTCCCATCATCATTGAGAAAATATCCTAGTCTTGGGAAAGGTATGCGGTCTGTGAAGCATCTGTCAAACGGTCTTCCTGCGAGTCCGGTGATAAATATTGTGTTATGGGAGAGCGATATTAGTGGAGTAGGGTTGCTCAGGATGCCGGGATTGCTCACAAGTTTTTTCCAGATAGTAAGCATTGGGGTAACGGTGGGGTGTGTGGAGTCTACAACTGAGAGCTGCGAAGAGGAGACTCAGGCAGCAATTGGAATAGGGCCAATCATTGAGTTATGCTCTATCGATATCCAGAGTTTTGGTGCCGGGCAGGACCATTCAACGATTCTGGCCTACATTCTCGCTTTCTAATAGGTTCCCAAATCAGGTAAGCCATTGTTTTTATGCCATGTTAGGATGTCGGGAAGGATCTTAATTTTGACGGCAGCCACTCTCCCAAACCAGGAAATACATTCCGACAATACAAACCGATACACATCGGTTTTGAGGCTTTGTAGTAGGGGTATATAATTAACTCGGTATAAAGACTGTTTTTGGGGCAAGATCTGTATCCCCAGGTATTTTAAGGTAGAGTGGCTCCATTTGAATGGAAATGATTCTTTAAGGGCGGTTAATTGCGTGTCATGGATTGATATATTAAGTGCTCCTGATTTGGACATGTTAATCTTGAAGAAGGAGATGGCACTATATGTTTCAATCTCCTTCATCAGATTAGGGAGAGAGACAGTAGGCTGGGTGAGGGTGAGTAAAAAATTGTCAGCAAACGCTGCCGCTTTGTGGGTGTGGGAGCCTACATCTAGACATGTACCATTTGACAGGGTGAGTGGCTCAGAAAGGGTCCCATTTATCCTTGTCCTTGCAGTCGGGGCATGGTATAAGGCATTTATCCAATTGTACATGTCGTCTCCAAGGCCTATATGGCGTAGTATGGCACATAGGAATGGCCAGCTCACCCTGTCAAATGCTTTCTCCTCGTCCTCGTAGAAAGGAGCATCAGGGGGACCAAGTTGGTTGTGGCATGATGAGATTGATCACTTTGACCGTCTTGTCTTGTGCCTCTCTACCCGGCACAAGCCCCACCTGCTCTCTGTGTATTAGGGAAGGGAGGACTTCACTTAGTCTGGTACTTTGGACCTTGGACGAAAACAGAAAGAAAGGGGACGTTGGCACTCTCCAATCCGATTGTAAACAAAGTGTTTATTGCCAAAGAAAACTGACCAGACAAAAATATATATATATATATTCAGGGAAACATGTGCAGGAGTGCAGACAGGGGGTAGATCACCTTATGCGTTTCGTGCCTACTGGCACTTAGTCATATGACCTGTACATTTGGCTGCCTGCACAGCCGGACGCAGCACCTCATCACCGAGTACCCCAGCAAGAGGCATGATTTATCCCTGAGGTGGAGCTGGCTTTGCTTTCCCCCGATACGGGGAAATCTTCTCTTTTTTCCTACTTAGGACCTTGGCCATGAGTTTAACGTCTACGTTAAGGAGGGAGATGGGGTGATAACTGCCACACAGTTCTGGGTCTTTATCTGGTTTGGGAATTGTTGTGACATGTTGACCACCTTCACCAGATGGGGTAGAAGGAGATCTGTGAAGGTCTTGTAATAAACAGTTGTGACGCTATCTGGCCCTGGGCTTTTGCCCACAGGGGTATTTTTAAGAGCTTCCAGGATCTCTTCTATTGTTATGGGTGAGTCTAAGAAGGTCGCTATCTCTTCTGTGAGCTTAGATTGCATGTTGGGTAAGGTAATCTGCAATTTTGTGGTGTTGGGCCAAGTCGGGTAGGGTGGTGTGTTAAATGGATAAATGATGAAGGTTGTGATAGTATTGTTTTAAGGTGTCTGCAATATCTGGAGTCGTATGAGCAAGTGTGTTGTTTTTAGTCTGTATTTTAACAATAAATATCTTCTCTTGTTTGTGTCTCAGGGCTATTGCCAGGTGCTTACCTGTTTTTTCAAGGGTAAGGTGCATCGTGGTACAAAGTTTCTGGAGGGCAAGTTGTGTTTTATGATAGCACAGAAGGGTTAGGTCAGACCAAAAGGTCAATAATTGCAGCTGTACTTTGGAAGTAAGTGTTTGTTTGTGTTGGGTTTCTAAGTCATGTATTTTCCTCAAAATGTCCACCATGGTTTGAGTCCTCTGTTTCTTAGCGTAAGAGCCTAATTGAATGAATGTGCCCCATCTTGTGAGTCTCCCAGGTGAGTTACGGAGAAATGTCTGGGATGTGGTTTCTGGGAAATAGTGGGTTAGGGTTGACCTTATGGTGTCTGTATGTGATTTGTCTTTTAATAGGGCTTCGTTAAGTCTCCAGTAGTAAGAGCGTCTGGTCATAGAGGGTAGGCGGATCTGTAGACAAAATCGGGGCATGGTCACTCCATGTAATGTTGTGAATATGCTTATTATAAAGCAGGGGTAAGTGTCTATGTGACATGAAAAAATAATCAAGACGTGAATACGTGTTGTGTGGGTGTGAGTAGAGTAGTGAGTAGGGAGTAAGTGTAATCTTTGGCTGTGGGATTGGCAATTCTCCACGCATCTGCCAGTTGGGTCGGCATGTAATTTATGTTTTAACTCCCGCAGTTTGAGTTTACTGACAGAGGTTGCTCCGGTAGAGACATCGAGTTTAGGATCTAAGGCCATGTTGAAGTCATCTCCTAACACCATCATACCTTCGGCAAACCGACCTAGTTCAGAGAGAAGGGAACAAATAAATAAATGCTGATTGATATTTGGCATGTAGATGTTCGCCACAGTTATAACGTGTCATTACCTAGAGTGCCTTTCAAAAATAGTGCTCGGCCATCACTGTCAGACCAGTGTGGCCGAGCACTATTT
The DNA here is from genome assembly GCA_036172795.1 of Pelodytes ibericus. NCBI lineage: Eukaryota > Metazoa > Chordata > Amphibia > Anura > Pelodytidae > Pelodytes > Pelodytes ibericus. The sequence goes on along the minus strand of CM069858.1, from coordinate 49,678,998 downwards.
TTGAAAGGCACAGGTATCAATAATTGTAAGTGGGAGATTTTTGTTAATAAAAATAGCTACGCCTTTCATCTTTTTAAATGGTGAATGGGAGTAAAATGCATTTGCATATGTGTGGTCTCGAAATTTTGGGACTTTATTTCTACAGAAATGCATCTCTTGTACTAGGGCTATATCAATTTTGTGGCCCGTAATTCCCCAAACATACGGGACCTTTTGGAAGATATGTTTAACCCTTTAGCAGTAATTGAGAAACACCTTAAATAGGTTGTTTTCTCAACCATAAGATTGTGCCAACTTGGACCTAGAGAAATGGTATCCAACATTTTGCACTGCAAAAACTATAAAGCTATGGGGGTTACCATCTTGGAAAAGAATGGGGAGAGGGAGATCCCACATTCTCAGGGGGTCCTCCGGGTGCACATACATGTCCAGGTTAAACCGGGTTCTTCCGGTTTTGGGCTCTATGCAGAGGAACCGGTACCACAGAGGTACGACTGGAAACCTAGGCGGTCCCTGGTATCTAAGCACACTGAGCCTGAGGGGATCGTGTCGGAGGATCAGGGAATTGGACACCAGCATTGCAGGGATAGATATGACGGATAATCGCCACCTTAGACAGTGAGCATAAGCACCTGTATATACATATTTGAACCAGGAGTAAAATAGAGTCAGATTACAAGATAGGGCAATATTTAAGTTATCTGAGGGGTGTGTAGACAGGGATGTAGGCATGATGGCCCTGTCTTGCGGGGAGGGGGTGGGGGTAACCTGAGAAACAGCATATGTCCAGTGAGTCCCATATACGGTGAGGTATTAAGTCCAAGGCTTCTGGATAAAGGCAAAGAAAGTGTTCACCGTAAGCTTCAACCCATATTTACAGAGTTTACATATGCCTGGGTTTGTTTCGAAGGGAGGCCCTGTCTGTCGCGGGTGCTGTAATACAAGGGTCACATATTCTGATGCTCAGATTATTTCTACGCCCCCCGGTGATCTAACACCTTATGGGCGAGCTGGGCTGTTATGGTTTTTTGCTCACGTAGTTGTGATGCCAGGGTCACCACTGTGGACCGAATCGTGTCTTGTCCCACTTCCACAGTTGAGATCCTAGAACTTTGTTCCTTGAGTTCAGATTTAATAACCGAGATCTCATCTCTGATCGTGGTTCTGATTTTTTTGACTGCAGTTGCAAAGTCCTTAGTGATTTTGTGCAGTAAAAGCATGTAGATCCATTTTGGAGACACAGTGGGTACAGGTATGGATTATATCTTCTTCTTTTTCAGAGTCCGAGGATCCTGAATGTGAGGCTGGAGACCTGGCACCATCTTAGGTGTGCGCTGCGGTGCAACTCCGGACCCGATAAGGTAAGGAGTAAGCGTTTTCTCCGTTGTTTTCATTAATTTTTTAGATGTGTTATGCGTGGGGGGCAGTTTTTTACTGTTTTCCCAGATTTTCTCCATGTTTTCCCTGGTTCAGGGTGTCAGTATGTGTTGAGGTAGCGGGAGCTTCAAGTTCTTGTGTCTTCTTCATATGGCTGTTTGGACACGCCCCATTTCTTGTTTTTATTTCGTTTTATGTGCCAATGCTGCCCCTAACCCCCAGACTTGCCCAATGCTGTCTCTCTCCCCCCAACTGTTCCTCTCTCCCCCCTCCCTCCTTCCACCAACATTGCCTCTCTCCCCCTCCCTCCAACCTTGTCTCTCTCCCCCTCTCTCCCTCCCTCCGCCAAAGTTGTCTCTCTCCCCCCAACGTTGTCACTCTCTCCCCCCTCCCCCCAACATTATCTCTCTCTCCTCCTTCCTCCCCCCAATGTTTTCTCTCAATCACCCTCCCTCCCCCTAACATTGTCTCTCTCTCCCAGGTGGCTAGTGGGGGCAGCCGGGGGTCTATTATGACTGACAGCCGGAAGGTCATGTGACCTCCGGGCTTCCGTCATAATAGTTGGAAGTGTCGGGCAACATGGAGGATGTCTGCACGTATCGTGCAGACATCCACCGGCTGCCCAAATCTCCCTGGTGGGTAGTGGGGGCAGCCGGTGGATGTCTGCACGATATGCGCAGACATCCTCCACTGCTGCCCAGCACTTCCGACTTCTATGATGAAGCTGGAAGGTCACCCCCGGCTTCCATCATAGATGTCCAGACGGACATGCTGGGCAGCAGCGGAGGATGTCTGCGCACATTGCTGCAGGGGACCTGGATCCAAGTCTTATAGTCAGACCTCGATTTGAGGTCAGACTATAAGACGACCTCGATTATAAGACGAGGTCGTTTTTTTCAGAACTTTTTTTCAGAAAAAAACCTTGTCTTATAATCAAGCAAATACGGTAATTCCCCTTCACTCGCATTTCCTTTTGGCCCCCTACACAGATGACTAGCCTAAACTTTTAAATATCAATTTAGGAAAAAAAGCCTAAATTTAAGACAACCCTATAGGAAAAAAGTTCTACTAGTAAATATTCCTTCACATGTAAACAATTTTTTCATATAAAATAAAAATATTTTCATGTTTTGTCTTTATTTCCTTTTTTGCCAGTATGCCTCCAGACTTGACAGTGTATCCCCAGACTTTCCAATGTGTCCTCAAACTTACCAATAGGCCTCCAGACTTGCCACTGGTTCCCAAGACTTACCAATACAATTCTTCTCCCCTACTTGCCATTAAGCCCCAGACTTGTCAATGCTTCCCCAACTTACCAGTATGCCCTTACATTTGACCATGCTTTCCCATACTTACCAATATGCCCCAGACTGGCCAGTGCTTTCCCTTACTTACCATTAAGCCCCAGACTTGCCAATGCTTCCCCAACCTACCAGTATGCCCTTACATTTGACCATGCTTTCCCATACTTACCATTATGCCCCCAGACTTGCCAAACTTCACCCAGACTTCCAAAATGCTTTCTTACATTTACCAACATGCCCCACGCTTAGCCGTTTGTCCCTAGACTTACCAATATGACTGCAGACTTGCCAATGCTTCCCCAGACTTCACTTAATTTCTATAAATTTTCTTTATTCTGTGATTTTTTTTTTTTGTATCAACCACAATAGATGCATTTAAAAATGGTCTGGATGTTTTTTTTAGAAAAGCAGAACATACAGGGGTATTAATAATAGAATAAGAATTAATAATAGAGCTTTTTGATCCAAGGAGAAATCTGATTGCCCTTTTGGAGTCAAGAAGGAATTTTTTTCCCCCTAGGAGGCAACATTCGAAAAAGCTTCCTTAGGGTTTTTTTTTGCCTTCTTTTGGATCAAAACGCTGAAATGATAGGTATAAGGGTTGAACTTGATGGACTTGTGTCTTTTTTCAACCTAAATTACTATGTTACTATGTTACTATGTATCGCTTATTTTTTTCATTTTTTAATTATTTGTCCTTTATCGTTATTTTTTTTATTTTGTAATACCTCTAAATAATGTTTTATGGAATACTCATTACATTGTATTATTCTATTCCTCCACGGTTCCTAATCTACCAATTTCAGCATCAACTTTTGAAAACCTCAGGTAAAGAGTGTCCTGCTGTGCACATCTATGTCTTTATTTGCCTTCAGCTTTCAGTCAGTATCTAACCAGTTTTCCAACAAGGAAAAAGTAGAAAATAAACACATGGTAATTTATTTTCATTTACTTTGTCAGCTCTGGTTCCCATGACAACCATGGACATCATTGCATCCTCCATGTATTCTGTCTCACCTTATATAATATCAGCTCCATGACTGGGACCATACCCATATATTGCAGCATAAGTCTTCTTCTGGCGCTTGTTCAGCAGGGCCACCGAAGGACATACAAATCCGTACATTTCTGTTGTTTTGGGGTGATTGGACTCCACTTCACCTACAAAGTTACTTCCTGGATTTACCTTTGCTCCTCGGTGGCGCTGCAACCTCATGAATATTTGCTGATATTATTCCATGTTATTGTATCCAAAGCATACTCGTTGGCAGAAAATTGATATTGCGTCATAAATAGACATATTATTTTACTTTTTAGGGTTTTTTTGTCAGACCTTTCCAGCCATGACCATAACAAGAGATCATTTTTTCACTCAACTAAAAGAATTGCAGGAATCGCAGGAAGCTTCGGGGACATTTTGTATATGCTTTATTTTTACTATTATTTCACTACTGCACACTGTTTTCACATGTTAAGGAAATAAACCTTCTATTTCTTCATATTACTCCTATAATGAGCCTTACTTGGAGTGAATTCACTCTCCTGGAAAAAAAAAAATCTATATATCCCTGATGTACAAGGGAATACTGGGAAAATTGTGTTGTTACCATATTAAAATCTTACTTTTGCATTTATCTTTGTCCCAATTTTTCACTGTGGTATACATATTTTTCTGTTGTTTTTTGCAAGTTATAGGGTAATAACTGAAAGTAGTGATTTTGTTACCTAACCATTTTCACCTATAGTGACCTTTTTGACCCTGATCCTAACCCTAGATATAACTCTCCATCATCTGTGTGTATGTCCTTTAAACATATAGAAACATAGAATGTGTCGGCAGATAAGAACCATTCTGTCCATCTAGTCTGCCCAATAGCCATCTAGTCTGCCCAATACCATCTAGTATGCCCAATAATTGTATTTTAGTTATTCACTTAAGTATTTACCAGTTGTTTCGTTTTTTAGTTGTCTTTTTTTTTTTGCAATAAGCCGAAGGCACGTTTGTATCTTAAAAAAAACAATAACAAACTAGAATGGGGGGGGGGGGGGGGGATTATAACCTTGCCTCCCATCTATAAGAAAATGTGAATAAAGGTTAATCCTGTACGAAAATAAAAATGGAAGCCCTGCAGCAAAGGGTGGAGGGCAGCATCCGTTTCAGTCTTTTTGATCGCAAGTCAGCCATTTTTTGGAGGAGCTTGGGGAAAAGAAAGTTGTCGTCTGGGTGGTTGGCCTGCAGATGAAGCTTCAGAACATGGACGATGTTCTCCTGCATCTGCTCGATGCTGGCTACGTTCACCAATCCTGGGCGGTCTCCACAACAGATGAGGGCGGCAACAAATAGGGATATGTCACTGTCATCCAGTTCCAGAAAATTAAACTTCATGGCAAACTCGAACTTGGGCTCCATCATGTCACAGATTGGCTTCCTCAAACTCTTCAAAAACTCTCGGGTTATGAAGCCGTTCCCGTAAGCCACCAGCATCCTTTCTGTCTCTGCACTCTATTTGTGTTTTTGTCTTTACCCCTGAGCCCTGTATTATTTTTCCATAGTTTGCTGGTATTTACAGCTCCTGTAAACTGGACTTGTTAGGGAGATGCTTGGAGCAGTCATTTCATGGAGGAAGAGAGGCAAGTGCCACCTCCAATTTGGTCTTCTGTCTGTGTGTAAGCATTTGCAACTACATAAAATACACTTTGAGATCTGATGGGTGTTTCAGGGAGAATTGTCTGAGATATTTGTTTTTCTCTATAGTAATATTTTTTATTTTTATTTGACCTTATTTAGTATTCATGTAACATATTACACATCTAGAACAATGTATAGCAAACAGTTTATAACGCTAGTTTAAAGATAGGCAAGAAAGTATACATTTAATTTTTAAAATGTTTTGTTTGGTTTGTATGTACATGCAGGGGCGGGCTGGGCCGGGGGGCAGGAAGGCAATTGCCAAAAAAATCCCCCCCACTTTCCCAGTACTTACCTCCTTGCTGATGTCCCCCGGTGCTGCAGGTCCATGGCTGTGAGGGAAGTGTTCTGCGCTCCCCTCCAGCCAATGCGCATTCAATAAAGTTTGTTGAAAAAAAAAGTTTAAACAAACTTTATTGAAGACGCTTGGCTGGAGGGGAGCGCACAACGCTTCCCTCACAGCCACAGAAGGGCATATGAGAGCACCGGGAGACGGAGACAGAGCAGCAGCAAGGAGGTAAGTACTCAATATGGTGGCATATTGAGGGTAAAATCCTGGCATATTGAGGGGGTATAATCCTGGCATGTTGTGGAGCAAAATCCTGGCATATTGAGGGGCAAATCCTGGCATATTGAGGGGGCATAATCCTGGCATATTGAGGGGACATAATCTTGGCATATTGAGGGGAACATCCTGGCATATTGTGGGGGAAAATCCTGGCATATTGAAGGGGCATAATCCTGGCATATTGTGGGGGGAAATCCTGGCATATTGAGGGGAAAATCCTGGCATATTGAGGGGCATAATCCTCGCATATTGAAGGGGCATAATCTTGACATATTGAGGGGAAATCAATGCATATTGGGTGGCTAAATCCTGGCGTATATAGGGGCCTAATCCTGGCATATTGAGGGGCATAATCCTGGCATATTGAGGGGACAATCCTGGCATATTGAGTGGAAAATCCTGGCATATTGAGGGGCATAATCCTGGCATATTGAGGGGAAAATCCAGGCATATTGAGGGGCATAATCCTGGCATATTGTAAGGGAAAATTCTGGCATATTAAGTTGCAAATCCTGGCATATTGTGGGGGAAAATCCTGGCAATATTCGTTATAAAACAAGGAAGAGATGGGGAGGCGATTTTGTGGTGCAATGGGCCACTTGACTGGATTTGCCTCCCAGGCCTAAGGCTGCCAGCCCTCCCCTGTGTACATGTAATAAATTAAAACACCTATTACAGCCTTTGAATGAAAATGTTACTTTTTAGATGACAAATGGATAAAGATATAACACAATGTCACAAGTCAGAAAAAGTAAAAAAAAAATACAATCAATTTTATTATAAATGTATTAAATCAATTGGTCTATTTAATTCGAAACATTTTAGGATCTTAGAAATTGAGTTCTTAGTCATCAGAGAAGTAAGACATTTTTCCGAACATGTAGTAGCTGAGGTAGGATTAGATGTAAGACAAAACTTGATTCTCAGATAGCTAAAAAAAAAAACTCTTGGGGAAGAATTACATTTTTAGTTAAAACCGACAAAGAAGCTATAAATAGGGGATCAAGGAACGTTTTATTTACCTCATACTATTTTCGTTTACTATGTCAGCTCAATTATATTGGGCTCCCATGTACATTAATTTACTTGCATTAACATATGGGAGTGAACTCACCTTACAACACTGAGCAGACACTGTGGTCAATGTGAGGGTTGAGAGGAGATGTCTACAGTTTGAGAGCATATAGCAAAATGCAGCATATCGTTTAAATGGTGTTTCCTCGGGGAAATCTATTATTGAAAAATATTTGGGAGTTGTTGTATACAATAGATTTAGCAGTAGTGCACAATCTCAGCTGATAGCTGCAAAGGCCAATAGGTTATTGGGGCCTATTAAAAGGGGTATTGACTCCCTGGTAAGACCTCACCTTGAATATGCGGTTCAGTTCTGGGCACCTTTTTGAAAAAAGAAGACATTATGGAATTAGAGGAGGGCTATACAACTAATCAGGGGAATGGAAAGATTTAGTTATAAAAAAAAGCTGGAAAATTGTTCCTTACAATAATGGAGTCTGGTGAGTAACATCTCCAGTTCAGAAGGATTCCAAACTACTAAAGTATCTGCACAGGCAATAATGGTTGGCTATTAATTAAATGGAGAATAGATGTGGTAATCGTCCACCATGGCCCCAAATACTACATATTTTGTTGTTTCCTTGGTGCATGGGTTAGCATATTGTGAAGAGATTGGTCTGACTGGTGATGACCCAGTGTTCTCATTTGACAATGATGACAAAATAAATGTCAGGTGGGGTTAGATATTACCAGTATGCCATAGTACACAATTTAACAGGTTGTGATTTAGGGTTTTAGGGATCTGAGCTTATTTTTTATTTTTTCATGACAGACTTAAAAGAAGCAGGGCAAATTAAGACATTGTAGGCCCCTGAGCTACAGGTACTGGGAGGCCCCCAGTAATATCAGATTACATAAGTCATTTGACAAATGTCCCAGCACTTATACGCAGGGCAGGCGCTATCTATAGACAAACTAGGTGTTCGCCTACGGCAGCAGCTTCATGGGGGCAGCTGCTGTCTGATGCCTGGGATACATTTATCTAACACGATTTTTTTTTGAAAAGGTACCTGTAGTGCTTGCTAATCTGGGGAGGGGGAGGCAGTCTGGTGTCTGTTGGCATCCTCCCTGCAGTGCACCCGCTGGATTCGGCTTCTGAAATAAAGAAAAAAAATCAGTGCGTCATATCCGGTGGCTGTATTTCCCTCCTCTGCAGGGCCGTCTTTAACGCGGGGAAAACGGGGCAGCTGCCCTGGGCCCAGTTACTCCTGGGGGGCCCCAAGGCAGCTGTCCAGTGGGCCTCCAGCCCCTGCTTGCCGCATTCACAGCGCATTGCGCTTGTGAACGCTTTTTTCCGCTGGATGCGACGACCGAAAAAAAAACAGAGAAAAGTGACGCCAGATGTGTGTCGCGTCACATCCGGTGACTGTTTCCCTCCTCCGTGCAGGAGGAAAGACTGCACGGAGGAGACATCCGGCGGGGGACACGGAGCAGATTCATGTAAGTACTAGGGAAGGGGGGGTGGTGGTTGGGAGGCATCTGACTGGCAAAATATTACAGGCATCTGACTGGCACAATATTACAGGCATCTAACTGGCACACTATTACTAGGCTCTGACTGGCACAATATTACTGGGCTCTGACTGGCACAATATTACTGGGCTCTGACTGGCACAATATTACTGGGCTCTGAATGGCACAATATTACTGGGCCCTGAATGGCACAATATTACAGGCATTTGACTGGCACAATATTACAGGCATCTGACTGGCACAATATTACTGGCATCTGACTGGCACAATATTACAGGCATCTGACTGGCACAATATTACAGGCATCTGACTGGCACAATATAACAGGCATCTGACTGGCATAATATTACAGGCATCTGACTGGCACAATATTACAGGCATCTGACTGGCACAATATTACAGGCATCTGACTGGCACAATATTCCTGGTATCTGACTGGCACACTATTACTAGGCTCTGACTGGCACAATATTACTGGGCTCTGACTGGCACAATATTACTGGGCTCTGACTGGCACAATATTACTGGGCTCTGAATGGCACAATATTACTGGGCTCTGAATGGTAAAATATTACTGGGCTCTGACTGGTAAAATATTACAGGCATCTGACTGGCATAATATTACAGGCATCTGACTGGCACAATATTCCTGGGCTCTGAGTGGCCAAATATTCCTGGGCTCTGACTTGCCCAATATTCCTGGGCTCTGACAGGCCCAATATTACTGGGCTCTGACTGGCCCAATATTACTGGGCTCTGAATGGCCCAATATTACTGGGCTCTGACTGGCACAATATTACTGGGCTCTGACTGGCACAATATTGCAGGCATCTGACTGGCACAATATTACTGGGCTCTGAATGGCACAATATTCCTGGTATCTGACTGGCACAATATTCCTGGGCTCTGACTGGCACAATATTCCTGGGCTCTGACGGGCACAATATTCCTGGGCTCTGAATGGCACAATATTACAGGCATCTGACTGGCACAATATTACTGGGCTCTGAATGGCACAATATTACAGGCATCTGACTGGCACAATATTCCTGGGCTCTGACTGGCACAATATTACTAGGCTCTGACTGGCACAATATTACTGGGCTCTGACTGGCACAATATTCCTGGGCTCTGACTGGCACAATATTACTGGGCTCTGAATGGCACAATATTACTGGGCTTTGAATGGCACAATATTCCTGGGCTCTGAATGGCACAATATTCCTGGGCTCTGAATGGCACAATATTCCTGGTATCTGACTGGCACAATATTCCTGGGCTCTGACTGGCACAATATTCCTGGGCTCTGACTGGCACAATATTACAGGCATCTGACTGACAAAATATTACTGGGCTCTGACTGGCACAATATTACTGGGCTCTGAATGGCACAATATTACTGGACTCTGACTGGCACAATAATACTGCGCTCTGAAAGGCACAATATTACTGGCATCTGAAAGGCACAACATTACTGGCATCTGAATGGCACAACAATTATGGCATCCTAATGGCACAATAATACTGGTATCTTAATGGGCAAATTGGATGGGGCATCTTAATTGTACAATATTACTGGTATCTTAATGGCACAATAATACAGGCATATTAATGGGAAAAATGTCTGGCATATTAATGGCAAAATAATACAGCATATTAATGGCAACATAATACTGGCATATTGATGGGCACATTGACTGTGGCATATTTAATGGACAAACGGTGTCATATTTTAACAGACAGACTGTTGCATATGCAATGACAAAGTGACTGTGACATGTTCTGTGGGGAAAAATTACATGTACTATGGGGGAAAGTGACAGTGTGTCTTTTTTCTGCATGGGCAGTTCAGTGGAACAAAGTGAAACTGTGGTATGCAAAATTGCGTGGGTTCAAAATGAGTGCAAGCCATGTGCTGTGGGTGCAATATAGGTGCATGACAAGTGCTGTGGGTGCAATATATGTGCATGACAAGTGCTGTGGGTGCAATATAGGTGCATGACAAGTGCTGTGGGTGCAATATAGGTGCATGACAAGTGCTGTGGCTACTCTATGGGGCTGTGTTAAGTCCTTTAGGTGCAATGTGGGTGCAGAAAAAGGGAATAAAAACAAGAAATGCAACTCTTCAATAACATTTTTATTACATATCAAAATAGTTGAATATAATATTAAGAAGTCCATATAAGTATAAATGCAACTAGTGAGAGAGAGCGAGATGTGTATAGATATTTAGAAATATATATGAACATATGTAAGTGCTCTCTAATATCTGTGTATATTTTTGTCATTTAGGTAATGAGTAGTTGTAGAGCAGTGTTGCATAGTAAGATGGTATACATATTGCAGCCATATATACACTCTTTGTATCCAAATACACATTTTATACAATGCAATAAAAATACTCACTGCAAGAAAAGTCCAATTGTGTGTGTGCTTATTTTTATGGGTTTTTTTTGTGTGTGTGTGGGGGGTAACATTGCGATGGATGGCGGGATTGCATGCAGGGGAGGGGGCAGGGTCCAGGGGGCCCATGCAAATGCTTGCCCAGGGTCCAATCACTATTAAAGACGGCCCTGCTCCTCTGTGCAGGAGGGAAGACTGCATGGAGGAGACGGCCGGGAACACGGAGCAGCCAGGAGGTGAGTTTTGGGGAAAAGTAGGGAGGAGGGTGGCATATTAATTGCAAAATAATACTAGTATATTCATGTGCATATTGGCTGGGGCATATTAATAGCAAAATAATACTGGCATATTTATGGGCAAATTGGCTGTGGCATATTAATGGCAAAATAACACTGGCATATTAATGGCAAAATAATACTGGCATACTAATAAGCCAGTTGGTTTTGGCATATTAATTGAAAAATAATACTGGCATATTAATGGCAAAAAACACTGGCATATTAATGGCAAAAAAAAATGGCATATTAATGTCAAATTTGCTGTGGTATATTAATGGCAAAATAATACTGGCATATTAATTGGCAAATTTACCATGGCATATTAATGGAAAAATAATACTGGCATATTAAGGGGCACATTGGGGCACACTGAGCCAACTCAGCAGTTATGTATAAACTTGGCATGTCATGGGAAAATCAGCAGTTTTTTTTTATAACTATTGGATAGTACCGGTAATTTGGGGGGGGGGGGGGGGGGGGGATGAAAAACATGTAAACTGTTTTTTCATATATAATAAAACCTATTCTAGAAAAAATGCATTTATTGTTTTTATTTCCTGGTATTTGCCAATCTGCCACTCTGACTTGTCATTCTTCCTCCAGATTTGCCAATCTGCCCCACAGACTTACCATTTCTTTAGACTCTTGCCAATGCTTGCCCAAACTTGCCAATCTATCCATCAGACCTGTCAATCTGCACCTCAGACTTGTCAATCTGTCCCTCAGACTTGTCAATGCACCCCCAGACTTGCCAATGCATTCCCGCATTGCACACCAGGACTTACCACAGTGCATGTCCTAACACCCATATTGCCCATTAAGGATATACCCCCGTAACCCAGGATATGCCCCATCACCCACATTGTACACTCAGAACCCCAACACACCAGTATATACCCCCATTTGAATGCCAGAAGAGGTGATCATCAAAGCTTGAGCAGAGATGACTCCTTTAGATTTTGGAAACAAGCCTTTCCAGTATTTGTTTACTAACAGAAATGTGAGATGGGGGTGTTATATGTTCACATAGACGGCTCCTCCATAACTGAGCTATGCAGGTTGTACTGAGAGTCTCTGAAAAAAAAGGGTTTGGAAGAACCATTTTTCGGGGAGGATTATGATATACCTAGTTTGGGTATGGACTGCAAGAACAGTCTGCTTTTGCTGAGGAGAGAAGCTTACCCAAGATGAAGGCACAAGGAAAATATCTTCATTAAAGTTGTCTAAGTATTGCCCTTTTCTGTAAAATATTGTGTATAATGTGTACTGCATATTTTATTGTATAACTTGGAACACTATCTTAATTCAATATCAATATACATTTTTATATACATTTGTCTTTGTGCTTCATGGGTAACGCATTCCCTAAAAAGAACAACCCTTTATGAGCAGGGCCGGTGCAAGGATTTTTGCCGCCCTAAGCAAAATAAAAATTGCCGCCCACCCGCCCCCCACATTTTCAGCCGCTAGAGGTGCTTCCGTGATTCTCATTGTGAACATTACAGTGGGAGGACACGGAACATCCAAAAAAAACAAAAAACAAAAAAACATTTGCAGCTGAGAGGAGGATAGGGGAGGAAAGTTCCCAGCTTTGGCGCTGGAGAAAGGTAAATGGCTGAATGGGTTTTAACCCCTTCAGCCCAGTGGGAGGGGGACACAAGGGTGCCCCACTCCTAAGGACTACATAGTGCCAGGAAAATGAATTTGTTTTCCTGGCACACCAGTACTGCACAGTGTCTTTTCTCAGCAGGGACAGGCTATAGACACCAGCAGGGCCGGCCTTAAGTGTCCTGGCGCCCTGTGCGGGCTTCCCCCTTGGCGCCCCCCCCTTACCCTTTCACCACCCTATGTATGTGTCCCTTTCCTCTTCCTTGCCATGTCTGTCTCTCTCTAACTCCCCCATACCTGTTTTCTCTCTCTCTCTCCCTCTGTTCTGTCTCTCTCCCCCTCCCCTGTTCTGTCCCCCCCCCCAGACCCCCGTGTTCTGTCTCTCTCTCCCATCCCCCTGTTCTGTCTCTCCTCCTCCTCCCCCTGTTCTGTCTCTCTCCCCCCCACTGTTCTGTCTCTCTCTCCCCCCCTCGCCATGTTCTGTCTCTCTCTCCCCCTCCCCCTGTTCTGTCTCTCACTCCCCCCTTCCCCTCTTCTGTCTCTCTCCCCCTTCCCCCTGTTTTGTCTCTCTTCCCCCCCTTGTTCTGTCTCTCTCTCTCCCCCCTCCCCCTGTTCTGTCTCTCTCTCTCCCACCCTTCTGTCTCTCTCTCTCTCTCCCCCTGTTCTGTCTCTCACTCCCCCCTTCCCCTGTTCTGTCTCTCTCTCCCCCTTCCCCCTGTTCTCTCTCCCCACCTCACCCTGTTCTGTCTCTCTCTCCCCCTGTTCTGTCTCTCTCTCTCCCTCCCCCTGTTCTGCCTCTCTCTCCCCCCTCCCCTTCTCTGCAAATGTGGATCAGGGAGGGGGCACGGCTAACCGGCTGAGCGGTGTAGCTCCGCCCCCACCCTGTGGGAGCCCAGGTCAGCAAGAGAAGGTGCTGCTCGGCTCCCCATGCAGGCATGGGGAGCCAAGCAGCACTTTCTATTTTTGCCTGCAGCTCCCTGTGAAGCAGGAGCTTCTCTGCTTCACAGGGTGGGGGCGGAGCTACATCTCTCAGCCGGTTAGCTCGGCCCCTCCCCGGATCAAGCAGAGCATGCCGAGCAGAGGGCTGGTGAGGGGGGATCTTTTGATCTCAACCAGCCAGTACCTCTACCGATTTTTTGTTTTTTTTTGAGTGGCCGGGGGGCGCCCCCTGGGGTGTTGCGCCCTGTGCGCTCGCACAGGTCGCACACCCCTAAGGCTGGCCCTGGACACCAGTACCACTACATTAAACTGTATGAATTGTCTACTTACCACCAGGATATTAAGATGATCTGGTCTCTGGCTGCAGTCTGGCTCTTGGTGTGGCTCTGGGGACTGAAGACAAACACCAATGGATTTTGCCCCCCAATATGCCAGGACTTAGCCTCACAATGTGCCATGATTTTGCCCCTCATTATGCCAGGATTATGTCCCTCAATATGCCAGGATTTTCCCCCACAATATGCCAGAATTATGTCCCTCAAAATCCCAGGATTATGCCCCTCAATATCCCAGGATTATGCCTCTCAATATGCCAGGATTATGTCCCTCAATATGCCAGGATTATGCCCCTCAATATGCCAGGATTATGCCTCTCAATATGCCAGGATTTTCCCCCACAATATGCCAGGATTATACCCCTCAATATCCTAGGATTATGCCCCTTAATATTCCAGGATTTCCCCCCACAATATGCCAGGATTATGCCTCTCAATATCCCAGGATTATTATGCCCCTCAATATGCCAGGATAATGCCCCTAAATATGCCAGGATTATGCCCCTCAATATGCCAGGATTATGCCCCACAATATGCCAGGATTATGCTTCTCAATATGCCAGGATTATGCCCCACAATATGCCAGGATTATGCCTCTCAATATGCCAGGATTATGCCCCTCAATATGCCAGGATTATGTCCCTCAATATCCCAGGATTATGCCTCTCAATATGCCAGGATTATGCCCCAATATATGCCAGGATTATGCCTCTCAATATGCCAAGATTATGCCCCTCAATATCCAAGGATTATGCCCCTCAATATCCCAGGATTATGCCCCTCAATATGCCAGGATTTTCCCCCACAATATGCCAGGACTTAGCCACCCAATATGCCAGGATTGAGGGCCCTGTGTATGAGGGTAATTTAAAAAGTCTTACAACATAAGAAAAAGGTGACCAGAGAAAAGGATGATATTTACTGGGGTATGGTAAAGATGGAACTGCAAATAGAGGGGCACTTATTCAAACTTGGCTTTAGGAAGAGTTAAATGCTAAATAATTCTGAATCAGATGCAAAATTTATAGAATCAGTAAAATCCTCAGGGTTGCAGCTTTAATTACACCAAGATCAATGCCACCTCTCATCCTTCCTAGGTCAATCAAATCAGTTCCATTAAAATCAGTAATAATAGCATCCCAAGGATATTCTGGAAAATAAGAGAATATCTCAATGCACCCTTCTTGGAAAAAAATACTTTACTTTGGTAAAATTAAATTGTAACCTGATGATAACATTCATGACATAATAAAGTCTCTCATACTAACGACTATAAATAATACGTTTATATACTATTCAGGGAATTTGTAAACAGCTGGGGTGTTTGCATGTTGTAGGCATTTGCCAATTACCGAAAATGTAACATTTTAACTTGCATACTTACATCTTCATTAGTATAGTACATTAAGCCATACAAATTAAATGACATAGACTTTCTGATGACCGTAAATAAAGTTGTTATTAACAAACAATTCTTAAACTAATTTCATACATGGAATGGGAAACATGATCATATTTATTATCATGTAACTGTTGTAATGGCAAATATTTTCCTTTTAAACATAGGGACAAGTCTTTGAAACCTAACTTTTAGTACTGACAGGTAACAAATATGCAGTATTATACATTGTATTTTACATGTATTTCACCGCTGAGTAGATAGACATCTATTTACATCCATGTGGGTTCTGTAGTTCAGTTTTCATCTCAGTTTAATAATGAGAGGAACTCTCAATTTATCCATCCTGGTTAAACTCTTTATATAAAAAGCAGGTGGATGAATAGATAGATTGGCTATTAAATTGTCAACAGATTGATTATTAAATCCCATATGACTTGTTTTATCAATAAATATATGTCTCCAATAGAAAGGCATATATTGTTTAATGTTATAGATAATAAACAGGGCACCATACTTAATATATAGTATATAAATATACAATTAATACCATTTAGCCGACTTAGCATATAGGCGCTACTAAATATCATTCCAATTAGAATTTTCTAACATACAATAAAATGGAAGTGATCACATACTTCATGGCGTGATTATTCTAATTATCAATATAATTCACTTTTATTATTATTTTCTTAAAAACAAACAAAATGACATAAGAATGATGGTATGGGCTGAATTTATGTTTTTGGTTTAACACAACTGCTGACATTTTGCTGTAGTGACTTTGAAGGAATGTTTCAATAAATGTTTTCAGTTGTTGGCTGATGGTGCAGAATGGTTCTCTGTTCTGCTTACAAAAAGTTATAACAGTTATTAATAGCCATTTTTAAAGTGACAGGTAAGGCAAAATAGTCATTACTTGAAGTCACGACTGTGCTGCTCATTTTCAAGATTGAGCTGCCTGATTAATGTACTTTAAAGAGAGCTTACCCCCATTTTGTTCTAGACCTTTACAATTTTATGGCATACCTTTTCTCGGTGCGGTCAATACCTTTTCTCAAGTGCTGAAATAGTACTGCAGTTTGTGCTTATAGGAAAATCAATACAATACTTAATAGATGTCAGGAAACCAATTGTGAAAAGTAAAGAAGCTTGTAAGCTTTTTGTTCCTGTATTAATTCCATTAGTATCACCTTGTCTTGTTCCTACATTATTGTTTAATCTGATGACTATTTGTAGGTTTTCTTTTCTATTTACATCACCACTAATCAGGGGCGTTGCTAGGTCTCCAAAAGACCCGGGGCTGGAGCCCATGACAGTTTTGATAGAAGTGGAGTAAATAAGCTCACATGCTTAGGCGGCGTACAGACTGATATATTTGGTGCCAAAGAGCAATAGGTATATGTGGGTATATATCAGGGCTCAACAAATCCTGTGTACCAGGAAATTATACCTGGTGCATGGTTATTGTTGTCCCTGCCTGGTGCCCCCACCGCTGGGATCATTTTATTTATTTATTTATCCAGCGGAGCGCGAGGGAGCATTGTGTGCACTGGCTGCACAGTCCTCCTGCTCCATCACCACATGCACCGCACTATAGTGCCTGAGCGCTTAGTTTGCTCAGCGGGTCTAGAAACAACAGCAGGGCACAGACCAGGCTAGAATGAGGTATAGCAGCCAGGAGGGGGACATATTGATAGATGCACTTTTTATATTGTAAACAACAACAAAATTGACTTGTGCGTAAGTGTATGTGACTGACAGTGTGTGTGTATGCGTATATGACTGACTGCATGTGTGACTGACTGTGTGTTTATGTGACTGACTGTATGTCTGCCTGTGACCCACTGTATGAGTGTGTGACTGACTGCATGTCTGACTGTGACTGATTGTATGTGTGTGTCCGTATGTGACTGACTGTATGTGTGTGTCTGTCTGTTACTGACTACATGTGTGTGTGTGTGTGTGTGTCTGTCTGTGACTGACTGTGTGTGTGACTGACTGTATGTCTGTCTGTGACCAACACTCAGTGTGTGAGTGTATCAGTCTCAACAGCAATACAACTCACGGTAATGTGCAGTGTGTGAGTGTATCACACACTCATGCTGCACATTACTCTACCACAATACACAATAGAACTCACAGCACACAAAAAACTCGAAGTTACACTTATACGCATAAATACACAGCCACAAATACACACATACAGCCACATATACTCACACTTACACACAGACACACAATCCCACTTACACACACACACACACTTGTATGTGAGCAAATTGCCATGATTTCAAAATAACTGATCATTGAATACGTTGCATACACCATTTACCAGACTTTGAGAAAAAAGTTGACCAACAGTCTCATAATATGTCATAATATAGGGGATATCACACACACACACACAGACACCCACCCTTACACCCCCACATAGACAACCTTACACTCACACACGCTCTTACACACACACGCATCCAGACAACCTTACACACAGACAACCTTATACACACAGATGGCCTTTCCCACACAGATATTCTGCCACGCAGACACGTGTGTAAACCTGCAACTCTCACACGCACATCATAAAGATTTTATTTTTTAATAAAAAGGGGTCAAAACCTGGGGAGAATAGGCTGAGGTATAAAGGTATGCTCCTTATACCAACCTCATAAAAGAGAGAAGTGCAGGGAATTGAGAGGGGAATTCAACTGAATGGGAGAATTTTTCCAACTCTGCTACTTTAGCCTTCATTTTGAAATTCTCATCTCACTTCCCTGCACTTCTCCCTTTCATGAGTAAAGCCCATAATATAATGAGCAGCACATTCACTCATAATGTATGGGTTTAATACTGTAACCAGGTACATGGGATGTTTAATGCCATGTGTATGGACTTTTATTGCCATCAATATAAAGACTAAATATAAAGATTAATTCTGTTATTCATATTGAATGTGATAATCAGGTGTGAAAAAAAAATAATATGAGATGATAACATTGTTTCACACTTGATTATCACATTCAATATGAATAATAGTCATTAGTCACATTTTCTCCTAGTCATCTCACTGGAATTCACACTCATAACTCTGCCACTCACGGTTTCCTTCTCGCACACTTACACACTGCCACTCACACTCATAACTCTGCTGCTCACGCTTACATTCTCACACACTCTGCCACTCACACACATACACACGCACACTTATACTCATGCTTACACTCACTCACACACACACTTATAACTCTGCTGCTCACACTTATACTCTCACACACTCTGCCACTAACACACATACACACAACTCTGCCACTCATGCTTACACTCACTCACACACACACTCATAACTCTGCTGCTCACATTTATACTCTTACACACTCTGCCACTCACACACATACACACTCATAACTCTGACACTCACACTCACTCACACATGCATACACTCTTCCAAACACTCACACTCTGCCTCACACACTTACACTACCACTCACACTCTGCCTCACACACTTACACTACCACTCACACTCTGCCACTGACATACACACTCACACTCGACCACTTACACACATTTACATTCTGCCACACACACATACACACTCATAACTCTGACACTCACGCTTACACTCACTTACGCTCTTCAAAACACTCACTCACACACTTACACTTACTTATACTCTTCCACTCACACCCACTTACACTCTGCCACTCACACCCACTTACACTCTGCCACTCACACCCACTTACATTCTGCCACACACACACATACTCATAGCTTTGCCACTCACACCCACTTACACTCTGCCACTCACATACATACACATGCACATTCATAACTCTTCCACTCACATACATACACATGCACATTCATAACACTGCCATTCTCACTTACACTCTGCCAGACACTCACGATCGAGGGGCGGAGTTAAGCGCGAGGGGCGGGGCCGAGCACGAGGGGGCGGAGTCTGGGGCTGCTCAGCACCCAGAGTGCAGCATGGAGGAGGCGTGGCCGAGGGCGAGGAGGCGGGGCCGAGTGCGAGGGGGCGTGGCCAGAGTCTCCATTCGGGGCTATGGAGAGGAGATCCGGGGCTTCAGCCCCAGTAGCCCCCCCCTAGCGACGCCTCTGCCTCCGTCCCTGTATTGATTACAGGGGACTTAACAAGATCACAGTCAAGAACAAATACCCTCTACCGCTCATCACTGAACTGTATGATCAATTAAGAGATGCCACGATTTTCTCTAAATTAGATCTTCGGGGGGCTTATAACTTGATCCGCATAAAGGAAGGGGATGAATGGAAGACGGCATTTAATACCCGATACGGCCACTATGAGTACCTGGTAATGCCGTTTGGGTTGTGTAATGCGCCAGCTGTATTCCAAACTTTCATGAATGATATCTTTAGGGACTTACTTCTGTCCCACGTCATGATTTCTTTGGATGACATTTTAACATATTCCAAAAACCTTGAAGAACATCGCAGTCATGTCAGACAAGTGTTGCAACGTCTTAGGGATCATTCCCTTTTCGCCAAGGCAGAGAAATGCGAATTTGAATCCAACCGAATTAAATTTTTAGGCTACATTATCTCTGCTGGTCAATTAGAGATGGATCCAGACAAGCTTTCAGCTATTAATGATTGGAAGGAACCCACTGACCTCAAAGGGGTACAAAGATTCGTAGGTTTTGCCAATTACTACAGACGATTTATCCATAACTTCTCTCGTGTCATAGCCCCCATCATTGCACTAACCAAAAAGGGAGCCAACCCCAAACATTGGACACCCGAAGCTACTGCCACCTTCAAAAAATTTAAATTGTCTTTTACCTCTGCACCCATACTTAAACGACCAGAAACCAACCAACCGTTTGTATTGGAAGTCGATGCTTCGGAAATTGCAGCAGGAGCTATATTGTCACAAAGGGATCAGAAAACCAATAAACTCCACCCTTGTTCCTATTTTTCAAGGTCATTTTCTTCCGCAGAGAGGAACTATGATGTAGGTAATCGGGAATTGTTAGCCATTAAATTAGCTTTGGAGGAATGGCGTCACTTACTTGAAGGTACAGAAATCCCCATCACCATCCTCACTGATCATAAGAATTTGCTTTATATTGAAAAGGCCAAAAGACTAAACCCACGTCAAGCTAGATGGGCTCTATTTTTTACTCGTTTTAACTTCATAATTTCTTTCCGTCCTGGTTCAAAAAATACTAAGGCAGATGCCTTATCCAGACAATTTGAGACTCCGTTAACCGAGCATCCTGTAGAAACCATCATACCCTCGTCCAAGATGGTAGCTACTGTACAAAGTTCCTTAATATGGTGGATATCCAAGTCACAAGGAAATAAACCAAAGAACTGTCAATCACCTCCTGGCAGATTATTCGTTCCGCTCCGATTCAGAAAAAGAGTACTATCCTGGGGTCATAAATCCCCTGTGGCAGGTCATAGGGGCAAACAGAATGTATGATTCTTACTTCAGAGATATTTTTGGTGGCCCTCTATGTTGAAGGATATTTCTCTTTTCATCCACTCATGTCCTGTTTGTGCTCGTTACAAAATTCCTCGTACTCGTCCTTCTGGATTACTACACCCTATACCTGTACCCGACAGACCGTGGACTAATATAGCCATGGACTTTATTACCGATTTACCTATATCTCATGGGTACACTACTGTCCTGGTCATCGTCGACTTATTTAGCAAACAGGCTCATTTTATCGCACTCCCCAAGTTACCCAACTCCAGCACGCTTGCTAAAATTTTTCTTAAAGAAATCATTCGTCTGCACGGAGTCCCGCAATCGATTGTCTCTGACAGAGGTCCTCAGTTCGTCTCAAAATTTTGGAGGGCGTTATGCAAACTTCTACATATCGAACTTCATTTTTCTTCTTCTCACCACCCTCAATCCAACGGTCAGGCTGAACGAACAAATCAAGCTCTTAAACAATATCTGAGAATGTATGTGTCTGCCGACCAATCTGACTGGTCTGACCTTTTATACCTAGCCGAGTGGTCCTATAACAGCTCTTACCATGAATCTCTCCGGATGTCCCCTTTCAAGGCCGTTCATGGATATGAACCTACTTTATGGCCTCAGGATCGCATTCTCACTGAGGTTCCTGCCGCTGACCTCCAAGTTTTATCTATCCGAGACCATTGGTCTCGCCTGGCCAATATTTTACGTCAAGCCAAGGTCAAACAGAAGAAAGCTGCAGATAAATACAGGTCGGTGGGTCCTGTCCTTACACCTGGTACACTGGTCTGGCTGTCTACAAAACATCTCCGCCTTCGTCAGGCTGCCAAAACATTGGGGCCAAAGTATATAGGACCCTATAAGATTCAATCTCAACTCAACGATGTTTCTTTCTCTTTGTGTCTTCCCAAATCGTTACGCATTAACAACTCTTTCCATGTGTCCTTATTGAAACCTGCCATTACTAACAAATACTCTCAAATGCTCAAAGTTCCCGAATCCGTTTTATTCCAGGGTGATGAAGAATACGAAGTTCAGTCTATCTTGGATTCCCGGTTCCAGCAGGGCTCCTTGCAATATCTAATTAGATGGAGGGGTTATGGTCCTGAGGAGAATTCCTGGGTACCGGCTAGGGATGTTCATGCTCCTGTGAAACTCCGATCTTTTCACTCCAGGTTTCCTCTCAAGCCGGGTCTTGGTAGCCAGTATGTCTCCCGTCGGGGGAGGGGTAGTGTCACCTACCTTGCTTCTCCTCCTGATAGTAACATAGTAACATAGTAACATAGTAATTTAGGTTGAAAAAAGACACAAGTCCATCAAGTTCAACCCTTCTACCTATCATTACAGCTTTTGATCCAAAAGAAGGCAAAAAAAACCCTAAGGAAGCTATTTCGAATTTTGCCTCCTGGGGGAAAAAATTCCTTCTTGACTCCAAGAGGCAATCAGATTTCTCCTTGGATCAATAAGCTCTTTTATTAATGCTTATTCTATTATTAATAGCCCTGTATGTTCTGCTTTCCTAAAAAAACATCCAAACCATTTTTAAATGCATCTATTGTGGTTGCTAGCACTACCTCTCTTGGCAGTGAGTTCCATAACTTTATTGTCCTAACCGTAAAGAATCCCTTCCTTTGCTGTCTATGAAATCTTTGCTCTTCCAGTCTGAGGGGGTGACCTCTTGTTCTTTGTACCTTTCTGTTAATGAACAGGTCACTGGAGAGCTCTTTATATTGGCCCTGCAAATATTTATATAATGTTATCATATCCCCTCTGAGACGCCTTTTTTCTACCGTATATAAATTCAATTTTTTAAGTCTCTCTTCATAACTAAGATCCTCCAAACCCCTTATTAATTTTGTAGCTCTCCTTTGCACTTTTTCTAGTTCCTTAATATCCTTTTTAAGGACTGGTGCCCAGAACTGTACTGCATATTCAAGGTGAGGTCTTACCATTGATTTGTAAAGAGGCAAGATGATATCCTCCTCCCGTGAATCTATACCTCGTTTTATACATGCCAATATCTTATTGGCCCTTGCAGCTGCTGACTGGCATTGGGCACTGTTGCCAAGTTTGTTGTCTATAATTATTCCTAAATCCTTTACATTAGTAGTTTTTCCCAGGGAAAAACCATTTAACGTATATGTTGCTTTGTTATTATTTTTCCCATAATGCATAACTTTACATTTGTCTATATTGAACCTCATTTGCCACTTTACTGCCCAGTCCCCCACTCTGTCCAAATCTTCCTGTAAAGAAAAAACATCAAGATTAGTCTTTATTGCCTTACCTAATTTAGTGTCGTCCGCAAACACGGAGACATGGCTCTCAGCACAATGTGGCAGATCATTAATAAACAAATTAAAAAGAAGAGGGCCCAAAACAGACCCCTGAGGTACTCCGCTTAATACCCTTGTCCAATTTGAGAATTTTCCATTTACAACAACCCTTTGTGTTCTATCTTTTAGCCAATTTTCAATCCACATACACACATTTGCCCCCAAACCTATTTCTCTCAATTTGTAGAGTAACCTTTTGTGTGGAACTGTATCAAATGCTTTCGCAAAATCCAAATAGATCACATCAACTGCCACACCTAGATCTATATTTTTACTGACTTCTTCATAGAATGTTATTAAGTTTGTTTGACAAGACCTGTCTTTCACAAAACCATGTTGACTTTTACTAATTATATTCTGGTTCAAGATGTATTCTTGAGTGTATACCTTTAGCAATCCTTCAAATAGTTTCCCCACTACAGATGTCAAGCCATCGCGGATCAGGAGGACGCCATCCCGTCGGCTGGGGCTCAGAGTGAGAGCCCCAGCATCCCTTGATGCTGAGACGCGCGTCCAGCAAGACGCGCGCTCAGTGGCGTCACGCACCCGTTCGCGCATGCGCGAACGGGTGTTTTCATGAATATTCATGAGCCCAGTTAAAGGGCTATTTATTAAATTAACCCCTCCCTTGCCAATTGATCAATTGGTAGTGTATTTAAACGGTCATTTCACAGGTTACCTTTGCCTGTGATAGTGCCTTGTGTACCTCACTAGCGTTTTGACTCCTGATTGACTCCGTTTATCTGTTGCTGACCCGGTTCGTCCCTGTATTCTCCATCCGTTTGTTCCTGCATTCCTGATTATTCTGTGTATGACCCTGCTGTTCCTGACTATTCTTCGTCCGCCGCCTGCCTCGATTTCTGCTAGTGACCTGTTTATCCGTATCTCTCCTGTCCGTGACCCGGCCTGTCTCCTGACTCTCCGTTTGCCTGTATTCCTGTACGATCCTACACGGGCTCCACTTGCTGAGTATCCGGTAGTAAGTGTTCCAGCAAAATCCTTGGTGACATACCACCGGCGGCTCAACCAAGGGTGTGTAGTCATTAAGGTGAAGACCAATACTTGCTACCTACGGTACTTAGTGAGTGTCCCTATAGCCTCATCTACACTTGTGGTCCATCTCCTGAACAAGACCGTTACAATAATATCCTTTTTAAGGACTGGTGCCCAGAATTGTACCACATATTTAAGGTGAGGTCTTACCATTGTCTTGAAAAGAGGCAAGATGATATCTTCCTCCTGTGAATAAATATCCTGTTTTATACATGCCAATATCTTGTTGTTGTGAGGCTGCCACTCACAAGACTCTTACCTCCATTGGTAACTTGTTATGGACATAAAATGTTGTGCTTTACCAGAATATAATTCACTTTTATGTTCAGATTTTCTAATTTTTTAAAATGGTAGTTGCCAGCCGTAGAATGGTTCATTTCAACAAATAATTTGTTTGTTTGTTTCCTCACATAAACTAGTTCATGCTTGGTCTAGTGGGTCTATTCACTAAAATTCGAGTTTGGAGATTGACTTTAATTTTGGGACTAAATAAAATTCATGTTTGAATCTTCCCCATTGAAAGTAATAGGAAGTGAAATGATCAAACTACATCAAATTCAGCATCTGTGTTTGACTTAGTCACAAAAATAACTTCAATCATTTTGCCTCCCAACTCAGGTGCCGAATTTGGCTTAGTCTCAAAATGAAAGTCAACTTAAAAAAATGAATTTTATTAAATAAACCCATAGGAGGGGCTTGTAACTTTTTTAATTCTATTAAGCTAGCTTACACTCTTACATTGATTGCTTGCTTGCTTTCTTTTTCACAATATGACAGATAACCAAATATTTTTTGTTCCTAACAGATAAAAGCAAATCCAAACATAGTTAATTTTGCATAAAATTCACATTACATTTTAAACCATGTAACCTAGAGCCTACTTAAAAATTGTAAAGGCAAACTACATTCATCGCTCAGTTGTTAATGCAGCAATAATGCTTAAATACCTATTCTGCACAATGATAATGACATCATGTAATTATGTGGGTGTTCACAATGTAGACATTTTTACTAGTTTCTAACAAATGTTTATCTTATTTTGACTGATTACAAGGCTAGCTAAAGGGATTGTATTGTTCCACTGCAGAATATTTTATTTGTAGTCTGCACAATTGAAAAGGCTCCATGAGAAAACATTTTATTGTTTTTATGAGTATTGAGATTTTTAGCTCTGGAGATTTGTAACAGCTATGTCATTAAAACTATTCTATAGAGAAAGTAGACTTTGCATTCATCTCATTTTATATAGCAAATTACTTTTATTGGAACATGTATATCTGCATTTACAAATGACTACCCTCTATGACCTTAGTAGCTCCTATTGTGAAAATAGTACTTTTTCGAGTTTTCTGGTTTACAGCATATAACACCAGAGAACAAGTATTCATTTTGGACACCTTTGTATTTTTGCAAATAGTTATAATGTCCGAATCAACCTGTTCTATGCCATCCTCAAATATTTTACCCAAACAGCCATAAGGACTGCATAGTACAACAAAAGCAATGCAGCATATTGTACTAAACTGTGGATTTATAAAGACACGGAGCCTCGTATTTATGCATTACTCTTTCAATTTATTCCCTCAGCAGCAAATTTAAACATAGTAAAAAACAATGAGAAAATTTGAACCAATCACATTAACCTGTAGTTCTGCCCCTCACCTTATATAAACCCCAACTTGAATCAGCTCCTCCTCTTTCTTTGGCCTCTCCCTCGGCAGTTAAGTATTCTAAGTTTACCTCATTTTACAATATTTACATGTTTAATCTGTTTGGGGGTGTCCTTCCGTTTTCCAATATCTTCGGTCGCCGCGCATGCGCACATTGTTGCGCGGCAACCATTATAGAGCAGGAACTTCCAATTCTCATCTGGCAGATGCGGACGACATTTTAGGCTCTGTTTTCACGCCTTTAAGTTTGTACCACCAACTTTGCATCTGTCTTCGTTGATCAAGCAGAGTGGAGTTTTGTCTGCTGGCCGTTTTTCTTCCTACAGGTTGGATAACGTTTCTAATTTACCTCAGTTGTACCTCAAAGCAATATAAAATACTGCTGTGACAGTTTTAATGTAACTTTGGTTACTGTTTGCTTATATCACACTGAGGTTCAGTGAGTTTGTTTTATATTCACTGTTGCTGTGTATATTTTCTGTGCCTTCCTATTATAAGTGCACTTCAGTAATGATGCCTTTACACAAGGAGGCTACAGAATCTGGAACTGATAAAGCCTTACAGGCTCAGATTGTGATACCTTCTATTTCCACAGATGGTGGTGAACAGATACAAGTTACCCCTAATCCTAAGGATTTTCACGCTTTATTTGCGAATTTAGCATCTTCCATCATTTCTGCTTTGCGAGCTTCCCAGGTCTAGGATGATCAAAGGGAGGAACCGCAAAGGGTCGATGAGCGGCCGCAAGGCTACTGCTAAAACTAAGCATATCTCCCAGAATCCTATAAGGGACACGGTACATCATGTCGATGAGGGCGCTCAGTCACTGCGCAAAAGAGCCATGCACTGGGCAAAATCGCTACGCAAGTGGAAAAGAGCTAAAGCTTGGTCAGGGTCAGAGTCTACATCCGCTTCAGAAAAGGAGTTTGAAGGGTCTGATTTCTCAGACCATGCTGAACCTGTACCATGCACCATAACCTTAGATCCTGAGGAAGGTAGCTCTCCTGAGCCAACACCTACTGTATATGATCCCTCGGTGCTTATTGACCCCAAGGGTGATCTCCTCTTTACACCAGAGGAGTTACACCACCCTCGCTCTTCAGAGTGGACCCCTATGTCTCACATTGCTGACTATCTAGCAGCCAGAGTTCGTAAGCCATTTGACAAGGCTACTAGGAATAAATTACGGGCTGAATGCCCAAGGCCCACAGTGGCTAATTCTGTTTGTATTACCCCGGAAGTAGATCCCAAAATTGCCCAATTTTTAGGTAAAACGGGTTGGAAAGCTCGTAAATGCCTGGACTTTTCTCTTTAAAACTGTCAGGATAAGATCCTAGACATTTTGGGCCAGATTACAAAAATCTTCGAACTAGCAGAAACTGCTATGGCCGATGACTCCGTGGTGGACCCCAACTGCCTCCGAGTCTGGGCTCAGAGGGCCATCTGCTTATTGGCAAATGTAAATTCTGCATTAGCTACAGAACGCAGGAAGGCCATCCTGCTGAAAATAGAACCAAAACTGATTAATATGGCTATATCGGAGCCAGGCACTAAAGCAAAGGGCTTGTTGTTCGGGGATTCCTTTGTGAAGGAATTAGGTACATTTGTCCAGACCTTTACAGCCATAGACAAAGCGCAGTCTAGTATGCGGAGAGTCTTCAACCAAAAGGATTTTGTTGGGGCCGGCAGAGCTAAAGGCCGTCTGGCCGGCCGTTCCTTCAAGGGGCAGTCTCATGGACCCCGAGGCCTTATGCAACGCAGGCAACCTTTCCAGGAATTCAGACCCCAGGGCCCTACCTTTTTTCCCCAGAGGGGTCAGCCCTGGCAGTCAAGAAGGATTAGAGGTTCTTTGCAGCACAGACGTGGCTATGGTAAGCTCAATTTACCTTCACCCTTTTTTCCCATCAGAAGTAGGGTGTCGTCTCAAATTCTTTACCCACTCGTGGGCTACGATCACCTCAGACATATGGGTTCTCGAAACTGTACAGGGCTACCATATAAATTTCACTTCTTTCCCAATTCAAACACGACGACCTCAACCTATGACCTTTTCAGACTCAGACCGAAACATGATAGGTCAAGAGCTCCACACATTACTGCAAATGCGATTTCTCCGGTCTCCGACAACACGTCAGGTTTTGTAAGCAACCTATTCTTAGTGGCCAAAAAAGGAGGTGGTGTCAGACCGCTCATCAACCTTTGCCACCTAAATGCTTTCATACGCTATCATCATTTTAAGATGGAAGGCATTCATTGCCTAAGAGACCAGTTGTTGTTAGGGGACTGGATGTCCAAATTAGACCTCCAAGACGCGTACCTGACTGTTCCGATAACTACAGAACATCACCGATTCCTTCAATTTCTATGGCAGGACATACTGTGGAATTTTTCTTGTCTACCCTTTGGTCTGTCTTCCACCCCTTGGTGCTTCACCAAATTGATGAAGCCAGTGGTAGCTCACCTTCGCAAGAGGGGTGTAAGACTCATTATCTACCTGGATGACATTTTAATTATGTCCCAGGACGTACAAACATTACAACTACATCTTACTTGGACCGTAGACCTTCTCCACTCCTTGGGTTTCCTCATCAATTGAGAAAAATCCCTTCTTCAACCTGCACAACGGTTAGACTTCCTGGGTTTCACCATAGATTCGGTCCAGGGGTCACTTCATCTACCCAAAACCAAAGTAAACTGGATCAAAAAAGAGATCAAGAAAACGCTGGTGCGATCCAGGATCACAATTCGTCAACTAGCAAGGATCATTGGGCTTCTATCAGTCTCCATACAAGATATATTCCCAGGACCCTTACACTATCGGGCTCTGCAACACCTGAAAATACGTTGCCTCCATCATGGTTGGACGTACGACCAGGTCATCCCACTGGATTACGAAGCGTCAGAGGAGCTAGAGGGGTGGTTACACCATATGGAGGCATGGAACGGAAGGGCGATCTTCGGTTCCATACCAGACCTTACGATTACATCCGACGCAAGTCTACATGAATGGGGAGCCTTATGCGAAGGGTCCTTCACAGGTGAGAGATGGTCGTCCCAGGAACAGGAATTACACATCAACAGTTTGGAATGACTTGCAGGGACGTTCGCAGTCAAAAGTTTTGTAAGAAATCTGAACAACTGTTCCATTCTTCTTTTTATGGAAAATGTATCGGCAGTTCGATACATAAACCATTTAGGAGGCACATATTCCCCAACCCTGTCCAAGCTGGCGATGGAATTTTGGCATTTCTGCCTCGCACACAATGTGTCGATCCAGGCCACCCATATCGCAGGCTTAGCCAACTATGGCGCATATTGGAGCTCACGATATTTGAGAGATTCAAGCGATTGGCGTCTTCATTTGTTAACGTTTCAGCGACTACAGGAATTATGGGGCCCCATTGACATGGATTTATTCGCATCCCAGCTGAACACTCAGCTTTCCAAATTCTTCAGTTGGCGCCCAGATCCATAAGCGCTGGCGACGGATGCTTTTCTGCAGGAGTGGCCCCTTCACAGGTCCTACGCTTTTCCTCCGTTTTGCCTCATTGCTCGCACTCTGCTCCACCTTCGGAAACGTCAAGGATCATTGGTTCTGATTACTCCATGGTGGGAAACACAACCCTGATTCCCCACGTTGTTGGAAACGGCGATAGATTGTCCACGTCTCCTTCCACCTCGGCTGGACCTTCTGTCAGATCCGGAGGGGAATGCTCATCCTCTCCTAGTGTCCTGACAGTTGAGACTGTTGGCCTGGCTGCTTTCAGGGGACCCTGGTTTATCCCAGATGTTTCGAAGACGACTAGTGACCTCTTTGCGGTAGCTTGGGCCTCAGGAACATGACGACTGTACACTTCTGCCTGGCAGTCATGAGTTGGTTGGTGCATGGAACAACATCTGAATCCCGTATCTGCACCTGTGACTCAAATCCTTCATTTTTTGACCTCCAAATTTCAGACCGGATTGGCATACTGTTCCATGAATGTCTTTCGTTCAGCCATCTCAGCTGGTCATAATGGTTTCGATGGATACCCAGCAGGGAAGCATGCCATGATTTGTCGCCTCCTTAAGGGCATGTGAATGGCCAGGCCTCCACGACCTAGATATTCCAATCTTTGGGATGTGAGAATGATTTTTGACTTCCTGACCAGATGGCGACCTAATAGTGAACTATCTTTGAAACAACTTTCGGCGAAACTGGTAGTTTTATTTTACCTGGTGTCTTGCAAACGAGTTCCAGATGTGAGAGCCTTGGATTCATCGGCACGTTCTTTTACACCAGAAGGGGTAATGTTCGACATCACCAGACGTACCAAGACCGCCATCAAGTCTGTGTTTTACCCATCTTTTTTCCGGAGCATCCTCAGCTTTGCCCAGTGGCTTGTTTAAAAGAATATGAAAGTTTCACCTTCTAATTTGTTCCTGGCTATCCGGAAACTGCATCAAGCGGTTTCTACAGGGACTCTGGCTAGATGTGTCAAATGGATACTCGGTGTAGCTGGTATCGACATAACCATTTTCGGTCCCCACTCTCTCCGAGGGGCTATGGCATCTAATGCCTTAGTATCATGGTGCAGATTGGAAGACATTATGAAAGCGGCCGATTGGTCGAGGGAATCCACTTTTAAAGAGTTCTATTTTAAACCAGTTAGGCATTTTGCAGGGGTGGTACTGGATCAGCTTTAAACTTGCATAAATACGAGGCTCCGTGTCTTTATAAATTGTAGGATTTTATTAAGACATGAATCAAAGTCATGATTTATAAAGACACAGAGACGAGTATTTACCCACCTTGGTCTTATGTTCCCCCCCCCCCCCCCCCGTCTTTTTGTAAAGTTGTTTGATTACATTGTTCCTTTTTTACATGTATTTATATTGGCTCAAGATCTTGATATTCATCATCAGATGTGTGTCACTTCTATTAACCCTGTTCAACGTTTTTCCTCCTTTATTCTAGTATGAAGACTTGAGGAACCCGACTGACCTTCTATGGTTATACCTTTGTTATGATGTTCCCGATATTCGTGTGTTGAATTCATCTACAAGTTTATCTTCACCTTTGTTCGGATGAAGTCTGTTCAACATTGGACTTTTCGTGTCGCACCAAAGAAAGAGGAGGAGCTGATTCAAGTTGGGGTTTATATAAGGGGAGAGGCAGAACTACAGGTTAATGTGATTGTTCAAATTTTCTCATTGTTTTTTACTATGTTTAAATTTGCTGCTGAGGGAATAAATTGAAAGAGTAATGCATAAATACTCATCTCCGTGTCTTTATAAATCATGACTTTAAGTCATGTCTTAATAAAATCCTCCAATTATACTGCAGACGACTACAGTTGGATCCCTTCTGTCAGGTGAAATATAACAATGTTCAAAGGGATGGCTGGTTACATTCATTGTAACCACTGCCTTCCATAACTTCCTGTGATCTGGTTCCTGCTGCTGTGTCATTATGATCAGATCACTACATGATCAGGTCCGGGATTAAAGAACAACAGTATTTAAGGTTTTGTCCTTAGAGGACAAAACAACCCTTGGCACCTAGGGGATTAAATAGAATTATATCAAGCAGCTTTTTTTGTTTCTCCCTTGCAGACTTCATATAATGTGGTTTAACAAGCAGTCTTTCCTAACTATATTATTCTGTGAATCAAGTGGATTACTCCTACCATTTGATGTAAGGTTTCACTGTTTTTGAAACTAGGATTATAGGCCACAGGACATATGTTCACAGAACATTTGGTCATAATGAATGCTAGTGTATATAGAAATAGTGATAGTAATAGAAATATAACATGTTAAAAGTGTTTTTCATTTTGTAAAACAATATCTGCAAAATATTTGCCAACTGTGTGTACTCAGGGCCGATTCTGGGCGGGTGCACAGGGTGCACCGCGCCCAGGCGCACGGGAGGAGAGGCGCTGAAGCAGGGAGCTCTCTCCCTAGAACGTCCTCCTCCTTGTTAAACCAAGCACAGCGTGACGGGCGCAAGCTCCGCCCCCGTCGCGTTCTGTGATTGGCTGCAGGGAGCAGGACTTTCTCTATGGTATCTGCCAAGGCAGGGCACTTGCATCTTGTTTCTTCTGCCGGATGTGGTGTTCCGCCTCTGCAGACACCATAGAGAACGTCCTCCCTGCAGCCAATCACAGAACGTGATGGGGCGGAGCTTGCCCCCCCTTGTGCTGTGCTTGGATTAACAAGGAGGAGGAGGTACTAACAGCATAAGTTGGGGGGGTTTGAAATAAAAAAATAAATAAATGTGTGGTAGTGTGTGTCAATGTGTATAAGTGTGTGTGTGTCAGAGTGTAGAAGTGTGTGTGTCAATGTGTATAACTATGTGTGTGTTAATATGTGTGTTACTGTCTGTGTAAGTGTGTGTACACGAGAGTCTGTGCAAGTGTATCCTGTGTCTAAGTTTGTAAAGGTGTGTGTATTTATGTATGTGTGTGTGTGTATGACAGTGTGTGTAAGGGTGGCTGTCTGACAGTGTGTGTAAAGGTGGCTGTGGGTGTGACAGTGTGTATAAGGGTGTCTGTGTAAATGTATGTCTGTGAGAGTGACTAAGTATGTAACTGTTTGTGTGACTGTATGTATTTATGTGTGACTGTGAGTAAGTGTGCTCTTGCCCGGGACCCTCACTGCGCTCATCAATTTATCACATGGAAGGCACCAGTCCCCAACCAGCCGGCATCTATTTCCCACCTCCTGCATTAAGCGTGCGTAGAGGGAAGACTGTGCAGAGGAGACAAACGGGGACACGAAAGCAACAGCAAGGTGAGTACTGGGGAAGGCAGGAGAGGAGATAATGCTTTTATTGGGGAAACTAACCATGGCATATTAGCTGTGGCCTATTAATTGGCAAACTAGTATTGGTATATCAATGAGAAAACTGTCTGTGGCATATCAGTGGGCAAATTGGCTGTTGTATATTAATTGACAAACTGGTTGTGGCATATTAATGGGCAAAATAACTGGCATATTAATGGGGAAACTGTGGCATATTTTAATGGACAAACTGGCATTTTTATTGGGCAAATTGAAAAATTTTTAATAGGCAAACTGGCTGTTGCATATGTTAATGGCAAAGTAACTGTGGCATGTTAATTGGTACCTGATTAATTTAATGAGTGGAGAGAGAGAGACAGACATGGTGTATGTGTGGAGAGAGAGACGGACATAGGGGTATTGAAAGAGAGAGAGAGACGGACATGGGGGTATGGGAAGAGAGAGAGAGACGGACATGAGGGTATGGAAAGAGAGAGAGAAAGACAGACATGAGGGTATGAGTGGAGAGAGAGACAACATGGGTGTATGGGAAGAGAGAGAGACGGACATGAGGGTATGGGGAGAGAGAGACGGACATGTGGGTATGGGGAGAGAGAGGCAGACATGAGGGTATGGGGAGAGAGAGACAGGCATGAGAATATGGGGAGAGAGAGACAAGCATGAGAATATGGGGAGAGAGAGACAAGCATGAGGGTATGGGAAGAGAGAGAGAGACAAGGATGAGGGTATGGGGAGAGACAGACAGACATGAGGGTATGGGGAGAGAGAGAGAGAGAGATGGACATGCGGGTACTTGGAGAGAGAGAGAGAGACATGTGAGTGACATGGTGAGCATGGTGGAATCTTATTTATCACTCCTTGTGTACTTCTTTTCCAGTGATGCTCAGCCAGACTAATGAAAGACTTTTTCTGGTTGGGCATCATGGGAACGGTAGTTAAAACTCACTCTGCTAGCCAACAAAAACTCTCCCATGTTGCTAGCTGAGCATCACAGAAATAAATAAAACCTCTACACAGTATCATGGCCAAATATATATCTTTATTTGAAATACAAATTTGTGTTGGTCCTTTACAACAAAATAAAGTGTGTGCTCTCCTCCCCCTCTCCCCAATAATAAAATGGGCATATAATATAACCACGCCCACCTGTGGGCACCAAAAGAAAACCTGCACCCAGGCGCCCGTGACCCTAGGATCGGCCCTGTGTGTACTACTGAGGTTTACTACAGTTCCCAGAATTCCCTGCTGAGATCTGGAGTCTGGATCTCTAGACTCCGACAAGAGTCTATGCTGAAGCCCGCTCCCGAGGTCAGCCAGTTATAGCTGACCCAGCGCTACCTATGAATCTGCATATATGTGCATGCTCACAAATGGTTTTAATTGATTATTTGCTATTAAACGTAAACCTAATTTTAATTCACTACTGTGGCTATTTCTATATTATATTGTAAGCAGGGGCGTTGCTAGGTCTCCAAAAGACCCGGGGCTGGAGCCCATGACAGTTTTGATAGAAGTGGAGTAAATAAGCTCACATGCTTAGGCGGCGTACAGACTGATATATTTGGTGCCAAAGAGCAATAGGTATATGTGGGTATATATCAGGGCTCAACAAATCCTGTGTACCAGGAAATTATACCTGGTGCATGGTTATTGTTGTCCCTGCCTGGTGCCCCCACCGCTGGGATCATTTTATTTATTTATTTATCCAGCGGAGCGCGAGGGAGCATTGTGTGCACTGGCTGCACAGTCCTCCTGCTCCATCACCACATGCACCGCACTATAGTGCCTGAGCGCTTAGTTTGCTCAGCGGGTCTAGAAACAACAGCAGGGCACAGACCAGGCTAGAATGAGGTATAGCAGCCAGGAGGGGGACATATTGATAGATGCACTTTTTATATTGTAAACAACAACAAAATTGACTTGTGCGTAAGTGTATGTGACTGACAGTGTGTGTGTATGCGTATATGACTGACTGCATGTGTGACTGACTGTGTGTTTATGTGACTGACTGTATGTCTGCCTGTGACCCACTGTATGAGTGTGTGACTGACTGCATGTCTGACTGTGACTGATTGTATGTGTGTGTCCGTATGTGACTGACTGTATGTGTGTGTCTGTCTGTTACTGACTACATGTGTGTGTGTGTGTGTGTCTGTCTGTGACTGACTGTGTGTGTGACTGACTGTATGTCTGTCTGTGACCAACACTCAGTGTGTGAGTGTATCAGTCTCAACAGCAATACAACTCACGGTAATGTGCAGTGTGTGAGTGTATCACACACTCATGCTGCACATTACTCTACCACAATACACAATAGAACTCACAGCACACAAAAAACTCGAAGTTACACTTATACGCATAAATACACAGCCACAAATACACACATACAGCCACATATACTCACACTTACACACAGACACACAATCCCACTTACACACACACACACACTTGTATGTGAGCAAATTGCCATGATTTCAAAATAACTGATCATTGAATACGTTGCATACACCATTTACCAGACTTTGAGAAAAAAGTTGACCAACAGTCTCATAATATGTCATAATATAGGGGATATCACACACACACACACACACAGACACCCACCCTTACACCCCCACATAGACAACCTTACACTCACACACGCTCTTACACACACACGCATCCAGACAACCTTACACACAGACAACCTTATACACACAGATGGCCTTTCCCACACAGATATTCTGCCACGCAGACACGTGTGTAAACCTGCAACTCTCACACGCACATCATAAAGATTTTATTTTTTAATAAAAAGGGGTCAAAACCTGGGGAGAATAGGCTGAGGTATAAAGGTATGCTCCTTATACCAACCTCATAAAAGAGAGAAGTGCAGGGAATTGAGAGGGGAATTCAACTGAATGGGAGAATTTTTCCAACTCTGCTACTTTAGCCTTCATTTTGAAATTCTCATCTCACTTCCCTGCACTTCTCCCTTTCATGAGTAAAGCCCATAATATAATGAGCAGCACATTCACTCATAATGTATGGGTTTAATACTGTAACCAGGTACATGGGATGTTTAATGCCATGTGTATGGACTTTTATTGCCATCAATATAAAGACTAAATATAAAGATTAATTCTGTTATTCATATTGAATGTGATAATCAGGTGTGAAAAAAAAATAATATGAGATGATAACATTGTTTCACACTTGATTATCACATTCAATATGAATAATAGTCATTAGTCACATTTTCTCCTAGTCATCTCACTGGAATTCACACTCATAACTCTGCCACTCACGGTTTCCTTCTCGCACACTTACACACTGCCACTCACACTCATAACTCTGCTGCTCACGCTTACATTCTCACACACTCTGCCACTCACACACATACACACGCACACTTATACTCATGCTTACACTCACTCACACACACACTTATAACTCTGCTGCTCACACTTATACTCTCACACACTCTGCCACTAACACACATACACACAACTCTGCCACTCATGCTTACACTCACTCACACACACACTCATAACTCTGCTGCTCACATTTATACTCTTACACACTCTGCCACTCACACACATACACACTCATAACTCTGACACTCACACTCACTCACACATGCATACACTCTTCCAAACACTCACACTCTGCCTCACACACTTACACTACCACTCACACTCTGCCTCACACACTTACACTACCACTCACACTCTGCCACTGACATACACACTCACACTCGACCACTTACACACATTTACATTCTGCCACACACACATACACACTCATAACTCTGACACTCACGCTTACACTCACTTACGCTCTTCAAAACACTCACTCACACACTTACACTTACTTATACTCTTCCACTCACACCCACTTACACTCTGCCACTCACACCCACTTACACTCTGCCACTCACACCCACTTACATTCTGCCACACACACACATACTCATAGCTTTGCCACTCACACCCACTTACACTCTGCCACTCACATACATACACATGCACATTCATAACTCTTCCACTCACATACATACACATGCACATTCATAACACTGCCATTCTCACTTACACTCTGCCAGACACTCACGATCGAGGGGCGGAGTTAAGCGCGAGGGGCGGGGCCGAGCACGAGGGGGCGGAGTCTGGGGCTGCTCAGCACCCAGAGTGCAGCATGGAGGAGGCGTGGCCGAGGGCGAGGAGGCGGGGCCGAGTGCGAGGGGGCGTGGCCATAGTCTCCATTCGGGGCTATGGAGAGGAGATCCGGGGCTTCAGCCCCAGTAGCCCCCCCTAGCGACGCCTCTGATTGTAAGCATTAATAATACCTGGGGTTATCAAAAAGGATTACTGCAGATTGAAGTTAATAGTGAGTACTATTGTGTTTTTCTGCTCTCATTTTTTGATTTAAAATGCTGATTATACGGATCTACAACCAGCAATCCCTATACATATTGTTAAATTATAATTACAGACTAATCAAAGCAGACACTGTGTAATTTCATACTTTTGTGTTTTATCTGTATTGCTGCATTTTGCAGTTATTACATTACAGTAGGTTGCTGTAATATACCAAACTGAGTTCTAAGCTGATTCTATAAAAGAGACTCCCAGTAAAGGAGACAGTATCTCATGTGTGCTGTATGTGAGGGGAAGAGGAATCACATAAAAGTATGCCAAACCGATTTGGCATACTGTCAGCAAAGTTTGAAACAAGATAAGCTTGAATCTCTAATTAATAATTAAGAACCCGAATTTTTGCAAAGAAATAGATAAGTTAAATCTTAGATCTGCACAGCTCCCTTCAAATTAAAGGGTAGACATGCCAAAATCCCCATAGCCATGCATCCCATGTACAGACAGGGTCACTGTCTAGCACCTAAGGGGTTTAACCCACCAGAGCCATAGATCACTCCCTGCAAAAGAGCATTTACATGCAAAGGCAGGAAATACAAAACCAGATAAATAAAATGTATTAATTTGTATAGGTTAAGCAAAACATTGTTGACTCAACTCCTCATTTAAGGGATGTATTTTAAGCTAATTGTCCTATGTCCAAATGTTCTAAGACCAAAGGTTCTACTCAATAAAGAGAGAATTGCAGGGAACTGCAGATAATTGAGATGGGAATTTCAAACTTTAAGCCAATGTAGCCGAGTTATAAAACTTCTCCATTGCAGCTGAATGGGAGCATTTTCCAACTCAGCTACTTTGGCCTTAAAGGGACAGTCTAGTCCCCAATCTCACTTTGGTGCAAGTTGAAGATTATGGCTTGTATAATGCACAGTAGCAGTAACAGATATAGTGCTGAGTTGGTCAAGAAGCAGTTGAATCTGGTTTTAAAGTGCTACTCACAGTAAGGGAGTGTGATAATAAATTATACTTAAATTAACAATTCCTTGTAAAAGCATTTAAATGCATGAAGGTTCTATTTACCATCCTGAACTTTTAGCGTCTGAACAAATGACATTCAAGCAGTAGGTGCTTCAAGATAAAAGTAAGAAGAATGATTCTTACCCATGGGTCGTAGAACTTAAAGATACTGTATGTTGTCCTATGCATATTTCATCTTTTTTTCAATGACGAGAAAGACTCGTAAAGTGACATCTATGTAAGTGTTTCAGTGCACAGCACAACTGCTTTTATTCATATCCCATATGTTTGCTAGACTGCCACGTGCTTTCCCATGAGCTTCAGAAGAGAAGCCTTTTTGCCTCATCTTCTCCAAATAAACAAAGCACTAGCACACAATATAGTATGAGCATAAAACCAATGCTAGAGCTTAAACCTACAACATGCAAAATGATCCAATTGACTAGAACCCGTACCTGATTTCCGTATTCGCTCGAATATAAGATGACCCTTGTCACAGCAGCGCTGTCGCGCTGCAGGACACAGCCTCCCCGCTAACCCACTTACCCATCCAGGGCTCTCTGGAGCCCTGGTCTTCTCTCTCCTGGCCTCCCCGATGGCTCTGACTGCAGCTGCCGCTTGACGGATAGACGGAGCGTGCACAGATTTTACCTTCGCGCATGCGCATTAAGGTTCTGGCTTCCTGCCCTTACTGTCCCTTAAAGAGACAGTAATAAAACCTCAGTTTCTCCTCCCTGATGCTCCCATTGGACAGCCAATCTCCCAAATACTATTTAAGCCTTCATTTGTGATCTAAGTTTGCCTGTCCCGACCTGTTTGCCTGAATTGACTTCGTTTGTTTGCCGCCTGTCCCGATTTTACGCCTGTCTGACTATTCTTCCGCCTGCACCCTTGATACCTTCGCCTCGGTCCTAACTCTGTATTCAGCTGCCTGTCCTATTAGGTTTAGCTTTGGTATTCTGGTGATAGTTCAGAGTGCAAATGTCCTGGGGGAACGAAACCTGTGGCTCAACCATAGGGTGGAATTCCTTCAGGCAGAACAATTCTGTTCTATTGCCAGGGTCCATTTCCAAAACCTATACCTACTCTGCAAAGCGATTCCTGCCTCGTACCTGAATGTGACAGTTATTACAGGCCTTCTCATGGAACCCACAGACGTAGCCCGAGTGTCCTCCAGACAAGATCATCAGGATCAGGTCTTGGCTTCTCATGCATCGCAACTCCAAAGTCTTGATCAAAAAATAGACACGGCTACCGAATTATTACGGTTTTTATCCACGACTCCTCCAACATCAGCACGTTCCGTGACGGCTCCTGGACCTGCCGACCTGGGTGCTTATGGAGCTGCGAAACCTCCTAAAATGCCAGTACCAGATAAATATGCAGGCACTCCCAAAGAATGTAGAGGTTTCCTAAACCAATGTCTTCTACAATTTCGTACACAACCACAGACCTTTGCTTCAAACTCATCTTGTGTTGCTTTCATTATTAATCTACTCAGAGGTAAAGCATTGGCCTGGGCGTCTCCATTGCTCGAGAGAAACTCTCCACTCCTAGATGACGCTGAGGCCTTCATATCAGCATTTTGTGCCGTCTTCGACGCCCCTGGCAGGCGAGAATCCGCAGGATCCAGTCTTATGGAATTAACCCAGGGGAGAAAGACCGTGGCTCAGTATGCAATAGAATTCAGGACGCTTGCATATGAGACAGACTGGAAGGCAAGTGCACTCACAGCTGCATTCAGGAGAGGCCTTAATGAATCTCATAAAGACGCTCTAACTTACCGAGATCTACCTGACGACCTACAAAGTTTTATAGCATTATGTTTAAGGCTTGATGCCCGCAATCAAGAAAGGTGCAATGAGAGAGCGAGAGAACGGGATAGGAGACCAAGGTTTCACAAACACCCTTCCTTCCTCAGAATTCCAGTCTTGAAAACTCTACCCCTCCAGCTGAACCTATGGACATAGGACCTGTGTATATATATATTGGTCCAGAATATAAGGAAAGGTGGGATAGGACTACCTAACATAATACAACTTCATAAAGCCCACGCAATTGAAATCCAGGAATAGAATAACTACTCGGAGGGATGGTATGAGATCGAAGCATCTATGACTGGAATAAGAGATATCTCAGGCTTCCACAGTAAGCCTGAGATATCTCTTATTCCAGTCATAGATGCTTTGATCTCATACCATCCACCCAACCATGACATATGCCAAAATAGAAACTTTTTGCTCAATGAAATATTAAAAAACTGGTATATGATCAAAAAATCTTTAGATATACAAGGGAAGATACTAAGTACAGTCAATGTGGGAGCCATCACTACAGTTGTGGCGAAACCGGCCTCGCCACGTGTCCTTGGAGGGGGCTGCTTGCCCGCCTCTTGCCTTTGGACTATGGACCAGACTTTATGTGAATGTGTTATACCCCAGATAGGAATCCCATGGAGCCCATTCGTATGAAACTGACTGTAAAGACTTTGGCTCCATGGCGATTAAACTGTATTTGTGTGGTCCGAGCGCCATTCACTTAATAATGTGCGCTCAGACCTGAGCTATCTGGGGATATGTGAAATGTCTGTGTGTTATGTGTAAAATGTGACTTTATGTATTTTAAAGTGTGTCCTCAATTACCCGTTGCAACATTGTTGCGAACGGGTAATTGAACAGTAAGTAGCCGTCCTTTGTTCTCGGGGGTGGCCGCTGTCACGAAGTGAATTCTGACAGTCTGACTACCATGCTTCTGGCTCCAGATTAAAGTGGCTAGATACTGCTTTACTGGTGATGTGTTTAAGTTTTCTATTGTTTAATCAAGTGTTATCTGATTGCAGTTTGGTGTATATAAGTCTGTGTTGTTTGTCAAATAAGGTAGTTCAATCTTGCTGTAAAAGTTCCTGCTTAACCCTCAAAGTGAAGTGTCGTCTCATTATTGGGGGAAGGATTTATTGTATGCTGTTCCAGTTTGACTGCTAGGAGAGTAAACCTATTCGTATGGTTCCTATTCAACTGTCTACAGCATTCATATGCTTGGGAGGATTCATATGCTCCTCCGGTTTGGTGGTTGTGGTGTCTGCTGCAGTGCTTGGAGTCCTCAGGAAGCGCTAGGAGCATCCTTTAACGGAGGTACCCAGTCGGGGTGCCAGGCGATCCGTTACAACAGTACTAGAGGATCTTGACCTACACAGATGGCTGGAGAAGGGAATATTAACAATAAAACAACTCTGGCAAAAGAGGTAGAGTTAAAACCTTTCAAAAACTGAAGGAAGAATTTGGTCTGCAGGAAAGAGAACGATATAACTACATGAGAGTAATAGACTTCCTAAATAAAAAAACCGTTAGGACAGACCATCCACACCTGGAGAGGCTGGAATGCCTCTTTAGCCAGGAAAGAATAAGAAAGGAAAATAAACTATTTAAAGAATGTTTACAGATCTTAGCTGAATATAATAAAGGGGATTTCCCAGGCAATAGGGTAAAACGCAATATTAGCTGCTTGAATATATGGGAGACGTATTACAGAATGTTGAACTACTGGTACCTTGTCCCAAGCAGACTCAATAAAATGTTCCCTTTGACACCAGCAGTATGCTGGAGATGTGAGGTAGAAAAAGGGGATTATTTACATATATGGATGGGATGCAGGCAGATTAAACTAATGTGGGAAGAAGTGATAAAGAAAATAAGACTGAGCACGGGAGTACAATTAAAAAAACTCACCCGAAAGTATCCTAATTCATCTAGAGTGGCCTAATATGGATCGAGACCAGACCCAAATAATAATTCACATCCTCCTGAGTACAATTCTGATAATTGCCAGGAACTGGAAAACAAGAGATACCCCAACCTGGCAAGATATAAAAACCCAAACAATTAACCAGCTAAGAATGGAAATTGGGAGAATTAGAGCAATAGGGAAAGTAAAACAAAGAATAAGAGGCTTGGAGAATCGGATTAAGATAATAGAAAACACCCAATAGCTAAAGTATAAGAATATTAGGGGGAGAAAAGGGCCCTACCCAACATAGAACATACCTCATCTTATATAAATAAATAAATAAATATAAAATTAAAAATAGAATATAGAACCTTGACCAGTACTCGTCTTTATGTGTGTCTTGTCCATCGTATTTCGTTTTGTTTATGTACAGTACATGTCTATGTAAATAGGAATCTGATGATAAAGATTGTATTTTGTACTGTTGTATTGAGATGATCAGAGCGAATTAATAAAATGTAATTTTTGTACTTTTCTAATAAAAAAAAAAAAGAAATAGGACCCGTGTTACGTTTATCTGAGGAGGAGAAACAAAGAAGGAGATCGTTGGGCCTTTGTTTATACTGTTGCCAAAAAGGGCATATGGCCCGGTTCTGTCCCCAGAAGCAGAGAAACTTCCATGCTTAGTGGAAAAAGGAGGCAATCCACTGAGCATTTCTGTCCTTATGCCTACTTCTCACCCTCGAATGTTAATACCAATCACGCTCCAGTGGACAGGTCACCTAGTGACCACACAAGCCTTTATTGATTCTGGGGCCGCTGGAAATTTAATTGATAAGAATTGGGCTATGC
Organism: Pelodytes ibericus; assembly: GCA_036172795.1. Lineage (NCBI taxonomy): Eukaryota > Metazoa > Chordata > Amphibia > Anura > Pelodytidae > Pelodytes > Pelodytes ibericus. Next base: position 49,636,282 of record CM069858.1, on the reverse strand, counting down.
AACAAGGTATCCTCTTCACACACAAACCACAAATCCGTTCCATTGCTTCCTTGGATGGTTCACCTCTTGGTACTGGATTCATTTCAGAATAAACCATATTACAAGGAGCTAAGATTGGGGTTTTTCATTCTGAAGAAATTATTTTCGATGCTCTATGCAGTCCTCTTCTTCCAGTCATACTGGGTATGCCATGGCTACAGAAACATAATCCAATCATAGATTGGAGACAAGGTGAGACCGCATCCTGGAGTGATCATTGCAAGACGAGGTGTTGTTCTCAACCTACCAAAGTCCATTATGTTCTCGAACTTACCTCGGAAGACCCTCTATCTATAGTCCCTGCTCAGTACTGGGAATTCCTGGATGTTTTTTCCAAAGAACGTGCTGAAACACTCCCTCCTCATAGGAGTTATGATAGTGCTATTGAGCTCCTGCCTGGTACATCACCCTCTTCAGGACATACTTATCCCCCCTCTGAACCAGAAAATCGAGCCTTAGCACAATACATTGAAGAAAGTCTCAAAAAGGGGTTCATAAGACCTCTTATCCTGCGGGTGCTGGTTTCTTTTTTTTTGCTAAAAAGGAGGGTTCACTCAGTAAATGCATCGATTATAGAGGATTGAATAAAATCACTGTAAAAAATAAATATCCTCTACCATTAAATTCTGAATTATACGATAAACTAAAAGAGGCTACCGTTTTTACCAAACTAGACTTGCGTGGGGCATACAATCTCATTCGTATCCATGAGACTGATGAGTGGAAAACAGCATTTAACACTAGGTATGGCCAATAAGAATACTTGGTAATGCCATTCGGTCTATGTAACGCCCCAGCAGTGTTTCAAAATTTTGTAAATGATATCTTCCGCGATATGTTACTTTCCCATGTCATGATATACCTGGATGATATCCTGATCTACTCCAGAAATATCCAAGACCACAGAATCCATGTGAAACAAGTACTCCAACACCTGAGGTGTCACAAGTGATTTGCCAAGGCCGAGAAATGTGAGTTTGAAAAAAATCAAATCAAATTTCTGGGCTACATCATCACTGATCGTGGTCTTCATATGGATCCAGAGAAAGTCTTGGCCATCAGAGAATGGAAAATTCCCACTGATTTAAAGGGTATTCAATGCTTTTTAGGGTTCGCCAACTATTACGGAAGATTCATTAGAAATGTTCATTGAATGCCTTCCTTAGCCGTCAAAGCGTTCAATAAACTCAAAGAAGCCTTCATCACGCACCTATACTTCGTCGCCCTGATCCAACTTTACCTTTTATTTTAGAGGTAGATGCATCAGAATCCGGAGCAGGAGCCATTCTATCACAGAGAGATCAAGATACCAATCGTATTCATCCTTGCTCATATTTTTCTAAAATGTTCTCATCCGCTGAATGTAATTATGACTTTGCAAACAGAGAGTTACTAGCCATAAAAATGGCTCTAGAAGAATGGAGACATTTATTGGAGGGTACGATAATTCCTGTTACAATATTGACTGATCACAAGAATCTCCTCTACATAGAAAAGGCCAAGAGACTTAATCCAGACAGGCCCGATGGGCGTTATTCTTCACTCAATTCAATTTTGTGTTAACTTACCACCCCCGATCCAAAAATAAAAAAGCTGACGCCTTGTCGAGATTGCATGAACATGCTAATTTTCATCCTAAAGAGGATACTATTCTTCCCTCTACTCAGATCATGGCTGTAGTTTCTCCGGTTCTGTTACAACAGATTTCCAGAACTCAGTACCCTAGACCCAAGGATCTAAGACTTCCTTCTGGTCGATATTTTGTTCAACCTAAATTCAGAAAAGCTGTACTATCTTGGGCTCACGATTCTCCCATTGCGGGACACAGGGGAATCACTAATACCAAGTTCCTTCTCCTCAGATATTTTTGGTGTCCCACCGTTTCCCATGATACCCATGAATATGTCTCAGCCTGTACTAAGTGTGTTCGATGTAAAACACTGAGAACCAAGCCATATGGTCTTCTATGTCCATTACCTGTCCCTAAAAGACCATGGTCTCACATAGCCATGGATTTTGTTACTGACCTTCCGCAGTCTCAGGGTAATACTACCATCCTTGTTGTTGTTGACCTATTTTCTAAACTGTCCCACTTCGTTGCCTTAAAGAAATTGCCTTCAGCAGCAACCCTTGCTCAAGTCTTTTTAAAAGAGATCATACGGATCCACGCGATTCCTCAATCCATTATCTCAGTTCATGGGGCTCAATTCGTTTCCAGATTCTGGAGAACACTTTGTCGTCAACTCGGTATTTCTCTTAGGTTCTCTTCGGCATACCACCCCCAAACCAATGGACAAACCGAGAGAACGAACCAAGTATTGAAGCAATATCTCAGATCTTACGTAAGCAATGACCATTCCAACTGGTCTAATTTGTTGTAACTAGCAGAACTCTCTTACAATTGTGCCTATCATGGATCATTCAAAATGTCATCCTTCTGCGCAATGTATGGGTTCTAACCCTCCCTTTGGCCTATGGTACCTTGTCCATCCGATATTCCTGCCGCTGACCGAAAAATATCGGATCTGTCCTCACATTGGTCTGCTCTATCCAGACAACTGCTTGCTGTGAAGCAGACACAGAAATCCTTCGCTGATAAGAAGAGATCTCATATTACTCCCTTCAATCCAGGTGATTTGGTTTGGCTGTCCACTAAGAATCTTCATCTCAAACAACCCTCACTTACTCTCGGTCCTAAATACATTGGACCTTATAAAGTCCGTTCTCGTATCAACAACGTCTCCTATTCCCTTGAATTGCCTCCCTCCATGCGCATGCATGACACGTTCCATGTCTCCTTGTTTAAACCTGTATTGTCTAACAGATTCTCCTCTCCTCTTCATCCGCCTGACCCAATTCTGGTTCAAGACCAGGAAGAATATTTGGTTTCCTCTATTCTTGATTCTAGACTTCACCGAGGTCGCCCTTAATACTTTATTCACTTGCAGGGTTATGGTCCTGAAGAAAGATCTTGGGTTGATTCTGCTGACGTTCACACTCCTTCTAAGGTCCGATCTTTTCATGCCCGCTTTCCTGATAAAGCTGGTCCTGGGGGCCCGTACTGCACCCGTGGGGGTATTGTCACAGCAGCGCCGTTGCGCTGCAGGACACAGCCTCCCCGCCAACCCACTTACCCGTCCAGGGCTCTCCGGAGCCCTGATCTTCTCTCTCCTGGCCTCCCCAGTGGCTCTGATGGCAGCTGCTTTGCGCTTCCTCTGCGCGTCTTCGTCGGATAGAAGGAGCGCGCACAGATTTTACCTTCGCGCATGCGTATTAAGTTTCTGGCTTCCTCCCCTTACTGTCCCTTAAAGGGACAGTAATAAAACCTTTTCTCCTCCCTGATGCTCCCATTCGCCAGCCAATCTCCCAAATACTATTTAAGCCTTCATTTGTGATCTGACCCTTGCCTGTAATAGTTGCTGGTGCCTTTAGTAGTGTTTGTGTTATATCGTGAGTGCTGATTCTCTGTTGCCGACTCCTGCTTGCCCGACCTTGCCTGTTTTGCCACCTGTCCCCGCCTGTTTGCCTGAATTGACTTTGTTTGTTTGCCGCCTGTCCCGATTTTACGCCTGTCTGGCTATTCTTCCGCCTGCACCCTTGATACCTTCTCCTCGGTCCTAACTCTGTATCCAGCTGCCTGTCCTATTAGGTTTAGCTTTGGTATTCTGGTGATAGTTCAGAGTGCAAAAGTCCTGGGGGAACGAAACCTGCGACTCAACCATAGGGTGGAATTCCTTCAGGCAGAACAATTCTGTTCTATTGCCAGGGTCCATTGTCAAAACCTATACCTACTCTGCAAAGTGGTTCCAGCCTCGTACCTGAACGTGACAACCCTGAATAGAAGACGACCCCCCAAACTTTGGATATTCCTTTAGGAAAAAACGAAAAGCCTGAATATAAGACTACCCTATAGGAAAAAAGTTTAACTTGTATATATTCACATGTAAATTGCTTTTTCATATTCAATAAAAATGATGATATATAAAAATGCATTTCTTCTTTTTATTATGATTTTTTAAAACTTTGTTTATTGTTTTTTTGATATACATAAAGAAAAAACAGTAGGGTGTGGGGGGGAGGGCGGTTTGAGGAAGGGAGGGGAGGGTAGGGGATCAAGAGGAAACAAGGGGGAAAGGGGGGTTGAGGATACATAAATCAAACAAATAACAATATGTAGTGTTGTTGTATGACTGTAAGAGAAAGAAATGAACACTTTCTTAGGATGATGAGACATGATGAACTTAGAATGATACAAATGGAACGAGGGTCCAACATTCCTGACTTCGCAAAAATTAGGACCATGGAAGCCAAAAGCTTGCCTGGGCCTTACCTCTACCGAGGTTGTTGAACAATAGATCTTCTGTGGCTCGGATGTCTTCTACCGCAGCAAGCCAGAAAATAAGGACTGCGTGTTTGTTTCCAGAGGGTGGGGATAAGGAACTTCACGGCGCTCAATAATTTGGCTGTGAGGCATCATGTATGTGTGCGTAGGGTGTGTATTATGGTGTAAAAGATAATTGTGAGTTGTGTAAGGTACAGGTACGTCAGAGTATTTGTCTATGATTGACAGTAAGCAGAGTCAAAAATTCTGGATCAGAGGACAGGTCCACCAAATGTGGAGGAAGGTGCCTCTTTCAGTTTTACACCTCCAACAACGATCTGATACATTACATACATACAGTCTGAATGGTTGATATTAATTTACAAGGTCTGGATTTAGACATACAAAGCTCCTCCATTTTGGTGAGAGAAGTAGTTTTCTGAGATAAAGTATGATAAAGATGTCCAATTTGTGAGTGAATCCATGTAAGACCAAAAGAGGGATTGTGTTTATCCAGGTCCGTCAGTGATTTGAAGGTCCCATCATCATTGAGAAAATATCCTAGTCTTGGGAAAGGTATGCGGTCTGTGAAGCATCTGTCAAACGGTCTTCCTGCGAGTCCGGTGATAAATATTGTGTTATGGGAGAGCGATATTAGTGGAGTAGGGTTGCTCAGGATGCCGGGATTGCTCACAAGTTTTTTCCAGATAGTAAGCATTGGGGTAACGGTGGGGTGTGTGGAGTCTACAACTGAGAGCTGCGAAGAGGAGACTCAGGCAGCAATTGGAATAGGGCCAATCATTGAGTTATGCTCTATCGATATCCAGAGTTTTGGTGCCGGGCAGGACCATTCAACGATTCTGGCCTACATTCTCGCTTTCTAATAGGTTCCCAAATCAGGTAAGCCATTGTTTTTATGCCATGTTAGGATGTCGGGAAGGATCTTAATTTTGACGGCAGCCACTCTCCCAAACCAGGAAATACATTCCGACAATACAAACCGATACACATCGGTTTTGAGGCTTTGTAGTAGGGGTATATAATTAACTCGGTATAAAGACTGTTTTTGGGGCAAGATCTGTATCCCCAGGTATTTTAAGGTAGAGTGGCTCCATTTGAATGGAAATGATTCTTTAAGGGCGGTTAATTGCGTGTCATGGATTGATATATTAAGTGCTCCTGATTTGGACATGTTAATCTTGAAGAAGGAGATGGCACTATATGTTTCAATCTCCTTCATCAGATTAGGGAGAGAGACAGTAGGCTGGGTGAGGGTGAGTAAAAAATTGTCAGCAAACGCTGCCGCTTTGTGGGTGTGGGAGCCTACATCTAGACATGTACCATTTGACAGGGTGAGTGGCTCAGAAAGGGTCCCATTTATCCTTGTCCTTGCAGTCGGGGCATGGTATAAGGCATTTATCCAATTGTACATGTCGTCTCCAAGGCCTATATGGCGTAGTATGGCACATAGGAATGGCCAGCTCACCCTGTCAAATGCTTTCTCCTCGTCCTCGTAGAAAGGAGCATCAGGGGGACCAAGTTGGTTGTGGCATGATGAGATTGATCACTTTGACCGTCTTGTCTTGTGCCTCTCTACCCGGCACAAGCCCCACCTGCTCTCTGTGTATTAGGGAAGGGAGGACTTCACTTAGTCTGGTACTTTGGACCTTGGACGAAAACAGAAAGAAAGGGGACGTTGGCACTCTCCAATCCGATTGTAAACAAAGTGTTTATTGCCAAAGAAAACTGACCAGACAAAAATATATATATATATATTCAGGGAAACATGTGCAGGAGTGCAGACAGGGGGTAGATCACCTTATGCGTTTCGTGCCTATTGGCACTTAGTCATATGACCTGTACATTTGGCTGCCTGCACAGCCGGACGCAGCACCTCATCACCGAGTACCCCAGCAAGAGGCATGATTTATCCCTGAGGTGGAGCTGGCTTTGCTTTCCCCCGATACGGGGAAATCTTCTCTTTTTTCCTACTTAGGACCTTGGCCATGAGTTTAACGTCTACGTTAAGGAGGGAGATGGGGTGATAACTGCCACACAGTTCTGGGTCTTTATCTGGTTTGGGAATTGTTGTGACATGTTGACCACCTTCACCAGATGGGGTAGAAGGAGATCTGTGAAGGTCTTGTAATAAACAGTTGTGACGCTATCTGGCCCTGGGCTTTTGCCCACAGGGGTATTTTTAAGAGCTTCCAGGATCTCTTCTATTGTTATGGGTGAGTCTAAGAAGGTCGCTATCTCTTCTGTGAGCTTAGATTGCATGTTGGGTAAGGTAATCTGCAATTTTGTGGTGTTGGGCCAAGTCGGGTAGGGTGGTGTGTTAAATGGATAAATGATGAAGGTTGTGATAGTATTGTTTTAAGGTGTCTGCAATATCTGGAGTCGTATGAGCAAGTGTGTTGTTTTTAGTCTGTATTTTAACAATAAATATCTTCTCTTGTTTGTGTCTCAGGGCTATTGCCAGGTGCTTACCTGTTTTTTCAAGGGTAAGGTGCATCGTGGTACAAAGTTTCTGGAGGGCAAGTTGTGTTTTATGATAGCACAGAAGGGTTAGGTCAGACCATAAGGTCAATAATTGCAGCTGTACTTTGGAAGTAAGTGTTTGTTTGTGTTGGGTTTCTAAGTCATGTATTTTCCTCAAAATGTCCACCATGGTTTGAGTCCTCTGTTTCTTAGCGTAAGAGCCTAATTGAATGAATGTGCCCCATCTTGTGAGTCTCCCAGGTGAGTTACGGAGAAATGTCTGGGATGTGGTTTCTGGGAAATAGTGGGTTAGGGTTGACCTTATGGTGTCTGTATGTGATTTGTCTTTTAATAGGGCTTCGTTAAGTCTCCAGTAGTAAGAGCGTCTGGTCATAGAGGGTAGGCGGATCTGTAGACAAAATCGGGGCATGGTCACTCCATGTAATGTTGTGAATATGCTTATTATAAAGCAGGGGTAAGTGTCTATGTGACATGAAAAAATAATCAAGACGTGAATACGTGTTGTGTGGGTGTGAGTAGAAAGTGTAATCTTTGGCTGTGGGATTGGCAATTCTCCACGCATCTGCCAGTTGGGTCGGCATGTAATTTATGTTTTAACTCCCGCAGTTTGAGTTTACTGACAGAGGTTGCTCCGGTAGAGACATCGAGTTTAGGATCTAAGGCCATGTTGAAGTCATCTCCTAACACCATCATACCTTCGGCAAACCGACCTAGTTCAGAGAGAAGGGAACAAATAAATAAATGCTGATTGATATTTGGCATGTAGATGTTCGCCACAGTTATAACGTGTCATTACCTAGAGTGCCTTTCAAAAATAGTGCTCGGCCATCACTGTCAGACCAGTGTGGCCGAGCACTATTTTTGAAAGGCACAGGTATCAATAATTGTAAGTGGGAGATTTTTGTTAATAAAAATAGCTACGCCTTTCATCTTTTTAAATGGTGAATGGGAGTAAAATGCATTTGCATATGTGTGGTCTCGAAATTTTGGGACTTTATTTCTACAGAAATGCGTCTCTTGTACTAGGGCTATATCAATTTTGTGGCCCGTAATTCCCCAAACATACGGGACCTTTTGGAAGATATGTTTAACCCTTTAGCAGTAATTGAGAAACACCTTAAATAGGTTGTTTTCTCAACCATAAGATTGTGCCAACTTGGACCTAGAGAAATGGTATCCAACATTTTGCACTGCAAAAACTATAAAGCTATGGGGGTTACCATCTTGGAAAAGAATGGGGAGAGGGAGATCCCACATTCTCAGGGGGTCCTCCGGGTGCACATACATGTCCAGGTTAAACCGGGTTCTTCCGGTTTTGGGCTCTATGCAGAGGAACCGGTACCACAGAGGTACGACTGGAAACCTAGGCGGTCCCTGGTATCTAAGCACACTGAGCCTGAGGGGATCGTGTCGGAGGCTCAGGGAATTGGACACCAGCATTGCAGGGATAGATATGACGGATAATCGCCACCTTAGACAGTGAGCATAAGAACCTGTATATACATATTTGAACCAGGAGTAAAATAGAGTCAGATTACAAGATAGGGGAATATTTAAGTTATCTGAGGGGTGTGTAGACAGGGATGTAGGCATGATGGCCCTGTCTTGCGGGGAGGGGGTGGGGGTAACCTGAGAAACAGCATATGTCCAGTGAGTCCCATATACGGTGAGGTATTAAGTCCAAGGCTTCTGGATAAAGGCAAAGAAAGTGTTCACCGTAAGCTTCAACCCATATTTACAGAGTTTACATATGCCTGGGTTTGTTTCGAAGGGAGGCCCTGTCTGTCGCGGGTGCTGTAATACAAGGGTCACATATTCTGATGCTCAGATTATTTCTACGCCCCCCGGTGATCTAACACCTTATGGGCGAGCTGGGCTGTTATGGTTTTTTGCTCACGTAGTTGTGATGCCAGGGTCACCACTGTGGACCGAATCGTGTCTTGTCCCACTTCCACAGTTGAGATCCTAGAACTTTGTTCCTTGAGTTCAGATTTAATAACCGAGATCTCATCTCTGATCGTGGTTCTGATTTTTTTGACTGCAGTTGCAAAGTCCTTAGTGATTTTGTGCAGTAAAAGCATGTAGATCCATTTTGGAGACACAGTGGGTACAGGTATGGATTATATCTTCTTCTTTTTCAGAGTCCGAGGATCCTGAATGTGAGGCTGGAGACCTGGCACCATCTTAGGTGTGCGCTGCGGTGCAACTCCGGACCCGATAAGGTAAGGAGTAAGCGTTTTCTCCGTTGTTTTCATTAATTTTTTAGATGTGTTATGCGTGGGGGGCAGTTTTTTACTGTTTTCCCAGATTTTCTCCATGTTTTCCCTGGTTCAGGGTGTCAGTATGTGTTGAGGTAGCGGGAGCTTCAAGTTCTTGTGTCTTCTTCATATGGCTGTTCGGACACGCCCCATTTCTTGTTTTTATTTCGTTTTATGTGCCAATGCTGCCCCTAACCCCCAGACTTGCCCAATGCTGTCTCTCTCCCCCCAACTGTTCCTCTCTCCCCCCTCCCTCCTTCCACCAACATTGCCTCTCTCCCCCTCCCTCCAACCTTGTCTCTCTCCCCCTCTCTCCCTCCCTCCGCCAAAGTTGTCTCTCTCCCCCCAACGTTGTCACTCTCTCCCCCCTCCCCCCAACATTATCTCTCTCTCCTCCTTCCTCCCCCCAATGTTTTCTCTCAATCACCCTCCCTCCCCCTAACATTGTCTCTCTCTCCCAGGTGGCTAGTGGGGGCAGCCGGGGGTCTATTATGACTGACAGCCGGAAGGTCATGTGACCTCCGGGCTTCCGTCATAATAGTTGGAAGTGTCGGGCAGCATGGAGGATGTCTGCACGTATCGTGCAGACATCCACCGGCTGCCCAAATCTCCCTGGTGGGTAGTGGGGGCAGCCGGTGGATGTCTGCACGATATGCGCAGACATCCTCCACTGCTGCCCAGCACTTCCGACTTCTATGATGAAGCTGGAAGGTCACCCCCGGCTTCCATCATAGATGTCCAGACGGACATGCTGGGCAGCAGCGGAGGATGTCTGCGCACATTGCTGCAGGGGACCTGGATCCAAGTCTTATAGTCAGACCTCGATTTGAGGTCAGACTATAAGACGACCTCGATTATAAGACGAGGTCGTTTTTTTCAGAACTTTTTTTCAGAAAAAAACCTTGTCTTATAATCAAGCAAATACGGTAATTCCCCTTCACTCGCATTTCCTTTTGGCCCCCTACACAGATGACTAGCCTAAACTTTTAAATATCAATTTAGGAAAAAAAGCCTAAATTTAAGACAACCCTATAGGAAAAAAGTTCTACTAGTAAATATTCCTTCACATGTAAACAATTTTTTCATATAAAATAAAAATATTTTCATGTTTTGTCTTTATTTCCTTTTTTGCCAGTATGCCTCCAGACTTGACAGTGTATCCCCAGACTTTCCAATGTGTCCTCAAACTTACCAATAGGCCTCCAGACTTGCCACTGGTTCCCAAGACTTACCAATACAATTCTTCTCCCCTACTTGCCATTAAGCCCCAGACTTGTCAATGCTTCCCCAACTTACCAGTATGCCCTTACATTTGACCATGCTTTCCCATACTTACCAATATGCCCCAGACTGGCCAGTGCTTTCCCTTACTTACCATTAAGCCCCAGACTTGCCAATGCTTCCCCAACCTACCAGTATGCCCTTACATTTGACCATGCTTTCCCATACTTACCATTATGCCCCCAGACTTGCCAAACTTCACCCAGACTTCCAAAATGCTTTCTTACATTTACCAACATGCCCCACGCTTAGCCGTTTGTCCCTAGACTTACCAATATGACTGCAGACTTGCCAATGCTTCCCCAGACTTCACTTAATTTCTATAAATTTTCTTTATTCTGTGATTTTTTTTTTTTGTATCAACCACAATAGATGCATTTAAAAATGGTCTGGATGTTTTTTTTAGAAAAGCAGAACATACATGGGGTATTAATAATAGAATAAGAATTAATAATAGAGCTTTTTGATCCAAGGAGAAATCTGATTGCCCTTTTGGAGTCAAGAAGGAATTTTTTTCCCCCTAGGAGGCAACATTCGAAAAAGCTTCCTTAGGGTTTTTTTTTGCCTTCTTTTGGATCAAAACGCTGAAATGATAGGTATAAGGGTTGAACTTGATGGACTTGTGTCTTTTTTCAACCTAAATTACTATGTTACTATGTTACTATGTATCGCTTATTTTTTTCATTTTTTAATTATTTGTCCTTTATCGTTATTTTTTTTATTTTGTAATACCTCTAAATAATGTTTTATGGAATACTCATTACATTGTATTATTCTATTCCTCCACGGTTCCTAATCTACCAATTTCAGCATCAACTTTTGAAAACCTCAGGTAAAGAGTGTCCTGCTGTGCACATCTATGTCTTTATTTGCCTTCAGCTTTCAGTCAGTATCTAACCAGTTTTCCAACAAGGAAAAAGTAGAAAATAAACACATGGTAATTTATTTTCATTTACTTTGTCAGCTCTGGTTCCCATGACAACCATGGACATCATTGCATCCTCCATGTATTCTGTCTCACCTTATATAATATCAGCTCCATGACTGGGACCATACCCATATATTGCAGCATAAGTCTTCTTCTGGCGCTTGTTCAGCAGGGCCACCGAAGGACATACAAATCCGTACATTTCTGTTGTTTTGGGGTGATTGGACTCCACTTCACCTACAAAGTTACTTCCTGGATTTACCTTTGCTCCTCGGTGGCGCTGCAACCTCATGAATATTTGCTGATATTATTCCATGTTATTGTATCCAAAGCATACTCGTTGGCAGAAAATTGATATTGCGTCATAAATAGACATATTATTTTACTTTTTAGGGTTTTTTTGTCAGACCTTTCCAGCCATGACCATAACAAGAGATCATTTTTTCACTCAACTAAAAGAATTGCAGGAATCGCAGGAAGCTTCGGGGACATTTTGTATATGCTTTATTTTTACTATTATTTCACTAATGCACACTGTTTTCACATGTTAAGGAAATAAACCTTCTATTTCTTCATATTACTCCTATAATGAGCCTTACTTGGAGTGAATTCACTCTCCTGGAAAAAAAAAAATCTATATATCCCTGATGTACAAGGGAATACTGGGAAAATTGTGTTGTTACCATATTAAAATCTTACTTTTGCATTTATCTTTGTCCCAATTTTTCACTGTGGTATACATATTTTTCTGTTGTTTTTTGCAAGTTATAGGGTAATAACTGAAAGTAGTGATTTTGTTACCTAACCATTTTCACCTATAGTGACCTTTTTGACCCTGATCCTAACCCTAGATATAACTCTCCATCATCTGTGTGTATGTCCTTTAAACATATAGAAACATAGAAACATAGAATGTGTCGGCAGATAAGAACCATTCTGTCCATCTAGTCTGCCCAATAGCCATCTAGTCTGCCCAATACCATCTAGTATGCCCAATAATTGTATTTTAGTTATTCACTTAAGTATTTACCAGTTGTTTCGTTTTTTAGTTGTCTTTTTTTTTTTGCAATAAGCCGAAGGCACGTTTGTATCTTAAAAAAAACAATAACAAACTAGAATGGGGGGGGGGGGGGGGGGGATTATAACCTTGCCTCCCATCTATAAGAAAATGTGAATAAAGGTTAATCCTGTACGAAAATAAAAATGGAAGCCCTGCAGCAAAGGGTGGAGGGCAGCATCCGTTTCAGTCTTTTTGATCGCAAGTCAGCCATTTTTTGGAGGAGCTTGGGGAAAAGAAAGTTGTCGTCTGGGTGGTTGGCCTGCAGATGAAGCTTCAGAACATGGACGATGTTCTCCTGCATCTGCTCGATGCTGGCTACGTTCACCAATCCTGGGCGGTCTCCACAACAGATGAGGGCGGCAACAAATAGGGATATGTCACTGTCATCCAGTTCCAGAAAATTAAACTTCATGGCAAACTCGAACTTGGGCTCCATCATGTCACAGATTGGCTTCCTCAAACTCTTCAAAAACTCTCGGGTTATGAAGCCGTTCCCGTAAGCCACCAGCATCCTTTCTGTCTCTGCACTCTATTTGTGTTTTTGTCTTTACCCCTGAGCCCTGTATTATTTTTCCATAGTTTGCTGGTATTTACAGCTCCTGTAAACTGGACTTGTTAGGGAGATGCTTGGAGCAGTCATTTCATGGAGGAAGAGAGGCAAGTGCCACCTCCAATTTGGTCTTCTGTCTGTGTGTAAGCATTTGCAACTACATAAAATACACTTTGAGATCTGATGGGTGTTTCAGGGAGAATTGTCTGAGATATTTGTTTTTCTCTATAGTAATATTTTTTATTTTTATTTGACCTTATTTAGTATTCATGTAACATATTACACATCTAGAACAATGTATAGCAAACAGTTTATAACGCTAGTTTAAAGATAGGCAAGAAAGTATACATTTAATTTTTAAAATGTTTTGTTTGGTTTGTATGTACATGCAGGGGCGGGCTGGGCCGGGGGGCAGGAAGGCAATTGCCAAAAAAATCCCCCCCACTTTCCCAGTACTTACCTCCTTGCTGATGTCCCCCGGTGCTGCAGGTCCATGGCTGTGAGGGAAGTGTTCTGCGCTCCCCTCCAGCCAATGCGCATTCAATAAAGTTTGTTGAAAAAAAAAGTTTAAACAAACTTTATTGAAGACGCTTGGCTGGAGGGGAGCGCACAACGCTTCCCTCACAGCCACAGAAGGGCATATGAGAGCACCGGGAGACGGAGACAGAGCAGCAGCAAGGAGGTAAGTACTCAATATGGTGGCATATTGAGGGTAAAATCCTGGCATATTGAGGGGGTATAATCCTGGCATGTTGTGGAGCAAAATCCTGGCATATTGAGGGGCAAATCCTGGCATATTGAGGGGGCATAATCCTGGCATATTGAGGGGACATAATCTTGGCATATTGAGGGGAACATCCTGGCATATTGTGGGGGAAAATCCTGGCATATTGAAGGGGCATAATCCTGGCATATTGTGGGGGGAAATCCTGGCATATTGAGGGGAAAATCCTGGCATATTGAGGGGCATAATCCTCGCATATTGAAGGGGCATAATCTTGACATATTGAGGGGAAATCAATGCATATTGGGTGGCTAAATCCTGGCGTATATAGGGGCCTAATCTTGGCATATTGAGGGGCATAATCCTGGCATATTGAGGGGACAATCCTGGCATATTGAGTGGAAAATCCTGGCATATTGAGGGGCATAATCCTGGCATATTGAGGGGAAAATCCAGGCATATTGAGGGGCATAATCCTGGCATATTGTAAGGGAAAATTCTGGCATATTAAGTGGCAAATCCTGGCATATTGTGGGGGAAAATCCTGGCAATATTCGTTATAAAACAAGGAAGAGATGGGGAGGCGATTTTGTGGTGCAATGGGCCACTTGACTGGATTTGCCTCCCAGGCCTAAGGCTGCCAGCCCTCCCCTGTGTACATGTAATAAATTAAAACACCTATTACAGCCTTTGAATGAAAATGTTACTTTTTAGATGACAAATGGATAAAGATATAACACAATGTCACAAGTCAGAAAAAGTAAAAAAAAAATACAATCAATTTTATTATAAATGTATTAAATCAATTGGTCTATTTAATTCGAAACATTTTAGGATCTTAGAAATTGAGTTCTTAGTCATCAGAGAAGTAAGACATTTTTCCGAACATGTAGTAGCTGAGGTAGGATTAGATGTAAGACAAAACTTGATTCTCAGATAGCTAAAAAAAAAAACTCTTGGGGAAGAATTACATTTTTAGTTAAAACCGACAAAGAAGCTATAAATAGGGGATCAAGGAACGTTTTATTTACCTCATACTATTTTCGTTTACTATGTCAGCTCAATTATATTGGGCTCCCATGTACATTAATTTACTTGCATTAACATATGGGAGTGAACTCACCTTACAACACTGAGCAGACACTGTGGTCAATGTGAGGGTTGAGAGGAGATGTCTACAGTTTGAGAGCATATAGCAAAATGCAGCATATCGTTTAAATGGTGTTTCCTCGGGGAAATCTATTATTGAAAAATATTTGGGAGTTGTTGTATACAATAGATTTAGCAGTAGTGCACAATCTCAGCTGATAGCTGCAAAGGCCAATAGGTTATTGGGGCCTATTAAAAGGGGTATTGACTCCCTGGTAAGACCTCACCTTGAATATGCGGTTCAGTTCTGGGCACCTTTTTGAAAAAAGAAGACATTATGGAATTAGAGGAGGGCTATACAACTAATCAGGGGAATGGAAAGATTTAGTTATAAAAAAAAGCTGGAAAATTGTTCCTTACAATAATGGAGTCTGGTGAGTAACATCTCCAGTTCAGAAGGATTCCAAACTACTAAAGTATCTGCACAGGCAATAATGGTTGGCTATTAATTAAATGGAGAATAGATGTGGTAATCGTCCACCATGGCCCCAAATACTACATATTTTGTTGTTTCCTTGGTGCATGGGTTAGCATATTGTGAAGAGATTGGTCTGACTGGTGATGACCCAGTGTTCTCATTTGACAATGATGACAAAATAAATGTCAGGTGGGGTTAGATATTACCAGTATGCCATAGTACACAATTTAACAGGTTGTGATTTAGGGTTTTAGGGATCTGAGCTTATTTTTTATTTTTTCATGACAGACTTAAAAGAAGCAGGGCAAATTAAGACATTGTAGGCCCCTGAGCTACAGGTACTGGGAGGCCCCCAGTAATATCAGATTACATAAGTCATTTGACAAATGTCCCAGCACTTATACGCAGGGCAGGCGCTATCTATAGACAAACTAGGTGTTCGCCTACGGCAGCAGCTTCATGGGGGCAGCTGCTGTCTGATGCCTGGGATACATTTATCTAACACGATTTTTTTTTTGAAAAGGTACCTGTAGTGCTTGCTAATCTGGGGAGGGGGAGGCAGTCTGGTGTCTGTTGGCATCCTCCCTGCAGTGCACCCGCTGGATTCGGCTTCTGAAATAAAGAAAAAAAATCAGTGCGTCATATCCGGTGGCTGTATTTCCCTCCTCTGCAGGGCCGTCTTTAACGCGGGGAAAACGGGGCAGCTGCCCTGGGCCCAGTTACTCCTGGGGGGCCCCAAGGCAGCTGTCCCGTGGGCCTCCAGCCCCTGCTTGCCGCGTTCACAGCGCATTGCGCTTGTGAACGCTTTTTTCCGCTGGATGCGACGACCGAAAAAAAAACAGAGAAAAGTGACGCCAGATGTGTGTCGCGTCACATCCGGTGACTGTTTCCCTCCTCCGTGCAGGAGGAAAGACTGCACGGAGGAGACATCCGGCGGGGGACACGGAGCAGATTCATGTAAGTACTAGGGAAGGGGGGGTGGTGGTTGGGAGGCATCTGACTGGCAAAATATTACAGGCATCTGACTGGCACAATATTACAGGCATCTAACTGGCACACTATTACTAGGCTCTGACTGGCACAATATTACTGGGCTCTGACTGGCACAATATTACTGGGCTCTGACTGGCACAATATTACTGGGCTCTGAATGGCACAATATTACTGGGCCCTGAATGGCACAATATTACAGGCATTTGACTGGCACAATATTACAGGCATCTGACTGGCACAATATTACTGGCATCTGACTGGCACAATATTACAGGCATCTGACTGGCACAATATTACAGGCATCTGACTGGCACAATATAACAGGCATCTGACTGGCATAATATTACAGGCATCTGACTGGCACAATATTACAGGCATCTGACTGGCACAATATTACAGGCATCTGACTGGCACAATATTCCTGGTATCTGACTGGCACACTATTACTAGGCTCTGACTGGCACAATATTACTGGGCTCTGACTGGCACAATATTACTGGGCTCTGACTGGCACAATATTACTGGGCTCTGAATGGCACAATATTACTGGGCTCTGAATGGTAAAATATTACTGGGCTCTGACTGGTAAAATATTACAGGCATCTGACTGGCATAATATTACAGGCATCTGACTGGCACAATATTCCTGGGCTCTGAGTGGCCAAATATTCCTGGGCTCTGACTTGCCCAATATTCCTGGGCTCTGACAGGCCCAATATTACTGGGCTCTGACTGGCCCAATATTACTGGGCTCTGAATGGCCCAATATTACTGGGCTCTGACTGGCACAATATTACTGGGCTCTGACTGGCACAATATTGCAGGCATCTGACTGGCACAATATTACTGGGCTCTGAATGGCACAATATTCCTGGTATCTGACTGGCACAATATTCCTGGGCTCTGACTGGCACAATATTCCTGGGCTCTGACGGGCACAATATTCCTGGGCTCTGAATGGCACAATATTACAGGCATCTGACTGGCACAATATTACTGGGCTCTGAATGGCACAATATTACAGGCATCTGACTGGCACAATATTCCTGGGCTCTGACTGGCACAATATTACTAGGCTCTGACTGGCACAATATTACTGGGCTCTGACTGGCACAATATTCCTGGGCTCTGACTGGCACAATATTACTGGGCTCTGAATGGCACAATATTACTGGGCTTTGAATGGCACAATATTCCTGGGCTCTGAATGGCACAATATTCCTGGGCTCTGAATGGCACAATATTCTTGGTATCTGACTGGCACAATATTCCTGGGCTCTGACTGGCACAATATTCCTGGGCTCTGAATGGCACAATATTACAGGCATCTGACTGGCACAATATTACTGGGCTCTGAATGGCACAATATTACAGGCATCTGACTGGCACAATATTCCTGGGCTCTGACTGGCACAATATTCCTGGGCTCTGACTGGCACAATATTACAGGCATCTGACTGACACAATATTACTGGGCTCTGACTGGCACAATATTACTGGGCTCTGAATGGCACAATATTACTGGACTCTGACTGGCACAATAATACTGCGCTCTGAAAGGCACAATATTACTGGCATCTGAAAGGCACAATATTACTGGCATCTGAATGGCACAACAATTATGGCATCCTAATGGCACAATAATACTGGTATCTTAATGGGCAAATTGGATGGGGCATCTTAATTGTACAATATTACTGGTATCTTAATGGCACAATAATACAGGCATATTAATGGGAAAAATGTCTGGCATATTAATGGCAAAATAATACAGCATATTAATGGCAACATAATACTGGCATATTGATGGGCACATTGACTGTGGCATATTTAATGGACAAACGGTGTCATATTTTAACAGACAGACTGTTGCATATGCAATGACAAAGTGACTGTGACATGTTCTGTGGGGAAAAATTACATGTACTATGGGGGAAAGTGACAGTGTGTCTTTTTTCTGCATGGGCAGTTCAGTGGAACAAAGTGAAACTGTGGTATGCAAAATTGCGTGGGTTCAAAATGAGTGCAAGCCATGTGCTGTGGGTGCAATATAGGTGCATGACAAGTGCTGTGGGTGCAATATATGTGCATGACAAGTGCTGTGGGTGCAATATAGGTGCATGACAAGTGCTGTGGGTGCAATATAGGTGCATGACAAGTGCTGTGGCTACTCTATGGGGCTGTGTTAAGTCCTTTAGGTGCAATGTGGGTGCAGAAAAAGGGAATAAAAACAAGAAATGCAACTCTTCAATAACATTTTTATTACATATCAAAATAGTTGAATATAATATTAAGAAGTCCATATAAGTATAAATGCAACTAGTGAGAGAGAGCGAGATGTGTATAGATATTTAGAAATATATATGAACATATGTAAGTGCTCTCTAATATCTGTGTATATTTTTGTCATTTAGGTAATGAGTAGTTGTAGAGCAGTGTTGCATAGTAAGATGGTATACATATTGCAGCCATATATACACTCTTTGTATCCAAATACACATTTTATACAATGCAATAAAAATACTCACTGCAAGAAAAGTCCAATTGTGTGTGTGCTTATTTTTATGGGTTTTTTTTGTGTGTGTGTGGGGGGTAACATTGCGATGGATGGCGGGATTGCATGCAGGGGAGGGGGCAGGGTCCAGGGGGCCCATGCAAATGCTTGCCCAGGGTCCAATCACTATTAAAGACGGCCCTGCTCCTCTGTGCAGGAGGGAAGACTGCATGGAGGAGACGGCCGGGAACACGGAGCAGCCAGGAGGTGAGTTTTGGGGAAAAGTAGGGAGGAGGGTGGCATATTAATTGCAAAATAATACTAGTATATTCATGTGCATATTGGCTGGGGCATATTAATAGCAAAATAATACTGGCATATTTATGGGCAAATTGGCTGTGGCATATTAATGGCAAAATAACACTGGCATATTAATGGCAAAATAATACTGGCATACTAATAAGCCAGTTGGTTTTGGCATATTAATTGAAAAATAATACTGGCATATTAATGGCAAAAAACACTGGCATATTAATGGCAAAAAAAAATGGCATATTAATGTCAAATTTGCTGTGGTATATTAATGGCAAAATAATACTGGCATATTAATTGGCAAATTTACCATGGCATATTAATGGAAAAATAATACTGGCATATTAAGGGGCACATTGGGGCACACTGAGCCAACTCAGCAGTTATGTATAAACTTGGCATGTCATGGGAAAATCAGCAGTTTTTTTTTATAACTATTGGATAGTACCGGTAATTTAGGGGGGGGGGGGGGGGGGGATGAAAAACATGTAAACTGTTTTTTCATATATAATAAAACCTATTCTAGAAAAAATGCATTTATTGTTTTTATTTCCTGGTATTTGCCAATCTGCCACTCTGACTTGTCATTCTTCCTCCAGATTTGCCAATCTGCCCCACAGACTTACCATTTCTTTAGACTCTTGCCAATGCTTGCCCAAACTTGCCAATCTATCCATCAGACCTGTCAATCTGCACCTCAGACTTGTCAATCTGTCCCTCAGACTTGTCAATGCACCCCCAGACTTGCCAATGCATTCCCGCATTGCACACCAGGACTTACCACAGTGCATGTCCTAACACCCATATTGCCCATTAAGGATATACCCCCGTAACCCAGGATATGCCCCATCACCCACATTGTACACTCAGAACCCCAACACACCAGTATATACCCCCATTTGAATGCCAGAAGAGGTGATCATCAAAGCTTGAGCAGAGATGACTCCTTTAGATTTTGGAAACAAGCCTTTCCAGTATTTGTTTACTAACAGAAATGTGAGATGGGGGTGTTATATGTTCACATAGACGGCTCCTCCATAACTGAGCTATGCAGGTTGTACTGAGAGTCTCTGAAAAAAAAGGGTTTGGAAGAACCATTTTTCGGGGAGGATTATGATATACCTAGTTTGGGTATGGACTGCAAGAACAGTCTGCTTTTGCTGAGGAGAGAAGCTTACCCAAGATGAAGGCACAAGGAAAATATCTTCATTAAAGTTGTCTAAGTATTGCCCTTTTCTGTAAAATATTGTGTATAATGTGTACTGCATATTTTATTGTATAACTTGGAACACTATCTTAATTCAATATCAATATACATTTTTATATACATTTGTCTTTGTGCTTCATGGGTAACGCATTCCCTAAAAAGAACAACCCTTTATGAGCAGGGCCGGTGCAAGGATTTTTGCCGCCCTAAGCAAAATAAAAATTGCCGCCCACCCGCCCCCCACATTTTCAGCCGCTAGAGGTGCTTCCGTGATTCTCATTGTGAACATTACAGTGGGAGGACACGGAACATCCAAAAAAAACAAAAAACAAAAAAACATTTGCAGCTGAGAGGAGGATAGGGGAGGAAAGTTCCCAGCTTTGGCGCTGGAGAAAGGTAAATGGCTGAATGGGTTTTAACCCCTTCAGCCCAGTGGGAGGGGGACACAAGGGTGCCCCACTCCTAAGGACTACATAGTGCCAGGAAAATGAATTTGTTTTCCTGGCACACCAGTACTGCACAGTGTCTTTTCTCAGCAGGGACAGGCTATAGACACCAGCAGGGCCGGCCTTAAGTGTCCTGGCGCCCTGTGCGGGCTTCCCCCTTGGCGCCCCCCCCTTACCCTTTCACCACCCTATGTATGTGTCCCTTTCCTCTTCCTTGCCATGTCTGTCTCTCTCTAACTCCCCCATACCTGTTTTCTCTCTCTCTCTCCCTCTGTTCTGTCTCTCTCCCCCTCCCCTGTTCTGTCCCCCCCCCAGACCCCCGTGTTCTGTCTCTCTCTCCCATCCCCCTGTTCTGTCTCTCCTCCTCCTCCCCCTGTTCTGTCTCTCTCCCCCCCACTGTTCTGTCTCTCTCTCCCCCCCTCGCCATGTTCTGTCTCTCTCTCCCCCTCCCCCTGTTCTGTCTCTCACTCCCCCCTTCCCCTCTTCTGTCTCTCTCCCCCTTCCCCCTGTTTTGTCTCTCTTCCCCCCCTTGTTCTGTCTCTCTCTCTCCCCCCTCCCCCTGTTCTGTCTCTCTCTCTCCCACCCTTCTGTCTCTCTCTCTCTCTCCCCCTGTTCTGTCTCTCACTCCCCCCTTCCCCTGTTCTGTCTCTCTCTCCCCCTTCCCCCTGTTCTCTCTCCCCACCTCACCCTGTTCTGTCTCTCTCTCCCCCTGTTCTGTCTCTCTCTCTCCCTCCCCCTGTTCTGCCTCTCTCTCCCCCCTCCCCTTCTCTGCAAATGTGGATCAGGGAGGGGGCACGGCTAACCGGCTGAGCGGTGTAGCTCCGCCCCCACCCTGTGGGAGCCCAGGTCAGCAAGAGAAGGTGCTGCTCGGCTCCCCATGCAGGCATGGGGAGCCAAGCAGCACTTTCTATTTTTGCCTGCAGCTCCCTGTGAAGCAGGAGCTTCTCTGCTTCACAGGGTGGGGGCGGAGCTACATCTCTCAGCCGGTTAGCTCGGCCCCTCCCCGGATCAAGCAGAGCATGCCGAGCAGAGGGCTGGTGAGGGGGGATCTTTTGATCTCAACCAGCCAGTACCTCTACCGTTTTTTGTTTTTTTTTGAGTGGCCGGGGGGCGCCCCCTGGGGTGTTGCGCCCTGTGCGCTCGCACAGGTCGCACACCCCTAAGGCTGGCCCTGGACACCAGTACCACTACATTAAACTGTATGAATTGTCTACTTACCACCAGGATATTAAGATGATCTGGTCTCTGGCTGCAGTCTGGCTCTTGGTGTGGCTCTGGGGACTGAAGACAAACACCAATGGATTTTGCCCCCCAATATGCCAGGACTTAGCCTCACAATGTGCCATGATTTTGCCCCTCATTATGCCAGGATTATGTCCCTCAATATGCCAGGATTTTCCCCCACAATATGCCAGAATTATGTCCCTCAAAATCCCAGGATTATGCCCCTCAATATCCCAGGATTATGCCTCTCAATATGCCAGGATTATGTCCCTCAATATGCCAGGATTATGCCCCTCAATATGCCAGGATTATGCCTCTCAATATGCCAGGATTTTCCCCCACAATATGCCAGGATTATACCCCTCAATATCCTAGGATTATGCCCCTTAATATTCCAGGATTTCCCCCCACAATATGCCAGGATTATGCCTCTCAATATCCCAGGATTATTATGCCCCTCAATATGCCAGGATAATGCCCCTAAATATGCCAGGATTATGCCCCTCAATATGCCAGGATTATGCCCCACAATATGCCAGGATTATGCTTCTCAATATGCCAGGATTATGCCCCACAATATGCCAGGATTATGCCTCTCAATATGCCAGGATTATGCCCCTCAATATGCCAGGATTATGTCCCTCAATATCCCAGGATTATGCCTCTCAATATGCCAGGATTATGCCCCAATATATGCCAGGATTATGCCTCTCAATATGCCAAGATTATGCCCCTCAATATCCAAGGATTATGCCCCTCAATATCCCAGGATTATGCCCCTCAATATGCCAGGATTTTCCCCCACAATATGCCAGGACTTAGCCACCCAATATGCCAGGATTGAGGGCCCTGTGTATGAGGGTAATTTAAAAAGTCTTACAACATAAGAAAAAGGTGACCAGAGAAAAGGATGATATTTACTGGGGTATGGTAAAGATGGAACTGCAAATAGAGGGGCACTTATTCAAACTTGGCTTTAGGAAGAGTTAAATGCTAAATAATTCTGAATCAGATGCAAAATTTATAGAATCAGTAAAATCCTCAGGGTTGCAGCTTTAATTACACCAAGATCAATGCCACCTCTCATCCTTCCTAGGTCAATCAAATCAGTTCCATTAAAATCAGTAATAATAGCATCCCAAGGATATTCTGGAAAATAAGAGAATATCTCAATGCACCCTTCTTGGAAAAAAATACTTTACTTTGGTAAAATTAAATTGTAACCTGATGATAACATTCATGACATAATAAAGTCTCTCATACTAACGACTATAAATAATACGTTTATATACTATTCAGGGAATTTGTAAACAGCTGGGGTGTTTGCATGTTGTAGGCATTTGCCAATTACCGAAAATGTAACATTTTAACTTGCATACTTACATCTTCATTAGTATAGTACATTAAGCCATACAAATTAAATGACATAGACTTTCTGATGACCGTAAATAAAGTTGTTATTAACAAACAATTCTTAAACTAATTTCATACATGGAATGGGAAACATGATCATATTTATTATCATGTAACTGTTGTAATGGCAAATATTTTCCTTTTAAACATAGGGACAAGTCTTTGAAACCTAACTTTTAGTACTGACAGGTAACAAATATGCAGTATTATACATTGTATTTTACATGTATTTCACCGCTGAGTAGATAGACATCTATTTACATCCATGTGGGTTCTGTAGTTCAGTTTTCATCTCAGTTTAATAATGAGAGGAACTCTCAATTTATCCATCCTGGTTAAACTCTTTATATAAAAAGCAGGTGGATGAATAGATAGATTGGCTATTAAATTGTCAACAGATTGATTATTAAATCCCATATGACTTGTTTTATCAATAAATATATGTCTCCAATAGAAAGGCATATATTGTTTAATGTTATAGATAATAAACAGGGCACCATACTTAATATATAGTATATAAATATACAATTAATACCATTTAGCCGACTTAGCATATAGGCGCTACTAAAT
Organism: Pelodytes ibericus; assembly: GCA_036172795.1. Classification (NCBI taxonomy): domain Eukaryota; kingdom Metazoa; phylum Chordata; class Amphibia; order Anura; family Pelodytidae; genus Pelodytes; species Pelodytes ibericus. Next base: position 49,612,393 of record CM069858.1, on the reverse strand, counting down.
ATCATTCCAATTAGAATTTTCTAACATACAATAAAATGGAAGTGATCACATACTTCATGGCGTGATTATTCTAATTATCAATATAATTCACTTTTATTATTATTTTCTTAAAAACAAACAAAATGACATAAGAATGATGGTATGGGCTGAATTTATGTTTTTGGTTTAACACAACTGCTGACATTTTGCTGTAGTGACTTTGAAGGAATGTTTCAATAAATGTTTTCAGTTGTTGGCTGATGGTGCAGAATGGTTCTCTGTTCTGCTTACAAAAAGTTATAACAGTTATTAATAGCCATTTTTAAAGTGACAGGTAAGGCAAAATAGTCATTACTTGAAGTCACGACTGTGCTGCTCATTTTCAAGATTGAGCTGCCTGATTAATGTACTTTAAAGAGAGCTTACCCCCATTTTGTTCTAGACCTTTACAATTTTATGGCATACCTTTTCTCGGTGCGGTCAATACCTTTTCTCAAGTGCTGAAATAGTACTGCAGTTTGTGCTTATAGGAAAATCAATACAATACTTAATAGATGTCAGGAAACCAATTGTGAAAAGTAAAGAAGCTTGTAAGCTTTTTGTTCCTGTATTAATTCCATTAGTATCACCTTGTCTTGTTCCTACATTATTGTTTAATCTGATGACTATTTGTAGGTTTTCTTTTCTATTTACATCACCACTAATCAGGGGCGTTGCTAGGTCTCCAAAAGACCCGGGGCTGGAGCCCATGACAGTTTTGATAGAAGTGGAGTAAATAAGCTCACATGCTTAGGCGGCGTACAGACTGATATATTTGGTGCCAAAGAGCAATAGGTATATGTGGGTATATATCAGGGCTCAACAAATCCTGTGTACCAGGAAATTATACCTGGTGCATGGTTATTGTTGTCCCTGCCTGGTGCCCCCACCGCTGGGATCATTTTATTTATTTATTTATCCAGCGGAGCGCGAGGGAGCATTGTGTGCACTGGCTGCACAGTCCTCCTGCTCCATCACCACATGCACCGCACTATAGTGCCTGAGCGCTTAGTTTGCTCAGCGGGTCTAGAAACAACAGCAGGGCACAGACCAGGCTAGAATGAGGTATAGCAGCCAGGAGGGGGACATATTGATAGATGCACTTTTTATATTGTAAACAACAACAAAATTGACTTGTGCGTAAGTGTATGTGACTGACAGTGTGTGTGTATGCGTATATGACTGACTGCATGTGTGACTGACTGTGTGTTTATGTGACTGACTGTATGTCTGCCTGTGACCCACTGTATGAGTGTGTGACTGACTGCATGTCTGACTGTGACTGATTGTATGTGTGTGTCCGTATGTGACTGACTGTATGTGTGTGTCTGTCTGTTACTGACTACATGTGTGTGTGTGTGTGTGTGTCTGTCTGTGACTGACTGTGTGTGTGACTGACTGTATGTCTGTCTGTGACCAACACTCAGTGTGTGAGTGTATCAGTCTCAACAGCAATACAACTCACGGTAATGTGCAGTGTGTGAGTGTATCACACACTCATGCTGCACATTACTCTACCACAATACACAATAGAACTCACAGCACACAAAAAACTCGAAGTTACACTTATACGCATAAATACACAGCCACAAATACACACATACAGCCACATATACTCACACTTACACACAGACACACAATCCCACTTACACACACACACACACTTGTATGTGAGCAAATTGCCATGATTTCAAAATAACTGATCATTGAATACGTTGCATACACCATTTACCAGACTTTGAGAAAAAAGTTGACCAACAGTCTCATAATATGTCATAATATAGGGGATATCACACACACACACACAGACACCCACCCTTACACCCCCACATAGACAACCTTACACTCACACACGCTCTTACACACACACGCATCCAGACAACCTTACACACAGACAACCTTATACACACAGATGGCCTTTCCCACACAGATATTCTGCCACGCAGACACGTGTGTAAACCTGCAACTCTCACACGCACATCATAAAGATTTTATTTTTTAATAAAAAGGGGTCAAAACCTGGGGAGAATAGGCTGAGGTATAAAGGTATGCTCCTTATACCAACCTCATAAAAGAGAGAAGTGCAGGGAATTGAGAGGGGAATTCAACTGAATGGGAGAATTTTTCCAACTCTGCTACTTTAGCCTTCATTTTGAAATTCTCATCTCACTTCCCTGCACTTCTCCCTTTCATGAGTAAAGCCCATAATATAATGAGCAGCACATTCACTCATAATGTATGGGTTTAATACTGTAACCAGGTACATGGGATGTTTAATGCCATGTGTATGGACTTTTATTGCCATCAATATAAAGACTAAATATAAAGATTAATTCTGTTATTCATATTGAATGTGATAATCAGGTGTGAAAAAAAAATAATATGAGATGATAACATTGTTTCACACTTGATTATCACATTCAATATGAATAATAGTCATTAGTCACATTTTCTCCTAGTCATCTCACTGGAATTCACACTCATAACTCTGCCACTCACGGTTTCCTTCTCGCACACTTACACACTGCCACTCACACTCATAACTCTGCTGCTCACGCTTACATTCTCACACACTCTGCCACTCACACACATACACACGCACACTTATACTCATGCTTACACTCACTCACACACACACTTATAACTCTGCTGCTCACACTTATACTCTCACACACTCTGCCACTAACACACATACACACAACTCTGCCACTCATGCTTACACTCACTCACACACACACTCATAACTCTGCTGCTCACATTTATACTCTTACACACTCTGCCACTCACACACATACACACTCATAACTCTGACACTCACACTCACTCACACATGCATACACTCTTCCAAACACTCACACTCTGCCTCACACACTTACACTACCACTCACACTCTGCCTCACACACTTACACTACCACTCACACTCTGCCACTGACATACACACTCACACTCGACCACTTACACACATTTACATTCTGCCACACACACATACACACTCATAACTCTGACACTCACGCTTACACTCACTTACGCTCTTCAAAACACTCACTCACACACTTACACTTACTTATACTCTTCCACTCACACCCACTTACACTCTGCCACTCACACCCACTTACACTCTGCCACTCACACCCACTTACATTCTGCCACACACACACATACTCATAGCTTTGCCACTCACACCCACTTACACTCTGCCACTCACATACATACACATGCACATTCATAACTCTTCCACTCACATACATACACATGCACATTCATAACACTGCCATTCTCACTTACACTCTGCCAGACACTCACGATCGAGGGGCGGAGTTAAGCGCGAGGGGCGGGGCCGATCACGAGGGGGCGGAGTCTGGGGCTGCTCAGCACCCAGAGTGCAGCATGGAGGAGGCGTGGCCGAGGGCTAGGAGGCGGGGCCGAGTGCGAGGGGGCGTGGCCAGAGTCTCCATTCGGGGCTATGGAGAGGAGATCCGGGGCTTCAGCCCCAGTAGCCCCCCCCTAGCGACGCCTCTGCCACTAATATTTATCAAATCTTTCACCTTCATATGGTCTCCTTTAATTTCTATCTTTAATTAAAGCAGGTTTGTAAGAACATGAGTTTAAAGTGATATTATGTCTTAGTATATATAAATAGTGTATGTATAACTATTTGCATGCTTGCAGCGTGTCACTATTGCAGCTGTCATTGTTTTATGTGATTGAAACTATTATTTGGCATACTGCTCTTTATTCAAAATGAAATATAACAAATACAATTAGTTTAGCTAGGATTTTTTTTATCTTTCTGCAGGTAAAAAAATAACATTAATTATGTTTGTGTTGTTCCATATGTAAGCAGGTCACACTTTGTTGAAATATGTGAACAATGTGATTGACCATTGAAAGTAGGCCAGAAGATGCAGAGACTTGTAGTTCTGTTGCATGGATGGGCTTCAGTCTAGCTATGTAGCATGTGACCCATGCTTTAATTATTTTTGTGTCATTTCATATGTAAGCAGTTCACACTTTGTTGAAATATGTATACGATTGTCATATGTTATGAAGTGGTATGTCCATGAAAATGTATTGCTGGACGTAGGTGTGGTGATACTGCTTTATATCCAGTCACTTGTGTCTGAGAAGCTCTGTGCACAACGTGATTGACCATTGAAAGTAGGCCAGAAGATCCAGAGACTAATAGTTCTGTTGCATGGATGGGCTTCAGTCTATCTATGTAGCATGTGACCTTTGCATTTCAGGGCCACATCCATTGCTGCACCCCCTCAGTCGATTCACCCTCTCTACTGCAGTGGCTCAAATTTTTATTGATTTTTATTTTTAAAATTAACATATCATTGTAAGGATGCATGTAATCCGTATTTTTAAAATAATTTTAAGGACATTTTTACTTTAAGCTCGTTTGGACAGGATGCTCCTCAACCTGTTTGTCTGTTTGTTACATAGTTACTTATGCTGAAAAAAAATACATTATATTTACTTCATTGTACTAAAATGATGCTTCATAAATCCATTTAATCAGTAAATATGTAAATATTGCAGAAATTCAAAATCATAAATGCCCTCCTACACCAGATATACACTGACTATAGTCACTGTGCATGTATTTATTATCTAAGTGCCAATATAATTTATTTTACTTGCAAGTAACCAGAAGTCTCGCATTTTCAAAAAAAAAAAAAAATAAACATTGAGGCAATCTGTCATTAGCCCAATAACTTAGGGCACATTACAACTCGATCTTTTTTGTGTTTAATCTTTTTATGATAAGTTGCAACAACACCATGCTTACATACTAGTACATAATCCATAGTCATTCTAAACCAATTTGATGTTTTTATATAATTGCAAACATTGTAAAATGTTACCATACTTAAGACCATTATTCTCAAAATCATAAATTGTGCTTGTTAGTTGTTGTTTTTTTCATAAGGATTTGGAATAGCTGGCATAATTCCATGTTTCTGTTAGCTTAAAGAATATTGCAATTATTGTTCTTGCCAGTAGATTTAACAGCTAAGCTTTCTCAGAGAATTAATAAGCACATCAAAATGCTGGAAAAAATAAGCTTCCCTTCCATAATAATGACTGAATTTTTTTTAACAATTTAAATGTGGATGGTAGTAAAAAGATTTAAAAAGAATTACATTTACCTTTTACATTAGATGTAATAGAAATGATAGATTTCAGATAGTTCTTTCATGTTTTTTTCATTTGTGTATCTTAAATGAAACTTGGATTGCAGTTGTTGATGCTTTCACTGTATTATTCACTTGGTGTACAAAAATGTGTTTTCAGTAAGTTCCCAAATGTTTGGTCTTGTCTAACCCTAAAGCTAGTTCATTTTTGACATTAAAAACACTGAGGTACCTGGGCTTGTGTACATAAAAATATATGTATAGGGATCAAGCTATCCTCGTTTTTTTTTTAAGTATGTACATTTAAATCCTGTAATTTGCATCCAAGGAATATTGTGCAGAATCCCTGATTCATCAGTGAAGAGGCCGCCTAAATCCTACTTTTATCACTTGTCTCAACTATTGTAATACTGTGCTACTGACCTTTTTCTGGTTCAACTTGTTTTCCCCGCAGTCTACATCAAAATGCGTCGGCCAGGCTCATCTTTCTCACTCGTTGCAATATGTCAGCTACTCCACTCTGCAAAGCCCTCCACTGGATTCCCGTCTGCTCTAGGTTAAATTTAAAAATTATATTTTTAACCTAAAAAGCCCTGCACTCCTCAGTACCTCCCTACATTATATCCCTCATGAACCTATACAACCCTGCGTAACCACTACGGTCCTCAAGTGGGCAAAGGCTCTCATCAAAATTCATCACCTCTTCTCATTTGCACCTTTGTGTCTTTACCTGAGCTGCTCCCTTTCTCTAGAATTCCCTTCTGTAGAGCATCCGACACCCTTCCTTAGTCTCAGTCTTCAAAAAGTCCCTCAAAACTAAGCTCTTTAAGGAAGTGTACTATTTATCCCACAAGAACACCCCTTAAATCACCTCTGGCCAACCCCACTGTCCCCAAATATTGTTACTACCACCCATTTAACATTTCCTCTCACCTTATGTGTTTCTTATGCATCAGTCTTTTTTTGTAGCTAGTGTAATGTGTAGCTCTGTACCAAGCATTACGTAAATTGGGTGTGCTATATAAATACATGTTAATACAATGTAATTTAAAGCTATTAGTTTAAAAAATATATTTCATTAATGCAAAAAAAATTACCTTCTCTTACAACAAAAAGAACACTTGCAGTGACAAACTCCTTGTTGATGGCTAACTATCATGTGAATGCAGTATTCTTGCCAAACTCTTCCTTTTAACATTAAAGTTGGTATGTAAGTACCAAAGCTATTTTAAAGGAGAACAACAACAGGGTGGTTAATATGATTTTTTTCCAAATATATTTTATTAAAGATATTTTTTTACAATAACAATAACTTTTACAATGAAAGACAAAAAAACATATATGTTATACATAAAAACAGTAAATATCAATGTATCCAGTCCATATTTAAATTAATGATAAAAAAATTGATCAGGCACTTAAAATTGGGAGGGGGGCAAAAATAGTAAATTCTAATGGCTATAACCAATTCTAGAATACATAAATGGCACAACAATACCTAGTTCTTATAATTGCCTAATAGAAGAAAATGTTTTGTTGTCAAACAATTTACTCAAATACTTTTCTTTATACAAGCAATCAAAACCTATGTTCCATGGCGACCTGGCGCCCGGGGTTTGTCAAGCCCTGTGGTAGGGATTGTTGGTGCTTTCAGTACCTGGAGATTATGGTATTATGGTATTAGCAGTTAAAAGGATATGCCCAATTATAATTTTTTCAATTGTTTCAATAGTATTTGAAGTCAATTCTTTTTTTTGTTTTTTTGTTGACACTCAGCACCATTGTATCCAATATGAATTTTCCAAGGGTTTATTGAAACATTATTGTGTCATTTTTATCTGTGTAGTGTCAGTAGCGAAAAGAAGAAAAGGAGAGGAAAAAGAAGAGAAAGAGGGATAAAAGGAATGGGAAGGGGGGGGGGATAATTTGTGTATACCGAAGTGATCTGAAGTAAACTGAAGTCCACTGAAATAATCTGAAATAAAGTGAGATGAATGAAATAAAGTAAAATAAACAGAAATTAAGGGGGGGGGGGTCCCCCTACCTCAGTTTGGCATAGGTCAGTTGTTCCACATAGAGAGGAGATTTGAGTGTTTCTCTAGGGACCTAGTTGAGAGATAATGTAAAATTTCCAACTGGAGATTGTAAGTTATTAAATTATGCAGTTCTATTTTGTGTGGGATATGTTGGGATTTCCAATTTCTTGCCAAGAGCATTTTTGCTGCAATTAGGATATGACCTACCAAAACCTTTTGTATGAACTTTAGGTTTATGGTGAAAATGTGAAAGAGCTCACATTCTGGCGTTTTTGGGATATCGATTTCAATAGCTTGTGTTATGAAAGAAAAAGCGTCTGTCCAATATTGACAGAGGTGAGGACACACCCACGAGGTATGTAACATGGTGCCAGGAAGGTGGCATTGTTTCCAACAGAGATTCAAGGATGTGGGATACATTTTTGCCAATTTACTGGGTACCAGATTCCAACGGTATAACATTTTGCTCATTAGTTCCACATATTTTGCACAATGAGAGATACCCTTCATGCTCTGGGTCGCTTGCTTCCATTGTGAAGGTGTTAATTCCTGGGAGAGTTCCTTTTACCATTCTTTCATAAAGGGGAGTTTAGTCGAAGAGGGAAGGAGAGGACATGACTGGTAACATATAGAGATTAGTTATATAGAAGATATATTCATGCAGCATTTAGTGAGTATGTGAAGTGACAGTTTTTCAGAGGATAAGGTGTTCGGGGTAGACGATATAGCATGCCTAATTTGAAGATAGATATAACAATCTTGCTGTGGAAGCATAAATTGTTGCTTCAGACTTTGAAAAGTTTTGAGAGTGCCCTCGATGTATAAATGGTCCAATGTTGTAATACCTGCCCTTAGCCATGGTTTGAGCAAAATATTTGGGATGATTAATTCTAATACCGTAAGTGGTGAAGTGTGGGATAGACATAATAGGTCTGGGATGTGAGTTCCATACTGTTTCCATATTTTGAAAAGAAGATACAGTCCTATTAAATATAAACTTTGGTTTCGATAATCTGGGGTCCGGTAGCCATAATAAATCACATATCCTGTGGGGTGTTGATTGGGTATCTTCCATATCTACCCATGCTATTTCTCCTGGAGGTGAGTGATGTTGCACAGTTTGGGCCATTCGAGCGGCCTTATGGTAGTAGGGGATGGAAGGGATACTTAAGCCTCCTTGTTCAAATGGGAGGTGTAGCCATTTGTTGGCTATTCTGGGTGGTTTCCCACCATGGATAAAATGTTGGACATCTTTTTGCAGTTGTTTTAAAATCGCAGGTGGGATATGTATCGGGAGGGTACGGAACAGGTAAAGAATTTTTGGCATTACTGACATTTTTACTGCGACAATACGAACAAACCAGGAAAGCTGTAGATGTGACCATGTGTGCATGTCCTGCTTGATTGAATTCCATAGGGTGGTGATATTTTCTTCTATTAGGTTAGAGCTATTTTTTGTAAGAAAGACGCCCAGTTACTTGATGCTCTCTGGTCTCCACTCAAAGGAATTCTGTCGTTTGAGGAGCCTTAAAGTATCAACTGATAGATTAATTGGTAATGCTTGTGTTTTGGTTTCATTTACTTTGTGGTAAGAAATCTGGCTATAGTTGAGTAAAGTTGATTGTAATGCCAGGACCGAAGTTAGGGGATCAGTGATTGTAATAAGAATATCATCTGCAAATAATCCCAGCTTCGTGGGTTGGGTTCGTGAGTAAGGGATTCCTTTAATGTCGGGATTGGTTCTAATGGCTTCTGCTAAAGGTTCTAGAACAAGTACATAGAGTAAGGTTGAGAGGGGGCAACCCTGGCTCGCTCCATTCGATATTTTAAATGGCTTGGATAAAAATCCGGAGTAAGATACTTTTGCGGAGGGTTGGGAGTATAGTTCTAAGACTGCTTTGATATATGCTTGAGGGAAATTGAATTTTTTAAAAGTAGCTACTAAGTAAATATTGCTAAGACTAAACTGTGAATGCCTGAGTTTTGAGCCAGGGAGATTATATTGGATATCTTACTGGTGTTGTCTGACACCTGTCTTCCCTTAACAAACCCAACTTTTTCATACTGTAAGAGCTGAGGTATCAATGATTTCAATCTATTTTCTAATATCTTTGCAAAGAGTTTAACCTCTGTGTTTAGCAGGGAAATTGGACGGAAATTTGAGCAGGTAGTTGGGATTTTTCCCGGCTTTGGTATGGTGATAACAGTGGGCGTCAGCATCTCCTGAGAAAAGGAACCGGAGGACATATTTGCATTGAAGGTTTAAGCGATATAAGGTGATAGTATAGAGGAGTACGTTTTGTAGCAGGTGTTTGAGAATCCGTCTGGGTCTGGTGCTTTCTGCTTTGATTTCAGCAACGATTTCTTGTTCTGTAATCGGGTTTGTCAAAGTAGTTTGTTGCGAGATAGTCAGAATAGTCGAGAAATGTGTCAATATCTGAGTTTTCTGGTTGGTGAGTAGATTTATCTAGTTGGAGATTGTATAATTTAGCATAGTATTCAGCAAATACATTCAGGATCAGGGCTGGATTCATGACTATGTCCCCTTTAGCAGACTTAAGAAATGGAATGGCCTTCTTGGATTCTACTTTCCTAAGCCGTCTTGCCAGAAAAGACCCTGACTTATTACCATGCGAATAGTATTTCTGCTTTAATTTCTGTAACATTTGATGGGTGTGGTGGAGTTGGAGGACCGAGATCTCTTGTTTCAGCAATTTAATTTTCAATTGTCTTGATTTAGTAAAGCCTTTTTTATGTACTGTTTCCAGAGTGTGTAGTTCTGATGTAAGTAGGAGGAGTTGCTTGTCCTTTTTCTTTTTTTCATATGTTGCTATCGAAACGAGGTGGCCTCGGATTACCGCTTTGTGTGCTTCCCATAGAGTTTCAGGAGTTATGTTTGGTGAGTCATTTAAGATAAAGTAGTTTTCTATTGTGAGTTTAACTTTGTTTTGTATTTCTGGTTGAGATAGTTAGTGTTCATTTATTCTCCACGGGCTCCTTCCTTTATTTTGGAATTGTTCCGATAGGCTGAGAAGCAATGTTCTTGATCAGACCATTGGATGGTGCCAATGGAGCATTCCATGATACGTTGGATAGTGAATTTATCGGTTAAAAATTTATCTATTCTAGTGTATGTATAATGTACTTGAGAGAAAAAGAGTAATCTTTCTCGGAAGTGTGTAGAGTTCTCCAAACATCATTTAGTTGAAATTCTTTTAGAGTTTGAAGAAAAATACTGCTTTGTTTTTTCAAATTTGATAAATATTTGGTGGAAGGAGATGCTGTAGAATCCATGGCTGCAGGGTCTAGGACACTTCATCGCTGCAGCTTCATCGCTGACAGTTCAGCGCGGCAGTTAGAATGCTGAACTGTCAGCAATGAAGAATAACGTTGCCGTTTCATCGCGGACGCAGCTATGTAAGAGCTGACAGTTCAGCGCTGAACTGTCAGCTCTTACAAATGTACAAGTAAAAAGAAAATACCCCCCATTATAAATGATTCCCCCCAAAGTGCCCCCCAAACCCCAATACTAAAATTAACCCCAATACTAAAATTATCCCCCGAACCCTAATACTAACCCCCGAACCCTAATACTAACCCCCTAAACGCTAATACTAACCCCCGAACCCTAATACTAACCCCCTAAACCCTAATACTAACCCCCGAACCCTAATACTAAAATTAACCCCCTAAACCCTAATACTAAAATTAACCCCAAACCCTAAAATCTAATTCTAACCCCTAAACCCTAATTCCAACCACTCTTAACCCCAATACTAAAATTCTAATTCTAAATCTTCTAACTCTAACACATTAAAACTTACCTTTAGCGATGAAATGTCCCTCAATGAAATCTCCGGCGATCAGCTATCGCGTAGTGAAGTGACGGCGGTGAAGCGGCTGTGCGGATGCAGCCACGATGAAGCGTCCCATACTCATGGCTGGATTGGCCACTGTGTTAATATCACCACAGATAATTAGGGAGCCCCGTTTAATAGTATTGACTTTTGTGATTACTTTAGCGATATACTGTGCTGAGTCCATGTTTGGAGCGTATATATTTAAGAAAGTGTTTGAAATGTTATTTATAGTTGCAATAATGATTAGATATCTCTACCTTTAGGGTCTTTTTTCAGAGACTCAATAGTTAACGTTAGGGAGCTATGGAACCAAATGGATACCCCTGCTTTTTTGGTTTTAGCCGTGGAATGGACTGCTTGAAACTGGTGATTCGTTACGGTTGGGATGCTATTCAGTGCAAAATGGGTTTCTTGTATACATAATATTTGAGCTTTAGAACTTTTAGCTTCTTGGAACAAGAGTCTGCGCTTGTGCGGGCTATTCAGGCCTTTGGTGTTGATAGAGAGTATTTTAAGACTCATATTGCCAAATTTTAAGGTAGAGCTGGGAACCCAGTGACTTTATTGTTATAGGAAGTCCTGGGATAGTATTAGCTATTAATATTGCCGTTTGGTACCTGTAATGCATTGTTATCTGAAATGTTACCTTGGTGTAAAGGTAGTTCCAAAGTGTCAATGACAAAGAAGGGGAATCACGAGGGGGATATTTAAAGTCAAGTGTAGCATTGTTTTTAATTTTTATGACTTCGGGGGAGAAGCTTGCGCTGTTTAGAAGGAAAAAAGGTATGTTATTGAGTAAGGGAATAAAGAGGGAAAGATAGAAAGGCAGAGATAGAAAAGGAGAGAGCAGAGAGTTAGCCAGAGATGGCCGCAGGTTTGGAGTGCCTTTATAGAAAACATTGGCAACAAAAATTGTTTTTTTTTTTATTTGATATCAAATATTAAAAGTGCACTTATTCTCATTCCCAGATGAGAAAAGGGGGTGTCGTAGATAGTTGGCTACTGTTTAGATGACAAGCCTGTATTTGAGAAGGAGAAGAGGAGGAGGCGGAGGAGGGATCGTGGGGTCGTTAGGCAGGGAGCTAGGGTGGACTTTGGATGGGACAGTGGCAGAGAGCTGGCCCTGGATAGAGTCAAAGCCTTGATTTTTAGTCTAAATGACCAAGAGGGGGGGCAGACACTTATTAGTCCAATGGTTTGTGTTGTATGGGGAGGTGATCAAGGTCTGTTTTTCGAGGCTATCTCTGACCATTCTCTTGGAATGTGTTGTTTTTCTCTGTGGGTGGGGGTCAAGGACAGGAATATTCCAAGAACGTAGGAGTCGGAGGCGTTCATCCAGAGTGGGGATAGTAACCGTGGAGCCATTCCTGGTGAGTAAGATTTTAACAGGGAGACCCCATTTGTATTTGACTTTTGCGGCAGGGCTGTAGTGACTAGCTGGAATGATCTTCTTTGTTGCAGAGTGCAGGGGGAAAGATACACAAAAATTTGCACACCTTAGAATGGATGGGGCAGGTCTGTGGAGGACTATCCTCTTTATAGTGGAAATAATGGAGTCTCATAATTGTGTCCCTTGGGTGCAGTTTTTGGTTTAGGCAATCGGTGGATCCGATCCAGTAACATCTCTGAGGGGGAGGAGTTCGGGATGAGGGCTACAAATAGTTTGTGGTCAAAATCTGTCAGGTTTGTAGGGAGTATATCTTCTGGAATTCCACGGATACGTATATTATTTCTGCGGGACCTATCTTCCAGATACGCAATTTTGTCTTTCAGCGCTTTAACTTCTGCAGTAAGTTCTGAGTGGTGGTCAGAGAGAGTGCTATGGGAGTCTATCAGATCATCCACTTTCTATTCAATGGAGGTAGTGCGTTCTCCTAAATCTTTGAGTTCTTTTTGAAATTCATTTGTGAGTTCTTGAATATCCCTTTTGATTTGGCCCTGTAGAGTGAGAAATAGTTTTTGAATGACATCCACTTGAAGAGATGCCGGTGTCGTGGGAAGGGATGCAACTTCATCTGGATCAAAAGCGCCTTCCTCGCCAGGATCGCTATGAGTGTTCTCTTGGGCAGTTTTAACAGCTGGCTGCTTGTTTTTTTTAGCATCTTTAGGAGTGAGGTAGCGGAGCATTTTCTCCTGATTCCTCGTACTCCGAGCCTGAAACATGTTGACCCTGAGTTATCACTGTTCTATGTATCTTAGAGTTTTAGATGGGAGTGAATAAATGGTAATTCTATTTTGGGATGCCTCAGTGTCGATCTTAGACGACCGTTTGTCTTTATCAGAGGTTATTAGGGACTTTGCAGATGCGCTTGTAGGTGTGGATTCCCTGCCCAAGTCAGCGCTTTGCTAAAAGTATTCTAGTTTTAGTAAGTAACATAGATGTTTAACAGTATATTAGCAGTTCTGATTTAGACACTTATAATGGTAAAATACGGTTTCCACTCTCTGATCCTCTAGGCTTATTTAGTGTTATAAATGCAGGCTGGCACTTAAAGACATTTTATCTATTCCAAATAATTACACAGTTTGGCGTGGTTTTGACTATACATAAACAGATAGTTATTTTATACAGCTGCTAAACATTGATTGATAATAGCTTATAAACGTAATGCACTTATCTGGAGTTGCTTGAGTCTTCAGAGTCTTCAGTGGGAGAACTTCTGTCAAGGGTAGTCTCCTTTGAAAGGTGTTCCTTCCTGCCTTTTGCACGTTGCCGTCTTGTAGACCTTAGGGACCTGAAAGCCTTGAGGTTTAATTCCCCTCCCCGTTACCTCGTTTTGGCGTCACCTGGCGATTCTTCAATGTCGCATGGCATAGGTGACTGCCAAAGATGCCGGTGAACTCTGGATGTGTGAGCTTTCCCCTCCTAGGGTAGCGCCCACAGCGAGACCGAGACCGATCAGAGTCTCAAGCGTCTCAAGCAGGATGCTCAGCGGCAATTCAGTGGCAGTTCAGCAGCTCTGCATTTGCGGCTCCACTTGCGGCCTCCGGCTCCTACCCCCCTCGGTTCTTCACCTCCACCTCCAGCCTCTCACGCTTCTCGCGCCTCACGTCCTACGTCATCAGCCGATCAGCCATAGAATTTACTTTTTGTTTTAATTTATCTATTTGCTGCCAAAATTATGAGTTTAGGACAATACCAAAAACATTTGAAATCAAGCCAATAATTCGACAGTTTCTCGAACATTTGTCTGAATATCTGGAGTTCATTTTATTCAACTTATAGGGGGTAAATAACATCTATGGATTATTTTGAAATGGTTTTCCCAATGATTGGAGCATTGTGTAATTTTTTTTGCTACCTACAAATTTAATGCATTCTTCCAGGTCATAACAAGCTCCCATATCTTTTTCCCATGCAAGCATGTAATCATCTTTTAATCTAGGTGTGGGCATTAGATAAGAGTAACATTGATATAGTACCGCGTTTATTAGGATTATGTAAGTATTTTTTTTCAGATCAGTTAATGCATTTTCTGTATATTATTGATCTAAATTTTGAATGGAAAATGTATCTTTTATTTTTTAATAATTACTGTGTGTTCTATTTGCATATTATCTTCTAGGCTTATCTTGAAGTCTCTTAAAAGACATTAAAGAACTACCTAAGAAAAAGTAATTACAATTTTGAATTGATTTAGTGTGCCAATTATTCAAATTTAAATCAGGAAAATCTAGTTTTAATACAGACAGAGGCATTACTCGCAACCACCCAGAGGAAGGGCCGACTACTTTAAACACAGTATCCCAAGTTTTGATGGTAGACTTAGTAATGGGATTAATCTCAATTATTCTGGGTCGCCCAGTCATCGGAAGCCACAGTACTTTTTTAATAGCATACGGTCCTAACATCCTAACATTTTCCATCTCAAGCCAACGTGGAATCTAACTTTGTTGGCCAAACTTAAGTGCTGTAGTGGCATTGGCTGCCTGGTAATATTTAAAAAAAATCAGGTATCCCTAAACCTCCTCGTATTTCCCCATATAAACTTAATTATAGCAGACTGAACTGTTTTAAAGAATATCTTCGGAATTGATAAGGGAATAGTTCTCAAGTAGTATAGTATTTTAGGTAAGATGTTCATTTCAATTGATGTAATTTTACCTAACTAGGAAAGTTCCCACTTATTCCAATTTTCCATTTCCTTTTATAATATTAGCCAAGCTTTTTTAAGATTAAATGTGTACATACTGTTTATATTTTTGCATAGTTTTATTCCAAGGTAATCAATGAATGAGTCTCTCCATTGCTAATAGGAATATATTATATATTATATATATAGATATATTGGGCTAAAATGATTTCTAGGTGAAGTCTTCATACATTTTTAAGACAAATAATTAATAAGCAGCGCATTAATAATGCTATTGAATGCATTGAAGTACATTTGGTGGCTGAAGTCTCTAGTTCCTATTCCTTCTTTTCTATCCATTTGTTTTTTGTTTCAAATGTGTCAAAAAAGCTACATGTTTAAACTTCCTTAACAATGTTGCAAATAAATTGTATATTATTCACAACTGTGTATACACAATAATTGTGATATCTATTTCTTGTTTGTTAATATATACATTTCATTTAATTTAATTAATTTAAGGTGTTTTTTTCTTTTGTGTGTATTATTTATCTTAGTTATGTCACACTGGCAGGATCATCACTGAGGAAACCTGTGTTGTGCGGAGACTTGGGAAAGTGATATTCACTACGACCACTGTACACCACTAAACACCCTGAGTTTGAACTGGTAAGGCACACAGAATCCCTCCAAGTGCAGTTATCATAATGAGGGTTTATAGGGGATAAATAAAAGACAATCTCTCTTTAGAAGCCCACATGAATTTGTTTGGCAAAATGGCACCAATGTACAAAATAGTACTTGCACCAGCTGTCGGAAGCATGTTACTACTGATTGGGGAGAGTGGCGCTGCGGAGGGTGGCACATGCTAGGGGGGAGGCCAGGTCTGGGCAGCTGGAAATGGACTACAGGTGCAACAGCAGGGTTGCAGGTGCTTGTGGCGCCTGGCACAGAAGCACTCTTAACAAAAATGTATTCAAAATGCTGCTACTCAATATCCCTGAATTCAGATCTGAATCGTTTGTTTGGGCCATTGAGAAACCAAAGCATTAGAGGCATTCATATCAGGAAAATGTCTCTATAAAAAGCATACAGATTCTGCTACGTAATAGGCACCGATCACCAATGCTTTGAATTGGGGAAACATGTAAATTCTCCAGATTTTAGCTGAAGAATTGAAAAGAAAATTGTGGAAGAATTAAAGTAAACATATTTTAAACATAACACCATTTATGTAAAATTATAATATATTAATGTTAATCATCATAATAATATATTTAAATTAACATGAGCATTTTTAAATTTAAATATATTTTTTATATTATGTAATGTTCATTTATTTTATTTGTATATATATAATTAATCTTGTTAATTCCATCAGAACCTATAACTTCATTGTAAAACTGATTACACAATCAATGAGTACAAAAGTCAGAATTGTTCGAACTGTAAATCAATCAATATAAACCTATGAATAACTGTCATAAGTTACTTGCTTTTGAGATTCATGCAGACAGAACATACTGTGAGAGAGATTTGCATAACAGAGATATAGACATATTTATTATTTAACTATACATACACATCTCTTGTATTACATGAGTGTTTGAAGTGCTCAGACGAGTTATTGGTTGTGGGAGTATGGGTTCTTCAGGAGAGGAAAAAAAAGGAAAGAGGAGGAGGAAAAGGGAGAGGAACAGCAAAGGAGGAATAGCAGAGGGTTCATGGAATAGAAAGAGAAGGGGAGGACGCAACTAATGAACAGGGATCACACCCCTTCTTTACACATACCACCAGGTATCTTCGTTTAAAATATAACTTCTATTTGTTTGATATAAAAAGTTGCTGCAAGCTAAAAGGAGTAAAGCATAACACGTCACTGGTTTTCGCTTTAGAAGCACTTATTCACTAGTCTGAAACAAAGACTGCACAAACTTCAGTTGGGGAAGGGCTTGAGCAAACAAAGAAAAACTTTAAAAGGGATTCTATGGCCTTCATTCATGAAAGAGGGAATTTCAGGCAATAGAGAAGGGAATTTCAATCTTAAGGCCAATGTAGCCAAGCTAGAAAAATTCGACCATTCACCTCATTCATACAGTTCCTATGACCGCCAGCCACCCAAACATAATTTTGAAAGTAGTTAAAAGAATTATATACTTAAAGGGACTGTCCAGTGCTGAAATTAATCTTCCAAATATTAATGCATATTAATGTGCTTTAAAAATACTTTAAAATGCATGTTTTACATTTTGCTTTGCTTAAAATATAAAATACTTACAGTTAGATGAAAATGTGAAGTCACAGTAGTTTGCAAGAAACCAGGACTGCTCACAGTAGCTGAGTAAAAGTAATTTCCTTTTTTTCCCAGGAACCATTGAGAATAATTTCATTCAAATGAATGGAATTTCTTGAAACACAAACAAAATATACTTATATTGTATTTGATAAATGCATTCTGCATACATCACATTTTAATATTTGAATCAAGCCCTCCCCAGTGATTCCTCTCCATATTTACAGCAAATGTGGCAGCACTGATTGTATAGACACTGAGGATATAAAGTTTTGTTTCATTTAGTCATTTCCTGTGCTCTTGGAATTAAATGCATTGTGTGGATTGTGACAAACTTGCTCTTGTACACTGTAGGATCTCTAATCAGTGCAATACATTGTCTGATGACATCACTAGAGAGCTTTTTTAAGAGAAATTCGGCTGCTCCAACAACCGGCGGCAACAGGCGAATTTCTTAAAGCGGCGACGGCCGCCGAATTGCTTTAAGTGGCGGTGGGCCCGTTTACTTACCTGCTTCCTTGCTGCTATGCAGGTCCTTGGCTGTGAGGGAAGCGTTGTGCGCACCCCTCCAGCCGCGCGGATCAATACAGTTTGTTTAAACTTTTTTTTTCAACAAACTTTATTGATCCGCGCGGCTGGAGGGGAGCGTACAACGCTTCCCTCACAGCCACGGACCTGCACCGGGAGACAGCAGCAAGGAGGTAAGTACTGGGGAAGGGGGGGAGGAGGGTGACAAAACGAGCATACTGAGGGGGAAAATCCTGGCAATACCCTGGCATATTAATTAGCAATATCCTGGCATATTAAGTGGCAATACCCTAGCATATTAATTGGCATTATCCTGGCATATTAAGTGGCAATACCCTGGCATATTAAGTGGCAATACCCTGGCATATTAATTGGCAATATCCTGGCATATTAAGTGGCAATACCCTGGCATATTAAGTGCCTATATCCTGGCATATTAATTGGCAATACCCTGGCATATTATGTGGCTATATCCTGGCATATTAAGTGGCAATATTCTGGCATATTAAGTAGCAATATCCTGGCATATTAATTGGTAATATCCTGGAATATTAATTGGTAATATCCTGGCATATTAAATGGCAATATCCTGGCATATTAAATGGCAATATCCTGGCATATTAAATGGCAATGTCCTGGCATATTAATTGACATTATCCTGGCATATTAAGTGGCAATATCCTGGCATATTAAGTTGCAATACCCTGGCATATTAAGTGGCAATATCCTGGCACTTACATGCCTCCCAACTGTTCCGCTTTGTGCCTGGCGTTGTCTTATATCTAGGATAGCCTTATACCTATGCCATGCATGCTTAAACTCCTTCATTGTATTAACCTTTACCACTTCTACTGGAAGACTATTCTATGCATCCACTACCCTCTATTAAAGGAATACTTTCATTAGTCCCTGGCCTTATCTTATATCTAGGATAGCCTTTTACCTATCCCATGCATGCCTAAACTCCTTCACTATATTATAAATAAATATAAAACTGGAGCGCTAGAAGTAATAAGTGTATAGAAATAAAAATAAAATATATAGAACACTACAAAAAAATGTATATGCAGACGTGTTTCTTGAAATTGAAGAGTCTTCTTTTTGGGAACAGGTCTTAGACAGGGATGTATGAATATATGCAAAAAAAATTCAGAAAAATAGTGCTTTGTATTATCTATAGCATAATATAGCATATTATCTATAGTATCTATATTCAGATTTTGCCCATTTGCCAGTATTATTTTGCCCATTTGCCAGTTATTTGCCCATTTGCCAGTTATGTACCCATTTGCCAGTTATTTGCCCATTTGTCAGTATTATTTTTCCCATTTGCTAGTATTATTTTGACCATTTGTCAGTATTACCGTATTTGCTCGATTATAAGACGACCCTGATTATAAGACGACCCCCCAAACTTTGTATATTCCTTTAGGAAAAAAAACTAAAAGCCTGAATATAAGACTACCCTATAGGAAAAAAAAAGTTTAACTTGTATATATGTAAATTGCTTTTTAATATGTAATAAAAAATTGATATTATACAAATGCATTTCTTGTTTTTATTTCCTTGCGGCCTCTCTCCCCCCCCCCCCCCCAGCGTAGTCTCTCTCTCTATCTCCCCCCTCCCTCCCCTAGTCTCTCTCTCTCTATCTCCCCCCTCCCTCCCCTAGTCTCTCTCTCTCTCTCTCTCCCCCCCCCTCTCTCTATCTCCCCTCTCTCTCTATCTCCCCCCTCTCTCTCTCTATCTCCCCCCTCTCTCTCTCTCTCTCTCCCCCCCTCTCTCTCTCTATCTCCCCCCTCTCTCTCTATCTCCCTCCCTCTCTCTCTCTCTATCTTCCCCCTCTCTCTCTCTATCTCCCCTCTCTCTCTATCTCCCCCCTCTCTCTCTCTATCTCCCCCCTCTCTCTCTCTCTATCTCCCCCCTCTCTCTCTCTATCTCCCCCCTCTCTCTCTATCTCCCTCCCTCTCTCTCTCTCTATCTTCCCCCTCTCTCTCTCTCTATCTCCCCCCCTCTCTCTATCTCTCTCTCTCTAATCTCCCCCCTTTCCCTGGTGGCTAGTGGGGGTAGCTGGGGGATGTCTGCACGATACGTGCAGATATCCTCCATGCTGCCCGACACCTCCGTCTATTATGACGGACAGCTGGTCCGTCATAATAGACGGAGGTGTTGGGCAGCATGGAGGATATCTGCACGTATAGTGCAGACATCCCCCAGCTGCCCGATTGTCCCTGGTGCCTAGTGGGGCAGCAGAGGATGTCTGCGCGACGAGCGCAGACTCCCCTGCTGCCGCCCGGCACGCTCGCCGGGACTTCTGTGATGAAAGCGGAAGTACCAGGCTTCTTCACAGAAGCCCCGGCGGTCGTGCCGGGCGGAAGCAGGGGAGTCTGCGCTCGTTGCGCAGACATCCCCTGCTGTTAGAGAGGGGGATCCAGGTCCCCTGCAGCTCTGCTGGGGACCTGGATCCATGTCTTATAATCTGACCTCAATTTGAGGTCAGATTATAAGAAGACCTTGAATGTAAGACGAGGGGGATTTTTCAGAGCATTTGCTCTGAAAAAAACCTTGTCTTATATTCGAGCAAATACGGTATTTGGCCCATTTGCCAGTATTATTTTTCCCATTTGTCAGTTATGTTCCCATTTGCCTATTTGCCCATTTGTCAGTTATGTGCCCATTTGTCAGTATTATTTTGCTTATTTGTCAGTTATGTGCCCATTTGCCTATTTGTCCATTTGTCAGTTATGTGCCCATTTGTCAGTTATGTGCCCATTTACCTATTTGCCCATTTGTCAGTTATGTGCCCATTTGTCAGTTATGTGCCCATTTGCCTATTTGTCATTGCATTTTTTTTTTTTAAATCTTTTCAGCTGTTTTGGGAACTTTGCTATTTAGGACTAATCATGTTCTAGAAATATTATATTCCCCCCCCCCCCCCGTACTTACCTGGATACTTCTCGTCGCCCCCATGATCTCAGCCATGTTTCCTGCACGCACGCTGCCAGAAGTGATGTTTCTGGTGGCTGTGAAGAAGAGCCGGGTCCGCATCCATCGGATCCAGCGGATCTCCTTGCTAGTGCCCGATAGTGACTGTCTCCATGTGAGACAGTCAGATGGGCAGCGGGGGCCCACGGGGCAGCTGCTTTGTGCCCCAAGGATGAATGGGCCCAGGGCCCGTTTGCCTGCACTTTTTTTTTTTACATTTTTTTTTTGTGTGCAGGGGTCGCAGGGCGGCCGGGCCCCTAGAGTGACGGGCCCGGTCACAGCTGCGACCCCTGCACCAGTGGTAGGTACGCCACTGCATCTAGAGTTGAAGGATGAATGGTGTTTTTTAAAACACCATTATAATATATAAAGTCATTTACAGAAATGTAGAAAGGACAAGAGGTCATAATCTCAGAATTGAAAAGCAAAGATTTCATCAACAACAAAAGAAAGGATTCCTTATGGTAGGGGCAATAAAGGTATTCACTGCATAGAGTGGTGGTGCTATCAAATAGAATAGATGCTTTAAAAAAATAGGTCTGGGTTTTATTTTTGGAAAGACAGAACATACAGAGCTATGAATTGTATAATCAAGGTTAATAATTTGAGCTTGTTGATCCAAATCAAAACCTTAAAAAATTTGAAATAGCTTAATTGTTTTTTTTTTTGTGTTTTTTGGATCAACATTCGGATCAAGGATAGGCAAAGGGTTGAACTTGACTGATTTAAGTCTGGTTTTCAACCTAAATTATTGTATTTGCTTGAATATAAGATAACCCTGATTATTAGATGACCCCACAAACCTTGGACATTCATTTAGAAAAAAAAAGAAAAAAACTATATATAAGATGGCTATATAGGAAAAAACGTTTTAATAGTACATATGAATTCACGTGTAAACATTTTTATAAAAATATAATTGAACAAATGCATTTCTTGTGTCTATTTCCTTTTATTAGCCAATGTGCCTCCAGACTTGCAAATCTGTCTCCAGACATGCCGATGAATCCACACACTTGCCAAGATGCCTCCAGACTTCCTAATATGCCCCTCAAACTTGTCAAAGCATCCCCACACTTGCCAATATACCCCTTAGACTTGCCAATGCATCCCCAGACTTGGCAATGCATCCCCACACTTGGAAATATGTCCCTCACACTTTCCAGTGCATGCCCAGACTTGCAAATCTACCCCTAAGACTTGCCTACATGCCCCTTCGATTTGCCAATCCATCCTAGTCCTGCTAATATGCCCTTCAGGCTTGCCAATGAATCCTCAGACTTGCCACTGCAGCCTCAGACTGGCCAACATGCTCTGCCTCCAGAGTTTCCAATGCATTCCTAGACTTTCCAGTATGCCCCTCAGACTTGTGAATATGCCCCCAGACTTGTCAATGCACCCACATACTTGCAATGCATCCGCAGACTTACCAATATGCCTCCAGCATCCAGTTCAGAGAGAAGGCTCTGAACTCTCTCCAAAGTATCTATATATTTCTGGAGATATGGTAAGGTTTCACCAGTGCATGTGCACTTCCTTCTTTGTACTGCTAATACTTCTCCCTTTATAACCAAGCATTGTTTTATACAGTAAATATCACAAACACAGTATTGTTTGCTCTTAATCTGTTTAATTCTATTAAAGCAGGTCATAATTAATTTTTAATGCTCTGCATTTTCAATGAAATAATATTTAGGTGATGGGAACAATATTTAGGGGATGGGCTTTCTGTAATATTTTTTAAATCTATATTTGTGATTTCACAAATATAAACGTCTTGTGTTGCTACTAATGCTTTATGCTTGCAGTTTTGATTTGTCCTTGAACAAAAGCTTGGGTTTTCTTTTCATGTGTTTTACAAATCTTGTACAGTTTGCATTTAGTAAGAATATTAATTTGTGAAGAGGTGGATTTTAATATGAATGCATTGGCTGAGTGTTCTACATGGGAACAAATCTTTTAAAAATACCTTTGTTGTACGAACTCATCATCCATCTTAGAAACCGTAATCCATTTTATGAATAAGTAATTTATAATATCAAAGCATGTTGGCTTAATGTTGAATAATGAACTGTTTTGTCAAACTTTACCTTGGGATTAAACTGTTTACATGAGCAGTAGTGAGAGTGATTACTTGGACACACAAAAATTCATACATACATAGCCAAGATGTCAAGCGCTGTACAAATGTATATTTAATAGCGAAAGCAAATTCATCATGACAAAAATGATTTACATAGATTTTGTTAAAAGTTAAGCATGTGTTTCTCTAGTGTACTCATTTTTGCCAGCTTTATCCAGGAAGTGAACAACAGAAAAACCTTTTCTACATACATGCATTTAAAATGTAAGCGTCTCCGTTATCTAAATTATTTGCCTATCTAAATTAATTACATATAAATCAGAGTAATTTAATGTATACTTCTAATAGATAGTTAACATTTCTGTACATAATAATTTATAAAAAATGTAAGTGGACTGACCGTTTAAAGATGTGATATGTTTTTCAGTGTTGTTATCATGGATTTCGATAAGAATTTGTAAACTAAGGTCCTGTGCTAAAAGCAGCCAACTATAACCTGGAATTAAGCCAAGATTTGCTTGATGATGCAAAGTGATTATTGTTTATTGTTAATACTATTTGTTAACATTATGCTGGCGTTTTCCTGTTTAGTTTTACATATTTATTTCGCACTACAGTACTTGAATGATACCCTTAGTCAATAGCTTATACAGTTGTTTTTAGAACATTTAAGTAATATTTATGATAAAAAGTAACTGAAACAATTGTTACGAAATGGTTATATATATATATATATTACAATAAAAACACTCAGTAACACAAATACACAGACTTGTAAATCCCTTTACTCATCCTCAGGTGCTTTAATATCAGATATAATTTCATGAATTAATATTACTGTACAATCCATAAAATATTTAATACATGTTTAGGTCGGTCAAAGTGCCATTTAATCCCAGATTTCTATGTTCTCTATCTTCTCAATCAATTCCCCATATTTGTTGGCTTTTTTATCAGCCTTCTTGCTCATCCATTTTAGGCCCTGCTCCATTTTTAATTGAGATATCAATTGGTTCTTTAGCTTTACCCCTGATATTTGTTTTGGGAGTTTCCAATTTCTGACAATTAGTATTTTTATTGCTGTCGCTACTTGAATCGTTAACAGTTTGGAATCCCTTTCTGGTCCTTCTGGAAATAGATGTAGTAAAATGATTTCCGGCTGTAATTTGACATTGGGAATTTCTAGTAAATGACCAATTTTACTTATCATTTGCCAAAGATTTTTTAAACTCTCACACTCCCACCATGTGTGTATGAAATTCCCCTTTTCTTTGTTACATCGCAAGCATATATCGCTTGTTAATGCATTTTTTTTTTTAAATCTCACTGGAACCAGATACCAATGATTTATTACTTTAAATTGATTTTCTATAATTGCTATATTATGGAGGATTTTCATTGTCAATTTTATTTCCAATCAATCAGCCAATCAATCAGCCAATCAATACTATGGACTGGAACTTTCAGCATAAACGACCACTTTGTTATTATTGGAATTAATTCCTCCTCTCCACTCATTCTTATTATTTTTGTGGTCTTTGATAGTATCTTCTCCACTGTATCTCCCAAATAGATCATCGACATGTTATGTGTCATTATTTTCTCTTCTTTAGGTTTGGTATCCATCAGAGGCTCGTAATTCTTAAATAATTAATTATTTCTGCTCTCAATAACTTAAATTGAGATATGATTTGATCAAAGGATTTGATTTTCCCATTATCCATAATATTATTTATATACTGTATTCCTGATTTTTTCCATTTATCTAAATCTATATCTTGTATTTTTTATTCAATAATTTATAAACCTATGGTAGGTAGTATCTTATTATCAAACCCTAGTTTTTTCTTTATTCTTTTCCAGGCTGCAAACATGTCCTCCACCACTGTTGATCCCTCGGCTCTGCACTGCCTTCCCCCTACCACTCCACAACTCCACACATGTAAATATAGTTTAGAATTTTTTGTCATATATCTCTCTAATTTATACCATGGTTGTGTCTGCGCCAATCTGTTTTGAATATTATATATATGAGGCATAATTGTTGCTTCATACAGATATTTAATTGAGGGCAATCCCAATCCTCCCTTATCTATTTTTTTTGTAAGTTGCTTTATACTTATAGATGTTTTTTTTTTTATCTCTGCTTATATATTTGTTGATTGCACTCTGTACCATTCTCAACCATCTATTGGATATTCTGAATGGAAAGTGTCAAAATAAATATGTCCACTTAGGTATAATATATGCTTTTACGGTATTTAATCTACCAAGCCAGGATAATTCAATGCTGGCCTAGTTTTTCAATAAGAAATAGGTTTCTTTAAGTAATAACAAAAAATTCTTTCCATCATGTTCTCTATTTTTGCTGTTATTTTTAAACCCAAATAATTAAGTTCCTGGGGTTCACACTTGAAGTCACTTTGTATTCTATCCCTATTCTTTTTTCCTACATTAATTGGCATTTTTCGATGTTTAATTTATAATTTGAAAATTTATCAAATCGTTGTATACTTAACATCAACTCTTTGATTGAATCTTCTGGCTCTGTTAGAGTGATCAATACATCATCTGCATATAATTGTAGTTTAAGCTCTTCTTGTTCAAATGTGAATCCCTTTATTTTCGCATTATTCCTAATGTCTGATGCCAATATTTCCATCGTCAAGTATAGAAGGGGAGATAAGGGGCAGCCCTGTCAGATCCCATTTTCTAATTTAAACTAGTTTGCTCGAATATTCTGGCCTGTTGCTCTGGCCATTGGGCAAGAATATAATGCTTTAATTGCTGTCAGGAATCTTCCTTCTAGTCCATATGCGCAGAGAGCCTGAAACATGAATTCCCAGTCCACCCTAGCGAATGCATTTTCCGCATCTAATGTGATTGCCACAAGTGATATTTTTTCTCTTTCGGCTATATCCAGAATGTCTATTATCTGTAGAGATGTCCCGAATAGTTCGCCGGCGAATAGTTCCCGGCGAACATAGCTTGTTCGCGTTCGCTGCGGCGGGCGAACAATTGCGATGTTCGGTCCGCCCCCTATTCGTCATCATTGAGTAAACTTTGACCCTGTACCTCACAGTCAGCAGACACATTCCAGCCAATCAGCAGCAGACCCTCCCTCCCAGACCCTCCCACCTCCTGGACAGCATCAATTTTAGATTCATTTGGAAGCTGCATTCTTAGTGAGAGGAGGGACAGTGTAGCTGCTGCTGATTTAATAGGGAAATCGATAGCTAGGCTAGTGTATTCAGTGTCCACTACAGTCCTGAAGGACTCATCTGATCTCTGCTGTAAGGACAGCACCCCAAAAAGCCCTTTTTAGGGCTAGAACATAAGTCTGCTTTTTTTTTTCCTGTTTAATCTAATTGCAGTTGCCTGCCTGCCAGCGTGTGTGTCAGGCTCACAACGTATACTGTGCCCACTTGCCCAGTGCCACCACTCATATCTGGTGTCACAATAGTTTGCATTTAAAAAAAAAAAACTTTTTTGACTGTAATATAATAGCAGTCAGTTTCCTTCACACGTGTGCGTTTCAGGGCCTGCCAGGGCACAGTGTCACACCAGTGCAACTCATATCTGGTGTAACAGTAGTGTACATTAAAAAAAAATAGAAATTTGACTGTGAAATAATAGCAGTCAGTTTCCTTCACACGTGTGCGTTTCAGGGCCTGCCAGGGCACAGTGTCACACCAGTGCAACTCATATCTGGTGTAACAGTAGTGTACATTTAAAAAAAACTTTTTTGACTGTGAAATAATAGCAGTCAGTTTCCTTCACGCGTGTAGGGTTGCCACCTTTTCCTAAAAAAAATACCGGCCATAGATGTGGGTGGGGCCACAAAGGGGCGGGGCCCCAACATGCACACAGTGACAGGCACACGCACACACAGTGACAGTTTCACAGTGACACACACACAGTGACAGCAGCGCACGCAGACACACAGTGACAGCTGCACACGCATACACAGTGACAGTAGCACACGCATACACAAAGTGACAGCAGCACACGCATACACACAGTGACAGCAGCACACGCATACACACAGTGACAGAAGCAGCACACGCATAGACACAGTGACAGCAGCACACGCATAGACACAGTGACAGCAGCACATGCATAGACACAGTGACAGCAGCACACGCATAGACACAGTGACAGCAGCACACGCATAGACACAGTGACAGCAGCACACGCATAGACACAGTGACAGCAGCACATGCATACACACAGTGACAGCAGCACATACGCTCCGTGACAGCAGCACATAAATACACACAGTAACAGCAGCACATACGCTCAGTGACAGCAGCACATACATACACACAGTAACAGCATCACGTACGCTCAGTGACAGCAGCACATACAAACACACAGTGACAGCAGCACATACATACACACAGTGACAGCAGCACATACATACACACAGTGACAGCAGCACATACATACGCTCAGTGACAGCAGCACATACATATGCTCAGTGACAGCAGCACATACATACGCACAGTGACAGCAGCACATACATCCACACAGTAACACATGCACATACACTCAGTGACAGCAGCACATACATACACACAGTAACACTAGCACATACACTCAGTGACAGCAGCACATACATCAGGGGCGGATCCAGAGTCTGATCTCGGGAGGGGCACATGTCCGCCTGTCTTTTCCTCTCTCCCTTGTCCGTCTGTCTTATCCTCTCTCCCATGTCCGTCTGTCTTATCCTCTCTCCCATGTCCGTCTGTCTTTTCCTCTCTCTCCTGTCCTTCTGTCACGCTCCTCTCCCTTCCCATGTCTGTCGCACTCCTCTCACTCCCCGTGTCCCTCTGTCTCTCTTCCTTCCATGCCCGTTTCTCTCCTCTTCCTTCCCATATCCGTCTATGTATCCTCTTCTTTCCCATGTCCATCTGTCTCTCTCATTTCCCATCTCTCTGTCTCTCCTCTCCCATCCCATGTCTGTCTGTCTCTCCTCTACCATCCCATTTATGTCTCTCTCTTCTCCCTTCCTATGTATGTCTCTCTCCTCTCCCTTCCCATGTCTGTTTGTCTCCTCTCCCCTTCCCATATCTGTCTGTCTCTCCACTGCCATCCCATGTTTGTCTGTCTCTCCTCTGCCATCCCATATTTGTCTGTCTCTCCTCTGCGAACCCATGTCTGTCTGTCTCTCCTCTGCCATCCCATTTATGTCTCTCTCTTCTCCCTTCCCATGTATGGCTCTCTCAGCCAATTTGCCCAATAATATGCCAGTGTTAGTTGCCATTTAATATGCCCCAGCCAATTTGCCCAATAATATTCCAGTGTTATTTGCCATTTAATATGCCCCAGCCAATTTGCCCAATAATATTCTAGTGTTATTTTCCATTTAATATGCCCTTGCCAATTTGCCCAGTAATATGCCAGTGTTATTTGCCATTTTATATGCCCCAGCCAATTTGCCCAGTAATATGCCAGTTATTTGCCATTTAATATCCCCTGCCAATTTGCCCAGTAATATGCCAGTTATTTGCCATTTTATATGCCCCAGGCAATTTGCCCAGTAATATGCCAGTTATTTGCCATTTTATATGCCCCAGCCAATTTGCCCAGTAATATGCCAGTTATTTGCCATTTTATATGCCCCAGCCAATTTGCCCAGTAATATGCCAGTGTTAGTTGCCATTAATATTCCCCAGCTAATTTGCCCAATAATATGTCAGTGTTTCCTATCATTAATAAGCCCCTGCCTCTTTCCCCAGTACATTCCCCCCCCATCTCCCCAGCACTTACCTCTCCCTGGTGGCTAGTGACAGGCAGCATGGTCTTCTCCATGCTGCCTGTTCGTCTCACAGATGGTTGTGCCGACAGGTCACGTGACCCGGCGCGCGTATGACGTCAGCGCGCCGGTCACGTGACCTGTCGGCACTTCCGTGTCGGCACACTGCACGGGGAGCCGAACAGGCAGCACGGAGGTTTCTCTGTGCTGCCTGTTCGGCTCCCCGTGCAGCCTGCCGGCAGGCAGAGAAGGTGAGGGGGATCTTCCGATCCCTTCTCACCTCAGTCTCTGCCTGCAAGCGCGTTTTTATTTTTAAAGTGTCTTTTTTTTTTTTTCCTCTCTTCCCGGGGTGGGGGGGGGGGGGCAATTGCACCGTTGCCCCCCCCCTGGATCCGCCACTGACATACATACACACAGTAACACTAGCACATACACTCAGTGACAGCACCACATACATACACACAGTAACAGCATCACATACGCTCAGTGACAGCAGCACATACATACACACAGTGACAGCAGCACACGCATACACACAGTGACAGCAGCACATGCATACACACAGTGACAGCAGCACATACATACACACAGTGACAGCAGCACATACGCTCCGTGACAGCAGCACATACATACACACAGTAACAGCAGCACATACGCTCCGTGACAGCAGCACATACATACACACAGTAACAGCATCACATACGCTCAGTTACAGCAGCACATACAAACACACAGTGACAGCAGCACATACATACACACAGTGACAGCAGCACATACATACACACAGTGACAGCAGCACATACATATGCTCAGTGACAGCAGCACATACATACACACAGTGACAGCAGCACATACATACACACAGTGACAGCAGCACATACATCCACACAGTAACACTAGCACATACACTCAGTGACAGCAGCACATACATACACACAGTAACACTAGCACATACGCTCAGTGACAGCAGCACATACATACACACAGTGACAGCAGCACATACATACACACAGTGACAGCAGCACATACATACGCTCAGTGACAGCAGCACATACATATGCTCAGTGAGAGCAGCACATACATATGCTCAGTGAGAGCAGCACATACATACACACAGTGACATCAGCACATACATACACACAGTGACAGCAGCACATACATCCACACAGTAACACTTGCACATACACTCAGTGACAGCAGCACATACAAACACACAGTAACACTAGCACATACACTGTGACAGTAGCACATACATACACACAGTAACACTAGCACATACACTCAGTGACAGCAGCACATACATACACACAGTAACACTAGCACATACACTCAGTGACAGCAGCACATACATACACACAGTTACTGCAGCACATACATACACACAGTGACAGCAGCACATACACTCAGTGACATTCTCTTTCTCACACACACACACACACACAAACCAGTAAGGCTTTTAGAGGCAACAAATAAATTAAATAAATAAATTTTAAAAAACGGACTCTTCTCTTAATGTGTCCCTCCCTCCCTTCTGTATTACCTGCTTGCAGGGGAGGGGGGACATTCCTGCTGCCTGGTATCTGTGCACTCCTTGCATCCCTCCTACTGGATCCCAAGATAGCACACTGATGAGCGATGCACAAGGGGGCGGAGCTTCTGGTCTGTGCTCCTTACACAGACTTCCCCCTTGTGCCGGAGAAACTAAATCAGCAAGGGGACCATGTGGATTAATACCGGGCACCAGGTCTAATTTCCTGATGCCATGGCAACCTGGTGCCCGGGATTTATCTTGCCCTGCTTGCTGATCACCTCTCCCTGGTGCCTGCAAAACAAATACTGGTCTTAACATGACCGGTATTTCAGTTTTACCGGCACCGGCTCCTGCCTCTCAAATTACCGGCCGGGTGGCAACCCTACACTCGTGTGCGTTTCAGGGCCTGCCAGGGCACAGTGTCACACCAGTGCAACTCATATCTGGTGTAACAGTAGTGCACATTTTTTAAAAAATACAATTTTGACTGTAATAGATTGAATAGCAGTTAGTTGTCTGCAAGCGTGTGTGTCAGGCCTACAGCGTCTACTTCTGCCAGTGCACAGTGCCACTCATATCTGTTGTCACAGTAGCTTGCACGCATAGTACCACTAATTGAAAAAAAATGACAGGCAGAGGCAAGGGGGCAGGGGCATGGTCGTGGTGCTGTGATTCCCTTTGGCCCTAGAATAATGCCCAGTGTTCAGAGGCCACGTACCCTGAACTCGAAAAGTTCTGAGGACATAGTTGACTGGCTAACACAGGACACACAATCTTCTACAGCTTCCGCTCGGAACCTTGATGCACCATCCTCCTCCAGCTTAGCTTCGGGCACCTCTCAAGTTACCACTCGCCCGCCTGCCGCCACCACCAACACTAGCACCACAGCCGTTTCACTTGATCTGTCAGGAGTTATTTACACATCAGTTGGAAGAAATGAGTGATGCGCAACCATTATTGTCAGAGGATGTAGATAACAGGAATATGTCTCAGTCAGGCAGCATTACACACATGGACGTACGGTGTGATGATGATGATGTTGTACCCGCTGCTGCTTCCTTTGCTGAGTTGTCAGATACAAGTGAAGCGGTTGATGATGATGATGCGTCCGTGGATGTCACGTGGGTGCCCGCTAGAAGAGAAGAAGAACAGGGGGAAAGTTCAGATGGGGAGACAGAGAGGAGGAGGAGACGGGTTGGAAGCAGGGGGAGGTCGTCGCAAGGAGCTAGTGGCACAGTCAGACAGCATGCATCGGCACCCGGGGTCAGCCAGACAGCACACCAATCAACGCATGCTGTTGCCACCACCAGAATTCTGTTGCCACCACCAGAATGCCGTCATTGCAGAGCTCAGCAGTGTGGCATTTTTTGTGTGTGTCTGCCTCTGACAACAGCGATGCCATTTGCAACCTGTGCCAAAAGAAACTGAGTCGTGGGAAGTCCAACACCCACCTAGGTACAACTACTTTGCGAAGGCACATGATCGCACATCACAAACGCCTATGGGATCAACACATGAGTACAAGCAGCACACAAACTCAAAGCCGTCATCCTCCTCCTGGTCCAGCATCTTCAGCCACGTCAACCACTTCTGTCCTCCTTGCCCCCTCTCAACCATCCGCCACTCCGTCTCTCGCCTTGAGCAGTTCCTGCTCATCTGCCCTCAGTCAGGTGTCTGTCAAGGACATGTTTGAGCCTAAGAAGCCAATGTCACAAAGTCACCCCCTTGCCCGGCATCTGACAGCTGGCTTGTCTGAACTCTTAGCCAGCCAGCTTTTACCATACAAGCTGGCGGAGTCTGAGGCGTTCCAAAAATTTGTATCTATTGGGACACCGCAGTGGAAGGTACCTGGCCGAAATTTCTTTGCACAACAGGCAATCCCCAACCTGTACTCGATTGTGCTAAAGGAAGTAATGGCATGTCTGGCACACAGTGTTGGGGCAAGGGTCCATCTGACCACTGATACCTGGTCTGCAAAGCATGGTCAGGGCAGGTATATCACCTACACTGCGCATTGGGTAAACCTTCTGACGGCTGCCAAGCATGGAATGCGTGGCTCTGCAGAGGAGTTGGTGACACCGCCACGACTTGCAGGCAGGCCTGCTGCCACCTCCTCTACTCCTCCTAATCCATCCTCTTCCATAACCTCCTCGGCTGAGTCCTCTTCTGCTGCTGCGTCTTGCTCCACATCAACGGCACCCCCCCAGCTCCCCAGGTACTATTCCACATCCCTGATACGGCAGTGTCATGCCATCTTGGGGTTGACTTGCCTGAAAGCAGAGTCACACCGGACCAGCACTCCTGTCCGCCCTGAACGCACAGGTGGATCAGTGGCTGACTCCGCACCAACTGGAGATCGGCAAAGTGGTTTGTGACAACGGAAGAAATTTGTTGGCTGCATTGAATTTGGGCAAGTTGACACATGTGCCGTGCATGGCACATGTGTGTAATCTGATCGTACAACGCTTTGTGCATAAGTACCCAGGCTTACAGGAAATCCTGAAGCAGGCCAGGAAGTTGTGTGGCCATTTCAGGCGTTCCTACACGGCCATGGCGCACTTTTCAGATATCCAGCGGCGAAACAACATTCCAGTGAGGCGCTTGATTTGCGACAGCCCGACACATAGGAATTCAACACTCCTAATGTTCGACCGCCTGCTCCAACAAGAAAAAGCCGTTAACGACTATTTGTATGACCGGGGTGCTAGGACAGCCTCTGCGGAGCTGGGAATTTTTTTGCCACGTTACTGGACGCTCATGTGCAATGCCTGTAGGCTCATGCGTCTTTTTGAGGAGGTGACAAACCTAGTCAGTCACACCGAAGGCACCATCAGCGACATCATACCATTTGTTTTCTTCCTGGAACGTGCCCTGCGAAGAGTGCTGGATCAGGCCGTAGATGAGCGTGAAGAGGAAGAGTTGTGGTCACCATCACCACCAGAAAAAGCCTTATCAGCATCGCTTGCTGGACCTGCGGCAATCCTGGAAGAGGATTGTGAGGAAGAGTAGTCAGAGGAGGAATGTGGCTTTGAGGAGGAGGAGGAAGACCAACCACAACAGGCATCCCAGGGTGCTCGTTGTCACCTATCTGGTACCCGTGGTGTTGTACGTGGCTGGGGGGAAGAACATACCTTCAGTGAGATCACTGAGGACGAGGAACGGGACATGAGTAGCTCGGCATCCAACCTTGTGCAAAAGGGGTCTTTCATGCTGTCGTGCCTGTTGAGTCACCCTCGTATAAAAAGACTGAAGGAGAACGACCTGTACTGGGTGTCCACGCTACTAGACCCCCGGTATAAGCAGAAAGTGCCTGAAATGTTACCGAATTACCGCAAGTCGGAAAGGATGCAGCAGTTCCAAAATAAATTAAAAGTATGCTTTACACAGCGTATAAGGGTGATGTCACAGCACAACGGGAATCTAACAGAAAGTAATCTTCCTCCTCCCACGACCACGCCGGCAAGGACAGGAAGTTTTACAGACGTGTTGTTGATGGAGGACATGCGGAGCTTTTTAAGTCCTACACATCGCCACAGCCCTTCGGGGTCCACCCTCAGAGAACGACTCGACCGACAGGTAGCAGACTACCTCGCCTTAACTGCAGATATCGACACTCTGAGGAGCAATGAACCCCTTGACTACTGGGTGTGCAGGCTTGACAGTGGCCTGAGCTATCCCAATTTGCGATAGAACTTCTGGCCTGCCCTGCTTCAAGTGTCCTGTCAGAAAGGACCTTCAGTGCAGCAGGAATTATTGTCACTGAGAAGAGAAGTCGCCTAGGTCAAAAAAGTCTAGATTACCTCACCTTTATTAAGATGAATGAGGGATGGATCCCGAAGGGACTGACAGTGGGCGATACATTCGACTAAAAAAGGCCTGATGAGGGGGACGTAACAGGGATTAAACTGATAAGAATAGTACTACTTAACACACCACTCCTATCTGGTGGCACATTAGATTGCACTTGCAGTGCCCCAAATTTGAAGGACCGACCAAGCATCTTTTTCCATCTCCCGGTTCCTAAAATCGATGCCATATACACGTCCCCTGATAGGGGACGTAACAGGGATTAAACTGATAGGAATAGTACTACTTAACACACCTTATAATAACGCAGAGAGAGGCAACGCAGAGAGAGGAGTCTGAAGAAGAGGAGTCAGAGGAGGAAGGTGGCTTTGAGGAGGTGGAAGACCAAACACAGCAGGCGTCCCAGGGGGCTTGTTGTCACCTTTTGGGGACCCTTGGGGTTGTACGTGGCTGGGTGGAGGAAGAGACCTTCAATGACATCAGTGAGGACAAGGAACGGGACATGGCTAGCTTGGTATCCAACCTTGTGCAAATGGGGAGTTTGCGGTTGTGCAAATGGACTGTTTGCGGTTGTTTGCGGTGCGTTAAACGGGGAGTTTGGTCTGTCACTGTGAAGCGGGTGTAACCCTTACACTACCTGATCGATACAACATCATACCTGATGTTTTAAAGCACATTATTCCAAACAATTTAGGAATGTTAGGTGATTTATGCCCTTTATGGATTAAAACCAGACTCTGCATCAACTATGTAATTTTCCATGGGAGTTTTGCCATGGATCCCCCTCCGGCATGCCACAGTCCAGGTGTTAGTCCCATTGAAACAACTTTTCCATCACTATTGTGGCCAGAAAGAGTCCCTGTGGGTTTTAAAATTCGCCTGCCTATTGAAGTCTATGACGTTTCGCCCGGTTCGCCCGTTCGCCAACATTTGCGGAAATTTGCGTTCTCTGTTCGCGAACGGAAAATTTGATGTTCGCAACATCTCTAATTATCTTTCTTAAGTTGTCATAGGCCAATCTACCTGGAGCAAATCCATGGCACTTTTATATTGTAGAATGACTGTGCCTTAGTGCACAAAGCAATGTCCATAAACACACAATTGGATCAGTTTGGTGTGGAAGAACTTGACTTTCCAATACAGAGCCCTGACCTCATCTCCATCAAACACCTTTGGGATAAACTGGAATGAAGATTGTGATCCAGGATTTTTCATTTAAAAATCAGTGTGCAACCTCACAAATGCTCTACTGAATGAATGAGCAAACAATCCGACAGAAACTCTGTAAACATTTAGTGGAAAGCCTTGCCAGAACGTACGTCTCCAACGTACCAGCTGCTAACACAATGTAACACAAATAACATCAAATGCCCACATGCCCACACCAAAGTAGTAGAAAATCACACTCACATGGCACCAGATATCATTACCCTGGAGAGGGTATACTGGTACCCATGGAAACTGATCATCAATCTCACCACACTATTGTATAAAATAGAGTACACATAACACACAAAGCAAAGCTCCCCCACAGCCTGGTTCACTATCTATACCCTATATCTGAGCCACTTCTACTCACACTAATTATTCTATATGATGTGGTGTTTACCCATTGTTATGGGGATCGCACATGTGTAAAAAACAGCACTTATTCTTGTAACAAAGAGTACCTAAAAACAATCTGCCTAAGCATTGCCTGGATCTCACTATTTTTATATGCACATAATCACCCACCCTCAGAGTGATGTGTGGACAATATCTATGGGTCACATGAACAAAAGGAATATCTTTACTCAGACTCCATCCTAGGTTCTTAATACCCCAAAAAACTTAACTTTCTATACACTGATGTCAAGCACATAATGTATACACCTCCACCACCAAGTAAAATAAGGAACAGTTGAGATATCCTATCAAGTTCCTATAATGTAACTTTAAAACTGCCTCCTAGGGACCTGAGCTACATGCTGAAGTTATCCACCCAACCTAATTGATAATGTTTAAGATTTGCTATCAGAGACCAATGCTGCACAACTCATTCACTAGATACTAAAAATATCAGCTATTCATTTAAGCTTCGAGGTTCTACCATGTCTAAGATATAAATCCCCCGACCCTCACATTGTAAAAGCAACCTTGCTCTATCTCCACCCCGTGTTATAGGTGGTGCATGATCTATAGCAATAAATCTTAATTGTGCAAGGGAGTGTTGTTGCTGCAAAAAATGTTTGGCTACAGGTTTATCAGGAGATGTGTCATGGTAAGGTGACCCCTGACATCACCTTACCATGTCTTGCAGACATATGACAACCTGCATGGGCAAGTAAGCAAATATATGACATATTCAGTTGTGCAGGTATTCCTGTGTTTAATCTTGTATCTATGTCCTGTTTGGTGATAGCAAAAATAAGTCCCAGAGGCCATATGGGAAAATGTTACATAGTTTAGCCATCAGTAGCAACCTGGCTTCTGAAACTGTTATCCCCAATTATGCTCCAATTTTATGTAATGACCTTTTTCACAAAGGCAGTGGCCATATGGAAGCAAGTGGGGAACACCACTATATTTTCTTGCTGAGAAATGGTTGTGTTCTCTGGACCATTTATCGCTTTATGCACAGCTGATTGTATCAAGTGCAGATGACAGCCTCTCTCTCTGAACCCGGTGGCCACCTGAAGTCATTCAGAATCACTCATAATAATTGTGAGCATGGGGAGGACTTGATCATTGCTGCAGGATGAAAACTATTGGTGCGCAAAAGAGTGCTTCTGCCTGTACTTTTACCGGTAATGAGTATATAAAGGTGTTTCAACAGTCCTAAATATTTCCACATCCAGAAACTGTATTTTTTACTTGACACTTGGCACTGATATGATGTGTTTGGTTTTTGCCAAATGTGGTACTGTGCATTATGGCTAAACATCTCCACTTTGGTCTCATCTTTCCAAAGTACATTGTTCCAGAAGTCTTGTGGTATATTCAGATGCAACTTTGCAAACCTAAACTGTCCTGCCATGTTCTTTTTAGTGAGACAAGTCTTTCTCCTGGCAACCCTTCCAAACAAACATTACTTGTTCAGTCTTTTCCTAATTGTACTGTAATGAATTTTAACATTCAACATACTAACTGAGGCTAATAGAGTCTGAGATGTATCTCTTGGCTTTTTTGCAGTCTCTCTGAGCATTGTACAGTCTGACCTTGGGGTGAATTTGTTGGGACATCCACTCCTGTGAAGACTGTCTTGAATGTTTTTCACCTTTCAATAATGTATATCACTGTTGAATGACTGACTTTAAATTGATTGAAAACCTTTCCCAGTTTGATGTGCAGCAAACATTTCTTCTCTAATATCATTGTGGAGCTCCCAATTTAAAAAAAACGAATTGTTAAGCAGATTATAATGGAAAAGGGAGCAAGTTACATAGGAAATATATCAAACGCAATGTTTGGCCATTATGTCATGTTCAAGGCAATACTGGGGGTACACTGGGTTGAGATTGGGGCAAGTCTATAGTAACAACTAGCTGTAATCCTTTCATCTCTTCCCTCTCGGCATGGATGGAAAATTGTGGTTTTGGTGTGTATGTATTTTGTGATTCACTTAACGATAATTATTTAATAGGTGTATTAAAAAAGAAAAAGTACAATAACAAAATATAATATAATCATTATTTTAGGCAGTTCCTATCTACTAGCAGGGAAAAGAAAAATGTCGGTGCGCTAATCTAGTCACAGGCTTAAATAATATAAATGTATTAAATGATGCTAACCAAACAGGTGTGAGCATGCTGCAAATACAGTGTGATTGGCTGTACAATGTATACAAAAAAACAAAAAATGTCTGCGCTTCTCCCCCTAATAAAGTTAGCAACAAATATATAAATATAATATAAATGAGAGGTTTTGGTTATATGAATTGGCCAAAGCATAATTAAGCTCACTAGACATGTCAAGGCACACTCTCAATACGGTGAGAACCTACTCTCACCTCCTATCTAGTGGGCACACAAAGCAGTTTATACTGCTACCAAAACCTTTTTAATGTGTTGGAAGAGGTGAAATTAAACCTCCTCCCAATTTACCCTTCTCAACCTAATAAAGTTGGCAACACATATATAAATATAATATAAATGAGAGGTTTTGGTTACATGGGTTTTGGTAAGCATCATTTTATACATTTATATTATTCCAGCCTGTGACTAGCTTAGCGCACAGACATTTTTCTTTTCCCTGCTTGCACATATTTGAGGTTGTTGGCTTCTCATTGTCTGGTTGCAGCTTGACGTGGTGGGTGAGCTTAATTATGCTTTGGCCAAATCATATAACCAAAACCTCTCATTTATATTATATTTATATATTTGTTGCCAACTTTATTAGGGGGAGAAGCGCAGACATTTTTTGTTTTTTTGTATACATAGTATACTATCTACTGTTTACAACGCTACGTAAGATAAGTGTTGAGGGAAGGTGAGAAGGTAAATAACAACTCAATCAATATTAGACATAAACAATAATGTTAAAATCAAAAATATTATGCAACATGTGAATTGATTCTATTCATATTATTGATTCCTTTTAACAACGTTTACTTTATTAAATTAGTCTGTACTTATCTTTTGAACACTACTTTATCAAACAATTATAAAATGATTTGGGAGACAGTCATGGTTCTAAAAAACATAATTGCTGTTCTCAGATAAGGATAAACATTCCACGAGTGTAGCTAATTTACACTGGAATGAAACGTTATATGAATGTTGAGGACAGTATTAATAGAAATACATTGAATATTAAGGGAGTTTGAAAAATGCATAATGACAGTCTATGTACCATTGCATATTTCATAAAGAAAACAATAACAAATTAGATTAGATTCAGTGAACACAGAACGAGCACTGTTCTAGAACTGATGTGAAGTAAACCAATAAAACATTTGAATTCAGCCTAAGGCCATTCATAAAAATACGTCCTAAAGACCTTTTGATGCA
Organism: Pelodytes ibericus; assembly: GCA_036172795.1. NCBI lineage: Eukaryota > Metazoa > Chordata > Amphibia > Anura > Pelodytidae > Pelodytes > Pelodytes ibericus. Next base: position 49,573,294 of record CM069858.1, on the reverse strand, counting down.
CTCAAGCAGAATGAAAGTTACAAATGCAATTGCTTAATTTTAACTGCCTCAAGAAAAGACAATATTTAATTCCTACACATTGCAGAATTGGAATACAAAAGTAAATCAGACATGAATTTTTATGCTATATGTCTTCTGTGTGCTGAAGAAAAAGTCAGCTCAATTCAAATGAATGAACTTAATATCATCTGCATTGCAAGCATGATGCCTTCCTCATTTATATATATATTTCTATTATACAACATATCTGTTTTCTTTACCAATATGAAACTAAATGATCAGAGAAGCACACCAAAATAATATTAATAATAGCAAACAGGTGCATTACCCCAAGGGGAGTCCACACAGCACCCCCAATAATAGTATGTACAAAAAAGAGGTAGGAGGACCACGGTGGTCTCCTTGATAAAGGCTATTTAGCCGAAAAGTTGGTGACCTCCGTTTTCTTGCGCAGTGTGTCCCTCCTGTCCTTTCTTTTTTCTTTTTTCATTAGATTATCTTAACTTGTGATATTAACTATACATTGTATATGTAAGTATTTGCTATTTTTGTTTATTTTTGCTCATGTAATGCATAATATAGAGTATATTTTTTTTATATAATTATCTTTCTAATAAACTTTTGTAATTTCATAACATTATAGTTCTGGTTTCTCTGTCCTCCTCCTACCTATTTTTTTCTTTACCAATATGTGCAGAATGGAATTTCTGTAGATTCCACATTTATTTATTTTTACCCATGATTTAATCTGCATAATATAGTAATACATATGAAATTAACAATTTTTTTTTATTTATTTTTTTACTTTTGTACTATAACATTGTGCACACATTTACTGCAACATTATAATACCCTAAACAACATTAAAGGTGATACTCGAAAAATTAGAATAGTGTGCAAAAGTTCATTTATTTCAGTAATGCAACGTAAAAGGGGAAACTAATATATGAGATAGACTCATTACATGCAAAGCAAGATAGTTCAAGCCGTGGTTTGTCATAAGTGTGATTATTATGGCTTACAGCTCATGAAAACCACAAATCCACAATCTCAGTAAATTCGAATATTGTGAAAAGGTGTAATATTCTAGGCTCACAGTGTCCCACTAAGTAAGCCATAACACCTGCAAAGGGTTTCTGAGCCTTTAAATGGTCTCTCAGTCTGGTTCAGTAGGAATCACAATCATGGGGAAGACTGCTGACCTGACAGTTGTGCAGAAAGCCATCATTGAGACCCTCAATAAGGAGGGAAAGCCTCAAAAGGTAATTGCGAAGGAAGTTGGATGTTCCCAAAGTGCTGTATCAAATATATATATATATATATATATATATATATATATATATATATATATACACACACACATACACATACAATGTGCAATCGATATTGCACTCAGCCCAACAGTTACAAAAGCTTTTATGCCCGGGTGCTGTGTTGCTCCATACACAATATCCACAAAAAAATCACCCACTAATGGGGACTGATATCAAAATGTGGTCTATTTAATGACTCTTCAGGTCACATGAGTATAATCAACGTTTTGGCAACATAAACAATAGAAATCCAATTCTGAAAAATGGCATAAGAGCAGACTCACAATTATTAATTCCCCGATGTTTCAGCTATGAGGCATTTCACAAGGGTGATTCACCTTAGGTAGATATGTGTGCGCCTTAATATGTATCTTGAAAATGTATCTTGAAACACCCTCAATATGAGTAAATACATTCAATGTAACACTGCCCCCCCCCCCCCCCAAAAAAAAAGACAAAAGGGATAGGGGACAAGCAAGAGGGGGAAATACAAGACAAACAACAATGCTACAGATTTCAACAGGTAGTTCCCTTTACATTAACAAAGAATGACTAGATAATGTAATAAATAATAAATAATAATAATAAACTGAAGGGAGAACTGGATGAATGGATAAGGGCTCTAAGTACAACCAACAAGACAACACACTGTTTGAATTTAGTAGAGACACAATATAAAATTATGAACAGATGGTATTTGGTACCAAGCAGACTGGCCAGGTTTTTCCCCGGAGCAACATCACAATGCTGGAGAGAAGGCATGCAGACTGGGAGCTTTGGCCATATCTGGTGGCATTGTCCGCCACTACAGTTATTTTGGGAAATGATAAGAAAATGGATTAATCAAATATGTAATATAACATTTTTGCTAAAATCAGAGACATTATTATTACAATGATATGCCCACCAATGGCCACATAAGGAGAAGGAGCTCTGCTCATAGTGCATGTATTAATGGCAGCAAAATTGTTAGTAGCAAAAAAATGGAAATCAATTAACACGCCAACATGGCCAGAGGTTAAGGCACAGGCAATCTCTCAATTAAAAATGGAGAAAGGGATAGCATTACAATTCAATTTAAATGCTAAGATGGAGAAGAAATGGGAAAGAGGAATAACAAAATTGATGGAGGGAAATCCAACTAACATAAAATAGAGGAAAATGGAAAAAAAAAGGGAAAAGAAAAAGAAATGGGGGGGAAAACTGAACACCTGCCAAGGAAGAAATAGATCACTCTTGCCCACCTTACCCTTGAAGTCACATACATGGTGTAAATGTAATGTTGTTGTGTGTTATGTTTTGTTTTTTGTTTTTGTATATGGAAGATACGTTATGATATAAGCACTGAGCATCATTAATAGATGGTGAATGCTTCATGTTGTTTGTGTATATGTAAGGTTATGGAAAAATAAAAGAACACAATATTTAAAAAAAAATAAAAAAGAAGTGAGAACTATAGAAGACAAAAACAAATATTTTCATATGTAATATGATTGTAATAAAATATGCATTTAATATACATACAGTTTGTAAAAACAAATCAAAAATTAAATGTTCACATAGACATGGACAATTGGGGATTATTCTAGCTTTGGTGTAGAATTAATCTTAATTTTATTAAAGACAGGAGGCGAGTATTTGCATAACCTTCTTTACTTTTTAACCTCCAGAAGCAAAACAGTTAACAGTTATAGCTAAAAAAAACAATCAGAAAGCAGTAAAATAGCATATAAGGCAGCAGTAACAATCCTCTTCACTTCCTCTTTCTTTGATGTGCCGATCAGGATGACGAATCATAACCACATGGAAAAAACTAAATCCAGACCACACGAAACCAAACTGAGTGCGGACGATGATAGGTGTTGAAGCAGATCAAGCTAGGAAAAGAAGAGACATTGTGAAAGTAAACTGTTCATCATAACAATTTTATCAGAAAATCATCATCCTGGAATTACATGAGATAACCTCTGACACTATACATCCAGTACATAAAGGACATCACACATGATCACACAGGCTATAGATAAAGATGTGTGGTGAGAAAAAGGATGTGCAAAAATAGTGATATCTAAATAAATATATACTAATATATAAGGTGTCCACTAAGTACCGGCAGCCAGACTTAAAAACAAACAGACAGCTTCAAAACTGCGTGAGAATTGTGCAAAAAAGGATAAAATCCGGCGCACAGTGCATAGATAACCAGTGAATATAAATGAAAATATGAAAACAAGTGACCCTTAAAGTGACACATACGTGTGAAATAATACAAAGCTTCAGGTACTTATTATCAAAGGAGGATTCTGTGCAAAAAAACGTGAAATTACAAAAGTATATGCAAAATATATGTATACTTAATAAAATAAAGTTTTCTGGTATAAAGAACGCCTGTAAAACATAAAATGCATACAAATAGTGAAATATGTACTGAAAAAAACACAGCAAAACCAGAGAAATGACTGCAGGAAAACGACTCATAAGTGCAGCCTCTAATAAACTAGGAGCATATAAACAGCATGTGCCGTGAAATACTTGCCCCTCTGCAAGGGATCGCTTCCTCTATTTTTAGGGAGTTTTTCCACTGACTCTTAATCCAGGTAAGGTGAAAAAACAGGCTTTATTCCACTTCCAAACAATGTAAAAACAAGTATGGACAACACATAAAAGTTAAAAAGAACCTTAGTGGAATCAATCCACAATGTAATCCAATGAAACGGGCAACAAGTATTTTTTAGACAACAGCACTCCGTGCTCCTCGGGGCTGGTCTAGACTTCCGCGGATGGTAGTGTCGGATATTAATAACCATAAAAATATGAATTTGAATTATTAATTATGAATACAAAAAAATATGAATATTGATGATTCATATATATGGGTCCGACTAAAAATACCCATATCAAGAATTCGTTATGTATATAGAGAGTTTGGATGACGTTTTTACAAAAGTAAATACAATGCAACTATAGCGTAACAACTAAATACAATATCAATAGATGTTAGTCATAATTCACATGTATGACTTATACCATATGTAAATAGGATGAAACATGAATTATGCAGCTCTGTACCTGTATCAACATGCATGTAGTATAATTTAATATGCAGTTACGTTTCTGACCATAAGATGGCCATGCATTTTATTTAAATAAAACCTGCATTGATAATGATTAGTAGTTAACATAGTTACTGATAGTACAATATAATTACCTACAAATTACCAGCATATACTCTGCTTAGGTAAGGTAATATTACTAAATCATATAACTCAAGGTGGCTATTTCTTTATCCCCCCGGTAAATGACAATGTATGTATTCTAGCTTAGATTTTAAGAATGAGAATCTTAGATAATCTCTGGAGATTAGATATTACATATTTGGGTAAATAGCTAGACTATAAGTGATTTGGATCAAAGCAAACTTTGCTTTATTGTCTATCTACTCCTTCCAGATTGATCAACTAATGCGCTCTCCCCTAGAAGTAATTCACACCGGAGACAAAGTTTCTGATCAGTGAAAAACCTGAGGCAAACCTTTATTTTCCAGAGTGGGGGATTCCTTTTAAAGCAGGAATACGTCACAGTACAGTCATAGTTTAAAGATACAATATACGTTCAACAATTGGCTAAAAGTTGGAGGGTCTTCTTTTAAGCCCACCCTACAGAATGTGATGTCATCTTTATAGAGTTCTCCCACCCACATTCCAGCTCCATCTTGGTTACACGATGGGAGGGGGAGTGAGTAGTTTACTGAACAAAGAGGGGCTCCAGGGGGAACAGTTACTGTTACTTTAACAGTGATTCACGTGGCATGTGATAACTTGTACAAGAGAAAGTGGAGGAGTTAGTACCGGAAGCTGGTCTTTATAAGAATGTGTTACATGAGACTTGCTCCTTAGCAGGGGGGAAGGGGTAGCTTGGATGGGAGGAGTTTCCATAGGAAGTAGCTTATTTGAACACATGTGTAAAAGATTAAACAGACAAAGGAATGCAATGCTTATACGTAAGCATCTGTAAGAAATTATGACCTTTTAGGGAAGTGTGCCAAATAAGACATAAACACAAATATATACTAGTAAAAGAGACATCTTATCCACAACAGTCCCCCCTATAAAAATGGCTCTTTTACTAACAGCTACTATCTCTAACCCTAATACTGTCCCTATAGGAAAATAACAAAAGGCTATCTTGCACATCTGTCTGAACAGGCCTCGAATGCTTCACTGCGCGGGTGGCCCATAGCAGCTTGTCCACTACTTCTCCCGCGACAGACTTTTGCCCGTAGAGACAGACGCTATCCCTGAATGCCCTTAAGAGGAAGTAGCTGTTGACTTGGTGTGGTGGGACTGTAAGGGTGTATGTGGTGTTTCATAGTCTATGTCGTCAATCTCTTGGTGAAGGAAGGTCGGGGTGGTTTGATCGATTGTCTGATCAACTGTCTTTTGTAGGCATTTCCTAAGACAGGGTAACACACAACAAAAAAGAAGAGCAACGATGATTATCATTATTAAAATGGCAAAACCTATTTGGGCTAGAGCACCTTGCCATCCAGACATCCATCCAAACCATTTTTCCCATGGATCCGTTGCCCCAGAATTCCGTTTCAGTTCATTGGACAAACTCTTTAACTTTTCTATTGCCAATGTTACCTTACCATTAGGGCCTGTATTATCTGGGATATAGGTACAGCATGTCATGGTGTCTGGGAGTATTTTACATACTCCCCCTTTCTCTGCCAGAATCATATCTACGGCCATTCTATTCTGGAAGGTCGTCTGGGAAGTTGCTTGTAATTGTTCCGCCAAACCCTGGAGGGCATCTCTGGTATAATTCACAAACCGTTGCTGATTATAATATATGTAATTAATCCAATTTACATTTTTATTGGCCGTAATGATTGGGAAAATAGATTCAAACCCTGCAGACACTTCATCTCTTGCTTTGAATTCATTCGGCACCCCCCTTGGCACTCCTATATCATCTATATAGATATGGGGATCAAAACTGCCTTTTACAGGAGTATCTCTCTTTATTCTAGAATATGGTTGTAACGTACCTGGGGTATCTTGGTGTCCGTCAGAGATTATGTGTATAGGCATAATTACCTTAGCTAGAGCACATTCTCCCCACCATACACCTTCCAATCTAGTTCTAATCTGCATATCCCCACAAATCCAATATATGTCTCCAAGGGATCTTACGTGTTGCTGGATTAGGGCGGCTGGAATTGGGCTATATGTGGCACAGTACTTACCAGTGAAATTACCAAAGAATTGGCCTACCCCATCATATATACCGTAACAAGTGTAGTTCCCTGGATATATGGTGATACCTCTATCTGGCTTAACATCTTTAAGGATAATTGGGTATTCCTTTGTCCATGATTCACATTCCGTCCGGTCAGTTTTAATTGCAGTATAGAGACTTAGGAAACACATCTCTATCTCCGGAGGTATGTTCAAAGGGACAGTACCTAAGTGAGGCCTCGCTCCTCCACAGACATAGCAGTTAGATCTGTTGTGTTTGTTAGCATTATATCTCATCCACTCAAGCCATAAGTTAGTATCAAAGAAACCTGTCTCTACAGCCATAGTGTCCTCATACGTGGGGTTAGCTATAGCTCATGTGCGCGGCATCTACCCATTCAGGTGAGTCATACATGTCCCGTAAGTAAAAGGTCCCCTGTTTACTGTATGAACCTCCTCCCTTCCAGTACATTCCCATTACATATTGCCCAGCATCCCCAGGACTGGGATGTTCTATGTTCAAAGCTAATTTTATAGGTGTCGCTCCCCCTGGTTTCCTGAACGTCATTCTTTTCAGTAAGGACTCCCCATTTTTATCTAATCTGTCTAAGGCACTTTGTGGTCTATAGCCCCAGGCTGGTCCTGTATTCCAACCTGCTGCCTTCCACGAACTACACTCATATCCCCAGTAGTCATCAGTCACACATATGTATGGGTCCTTGATGTTAGGTATATCTTTGTACACTGTTGACGACAATGACGATGGAAATGTACAATTTACGACATCACAATAATCAAATGCAAATGTGGCTACCCGTGTACTAGAGGAATTGTACCAGAATGTGTAAACATGATTGTCTTTGGTTTTAGCGACTTGTTGGGCTTTTATCAGACCTAGCAGCAAGAAAAAATACACAAAATAATTCATATTATAGCAGGATCTGCTTCCTCTGGAGCTGGAACCTTCTTGCAATGTGAAGCGTGTATCCAAGTGCTCTTTCCGGCCAATTTAACTGAGGTAGCTGTGGTTAGAAGAACTTGGAACGGACCATCATATCTGGGTTCAAGGGTATGTTTTCTCAGGAACTTCTTAACCAGAACCCAATCACCAGGAAGCAACCTGTGTGTGCCTGTATCAGACTCTGGATCTGGAATTGAAGAAAAAACTTGAGCATGTATTTTGTTTAAAGTTTGAGAAAGAGCAGTTACATAATTAACCATAGTATCTGATTGCAGTTGGAGTTGTTTGGGAAAGTAACAACCTAACCTAGGGGCTGAACCAAACAAAACCTCATAGGGGGGCAGGTTAAACTTCCCTCTTGGTGTGTACCTGACACTAAACAGAGCTATGGGGAGACTGTCTGGCCAGGGTAAGTTAGTTTCCTGAGCCATCTTAAGCATTCTGGCTTTTAAGGTGCCATTCATGCGTTCTACCTTACCACTACTCTGTGGGTGATAGGGTGTGTGGAATGCAAGGGTCACCCCCAGTGCTGCCCAGACTTCCTTAGTCACTAGTGCTGTGAAAGCCGGGCCCTGGTCACTTTCAATCACTTCAGGAACTCCATATCTGCAGACAATTTCAGTGAGCAATCGCTTGGCAGTGGTCTTGGCGGTCATATTAGTAACCGGGAAAGCTTCTGGCCAGCCTGAGAACATGTCCACCAGAACTAGGGCATATTCATACCGGCCACTCTTTGGCATCTGAATGTGGTCAATTTGGACCCTCTGGAATGGGTAGTGTGGCTTCGCCAGGTGTTTTGAGACAACTTTCTCCAATTTTCCTGGATTGCACTTGGCACAGATAGCACAAGACTTACAGTAGGTTTTAGTCAGAGTGGTAATACCTGGTGCTTCGAAATATTTAGTAATTAAAGAGTTCATAAGAGTCTTAGACAGGTGCGCTGCTCCGTGGGCCCACTGAACCACAGGCGGATACATACTTTTGGGTAGACAAAATTTGAGGTTGCTAGTATACACTCCATCCTGTAAGGTTGCTCCTTCCTGTTTCCAGCTTTCCTTTTCTTCGGGACTTACAGCTGCTTGCTGTTCCTTCAAAAACTTGAGATCCGTAGGTAAGGTTTGCATGGGAAAGATAGGAATTTCCTCACCGGACACTCTTCTGTCCACTTCCCTTGATTCACATGCAGCATCTTTGGCGGCTTGGTCAGCTTTATGATTGCCACACGTTTCTTCCGAATTCCGTCTTCCATGGGATTTTACTTTCAATATTGCCACTTCTTTAGGAAGGAGTAAAGCATCCATTAATTCCTTGATAGCTGTACCATGTTTAACTGGTGTACCGGTTGCTGTCAGAAAACCTCTTGTCTTCCATATCAGTCCAAAGTCGTGTGCTACACCCAGAGCATATCTGGAATCAGTGTAAATATTAACACGCTTCCCTTCAAACATTTGGCATGCTACAGGGAGAGCTTTTAGCTCAGCTTCTTGAGCAGACATAGAAGGCGGAAGTGGGGATGCTTGAAGTACCTGATCCACGGTGGTCACCGCAAATCCAGTGTGGTATCTTCCTTGTTCATCTGCAAATCTGGAACCATCCACAAACAGTGTACAGTCAGGATCTTGCAAAACTGTTTCATGTACTGTGGGAAGATGGGTTGTTTCCATCTTCATCTGTTCAAAGCAGTCATGTGGAACATCTGGGTCAGGATCTCTGGCATCTTCACATATTTCTGTGTGATGTTGTGGGTAACCAGTAGTCTCACAATTCACAGTTCGCTTGGTTACACCTTCTGTGTAGAGTTGATCTTGATCTTTTGTATTCCATGCTTTGGCTAATGGACCAAGTTCCTTCCATGAGATATCTGGAGACTTAGTAATAGAGACATGAGGAACTGCCATCTCCCAATGGTGGTACATATGAGTCACTTCTGTGGGTAATTGGACTAAAACCACAATGTTGCCTTTTGAATCACAGAACATGTCTGTCAAAGTGAGACGCACTTCAATCAACTGAAACAGTTCTTCTTCATACCGGGAGTCAGGCCCCGGAACATCTCTGAACCACATAGTGCAATGCCATAGAGAAGATGGCTGCTCGTCATGTGGTACTGTGGGCATATGGACATCCAGATCAAGGAAGGCATCAGGATCAATGTCCAGACTGTACCAATAGTGTGGTACTCCCCCCTTGGGAAGAGGCAGAAGAGTGGCAGGATTCAAAGTGTAACATCTTTGGAAAGAGACATTATCAGGTAGCAATAAAGTCGTATGAAGACGAAGATGTCTCTGTGTAGAGAGATGTTTAGGCTGAATTTGATTGAGTATTGCAGAAATATCATGGGGAGCGAGGATGGTAAGCCTGTGACCAAGAATTAGGTCATTCGTCTTGTCCAGCAGAGCACTTGCTGCAAACACAGCCCGAAGACAGGAGGGTCCTCCCCTATCCACCGGATCCAGCTGACAGGAGTAGTACCCTATCGGACGCTGACGGGAACCATGAGACTGTGTGAGAACACCAGATGCATGACCCATTTTTTCATAGACAAAGAGCTTGAAGGGCTTCTGGTAATTTGGAAGGCCCAATGCAGGAGCAGAAGCAACAGCACGTCGTAATGCAAAAAAACTGGTAAGGGCTTCAGGAGATAAAGCGAATGGTTCAGTCTTGAGGGCATCGTAGAGAGGCTGCATGAGGGAAGAGGCTTCAGGAATCCACGGTCTGCAGTAAGAGAGAAGACACAAAAAGGCATGGAGAGGCTTGTGAGCTGATGGAGGACAGAGAGATGTTATACCCCGCACTCTGTCTCTAGTGAGGTGCCGGGTGCCGTGAGAAAGACAATGTCCCAAAAATATCACTGATGGTTGGCACCACTGCAATTTCTTCTTAGAGGCCTTACAACCTTGGGTGGCCAGAAAACAGAGGAAATCTTCAGAAGCATGTTCCGCAGTTGTGAGATCGTCAGCACATAGAAGGAGATCATCCACGTATTGCAGGAGGACCACATCCGTGTGAGACTTCTACCATGGTTCCAGTATGTATGCCATTGCTCTTGCAAACTGGCTTGGTGAATTCTGCGCTCCCTGTGGCATGACAGTCCAGGTATACTGTTGGCGGTCGTGCGTAAATGCAAACAGGTATTGACAAGAAGGATGCAAAGGCACGCTGAAGAAGGCATTGGCCAAATCCACCACCGTGAAGAATTTAGCTGAAGGAGGCACCTGGGACAGAAGAGTAAGAGGATTCGGAACAATGGGAGTTTCCAGGATAGTAACATCATTTACCGCTCTGAGGTCTTGCACCATCCTGTACTTGTCCGGTTCACCTTTCTCGGTCTTTTTCTTAACTGGAAACAAAGGAGTGTTACATGGCGATACACATTTAACCAGAGCACCTGTAGCAAGTAGATTTTCAACTTGTGTTGTGATAGCGCTGGCCTGAGCAGGTGTCAATGGATATTGAGGTCTTCTGGGCGGACTTGCTCCTTGGATCAACTGCACCAGTATTGGAGGGACCTCAAGACGTCAGGACCTTGCACTCCCATGGGGCGACTCCATGTGGAGTAGGAGGGGCAAAGAACAGAGGGCTGAGGTATCATCACTGGAGAGAGGGGTGAATACCTTAACCTTACCATCTGGAGTGAAGGAGATAGAGGCCTGTAGTCGGGAAAGGACATCAGCTCCTAACAGGTTAAGAGGACAAGAGGAAGACACTACAAACCGAGTAAGGAGATCTGGGAAAAGTACCCACCCGTAAGGGCTTGGTTAATGGGTTACTACGAGGGGTACCATCTACACCTATACAGGAAACATCAATATTAGAGAGGAAAGAGGTGTCAGGCAGGTCTCATTCTCGAAGCACACTACGGGCTGCACCTGTGTCAACTAAGAAGGTGGTTGGGCATCCTTCCACAGGTAGGACCACTGTAGCTAGGGGCCCCCCTTTATCCCCTGAAAACACTGCCATAACAGGGGCGTTGGACACAGGTTTGCCAGTTACCTATTGGACAAGATCAATATAAGACTGGTCTGGACCAGGGTATGGACGTGTAGGTGCAGCTGAGTAGTGGGGTTGTTGCGCATGCTGAACAGGACGATGGTGCCTAGGCATAGTATGGTTAGCGGGCAGATAACCGGCCGAGGTTAGTTCATCAGAATAATAATTAGCATAGTTAGCATAATTTGAACCAGGTATGGGATAACCTTGGGCCTGAGCAGGAGGATAACCGGCCACAGGATATGGTGGGCGTAGAGCATATGTGCGCTGCCTAGATGCTGAAAGGCTTGGACAATTATTTCTAAAATGACCTGGTTGCTGACAGTGAAAACAAGTTCCAAAGTCCGGTCTTGGGGCTTGAGCCCTGAGAGGGCCCGGCTGCGCAGGAATTGGGAACCCTCCAGGGGCAGGCTGAATTGCAGGGTTATACAAAGAAACCATTAAAGGATTGGATTTCTTGTGCTGGGGCAATTGGGCCGACTCCAGGCCTTTAGCAACCAGGAGGAGAGTATCCAGGGGAATAATCCTGTACTCGGGCCGGGATAGGATTAGGCCTTTCCTTATAGGTTCTTTAAGGCCTGCAACGAAAGCAGCTGCTAGCATCTGGGTGTGGGCCTTACTACATGTATTGAAACCCAGATCAGAGAAGGTTTGAGTTAGCCTAGAATTAAATCTTTCAACCGTTTCTGATTTGTCCTGAACAATATCATTAATCGAAGTAGCCTGATCAGCCAATTTATCTTGAGCCCATGCATGGAGCTGTTCACAAAATGTGATACCAGACTGAAAATCTGTGTCAGTAGTGAGACGGGCATCATCAAAGCTCTTTTCCATTATGGGCCAGTAGGCATCCCCTGCTTTAATCTCACACAGACTAAACAAATCGCTCCATGCAGCAGAGTATGTTTTACGGATCTGAACAATCCGTCTGTAAAAGGGCATGGGCTGTTTTTCTGGGTCTGGAAGTGAATTCACCAGGGTTGCAGCTTGGGATGGATTAAAGGTAACATACATCACAGGGGCTCCCCCAATACCCTGCTGGGTTCTGCCAGGACCTGCTAGGGGCATACAAGGGAGATTATTTGATGGCTGTCCCTCCTGGATATTACCATCATTGTGGAAACCGGCTATTTCCGATCAAAAGCTGTAATGATAGGTAGAAGGGTTGAACTTGATGGACTTGTGTCTTTTTTCAACCTAAATTACTATGTTACTATGTTACTATGTTACTATATTTCAGAGCGAATGGAACCTGGAACTGCTGACTCAAGGGGAGGAACTGCATTATTAAACTGGGGCGAAGCAAATTGTGAGGTATTGGGATAATGGCCTGATGCAAAGGGGGATGAGGAAGGAAGACAGGCTGCTGCAGCAGGAATAGTTGAACCAACAGTCATAATAGGGAAAGATACACTGGGGGCAGCCATGATAGGGGCAGGACTAGAAGGAGATATAGGGGTGAGTGAGGAAGAGACCATCATGGAAGGGATGGGTGTGGCAGATACAGGAAATTGTGACAATGAATGGGCAGAAGTGGAAGGAGCTAAAGGAGAGGTAAGGGCGGAAGTGACAGGGAGAGGTGGAAGGAATTGGGCGGGGACAGAAACAACTGGAGCTGAAAGAGAGGGTGTATCCACAGAGACAGGCAAGAGAGAAGAATGCAAGGCAACAGGAAGGGAAGGCGTGACTGGGTTTTGAAGTGGAGAAGGAATGGGGGATGGGAAATAATAGGATCCGTCTGTCCCAAGGACAGGGTACAAGGGGGTAGGAACTGGAGAGGGTGTGCTCACAGGTGTGGGCCGAGTGGGGGCTCTAGAGGTAGCCATATTCCCTTTGTGCCAGGCTCCATCATAAGGAGGGGGATGGGAAATGTTTGTAACAGTTTCAACAAAACCATCTTTCTCATGATACACAAAGATTTTCTGCCCCTTTACATCTATTTCCTCCTCAATCCAGCCCTCCTTCTTAATCCCTTTAGCCACTTTATACCAAGCATCTGCAGCTTTCATTAATCCATTATCCAACAATATCCCATTCATATCATGTAAAAGTTTTCTCCAATCCTCTGCCTGCAGTCTGCCCTGAGGAGACATAGTAATTCCACAAATCTTAACAATTTTATCTAATTTTCCTACAGCTGATTTCCCAGCTCTTTCCCTCACAAGATCACAGGCCAACCGACCTTGGAAGGAGCTAACATTTGATTGACCCATGTGCACACTGTAATATTACTGGGAAAAGCAACTGGAAAAGAAATGCAAACTATTCCTGAACAAACCGAAAGCTGTAAACTATAAATTCAAGAGCAAGGAAAAGTGAATAGAAACTTACAAGGAAACCGATTACAGGGATTAGAAACAAAAGAATCAAACCGTGCACACAAAAAAAAAAAAAAATAGGAGAGCAACAAGACTTAGACTTATAGTTCACAATTAACATATATGGTACCCAAAAAGACATATACAGACAAATACACAATACACAGCTGTAATTAAATTACAAACACCTTAAACTAAATGCCGGCTAATAGAAAAAAACTCAGGTCACACACACACTCAATGTCACATACAATATCTGTATACTAAAACAGACGCCTGTTTGTATTTCTGGTCACCAAACTAGCTTAACTAAATTTACAAAAAAAATAACACCTTTAAAACTAGGCAAATCATAAAAAGAAAACAGTAACGCTAGCTCTCAGCCAAAACAACAAATAAAACAGTAAACAAGGTAAACAATAAAAGTAATACTAAAACTAGCTAGATCTTTATCTCAAGCATCTCAGCAAAAATAAGAAATAAAAGTCCAAGTTTAATCCAAACAAGGCAAATAAAAAAAAACAAAGGAATAACACTTAGCTAGATCTTTCTTTTCAAGATTCTCAGCTTAAAACAACAAATAAAACATTAAAGCAAACAAATAAGGTAAACAATAAAAGTAATAATAAAACTAGCTAGATCTTTATCTCAAGCATCTCAGCAAAAATAACAAATAAAAGTCCAAGTTTAATCCAAACAAGGCAAATCAAAAAAACAAAGGAATAACACTTAGCTAGATCTTTCTTTTCAAGATTCTCAGCTTAAAACAACATATAAAACATGAAATTTAATGTTAGGCAAACATGCAACAGAAGTATTACAGATTCTCAGGCAAGCAGACTCTTCCGCACATAAAACACACACTCAGGAATTACTAAGGAAGTAGATAGACAATTGACAGGTTCTATTCAAATAAAGGGGACATTTGGGCAAACTATATACCTGTTCAGTAGTTATCCACGAGAAGCCGGCGCAGACACGGAGTGCAGGCCAAGACCAAAGACAGGAAAATATATAGGTAATTTACCATATGCAGAGGTGATCAGGCTCCTTTTTTTTCCAGTCTCTGGGGGTCTCCTCTCTGGTCCTCAATGCGGCTTCCGTAGCAACAGAACCCAAATGTCCCTGTTCGGGCGCCAACTGATTTGGATCAAAGCAAACTTTGCTTTATTGTCTATCTACTCCTTCCAGATTGATCAACTAATGCGCTCTCCCCTAGAAGTAATTCACACCGGAGACAAAGTTTCTCATCAGTGGAAAAACCTGAGGCAAACCTTTATTTTCCAGAGTGGGGGATTCCTTTTAAAGCAGGAATACGTCACAGTACAGTCATAGTTTAAAGATACAATATACGTTCAACAATTGGCTAAAAGTTGGAGGGTCTTCTTTTAAGCCCACCCTACAGAATGTGATGTCATCTTTATAGAGTTCTCCCACCCACATTCCAGCTCCATCTTGGTTACACGATGGGAGGGGGGAGTGAGTAGTTTACTGAACAAAGAGGGGCTCCAGGGGGAACAGTTACTGTTACTTTAACAGTGATTCACGTGGCATGTGATAACTTGTACAAGAGAAAGTGGGAGGAGTTAGTACCGGAAGCTGGTCTTTATAAGAATGTGTTACATGAGACTTGCTCCTTAGCAGGGGGGAAGGGGTAGCTTGGATGGGAGGAGTTTCCATAGGAAGTAGCTTATTTGAACACATGTGTAAAAGATTAAACAGACAAAGGAATGCAATGCTTATACGTAAGCATCTGTAAGAAATTATGACCTTTTAGGGAAGTGTGCCAAATAAGACATAAACACAAATATATACTAGTAAAAGAGACATCTTATCCACAACAATAAGAACGTATGGTTCTTGGTAATATCTCTAGGATATTCCTCTGGCTTCCTTCTGCAGAAAGGATGACAGATAAACACCAGGCTAAAACATATAGATCCCAGAAATTGTGGGATTTAAGTTTAATTTACCCGAATATATATGCTAATTACATCCATAAAAATTGAGATTATGCTAGAAACAAAGTACCACATATATACATTACCAGAGGTTGGTTTGCAGCTGAGACTCCTTCCATTGAAGAATTGAGTGATGGGAGTTACTCCTGGGACTTAGCTCAATACTATGTGTATGGAGATGTCTATTGTTATAGTGAACATGTGCTATTAAAAGCCTAATTTTCCTGAGTTCTCCCCAGAAGGAGAGAGACTCAGCCCATTTCTAAAACATTCCCATCCCGGTGGAGCATGACGTGAGCGCAGGTAGCGGATTGGGCTGAACGCCGGGCTGGAGACGATGGGAGACCGCATCGACGATTAAGCTCCTAGCTGCCTTCCAACAAACTGCCAATAGCGGAACGAAAACGGGTTTGAAGAATCGTACAAAGCAGCACTTTCATTATCACACCAGACTAATACACAGCACAACGCAGAAGTCCTTGCTGACACCCAGAGGGATAAACTAACTGTTGGGTACACGTGAGTTAAATAACAAGCTATGGGGTCTGTTTCCCTTGGTTTGTTAAAAAAAAGTGCGTCTTTATTTAATATGGTGTAGTTAATTTCTTTACTTCACCTTGACATTGAGTATTCGAGGAGATTTGAATCTAACTGATTAACTATTTACCTGCCAAGTCAGCTTGAGATAAATTTTACTTCTCTACTCTTATTCAAATTGCCTGTAAAAACTGCTTGGAAATGCTAAAAAAAAATGTGTTTTGTGAGCCTTATGGTGCCAGCAACTGGATATTATACTCAACCAAGGAGTCTCCAAGGAGATTTAAAGTTAACTACCTAGTTGCTGAACGACCAGCTGAGGAGATTTACTAGACATGTGCAAAACTAAAATTTTCGTTTCGTTTTCGTCCATTCGGACGAAAATGTTATTTATTTCGTCTAAAAAGAATTTCGTTCATTACTGCATTCGTTTCAGACGAAATTCGTTCATTATTTTCGTTTCGTTAATTTTTATTCGTTCGTTTTATAGAATACATGTAATACTATTGGCTTTCTATAAACCGAACGAGAGCCCCATTCATAAGAAATTCTTATGAATGGGGCTCTCGTTCAGTTCATAGAAAGGCAATAGTACTACATGTTTTCTATAAGCCGAAAGTCTATAAACCGAACGTTTAGTTTATAGACTTTCGGCTTATGGAATACATGTAATCCTATTGCTATTCTATAAACCGAACGTTCGGTTTATAGAATAGCCATAGGATTACATGTATTACATAAGCCGACAGCCTATAAACCGAACGTTCGGTTTATAGGCTGTCGGCATTTAACTATACAGAGACAGAGTCTCCATTCATAAAATTATGAATGGAGACTTTGTCTCCGTGTAGTAAAATGCCGACAGCCTATAAAACGAACGTTCGGTTTATAGGCTGTGGGCATTTAACTATACGGAGACAGAGTCTCCATTCATTATGAATGGAGACTTTGTCTCCGTATAGTTAAATGCCAACAGCCTATAAAACGAACGTTCAGTTTATAGGCTGTCGGCTTATGGAATACATGTATTCCTATTGCTATTCTATAAACCGAAAGTTCGGTTTATAGAATAGCAATAGGAATACATGTATTCCATAAGCCGACAGCCTATAAACCGAACGTTCGGTTTATAGGCTGTCGGCATTTCACTACACTGAGACAGAGTCTCCATTCATAAAATTATGAATGGAGACTTTGTCTCCGTGTAGTAAAATGCCGACAGCCTATAAACCGAACGTTCGGTTTATAGGCTGTGGGCATTTAACTATACGGAGACAGAGTCTCCATTCATTATGAATGGAGACTTTGTCTCCGTATAGTTAAATGCCGACAGCCTATAAACCGAACGTTCGGTTTATAGGCTGTCGGCTTATGGAATACATGTATTCCTATTGCTATTCTATAAACCGAACGTTCGGTTTATAGAATAGCAATAGGATTACATGTATTACATAAGCCGACAGCCTATAAACCGAACGTTCGGTTTATAGGCTGTCGGCATTTAACTATACGGAGACAGAGTCTCCATTCATAAATTTATGAATGGAGACTTTGTCTCCGTGTAGTGAAATGCTATTGTATTCAATAAACCAACTCTATTTCGGCTTATAGAATGCAATAGTACTACGAATGGACGAATGAACAAATGATTTTCGTTTATTAACCATTCGTTCATTCGGCTTTTGTTAGCTTAGCATTTTCGTTTTTCGTTTTTCGGACGAATGGACGAAAATGCTATTTTCGGACGAAAATGCATTCGTCCGAAAACGAATGCACATGTCTAAGATTTACCTTGTCATTGAGTATCCGAGGAGATTTGAACCTAACTGATTAACTTTTCACCTGCTAAGTCAGGTTGAGATAAATTTTACTTTTCTACTGTTATTCAAATTGCCTGTAAAAGCTGCTTGAAAATGTTAACAAAAATGTGTTTTGTGAGCCTTATGGTGCCAGCAACTAGATATTATACTCAGCCAAGGAGTCTCCAAAGAGATTTAAAGTTAACTACATAGTTGCTGAACGACCAGCTGAGGAGATTCACCTTGACATTGAGTATCCGAGGAGATTTATACCTAACTGATTAACTTTTCACCTGCTAAGTCAGGTTGAGATAAATTTTACTTCTCCACTCTTATTCAAATTGCCTGTAAAAGCTGCTTGAAAATGTTAAAAAAAATTGTTTTGTGAGCCTTATGGTACCAACACTGGATATTATACCCAGCCAAGGAGTCTCCAAGGAGATTTAAAGTTAAATACCTAGTTGCTGAACGACCAGCTGAGGAGATTTAAATCTATTCACTTAACCACTTAGTTGCTAAAACTAGGTGTTGATAAGAAAAAGGGAGGGGGAGAATATATGGCCCCATACTAACTTTTTTGCAAAGGCTCTGCTTTCGGCGCTCAACATAGAGCTACCCATAACAAGGAGAAGGGATACACATTTGACACCAATAAAGCAAGTGTACTAAGGCGAAAAAGGGGAAAAAGGGGTTTGCGAGGAAGAGGGCAGGAGAGAGAGAAGGAAATAGAAAGAAGGGAAAATTTAAATAAAGCTCTAGTAGCAGCGGAAGGGGTACAAAAGAAAGATAGAGGAAAATAAAAGAAACTGAAACCAGAAGTGAGAGAAAGAAAAACAAAAACAATAGTTCCTGAAAGAGGGGAAGGGGAAGAGGGAGAGAGAGGAAGGTGAAAGAAAAGAAAAGAATCCAAAATGGCTACTAGACAGAAAGAAGACAATAAACAGACATGTAAAAAGGAGAAGGAAAGAGATAAAAAAACAGATAAAGTGGAAAAAAGACTCTCAACATTCTTTTCTCCCCAAATAGACAAAGCTGAGCGTAATAAACAAATACCTGACTCACAAGCATACACGGAAGAAGAATTACAACCAGAACCGGCTGGAGAGATATCTAACTCATCCTGGATGGAACAACAAACAATTACTTCAGATCAGCTACAAAAGGCACTCGACTCTCAGTTCGACAGAATTAAGCAAGAAATAATGAAAAACATGTCGGAAACAAAAAAGGATATAAGAGATGACTTGAAGTTATTTGCAGAACGTATCGAAAAGGTGGAGGAAAAACTAGACCATACTATATTTCAATCAAACTCGCAAATGGACACAATAAAAGACCTAGAAAAAAGGATCTCAACTCTGCAAATAAAATTGACAGATATAGAAGACCGGTCTCGGAGATGTAACATAAGAATAAGAGGTATCCCTGAAAGTATCTCCCAACAATTAATGGAAGAGTACCTGGGAAAGTTCTTTATATTTCTGGGTTTGGACATAACTCAAGAGTGCAAACCACTAGAAATATTCCATCGGGTGTTTAAATCACCTCAAATGGCTGAATCTTTCCCCAGAGATGTAATTGCCTGCTGCCATTCGTATCGTTTTAAAATCCAGATCATGAACGCAATATATGGGAAAGAGCTGGCAAAGACCGAATATGAAAATATAAAAGTTTTTCAAGATTTGTCGTTCCAGACAAGGGAAATGAGAAGGTCTTTCCGCTCCTCAAATAATATCCTGAGAAAGGCAGAGATAAAATACTCATGGAGATACCCAATTGGGATTAACGTCTACTACCAGGGGAAACAGGAGACATTTGAATACACAGAAGATCTCCAAAAATGGATTGAGAGAAATAACGTGGAGAATAGGAGCAGCTAAATGCATAGTTATAAGGATAAGAGATGAAAAAGCCAAGAAAAAAGGAAATAGCAAATCTACAGAAGATAAGGAAACAATGGGCTGAAGAAAGGAGCTAAAGGTTTTTTTTTGTTTTTTTTTCTCTTTTTCCTCCACCTCAGTAAGGGTTTAAGAATTTCACGGGTGAGAGCTTATGAAGGGAGGGGAGGAGGGTGGGGAAGAAGGAGGGGTACGGGGAATGCAATGGGGAAGATACACTAAGAGAAAATATAAGGTTACATCGAGGGAATTATGTACACACACAAACAAGACCTCACAATAGATTTAGGGGTAAGATAAAGAAGGGGTGAAGGAGGTAAAGCTGAAGAGCACCACAATAATAAATTAAGAAGATAGAAGGAAGGGGGGTAAGGGGAGGGGGGTACGGAAGGGGTACATTTATAGACCAAAAGTAGCATAGATCAATTTAATACACAATAGCCGAATATGGATTAAACACTAAATAGAATAGTAGTGAAAGTGAAGGAGATTAGTTGAATATAGGGGTGCTGGGACAGATAATAATGGAATATCTGAGTAAAGAAAATATACAAGTTTGTGCTATCCAAGAAACACATTGGAAGAAAGATGATTATAGTAGAATGAAAAATAAAAAATTTCCAATAATCTTAGAATCTTCACTCCAGGATAAAAGGGGGGTGGCTATACTTTTCTCTAAGGATCTCTCAGTGAATATACGTCATACAGACAGAGATGAGGAAGTCAGATATCTGCTAGTAATAGCAGATATTGACAACAAACGCTTTACCTTGGTATCTATCTATGCTCCCAATCAACCCACAATGGGATTTTTTAACCAAATTCTAAACAGAATTGAACGAGTAGCCCAGGGTCACGTAGTACTACTGGGGGACTTCAACTGCCCCCCAGAACCTACCATTGACACTAAGAATGCCAGGGGAAAACCCCCTAATAGACACACCATTAATACGTCCAGACGCTTCAGAGACCTGATGAAAAAAAATCAATTCTTGGATCTTTGGAGGGTCTGGAATCCGGAGATGAGAGATTTCTCATGCTTTTCGGCATCCCACCTATCTTATTCTAGAATAGATTTAATCTTAGGGAAAACCCAAACAGCTAGACTTATTAAGAAGATCCAAATAAATACAAATACTTGGTCAGACCACAATGCAGTAATTATGGATCTAAAGAGTGATTCTAGACCACAAAAAGCCGACTGGAGACTCAATAACTACCTATTAAACAACAAAACGAATCGAGAAATCATAGAGAACATGACAGAGCTATTTTTCAAAGAAAATAATAATGGACAAGTTAAACCACACACAGTTTGGTGCGCATACAAAAGCGTGATTAGAGGACTCTTTATAAAATTAGCAGCGTTGGAAAAAAAAAAGAGGCAAACATCCCTAGCGGAGGCTTACATAGAACTGGACACCTTAAACACACTAGAGAAAACAGCGCCAACACTAGAGATTTCACAAAAAATAAAACAACAGGAGCTAATAATAAATAACATACTAATAAAAAAAGCTAATGCAACACTGGTTAAGATCAAAAGGAAATGGTACTACCAGGGAAATAGAGCATATAAAGGTATGACAGAAAAACTAAAACAAATAACAGCAGCTAAGACAATCTCAAAAATTAAAGAAGGGAATGAGACTTATTTACTACCTGATAAGATAGGATCGGCCTTCCAGAAATTTTACGAGGGCTTATACAACTTATCAATACCAAATAATTCTAAAGAAACCCAAGAGTACCTTGATCATCTTAATATTCCCAAGATCACAGAATCCGATTGGAAACCTTGAACCAACCAATAACAGAGAAAGAAGTCCTGACCGCAATAGGTAGACTCAAAAAGAACAAATCTCCAGGACCAGACGGATTCAGTGGCTGGCTCTATACGGTCTTAAAACATAAAATAAAATCCAGTTTGATGGCCACATTCAACAGCTTTTTCGAATATAATAAGATTCCGACTGAATTAACACAGGCACATATCATCCCGATACATCAAACTATCGTCCGATAGCTTTGTTGAATGTGGACATCAAGCTGTATTCAGCCATTCTGGCTAACAGGATGAAATTAATTATCCCAACCCTAATCCATAAAAACCAAGTGGGATTTGTACCCAGGATATACTCCACTAACAGTGTCAGGAGAGTTGTAGATTCGTTAGATTTGGTACATAGAACTGGGGTGCCCATGCTGACCCTGTCATTAGACGCAGAAAAAGCATTTGACAGGGTCAGCTGGGCATTCATGGAAAAGGCTCTCCTGGCCTATGGCATTAAGGGTAGCATTTTGAAAGAAATAATGCTACTCTATAAACAGCATTTATGATGGGACAAGGGTTCAAATCGGAGTGATTTTCAATTAACAATGGGGTACAGCAAGGATGTCCTCTGTCGCCACTCTTATATTTAATAACAGTTGAAATACTTGCCATAGCGACAAAACCAACTGATTACAGGATTAAAAACATCAAAGAATAATTATAAAATCAATCTGTATGCAGATGACATATTGTTAACTCTTAAAAATCCTAATACTTCCATGCAAGCTTTAATGGTGGAAATAAAACAATACTCGAAATACTCAGGGTATAAATTAAATCTTGATAAGTCGGTCGCTTTGGCAAGTAATATTCCACTGGCAACCAAGAACCTTTTAGAGGAAAAATTCGGTTTTATCTGGGCAAAAACCTCAATCACCTACCTGGGGGTTAAGATAAGTTCAGAACCTAAAGAAATAGCCGAAATGAACTTCCTCCCTCTACTAACGCAGACAAATAAACAGTTAAAAAAATGGAAACCCTTGGGATTGTCCTGGTGGGGAAGAATAAACATTCTGAAAGCATACGTCTTACCCAAATGGACCTATCTCTTCAGGATGATCACACTTAGAATACCAACTGCATGGCTTGAGTTACTTCAAAAATCCATAAATAATTATATCTGGCAAGGAAAAAGGTCAAGAATATCCTATGAGTGCATAAAAAGAAGCCCAAACCAAGGAGGATTAGGTGCCCCCGGTATACAAGAATACTACACAGCCTGTAAAATCATGCACGCAATTAACACCCAAAAACCTAGTGCATAAAGAGGAGGGGTGGTACAATATAGAGACGGAGCTCCTGAAGGTTGAAGATTTATCCAGCCCCTTTTGGTGGGTTGGGAAAAACAAAGAAAAACTAAGAGCCATTAAAAATAAATTTTTAACAATGGACGAATTACTGGTGTGCTGGAATAAAATGAAAAAAAAGCTAAAGATTGAAAATGGCCTAATGACAGATCTTGCCTTGGAAATTTGAAATAATAATATAACAGATTTAAATCTGGAGAATTGGAGACATAGAGGCATCCATAGAATTAGCAATTTGTACACAGAAACCAATTTAAAATCCTTTAATGACTTACAAACACAATATGGGATTAACAAAAGTTCTTATTTTGCCTTTGTTAGGGTGTATTACTTCCAGATAAAACATTTAAAAACGGAGATAAACGAAGCGTCCAAAGAGTTAGGAAAATTGATAACAGAAGAAGGGAATAAGAAACTCCTTTCTAGATGTGTCTCACTCATAAGAAATATTGACTCCAGAACAGATAAAAAAAAATGGAATAGAGACCTAAGTGGGGACATAACAGAAAAGGAATGGTTTGAATCCCTGTCTAAAACCTATAAAGCAGTCAGATGTCTAAATTTGAGAGAGACACATTACAAGATCATGAACAGGTGGTACTTGACTCCGTCTCGTTTAAATAAAATTTATCCACAAAGATCAGATATCTTTTGGAGATGTGGGGCTCATAGGGGCGATTTCCTCCACATATGGTGGAATTGCCCTCCAATGCAACTATTTTGGCAAATGATAATCTCCAAAATAAATAGAATCTGTGATTTAAAAATAACTCTGGCCCCACAGAGCCATTTGCTCCATATAATAGCACACTCGTGGCCAAGAGAAAAGGAAAAATTAATTATACATATTTTGCTGGCGTCCAAGTTGTAAATTGCGAGAAATTGGAATTCCAGGATGGTTCCAACTTGGACCCCAGTGGAAAACCAAATTGAGCATCAGTTAAAAATGGAAGCAGGAATTGAATGGCAATTTGGCTTGGGAATAAAAAAAATAAAATAATTGTAAATGGGAAGACTGGTTGGCTCTATTTATTTAATATAGTTTTCAACTAGGAAATACAATGTAGAATAGCACTCTGACGAGGCTCATTGGTACCTGAGGGGAGGAGGGGACGTCGCCGCGTCGCCGTTGTCTTATGTGTGTATGTAGTCCATGTCTTAAATGTTATATGTAGTAAGCTCTAAACCACCACATGATAATAAATATGCTAAAAACACGCAAGCCCTAGAGGAAGGCGAGCTAGCACACAGTAGGCTAGGTGGGGGTCAGGGGGCCAATGTAATCCTCAAGACGCCAAATAGGCACAGGAGGGTTTAGAGGGGGTGGGGATGAGAGGGGAGAATAAAGGGGGGTATATAGGGTGGGGGGGGAAATAAGGATTAAAGGGAAGCGCACTAATATAAGTATTTGGTAATGATATTTGGTAATAAAATAATTGGCCAAAGGATGCAATTAAAACAAGTGATTGAAGATTCAATCAAAAGGAACCTCGGAATTAAAATTGTCTGATGGCTAATAAAAAAAATTTAAAAAAACATTCCCATCTCTCACCTCACTAGTGGCAGCTCTCACAAAATCAGTACCCCCGCTTCTTTCAGGTATCTACTTTTTTTCTCTCTCCTCCAGTATCAACTTATCAACCAAACCTTATCTCTGATTCACACCCTGTTTTTGTAACTTCTAGCCAATTGAATGGATAGGTGTGTTTAATTTAAATGAGATGAAGTCATGATTTATAGCTACACCTGGATTGTGAGTATAATATAAGACAATATATATGTTTAAATGTCTAAAAGTGTTAATACAATTTCAAATTAGAGTAAATATTCATCATATTCTTATTCTTATCATTGCACATTAAATAAAAGTGTATAATAAAATGTATACCACACTAATAAAACAATAAAAACAATATTCTAATTCATATATAGGATTAATTATACTTTAAATATTTATTGGTGAAGGTGTGATATAATTAGGTGTTATATATTTTAATGAGAGATTTGAATCAACTAGGTGTGTTTAATAACCCTTTTTAGATTCTTCACATCTAAAATCCAAATAATCTCAGTGTTTCTGTGTCTGTCAGTTTCTGCCAGTTTGGGTGGGCTAGCAAGCTGAAGAGAAGCCCCCCTTCACCTCTTGTATGTATATAGACACAGCTGTGTCTTAGAGTCATAAACCATAAACCACTAACAATGGCCACCTTATCTGTTCCGGTGATACTATGAACTTATCAGTAAAATATTTGGTTACAGATAACAGAGTTAGGAATGTGGAAGACTTTCCTTTTAGCATCAGGGACACAGAATAAGATTTTAACACACTGCAGTATGTCCAAAAACTGTCCCCAAATGTAGGCTGCTTGCATCCATCTTGTTATCCTTGGCTTCTGCTTTATTCATATGTAACAGGCTCGAGATTACTGTTCAATACCTCAGACAAATCCCCCCTAATTGGAACCAATAATTCTTAAGAAAATGATTGTGTTTCAAATTAAGAAGTAGGTATTTGGGACTGGTTAAAATAATGAACGCTGGATCTTTAGCTTTAATCTGCAAAGCAAGCTCTTTCTTTGTGACTTCAGTCACCTGGAAATATAAAAATGTAATGGAATTGTAGCAACGTGGATTCTTCAAACCTTTAGCTGGTTGACAGCACACTTGGAACAAAGGTTTCCTTGCTTGTCCGGCACTTGGCTACAGGAATTTGAGAGCGATGTCTTGTGGCGGCAGGTCTCTTTTGGCAACTTGATATCCGTTTTGTTGAACCTTTTCTTGATGGGATGTCTTTGGATCGGACTACTGGGTACATCTTGAGATGAGATGAATCCCTCTTTTCCCCCTGGATAGACCTTGGATTTCTTTGGAGTAGCTTTAGGATGACAAACTTTGCATCACGATTCACTTTGTCCAGAAACTCCTGTCCCCGTATTAGGATGATCCTGACTTGCGTTATCTTGTCATCATGCGATCCCCATGAATTTGGGCTTTGATAGATGAATCTAAAATTAAGGAATCAACAACACAGTATAAGTACATTTGTGCCAGAATTGAGAATACATTTATGCCTGACTTAGGCCCGATGACATCTGTCATATACTAGCCACTAGATATGGAAAATGCTAGCTTATTCTAGCAAGAAAAATATATAAAACACGGGAGACCTCTCTCTACTAGGTTCACTTTATCCTGAATTTATTCCACTTAGGGGATATATTACAAATAGGAGTGATCATCTAGGCAGAGTATCTCTGATATTTGTTATAATATGGGTATAAGAAAAGATGAAACAGATGAGAGACAAACAAGTGGATTTATAAACCCCTGTTTATACGATACCAATCCTTATCTGATCATGTTGATGTTTCTTTACTGTACCGGCACTAGTGTTTAAACTTTCTTTCTGGGCATCCCCCCTTGTAAGATGGGGTCCTTCCAGCACAGGAACAAATGCTTAGCTGTTTGATTCCCTATTAAAGATAAACAAAAAGAACACTGCCCCGCAAAATCAACTCCAGGTCAGTGTTATTATAATAACCTGTAAATAAAATGTTAAATTATATTAAACATAAATTATGTTTAATTAAATGATCTTGCTTTAGGTAGGTAGTTAAAGTGTGTTGACTTCTTCTATCATCATGCTATCTTTATGGAGATGAGTTCACTATCTGTGAGTAACTTTTCACTCTTTGACCTTTCTGCAGCTTCGTGACCCTTTGGAAAGAAACTGACAGGCATTAACCACTGGCCCCCCTTCTCGGGGTTTCTTTATTGCAGCATCTCACTGACAATGAGTGACTAACCCTTTAAAGGCTGAATCCTAAAGATAGATCAGTTAATATGTAAACGCACACGTTAGGAAGTGAACTATCTTAGTCCTGGATAGGCTGAAAAATAGATGAGAAGTTAGATACACAAATTCACCATCTAGTAAGAAGCGATGGTTTAAACATTTAACAACATTTTAGCAATAGGCTTACGGTCTTAACACTATAAAATACAACTTTGGTTAAAATTGACCTTATAGGATGCAATATAACAACTTATTTACCTAGTGTTTAATTTAACCTCGATTGCTGAGCTTTATTGGGTCGTGCTAGGTGTTGCTGGGTTATTTCTTTATCCAGCCACGCTTAGTTTACTTACCTGGTCTATATATTATAATCTTATATTATATTTATAGGTTTACAGCTATGCCTCCAAGTATTATAGGTAGATGGCTGAGCTTGATGGGAGCTATAAGAGACCTGTGGCCCCTCCTGTGATTACCCTTATGGGGATGTGGGTGGCTGAGTCTGCGGGGGAATTATCAGGATCAGTGTCACTGTACCCTCTAGACAGATCAGACTTATGGCCCCTCTCTATCCTTATAGGAGGTATAGGGCTTAGCTTTATGGGAGTTATAAGAGTCAGTGGCCTGATTCAGCCAATGCATAATAAGCCTTTGGCTGCTATGTCTGATGATGCCCTTAAGATTAGGATACTGGTACTTAACAGGGGCGAGTTTAACTCTTTCCTGCCTTGCCAGATTAGGAGACTTGGCTACTTGAGCATAGCTCACTTTCTGGGGTTTAAATCACAGATGGGGTCTACATTGGGCTCTACACCATCTGCTTCTTAGGCCGAATCCTATGTGGGCCAAATTCTAATGTGACCTCCTGGATTACCTGATTGGAATTTTGTAAATTCCTATTTATCATAGATCTAAAGAAATTGTGGTACTTACAATCAAAGACCCATGTAAGTAATTTAATGTTATCTGAGTCTGAGGACAGATTCAGAGATTACAACTAAATATGGTTATTTATATTAGTTAACCCTTCCAGGTTAAATTTGTCTGTGGGTATTTGCTTGCAACTCCTTGTGGTGAATAAACTGTATTGGGAGTGCCACTTACAGTGGATATAAAAAGTCTACACACCCCTGTTAAAATGTCAGGTTTCTGTGCTGTAAAAAAAATGAGACAAAGATAAATCATTTCAGAACGTTTTCCCCCTTTAATGTGACCTATAAACTGTACAACTCAATTGAAAAACAAACTGAAATCTATTAGCTAGAGGGAAGAAAAAAAAAAAGAAAAAAAGAATGTGGTTGCATAAGTGTGCACACCCTTAAACTAATACTTTGTTGAAGCACCTTTTGATTTTATTACCCTTTTTGGGTATGAGTCTATCAGCATGACACATTTTGACTTGGCAAGATTTGCCCACTCTTCTTTGCAAACACACTCCAAATCTGTCAGATTGCGAGGGGATCTCCTGTGCACAGCCCTCTTCAGATCACCTCACAGATTTTCAATCGGATTCAGGTCCGGGCTCTGGCTGGGCCATTCCAAAACTTTAATCTTCTTCTGGTGAAGCCATTCCTTTGTTGATTTGGATGTATGCTTTGGGTCGTTGTCATGCTGAAAGATGAAGTTCCTCTTCATGTTCAGCTTTCTAGCAGAAGCCTGAAGGTTTTGTGCCAATATTGACTGGTATTTGGAACTGTTCATAATTCCCTCTATCTTAACTAAGGCCCCAGTTCCAACTGAAGAAAAACAGCCCCAAAGCATGATGCTTCCACCACCATGCTTCACTGTGGGTATGGTGTTCTTTTGGTAATGTGCAGTGTTGTTTTTGCGCCAAACATATCTTCTGGAATTATGGCCAAAAAGTTCAACCTTGGTTTCATCAGACCATAACACCTTTTCCCACATGCTTTTGGGAGACTTCAGATGTGTTTTTGCAAAATGTAGCCTGGCTTGGATGTTTTTCTTCGTAAGAAAAGGCTTTCGTCTTGCCACTCTACCCCATAGCCCAGACATATGAAGAATACGGGAGATTGTTGTCACATGTACCACACAGCCAGTACTTGCCAGATATTCCTGCAGCTCCTTTAATGTTGCTGTAGGCCTCTTGGTAGCCTCACAGACCAGTTTTCTTCTCGTCATTACATCAATTTTGGAGGGAGCTCCAGTTCTTGGTAATGTCACTGTTGTGCCATATTTTCTCCACTTGATGATGACTGTCTTCACTGTGTTCCATGGTAATGCCTTGGAAATTCTTTTGTACCCTTCTTCTGACTGATACCTTTTAACAATAAGATCCCTCTGATGCTTTGGAAGCTCTCTGTGGACCATGGCTTTTGCTGTGGGATGCGACTAAGAAAATTTCAGGAAAGACCAACTAGAGCAGCTGAACTTTATTTGGGGTTAATCAGAGGCACTTTAAATGATGGCAGGTGTATTCTGACTCCTATTTAACATGATTTGGAATGTGATTGCTTTATTCTGAACACAGCTACATCCCCAGTTATAAGAGCGTGTGCACACTTATGCAACCACATTATTTTATTTTTATGTTTTTTCTTCCCTCTATCTAAAAGATTTCACTTTGTTTTTCAATTGAGTTGTACAGTTTATAGGTCACATTAAAGGTGGAAAAAGTTCTGAAATGATTTATCTCTGTCTCATTTTTTTACAGCACAGAAACCTGACATTTTAACAGGGGTGTGTAGACTTTTTATATCCACTGTATAGGTATGTCTACCTGCCAGGGGTAAGCTAGCCCTCTGGGGCAAGTAGTACCTGTCCTTACTGACCTAATTTTGTACACTATTAGAGAAACTGTCATTATCAGAATCTCCTGATCTCATGCTGATGGCTTCTTCATCAGATATCCTGATGTACACCCTTTAGGGATTGCCTGCATGTGCTTGGGATATATAAGCTTTAAGAGGGTTTGGGTCACCTATGTTTTTCTGAACCAATACAAATTAATGCATTTGATTTATTTGGTTCTTTATTGCCTGCATTTGCATATTAATGCTCTCTTGCAGGGGATTATCCCCTTCAGTGCCAGATCAGTGATTTTTCCTGAACATGGGACACATTATTTTGGGGCTTTTGGCATGTCTTATTTTCCATTTGGAGTGAGCTGTACAGCTCTCTGTACTTTTTAAAGCTCTTCTATCTCTTTACACAAATTCTGATTATGAATTTTGAGAGCCAATCTGCTCTGAACACAAACATTTTGGACAGGGTGCTAAATTGGCCTGTAACACAGTGATGTGACTACATTTCCCTTCTAGCAGTGTTGTCAATAAGCATATCACATTTATGAATACATTTCCTTTAACATCTTTTTCTTCACACATGCACGTCAGAAAACTTTTAAACAGAGTATCATCATTAAAGTTCTCTGTCTGAATGTGGATTTCTTTAATCCATTTCTTGATATCTGACAGACGATTTAAGTCTTTGTGCATGTTTAAGACACTGTATATTTTATGGGGATTCTCTGTTACAGAATTATTTCCCAGTGAGTTACTAAATGGCTACTCATATTGAGCCTATTACAACAATTTATAGCAGTGTAATTCCAATACCTGATTCAATACTATGAGCCCACAGAATGAAGTTAAACAGTGTACTCTGGATTACAATTAATTTACAGTTTGTAAAAACGCATCAAATCTTAAATACATCTCAGCAGTGCCTCCATAAAATGTCTGATATTAATAACCATAAAAATATGAATAGGAGTTAATAATTATGAATACAAAATTGATGATTCATATATATGGGTCCGACTAAAAATACCCATATCAAGAATTCGTTATGTATGTAGAGAGTTTGGATGACGTTTTTACAAAAGTAAATACAAAGCAACAATTAGTAATAAAATAATAATTAATTTATTAAATGTAAAATAAAAATAAAATGATAAGCAAAATAGCGTAACAACAAAATACAATATCAATAGATGTTAATCATAATTCAGATGTATGACTTATAACATATGTAAATAGGATGAAACATGAATTATGCAGCTCTGTACCTGTATCAACATGCATGTAGTATAATTTAATATGCAGTTACGTTTCTGACCATAAGATGGCCATGCATTTTATTTAGCTACAACCTGCATTGATAATGATTAGTAATTAACATAGTTACTGATAGTACCCCATAATAACCTACAAATTACCAGCATATATTCTGCTTAGGTAAGGTAATATTACTAAATCATATAACTCAAGGTGGCTATTTCTTTATCTGCCCGGTAAATGACAATGTATGTATTCTAGCTTAGACTTTAAGAATGAGAATCTTAGATAATCTCTGGAGATTAGATATTACATATTTGGGTAAATAGATAGACTATAAGAACTTATGGTTCTTGGTAATATCTCTAGGATATTCCTCTGGCTTCCTTCTGCAGAAAGGATGACAGATAAACACCAGGCTAAAACATATAGATCCCAGAAATTGTGGGATTTAAGTTTAATTTACCCAAATATATATGCTAATTACATCAATCAAAATTGAGATTATGCCAGAAACAAAGTACCACATATATACATTACCGGCAGAGGTTGGTTTGCAGCTGAGACTCCTTCCATTGAAGAATTGAGTGATGGGAGTTACTCCTGAGACTTAGCTCAATACTATGTGTATGGAGATGTCTATTGTTATAGTGAACATGTGCTATTAAAAGCCTCATTTTCCTTAATTCTCCTCAGAAGGAGAGAGACTAAGCCTGTTTCTAAAACATTCCCATCTCTCACCCCACTAGTGGCAGCTCTCCCAAAATCAGTACCCCCGCTTCTTTCAGGTATCTCTGTTTTTTCTCTCTCCTCCAGTATCAACTTATCAACCAAACCTTATCTCCGATTCACACCCTGTTTTTGTAACTTCGAATGGATCGGTGAGTTTAATTTAAATGAGATGATGTCATGATTTATAGCTACACCTGGATTGTGAATATAATTTAAGATAATATATATGTTTAAATGCCTAAAAGTGTTAATACAATTTCAAAATAGAGTAAATATTCATCATATTCTTATTCTTATCATTGCACATTAAATAAAAGTGTATCATAAAATATATACCACACTAATAAAACAATAGTCTAATTAATATGTAGGATTAATTAAACTTTAAATATTTATTAGTGAAGATGTGATATAATTATATATTTTAATGAGAGATTTGAATCAACTTGGTGTGTTTAATAACCCATAATCTCAGTGTTTCTGTGTCTGTGTTCTGCCAGTTTGGGTGGGCTAGCAAGCTGAAGAGAAGCCCCCCTTCACATCTTGTATGTATATAGACACAGCTGTGTCTTAGAGTCATAAACCATAAACCACTAACAATGGCCACCTTATCTGTTGTTATCCGGTGATACTATGAACTTATCAGTAAAATATTTGGTTACAGATAATAGAGTTATGAATGTGGAAGACTTTCCTTTTAGCATCAGGGACACAGAATAAGATTTTAACACACAGAAGGATGTCCAAAAACTGTCACAAAATGGAGGCTGCTTGCATCTATCTTGTTATCCTTGGCTTCTGTTTTTTTTATATGTACCAGTCTAAAGATTACTTTTCAATACCTCTGACAGTAGAAATGCACAACTCGGCTGGTATGGTGGCTCGTTTGGTTCAGAAATTCACCCAACGCATTTCGTCCGAAAAAGGGACTTCCTCAGGGAGATGTCAGAGGTTGGAGGAGATCTCACTTATATACGTTTCTTCAATTCGTATGTAATTCGTATATAGGCTACATACGAAATGTCTAATCCGAAAATCTGTCTCGTTGTATGTCCTATTTCATTTCGGATATACAGTTGGTGAGAAACCAATTTGTTTATAGTTAATATGAAAAGAAAACGAAAAAGATAACAACGAATGGTTTTCTTAAAGACCCAGCAATCTTTTCAAATAAAACTATACAACACATTGCAATGCATATAATTTGTGTAAATGTTTCATACGAAAAGTATAATATGAAATAGTCAATGTAGACGAATCCAATAGTCTGCAATAGTAAATTTGAGATCTATAACTTATGAGAAACCCATTTTTATGTGGTTAATACGGAGAGAGTGGTTCTCTTAAAGTGCCAGTAGTCTTTTGAATGAAAACTATACATACATATTCTGATGAAAAAAGACAACATATAACACCTAAAAAATCTAAATAAAATATGAAATATATATAAATAAATACAACCCTAGTTAGTTATATCTAATGGAATACATTTACCAAGGATAATGGTAGCAATAAAAAATATTTGTTTACATTTTTTATAAAATTTTATTAGATTTGTTTAAAAATAAAAAAATGGAAGTTGGATCAAAATTAATTAAAGAAACTTGTCTTGCAGTAGTGGAATATAAGAAACATGTATATATAATAACCACCTACAACTGAAAAGTTACTGTAAGTGGAATTTGAACGTAAAAATTATAAAAATGCCTTTAATTCGAAATCTAAGTTAATTCCCTTCAGATTTAGGGTTTGCATATTATAAATCCAAAATGCTTCTCTCTGTAGAAGCCTTCTGGATCTATCACCTCTTCTTCAAGTCGAGGGAATCGACTCAATTCCCATAAATTTTAAATTCTCCACATTGCCCTAGGGGAACTGTGGCAATGAAAGAGCACTGGAGGACCTCCTGGTCAGATAAACCAAACATAAAGTAATCCCTCCGATTTCAGCCTGTTGAAATAACAAAGTGGAGCTTCCCTCAACGCCAGGCCATCCAGCCCGTACAATAGGAGAAAAAAAAGGAAGCAAAAACGGTTTGCGGAAGGAGCTCACAATCAAAGCAGGTATGTGAAAATAAGCCAGAGTTTAATGCTTACGTAAAACAGGCTAGTACAAAAAAGGAAATGAACCACACAGTGAGAAAGACGCCTTACGCGTTTCGTGCTTCAAAAGCACTTAATCATAGGCTGGTGGGAGAGAGCTCACATGGCTAGTTATAACAGGCAAGCAATTAACTTAATTGCCTATACATTTGGAGCTGTCTCCCACCATTCCAAGAAAAAGATTATTTAAAGTGAAAACATATGAAAACATTTAAATATACGAACAATGTGCAACATATATAAAACATATATAAATATATATAAAAAATGTGCAACAGAATGGGGAGTCTGAATTCTTGAATTGCTCTAAATATATGCACAGATATAACTACACGTGCACATATATATACATAAAGGGACGGGTAATACATTAAGATATTGATACACTTTCATAAGGAATCAAAAATTGCAGCAAGTGCTATTTATGAAAAAATACATTTACATCATGTTTTGAATTGATTCCCTTAGGAGTGCAAGTTTGAAGTGAAAAAATCCAAAAGACTTCCCTTTTACACAAAGTTTCAATAGTGTTGCCTTTTCTAGGAGGAATTTTGATCTTCTCTATAACCTGATATTTAAAGTTTGCAACATTCGAATTGCAACACTGTGCAAAATGTCTGTGAATTGGTGTGTTGGACTTTGCACTGACTATGTCAGATAAATGCTCCCTAATTCTTTCTTTTACTGGACGAATAGTACGTCCTACATATTGTTTATGACAAAACGGACAAGTCACACAATAAATTACAAAGTTGGTATTGCAGTTAAAGAAATCCTTGATGGTGAATGTTTTACCTGTCTGTGAGGAAACAAAGCTGTTTCCCCATAGTACATGATTACAGCATTTGCACTGCTTAGCACCACATCTGAACATACCCTTGATATTTAACCATGTGGAAGACACTTTTTTATCTTCACATAGGTAACTGGGAGAAATTAGGTTGCCCAGGGATATACCCTTTCTGGCAATTCCAGCTATTTTATTGCTGCTAACAGATTTATATGCAGTTTCTAGATTAAGTACTGTGCGGTGTTTATTAAGAATTTTCACAATATCATCAAAGTCGACACTGTAATCTGCACAGAAGGAAAGTTTGTCCCTGGTAGAGATGCCTGTTTTGCTACCTTTAATTTTCTTGGACTTATCTGACACTAATTTAGATCTTTCTTGGGATTTAGCTATATTGTACCCTCTCTTAATGTTAACAAGGGGATATCCTCTTTCCAGTAATCGATCAGAAAGTAACAGTGCCTGGGATTCAAATTCAGAAGCGCTGGAGCAATTCCTCCGAATACGTATGAATTCTCCCACTGATACACCTCTAAAGGTGTGTGTGTGGGGTGACAACTGGTAGCCAGCAGGATAGTGTTGCCTGCTGTAGCCTTCCTATAATTTGTAGTGTCTATTCTCCCATCAAGTACATTTCCTATTAACTGCAAATCCAAAAAATTGATATTAAATTTACTGTAACTGATCGTGAATTGTAAATTAAGGTCATTTTTATTAACATACTCAAAGAATGCATTTAGGGATTCTTGCTCCCCATCCCAAATTAAAAGCAAATCGTCAATATACCTGCCATACCAAATGATGTGTTTCCTAAAGGGATTATTACTGTTAAAGATAAATTTGGTTTCCCACCAGCCCATGTATAAGTTTGCATATGAAGGTGCAAATTTAGCGCCCATGGCAGTACCGCAACGTTGCAGGTAATAGGTACCATTGAACACAAAATAATTATGGCTCAGAAGAAACGCTATACAGTTACAGATATAATCCTGTTTCCAAGTTGAGAGGTCCGAAAAGTACTTAAGGAAATGTTGAGTTGCCTCCACTCCCTTCTGGTGTGGAATACAGGAATAAAGGGAGCCAACATCCAAAGTTACCCAAGTATATTTGCTATTCCATTGGAATTTAGAAAGTTGTTCAAGTACATGTTTTGTGTCTCTCAAATATCCCTTCAGGCTACACACCAACGGCTGCAGGTATACATCAACCCATTGGGAGAGCCTTTCCCCCAATGAGTCTACCCCAGATATAATGGGGCGACCAGGTGGTGAAGTTAGGGACTTATGAAGTTTCGGCAAGTGGTAGAAGGTGGCTATAGTGGGGTTTTGATTTAATACTCTCCCTCCTTAGTATTGAGTGATCCATTATATGTACCTTCATCAATGAGACTCTTAAGTGTAAGGAGAAATGTTGGCGTAGGGTCTCCCCTTAATTTAGTATATATTTCATTATTATCCAATTGCCTATTTGCTTCATCAATATAGGACATTCTGTCCATAACCACTACATTTCCACCTTTGTCAGATTTTTTAATGACTAAGTGTTTGTTATTCTTTAGATTTCGTATTGCTTGGATTTCTTGTGAATTGAGGTTCTTAATGAGATGTGTTCTCGATGTATTAGAGAGTCTGATTAAATCCTCCTCAACTAATTGCTGAAAGGTAGATTCAACCGCACCTCTAATATAGGTTGGATTTAAAAAAGATTTCTTTTGTAAATTAGTGTGTTTGTTCGTATTATCTGAAATGTTTGGACTGCTTTGTTCTTGAAGTAAGTATTCCATATCACTTAATAAGCACAATTCATCAAACTGACCCACATCACAGACATCAGTACCTTGAGAAACATTTTCAATAGAGTCATATAAGCAGAACTTATGCAATAAAGATTCAGTATCCATTAAATCACTAAGATTAGAAACCTGTACCTCTGTACTGTCGAAATCCCCAATTGCAGAACCCGATTTAATAGTACCCTCGGGTGCTGCAAATACAGGGATCCCGAGGTCAGACGCTACAGGGTTAATATTAGAAAACGTGTGAGTAGCTGGTGAAAGCCGGTCAACATTTGAAACAGAGGGAAATTCTAATTCTACAAATCTAGATGCAACACATGTATTAGAAGCAGAGACGAAGCCTGAACACCCAGCCGGTGGGGGAGCGGAGGCAGGACACTCATAAAAAGATGGAAACGAATATGTGCTTAGGTCATTGAGACTTACCGACTCCGCTACCCCCTCAGCAGACTGCGGCCCCACCTCCGGATCACCTACATGCGATTCATCTTTGTAGAAAAACTTTTTTAGAGTGAGATCTCTAATAAATTTGTTCAAGTCCAGGATAGTATTAAAAAGATTAAGCCGAGTATCTGGAACAAAGTTCAGTCCCTTTAAAAGGAGACTAATTTCAGACGGTGTTAACTGTACAGATGACAGATTGACTACATTATTTACATCCACTTTTTTCGTTTCTTCTTCTGTTCTCTCTGATACATTGCTTGATCTTCCTCTCCTTCGGTGAATTCGCTTTCGTTTCCTCCTCCGCGTTGCTTTCTGTATTGTTTTTTTTGTTGTTTTTTCTTTAAATCATTTTCAAAGATATTCGTTGCTTTTTCTTTTCTTTGATTTGCCGCTGGAGTGATTGGACGTCCCAAGGAGGTTACAGAGGACATAATTTCTCCTGATGTGTCAAAATCGGATGTAGAAAAATCGACACTGGAGAAAGAAACTGCTCGTGAAGGTTTTTTCTTTAGGATTGGTCTTTTAGGACCAAATCTCCTAAACTGTTTAATTGAGTAAACAGTGTTATTTTCATAGTCCCGTCGGTCTCGTTCAAATTTGATTTTCTTTTTGGCAATTACTTCATCCTCTAATTTGTTTCTTTTAGCAACTGACTTCTTATCCAGTTCTTGGAAAGTAGTGGTGTCTTGATGTTGCTTAAGTAAAAGGTAAGTATCTGCTATTTCTTTTTCCAAGCTTGTTAGTGGGATTTTTTTATGTTTCACAATGATATTAATTAGTTTGAAGGAACATTCATTTAAGGTTTCATACCATTCTTTCATTATTTCATCGTCTGATGATACGTAGGTTGGAATTTTGTTCAACCTCAATCCACGTGGGATACGTTGTAATAGTAGGTACTGCTCCAAGCTGGTGATGTCCCACCACATGCGTGTTTCTCTTCCCAGGAGTTTATCAAGTTCCTGAAAAGACTTCACAAGTCCTGGTTCAGACTCTGTGTCCATCTGTTGCTCAGAAAAAAGATTATTTGCTTTGTCAGCTCTAGTGTTACTGACATCCCTCCATTTTTATATATATTTATATATGTTTTATATATGTTGCACATTGTTCGTATATTTAAATGTTTTCATATGTTTTCACTTTAAATAATCTTTTGCTTGGAATGGTGGGAGACAGCTACAGATGTATAGGCAATCAAGTTAATTGCTTGCCTGTTATAACTAGCCATGTGAGCTCTCTCCCACCAGCCTATGATTAAGTGCTTTTGAAGCACGAAACGCGTAAGGCGTCTTTCTCACTGTGTGGTTCATTTCCTTTTTTGTACTAGCCTGTTTTACGTAAGCACTAAACTCTGGCTTATTTTCACATACCTGCTTTGATTGTGAGCTCCTTCCGCAAACCGTTTTTGCTTCCTTTTTTTTCTCGAACTGTGGCAATGGTTTAGTAAGCTGTATTTGAACCTGTCACATTCTTTGTTCATCATTCCAATATGTTCAAGGATGCAGACTTTTAGTGGTCTTTTTGTTTGTCCTATGTACTGCGCCCCACAACCACATTCTACCAAATGAACCACATGGGTGGTACAGTTGATACAACTTTTTACTTTGTATTCTTTGCCAGTACTTATATATTTAAACTCTATCCTTTTTCTGGCTTTGTGTGTGCAGGCTTTGCAGTTTCCGTATTTATCAAATCCATTGGATTTGTTATTCATGAGCCACCTTGACCCACTTGTTTTAGGAACTGTCTTAATAACACTTGGAGCAAGTGTGGATTTTAGATTCGGGGCTTTTTTGAAAATAACTGTGGGTCTATTTTGTACTAGAGGGGCCAAAATTTCATCTCCCTGGATTACATTCCAGTGCTGGTCGATTTTATAGTTCTTCTGAATGAACCTATCTTTCAAAGTTTTTGTTTGTTCCCTAAAAACATGAATATCACTACAATTTACCCGAATTCTTCTAAATTGTCCTTTTGGGATGTTATTTAACCAATTAGGGTGATGACAGCTTCTTTTGTCTATGTAGTTATTGCTGTCAACTTTTTTGAAAAAAGTTTTGGACTTCAGAAGCTCATCCTCAATGTAAATCCTCAATG
Source organism: Pelodytes ibericus (assembly GCA_036172795.1). Lineage (NCBI taxonomy): Eukaryota > Metazoa > Chordata > Amphibia > Anura > Pelodytidae > Pelodytes > Pelodytes ibericus. The sequence continues at coordinate 49,534,361 of CM069858.1, read as the reverse complement.
TAAATCGATGGACTCGGTGCTTTGGGCATAAGTAAAAGTGAGGTTATATTCAAGGTTATTCAGGTAGGTTTTAAATGCTGATAGTTCTGAATCTGGCCCCCTCCGGATGAAAATGATGTCGTAGATTTATCTTCTCCATAGGACCAGGTTTGCACCGAATGGGTTGGAGTCTCCCACGTACTGAGACTCCCACAAACCCATAAACATATTGGCATAACTTAGCGCAAACCTAGTCCCCATGGCTGTACCACATTTCTGCAGGTAAAAGGACCCTTCAAAGTAAAAATAGTTGTATTTTAAAATGAAGTCTATAGATTCTATGATGAATTTTGTTTGTGTTTGATCCATCTTGTCATCTCTATCAAGAGTGTATTTTATAGCTTCTATGCCTTTCGAGTGGTCCATGGAGGTATAAAGGGCTGAAACATCGGCCGTGACTACAATATAATCGGGTTTCCATGTTATTATACTCAAAGAGTTTATAATGTCCGTGCTGTCTTTGATGTAAGAGGGTATGTGTAGGACATAAATCTGCAAATATGTGTCTACATAATGGGACAGGTTGCAAGACATTGAGTCAATCCCCGAAATAATGAGGCGACCTGGAGGATTTTCAATATTGTGGCTTTTGGGGGAAAAATAAAAATACGGAACTACTGGATTTGGGGATGAGAGAAACTTGTATTCCTGTTTGTTGAGAATACCCCATTCTTTTGCTTTGTCTGAGAGTTTATTGAGGAGTGAGGACCACTAAGAATTTGGAAGTTTGTAGTTTTTGATAGGTGATTTGGTCACCAAGAAGCCTGTAGGCTTCTTTCAGTTACCCTTCCCTACTCATTACAACCACCCCTCCTCCTTTATCAGCAGGCCTGATGACAAGAGATGTATTATCTTTTAGTTCTTTAAGTGCTGATTTTTCTTTAAGGGTGAGGTTGTGACAGTTTTTAATTTTACTGAGGGCTAGGGCTTCTAAATCTCTAAGTATCAATCTTCTGTAAACATCTAGGTTTGTACCTCTTTCGATGATAGGGACAAAAAAGACCCACAGTTATTTTCAAAAAAGCCCCGAATCTAAAATCCACACTTGCTCCAAGTGTTATTAAGACAGTTCCTAAAACAAGTGGGTCAAGTTGGCTCATAAATAACAAAACCAATACATTTTATAAATGCGGAAACTGCAAATCCTGCACACACCAAGCCATAAAAAGGATAGTTTAAATCTAAAAGTACTGGCAAAGTAAAAAGTTTTATCAACTGTAACACCACCCATGTGGTCTATTTGGTAGAATGGGGTTGTGGGGCTCAGTACATAGGACAAACAAAAAGACCACTAAAAGTCCGCATCCTTGAACATCTTAGAATGATGAACAAAGAATGTGACAGGTTCAAATGCAGCTTAAATAGTATTTGTGGAAACTGGGTGAAATTTTAAAAAATAACTTTTAATAAAGATTACATAAAAAATATTTTAGGGTAGTATTCGACTATACCCCACAGTGACTTAGTGCGATAGAATACTGCAAAAAGACACAGACATGACACATTAAAAAACAATTATGCAGTACACATATATAGTTGTCAGATCCCTATCCCCCGGTGGGGGTATTAGAGGATTATTTGACACAGATGAGGGTTCTATTACTTGTAAATTGGTTACTAAAACCTTATGAATTAGTTCTTATCACCTGTAAAGTAACCCAAACATCTCAAGGGAGTGTTTTTGACTGTAATCATAACTCCTCGATTAGACAGTCAATTAGATACTGGTAAAAGTATGGAAGCAGTAACCTTTGCTGTTATAATCCTATAAGGTTTCTAAAAGTATATAAGCGTTATTGCTTTAAACAGACACCTGCAAGAGGTTTCAGGACATACAATTCTGGCAGTCAATGCCTGCAGGCTTATCTGTATAGTAGCCTGCTGCCTTTGGCTACACCGCTTTATGTGGTCAGAAAAAGTCCACCACATTAAACTGTTATTTTAGGTGAGAAACATAGGGAGCAAAGCTGAGGTTAAATTCACACAGGAGCTAGGAGGTAAGAGTATCAACTTCTTAGATCTAACAATTTATGTGGATGAGGACCTAACAATACAAACCACACTCTTTAGAAAAACCTACAGCTACCAATAGCCTATTACAATGGGGAAGCTATCATCCTGAACCCCTTAAGAGAGGTATTCCTATAGGCCAATATTTACGCCTACGGCGTAACTGCTCAACAATCAAAGATTTAAATGATAAGGCTAAAGATCTTCAACAAAGATTCCTTGAAAAGGGATATCGGAGAAAAACCTTGAAGAAAGCGTATCAGAGAGCGCTCACCTCGGTTCGGAGCGATCTACTTAAACCCAAGAAACCACTAAATACTGACAAACAAGTTCGGTGTGTAGGAATGTTCGATACAGCTTGGCCGAACACTAAAAAGCTTTTGAATAGGTACTGGTCTATCCTCCAGGAGGACGAACATCTTAAACCTGTCATATCACCCCAGGTCTCCGTTACTATGAAAAAGGAACCAAGCCTGAGAGACGCCCTGGTCCATAGCCATCTGGGACCGATAGGAGTCAATAGACAACAAATGTTGCTCAAATCCACCACAGGCTCCCACAAATGTGGAACTGCAAGGCCTGCAACTTCATGGTTACAGCTAAAAAGTTTAGCAATTCGGCCAACACCAAAAATTATGATATAAAAACTTTCATAAATTGCAAAACCAACTTTGTGGTATACATGGCCACCTGCCAATGTGGTATGTTATATGTGGGCAAAACAATAGGTGAACTGAGGAGGAGAGTTTTGTAACACATCAATGATATAATCAACAAAACTGACACCCCAATTTCTAGACATGTGAATTCTTATTACAATGGAGATCCTAAAGTCTTGTCCTTTAAAGGTATTGTATATACAAAAATATATAAGACACAAGAAGAAGTAAAAAATACTCTCCTTTTACAATACCCGCAAGGATATCCTCAGATCCCAAAAAGCCAAACAGGTATACAAATCGGGTATGGTAGAACTGGTCGCACTTAAGCACTGGACATCTCCATGGAGACACGGGTGGACATATGGGAAAACATGGAAGGAAGGGGGAAAAAAATAGAAAATAGCGTAGCACTGTATGACAATCTAAACAAAAATAAATGTATTAAGAGGGCACTCACAAAAATGTATGCACTGAGAACCAGCTCAAGTGCAAAACAGGCATGAAGTGTATTACAAGTCACTCAGATAACTCCAGCAATGATAAAATCTCTTGTGCAAGATTCACCAATTGAGCCAAGGGTATTGTGTTCTGATTTATATTTTATACTTCACTTGGACTGCTTTTATTTTGGATTTGCCTGGTGAATCTTGCACAAGAGATTTTATCCTCGCTGGAGTTATCTGAGTGACTCGTAATACACTTCATGCCTGTTTTGCACTTGAGCTGGTTCTCAATGCATACATTTTTGTGAGTGCCCTCTTTATAAATTTATATTTGTTTAGATTGTCATACAGTGCTACGCTATTTTCTATTTTTTTTCCCCCTTCCTTCCATGCTTTCCCATATGTCCACCCGTGTCTCCATGGAGATGTCCAGTGCTTAAGTGCGACCAGTTCTACCATACCCGATTTGTATACCTGTTTGGCTTTAACGGTATTGAAAAAGTCTCCCCTCTACCTAGAGGAGGCGACACTAATAAACGACTGCTACAAAGAGAGTCGTTTTGGATTTTCCAATTGAAGTCACTCACCCCGTCCGGACTTAATGAAGGTTTCTCTTACTGCCCTTTCATCAAATAGCCTCATGCCTAGCACACCATTTACAATTCTGTATTACACGAATTACATTCATATCTTACAAATGGAGACTTTCGTATTATACCAGACTCAATTCGTATGAACCCAAGAACCGAAATGCTCGTATTATAGTACACACAGACGTTCCATTCATAAATTGATGAATGAATTAGTCTTTAGTTAAACCTAAATAGGATGCTTGATACTATAAACATCGCCCACTCGCAGCTGATTGGCTCTTGTGATTCCAACACTAACCAATTGAACAGAGTGGGGGAGGATTTAAATGGCTACCACAACTACACTCTGTTTGTAGCCCTGGACATAGCTAAGTGCTCCGGTTCTGGAGCTACGGCTTAACAACCGCTGGGCAAAACATTTTTTAAGGAATTTAACCTCAGCTTTCCTCCCTATGTTTCTCACCTAAAATAACAGTTTAATGTAAGTGGTGGACTTTTTCTGACCGCATTAAGCGGTGTAGCCAAAGGCAGCAGGCAACTATACAGATAAGCCTGCGGGCATTGACTGCCAGAATTGTATGTCCTGAAACCACTTGCAGGTGTCTGTTTAAACCAATAACGCTTATATACATTTAGAAACCTTATAGGATTATAACAGCTGAGGTTACTGCTTCCATACTTTTACCAGTATCTAATTGACTGTCTAATCGAGGAGTTATGATTACAGTTAAAAACACTCCCTTAAGGTCATGGCCTGGCGCTTGACGAAGATGGCCGCATTTTGAGGAGCTCTCGCCCGTCTCCTGCATAAGCTACAGCCTTCATAGCTTTTTACCCACCAATACCCCAACTTTATACCCTAAGTACAACCGGCATGATAACAACTAACAGAGGGGGCTAGTTGGGACCCCCATCAGAGGTCCCAGAATACTTCCGCAGAAAAGAAGCACAGTCGGACATGGGCCCTGACCAACATGGCGACACAGCTCCGTGCACGCGGCAAGATATAGCAGGCATGAAGGCCTTCATGCAGACGATCAAAGATGATCTCAGAGCAGATTTCAAAGCTGGTATGACGGCCCTCTCAAAGGACATCTCGGCCCTATCAGCCCGCACAGACTCCCTCGAAGTTAAATGCGACACCATTTCTCACGATTGTGACGCACTTCGATTTGAGCTGTGGTCGCTACAAGCCGCGCACATGGAGCTACAGGACTCTTGCGAGGACCTGGACAATCGATCCCGAAGGTCAAATCTGAGAGCAAGAGGGGTCCCCGAATCCCTGACAGATCTCAGGGACTTTTTTCATAGATTTTTCCTCAATCTCTTACCTGATGCCCGAGAGGAAGAACTCCACATTGAGCACATCCATAGAGCTCTCCGTCCAAAACCATCTGAGAAAGACCCTCCGAGAGACATAATCATGAAGCTGCACTACTACACCACCAAAGAAGCAGTGCTCAAAGCTACGAGCCGCAAGACCCCAACTTTAGACGGCATTACCCCCATCTGGTACTCTGACATTGCACCTCAGACCCTTCGGAAACGAAGAGTCCTTAAACCACTTACCGATCTCCTCAGAGACCAAGATTTACCGTACTACTGGGGCTTTCCATTTAAGCTCATTGTCCAGCGGAACGGAGTCCCCGTTATCCTACGAGCTTTGGAAGAAGCAGAGAAATTCCTGAAATGCTTGGGCCTGCAGCCTCCTCCGAACCTGAGCACCACTCTACGACAAGCCCACCTCTCAGCGCACCACCCAGGTAGACGAGAACGAGAGGCCCCAGAAAGCCGACAGCGATTACGCGCCTCTCCAGAAACCCGAATGACCAGCGAAAGTACCACCCTAGTGGACCAGCAACATTTCCTGGAAAATGAAGGACACTAAACTTATGACTATGGCACCCAGTTTCTTGTTGTTTATAGGACACAATTTGTGGCTCTTTTTGCACTTTTTTCCCGTGCCTTACTGTTTACTACGAGACACCAACCGGACTACCTTTTCTTAATTTTTTGCACTTGTTCCATCCAAGACTCAGCTCCCACCTGGACCTGACTTGAGACCTGAGGAATACGGTTGATTGCTGCTCCTTTTCTCATTAATGCCAAATGTTTTTACTGTTCTATGTACGATGTTTCACTGTTTGCACCCTGTTCCCTGGTGCACATTGTGGCCCCTGTCTCTGTCCCTGAGCACCCATATCATGGAACTGAGAGCATGCCCCCCACATATACCCCCCTATGGTCCATTTGCCATCAGTCTTTAGGGCACATTGTTATCCCCTGCCCGAGATCATAACCCCATCACTGCCCCATGCCCCACTCCTTACCCCCCTAACATACTACTGCCCTATCTCACACTCTCCCCGAATTGATAGAGACAAACCTGTAAGCCCACCTTCTCATCACTATCCTATTATTAATCCCCATTACCCACACTCAGTCTGAGGTCTATACATACAACCACCCCAATATCCCACCTAAACACAGAATTCGAATTGCCCACATCCCCAACACCTGTAACCCCCCCCCCCCCCTATAATCATCATCTATTGGTAGCTTTCAGGAGATGGACTCTGGCATCTTCCACCCGGTCCACCCCCTGACTGATTATTGACCACTAGACACATTGACTGTGTATTCAGACTTTAGCACCTATACCGCCACATCATTGGCTACTAAGTTTACTGTGGTCTATTTGTTTATTTGTTTTGTGAACAATCTTCAGTGGTCTTTCCCACTACTTTCTATCTTTTCTTCCTTCTTATCATTCTCTTTCTTCTCGGTTTCTGTGACCCTCCCCCCCCCCCCTTCTTTTTTTTCTCACGCAATATTCCCACGATCTCCAAGCAAATAGATAGATTACTGGTTATTTTACTGTGTGTCTTTCTATCCTCTGTAAGCTACTCATCAATCATGTAAGACCGACCGCCTGACCTTCCCTCCTCTTCAACGCAGTGACCACTCCTCAAGATTGTCTCCCACAACGTGAAAGGTCTTCACTCCGCCAATAAGCGCAGTATGGCAATCATAAACTACATCCACCTCCAAGCTGACATTGTACTACACCAAGAGACCCATTTCAGCAAAGGTAAAGTTCTCAAATTTTGGGACCGTCGTAACACTGAACACCACCACTCAGTAGCCCCCGACAAACATAACGGGGGCACCATCCTTATTGATAAGAGACTGCATTTTCATACCCTAGCCAAATCTACAGACGAGGAAGGAAGAATGCTCAGGTTGGACGCCCTGCTTGACAATCAGCCTATAATACTACTGAACGTATACGCACCAAGCCCACCGACCATCAGTTTTTTCATTCCCTCTCACAATTAGTTTTGTCAAGACCACCAGGGGGTCTTCTGATTGGGGGAGACTTCAACACGGTCATGGACCCTTATTTAGACAGGACACTTTAACTGCGAAATCATGCCCAAAAGCACTATACAAACCATTACAGGACTTTGTACACTCGCTTGGCCTCTTTGACTCCTGGCGACTGCTACACCCAACAGACCGTGACTACACTTTTTACTCCAACCTCCACCATATGTACTCCAGACTTGACTATATCTTTACTAACCAATCACTAGTTCATTCCTTATTCACTTCTAAAATCCATGAAATATCTTGGTCAGACCACGCAATACTGGACGTCACCCTACAAAATATACATACCCAACAGACCAGACCACTATGGCGTATTAATGACTCTTTATTATTAGACCCCACCGCTAAATCCGAAATTGACAACACCATTAAACAATATTTTGAAGAAAACACTACCCCAGATGTTCCCCTATCCACAATCTGGGATGCCCATAAGGCAGTCCTCAGGGGCAAATTCATCGTCCTTGCATCCAAAAAACGCAAACAATTCAAATCCCAAATAAAGACCCTCTTGGAAAAGCTTAAACAACTGGAACATACACACAAACGAACAGGAGACCCGGCCCTACTCCCCACCATAACCGACACCAGGGGCCAACTAAACTTACTGTTGACCAATGACACAATTAAAGCAGCCCGTAGAACACAACAAACTTATTTTGACAAAGCTAATAAACCGATGATGGCCAAAAAACTACGCAACATGACCTCCAGCCGCACCATACGAACCATTGTCTCCAAACTAGGTGAGGCGACGCATGACCCCGCACAAATAGTCGAACATTTTGCTACCTACTACAAAGCCCTATACGACGGTGCCAAAACATCCCCCCCCCATAGTCCAGGTAAATCCCTAGCACAGCTTCTTAGTGACAGTAAACTGCCACAAATTTCAAAGACCTCCAAATCTAAACTTAACTCACAAATCATGATAGAGGAGTTGACGGCCGCTCTGAAGCTGCTCAAGAACTCGAAAGCCCCAGGTCTGGACGGCTATTCCGCTAAATACTACAAATCCTTTGCCCACCTTCTCCTGACACCTCTCACCGCACTGTTCAACCTCTACATGTCACGTAGATGAATCCCCAGCCCTGGACATGCTGAGGGCTAAAATAGTCATGATACCAAAAGAAGGGAAAGATCCCTCGACGTGCTCTAGTTATCGCCCCATATCCCTGATTAACATTGACACAAAACTTTTTGCAAAGATTCTGGCCCTTAGACTGAACCGATTGCTCCCTTCTCTGATCCATCCGGATCAGGTAGGGTTCATCCTGGGCAGGGAGGCCCCCGATGGCATCAGAAGGGTGTTTGACCTGATCCACTTGTGTCGAAGGGCAAGCACACCCACCATGCTATTGTCTTTAGATGCCGAAAAAGCCTTCGACCGAGTGGATTGGTCATACCTGTGGTCTACTATGAAAGCATTCAGGTTTGACGTGGTCTTCCTGGCCGGGATCCAAGCCCTTTACACCAATCCCACCGCAGTGGTAGATATAGGCACCGCCAGGTCTTCCTCTTTTCTTATCAAGGGAGGTACCCGGCAAGGCTGCCCCCTCTCACCGTTACTATTTGCCCTGGCCATAGAACCTCTTGCACATCTGATCAGACTCCACCCTGACATATCAGGCATACACATCGCGAACCACCAATATAAGCTCAGCTTATTAGCGGACGACATGCTGCTGACCGTTACCTCCCCTCTGGTGTCTCTCCCTAACCTTTACAATCTCCTAGACTCCTTCGGGAGGGTCTCATGGTATAAGATAAACCATAGCAAGTTTGAAGCTCTCAACATCAATCTCTCACTGCCCACAGAACGACTCATCACTCTGAATTTTAACTTTAAATGGCAAAAACACGCACTAAAATCACTGGGGATCTATGTCACCCCGCACCTACAGCAGATATACGACGCTAACTACCCTCCTTTACTAACTAAATTAAAAGCAGACCTGACCACCTGGTCGAATTACAACATCTCACTTATGGGTAGAATCTATTCCGTTAAGATGACTTTGCTCCCTAGGCTCTTGTACTTGTTTAGGTCCATTTCCTTGGCGATTAAGAAAACTGACATTATTAGCATGCAACGCGCAATTTATCTTTTCATCTGGCAAGGCCGAAAAATCAGAATAGCATAAACAACATTATACAAACCTAAAATCACAGGAGGTTCTGGGTACTCCCCACCTCTACGCATACTATTTAGCTGCTCAACTCGTGATCACATTGTCCCTAGCAGCATCCCCGTCAACACAACGTTGGCTCCAAATAGAAGCAGACTTGTGCCCCCAAATCGATCTCTCTTCGGTAATGTGGCTAAACAAAAAACCTAAACAAGACATTGCAGGGAGCCCAACACCTTTCCAATAAGAGCACTAGAATGACCCCACTTTTTAAAAACCCGAGCTTCTCCCCTGGTCTCCGCACTACCGCTTTCCACTGGTGGAAAGACAAAAACCTTACTAAGATTGACGACCTATTAACCCATGACAGAATACGTACCTAATCCAATTTGACGGACTCACACAGTCTCCCCCAATCAGAATCCTACCGCTACCTGCAACTCAAACACTACCTCCTGACTTTTTTAGCCCACCGAAACCTAAAGGGGCTATTTTTCACCTCTATCTACATATTATTGACAAGAAGTTCCCGAATCCACCACCCCATGAACAAAAATGGGAAACAGAACTAGGCTCCACTTTGGACCCGGTAGAATGGACAGAAATCTACACAAATACCTGGAAAGTCACCTCCTGTACTCTGATCCAAGAAAACTGCATGAAGACAATCACAAGGTGGCACCTTCCCCCTACTCGTCTTCATCATATGTTCCCCACCGTATCTCCACTTTGTTCCCGTAACTGCGGTACAGATGGGACATTGCTCCACATGTGGTGGCAGTGCCCCCTGATACAACCAATCTGGACATACGTATTTTCTAAACTAAGCCAAGCCCTCCAAGCTACCATCCAACCAGAACCATGGACAGCACTACTCTGTAGAAAGCCCCAATCATCGGACACTGATAAAAACGCAAATCGTTTAATTTTCCGAGTATGTTCCGCCACTCGTCTCTCCATAGCTCAGAACTTGAAATCTGCTGTCCCCACCGTGACTCAAATTGATAATAAAATATGGCACATACTTCGTATGGAAAAAATCACAGCATACATTAAGGACTCCTCTACACAATTCCATAAGATTTGGGACCCTTGGCTTCAACTCTACTCACCTCCAGATACCCACCAACTTCTTTGGCAAACCATGTAATCCTTTCAGATGAGTTCCCGAAACAAGTGATCTGACAACTCTATACAGGGGATATAAAAAGTCTACACACCCCTGTTAAAATGTCAGGTTTCTGTGCTGTAAAAAAATAAGACAAAGATAAATCATTTCAGAACTTTTTCAACCTTTAATGTGACCTATAAACTGTACAACTCAATTGAAAAACAAACTGAAATCTTTTAGATAGAGGGAAGAAAAAATATAAAAATAAAATAATGTGGTTGTATAAGTGTGCACACCCTCTTATAACTGGGGATGTGGCTGTGTTCAGAATTAAGCAATCACATTCCAAATCATGTTAAATAGGAGTCAGCATACACCTGCCATCATTTATAGTGCCTCTGATTAACCCCAAATAAAGTTCATCTGCTCTAGTTGGTATTTCCTGAAATTTTCTTAGTCACATCGCACAGCAAAAGCCATGGTCCACAGAGAGCTTCCAAAGCATCAGAGGGATCTCATTGTTAAAAGGTATCAGTCAGGAGAAGGGTACAAAATATTTTCCAAGGCATTAGTTATACCACGGAACACAGTGAAGACAGTCATCATCAAGTGGAGAAAATATGGCACAACAGGACATTACCAAGAACTGGAGCTCCCTCCAAAATTGATGAAAAAACGAGAAGAAAACTGGTCTGAAGGCTACCAAGATGCCTACAGCAACATTAAAGGAGCTGCAGGAATATCTGGCAAGTACTGGCTGTGTGGTACATGTGACAACAATCTTCTGTATTCTTCATATGTCCGGGCTATGGGGTAGAGTGGCAAGACGAAAGCCTTTTCTTACGAAGAAAAACATCCAAGCCAGACTACATTTTGCAAAAACACATCTGAAGTCTCCCAAAAGCATGTGGGAAAAGGTGTTATGGTCTGATGAAACCAAGGTTGAACTTTTTGGCCATAATTCCAAAAGATATGTTTGGTGCAAAAACAACACTGCACATCACCAAAAGAACACCATACCCACAGTGAAGCATGGTGGTGGCAGCATCTTGCGTTGGGGCTGTTTTTCTTCAGCTGGTACTGGGGCCTTAGTTAAGATAGAGGGAATTATGAACAGTTCCAAATACCAGTCAATATTGGCACAAAACCTTCAGGCTTCTGCTAGAAAGCTGAACATGAAGAGGAACTTCATCTTTCAGCATGACAACGACCCAAAGCATACATCCAAATCAACAAAGGAATGGCTTCACCAGAAGAAGATTAAAGTTTTGGAATGGCCCAACCATAGCCCAGACCTGAATCTGATAGAAAATCTGTGAGGTGATCTGAAGAGGGCTGTGCACAGGAGATGCCCTCGCAATCTGACAGATATACTCATACCCAAAAAGACTGAGTGCTGTAATAAAATCAAAAGGTGCTTCAACAAAGTATTATTTTTATATTTTTTCTTCCCTCTACCTAAAAGATTTCAGTTTGTTTTTCAATTGAGTTGTACATTTTATAGGTCACATTAAAGGTGGAAAAAGTTCTGAAATGATTTATCTTTGTCTCCACAGAAACCTGACATTTTAACAGGGGTGTGTAGACTTTTTATATCCACTGTATGTGTACTGCATAATTGTTTTTTAATGTGTCATGTCTGTGTCTTTTTGCAGTATTCTATCACACTAAGTAACTGTGGGGTATAGTCGAATACTACCCTACGATATTTTTTAACCCCTTAAGGACAGAGCCGTTGAAGCTTTTTTGTCCTTTCTGGACAATGGCTATTTTAACATGTCTGTGCTGTTTGTGTTTAGCTGTGATTTTCTTCTTTGTAATTTGCTGTACCCACACATATTATATATTGTTTTTATCGGGACAAAAAGGGCTTTTTTTGGATGCCATCTTTTTTATCATATCTTATAATATTATAAAAAAATAATAATAAAATATGGTAAAAAAAAGAAAAAACACAAATTTCCTGACTTTTATTTGAAACATCTTCTCCTCATGGACACAAGCGAACAAAAAAACCTGCTAAATAGATTCTTCTATTTCTCCTGAGTACAGGGATACCACCCATGCATAGGTTTGTTGGGGTGTTTGGGGGCTAAAATGCCAAATTTGGGAGGTGCAGTTTTTAGTTTTCCAACTTGAAATTTTGACATGCAGACAGCATGCACCCATGTCCCAATTGGGACATATTTGAAGCCAGCCAGTGTACTTTACCCCATCAACTCATATATTTTTTAAACGTAGACACCCAAGGCTATTTCAAATGGTGGTATTTTAACACTTTCCATGCACTAATTCTATCACCAGCCTTTGTCAAAGTTTGTGGTAGTAATTGTTTTGTGGGGGGTTTTTCACAAACATTGTACTTCATACATGAATTCACCGATTTTGGTATGTGTCACTGCCAAGCAATAACCCAATATGTGTTCAACAACATCTCCTGAGTACAGGGATTCCACCCATGCATAGGTTTGTTGGGTTGTTTGGGGGCTAATTGGTCACATTTTGAAGGTGCGCATTTTCAACTTGGAATTTTGATGTGTAGTCAGCCTGAGCCCATCTTTCATTTGGGACTTTTTTTTTTTTTTTAAAGAAGGACAGTGTATTTGACCCAAAAAAGTATATATTTTGTAAAAGTAGACACCCTAGGCTATTTTAAATGGTGGTATTTTAACACTTTCCATGCACCAATTCTACCACCAGCCTTTGTCAAAGTTTGTGGTAGTAATTTTATTGTGTATTTTTTCCCACATACATTGTACTTTAGACACAAATTCACATATTTTGGTATGTGTCACTGACAAACAATACCACAATATGTGTTCAGCAACATCTCCCGAGCACAGGGATACCACCCATGCATAGCTTTGTCAGCTTTGTTGGGGGTTGAAAGGCTACATTTGAGAGGTGCGCTTTTTGATTTTCCAACTTGGAATTTTGACATGTAGAGCAAGGAAGGGGTTAATAGCTCTGATAAGAGCCTGTGAAGTACTGTACAAAAAAAATAACCCCTAAAAATGCACAGACAAGAAAAAATGTTCTGCTGTGCAGTGATCAGTGGCAGGGAAGGGGTTAATACACAGGCTACACTATACAAAGGGTATGGCTTTTATAAAAGCCCTTGGGACTCACAATTGTTTTAACATTTTATTTAATTTATTACAATTAAAAACTTATATTATACAGATCTGTCTCTTTCCCTCACTAAAACTCAAGTGAGGAGAGGGAGGCAGATCCATATGGGTCAGAACAATATTTACCAATATTGATCTAAGCAGACGAATGGTGATGCTCATCTGAGAAATCACCAAACCACCTTTGCCACTGATCGGCTGTTACTGATCGCTATACACGCGTTCAGACAGCTTCAAAAGGAATACACGTAATCCCCTAGAGGGTATAATTAACCTCTAGCGAGTGTGACAAAAAAAAAATGCTGATAGCAAAAAAAATCCTTCTGCGACCAGATCGCTCCATATGCGCTGCTTAGGCAGTGACCATATGTGCTGCTTAGGAAGTGATATATGTCAAGGAAGGGGTTAATAGCTCTTAAAAGAGCCTTTGATATACTGTAATAAATCACAGTAAAAAAAATGAACCCCTAAAAAAATGCACAGACAGCAAAAAATGTGCTGCTGTGTAAGATCACTGCGTACACAGCGATTAAAGACAAAGGGGTTAAACACTGGAAACGGCTTTTATAAAAGCCTTTGGGTCTCAATTTTATTAAATATATTATAATTAAAAACTTACATTATACAGCTCTGTCTGTCTCCCTCCCTAAAACTCAAGTGAGAGGGAGGCAGATCTACACGGGTCAGATCAAATATTTACAAATATTGATCTAACCAGGCGAATGGTGATGCTCATCTGAGCAATCGCCAAACCCCCTTTGCCACTGATCAGCTGTTACTGATCGCTATACATGCGCTCAGACAGCTAAAAAATACCTAGCGGGTATAATTAACCCGTGACGGGTGTAATAAAAAAGTTTAAAAAAAAGTAAAAATGCTTCTGCAGCAAGATTGCTGCATTTGCGTAAGATCGCTGCTTAGGCAGTGATCTACCGCAAACAAGGGGTTAATAGCTCTTAAAAGAGCCTTTGTTATACTGTAATGAATTACAGTAAAAAAAAATTAACCCCTAAAAAATGCACAGACAATAAAAAATGTGCTGCTGTGTATGATCACTGCGTACACAGCGATCAATGGCAGGGAAGGGGTTAAACACCTGAAATGGCTTTTAGAAAAGCCCTCATCAGAGCACTTATCATACATGCCTGCACACAGATCACACAGATCTGCTGTGCAGGCATCAATTAGCTCCCCCTAGAACAACGGAAGTGAAATACATTCACTACCGATGCTCTTGCCATTAGAAGGGAAGCACTGCCTGTACAGGCAGCGTTCCCTTCTACTGAGCCGATGGGGTCAAGGCACTAGCTAGCAAGGCACTTTAGCAACACCGGAGATGATTAGAAAGCGAACGATCGTTCGCTTTCTAAGCACATGTGTGCAGGGGAGCAGCCATTTTTAAAGGCGCCCCTGCACCTTTTTGGGGTGTTGCACAATGCCTCTACATAGAGGCATTGTAGCAACACTGATAGAGTAAAGAAAGCGACCGCTGGTCGCTTTCTTTACTCTATTAAGCGCATGACGTGCCAGGCATGTCACCTGTCGGCAAGTCCCCGATTTGCCGTGATGTGCCTGGCACGTCGTCTGTCACCAAGGGGTTAAGTAATGTTTATTAAAAGTTATTTTTTTAAATTTCACCCAGTTTCCACACATTCTATTTACGAAATTAGGTTTTCACTACCTCCCCCAGGGAATCTGGGAATAGAAAACTAAGCTCCACGTGGCTTTGTTTTCTCTCTCTCTCCAAACTTTCTTTCAAATACAGCTTACCAAACCATTGCCACAGTTGCCCTAGGGGCCATGTGGAGAATAAAAAATGTATTCCATTAACTTGGAGAAGAGGCGATAGATCTAGAAGGCTTCTACAGAGAGAAGCATTTTGGATTTATAATATGCAAACCCTAAATCCGAAGGGAATTAACTTAGATTTCGAATTAAAGGCATTTTTATAATTTTTACGTTCAAATTCCACTTACAGTTACTTTTCAGTTGTAGGTGGTTATTATATATACATGTTTCTTATATTCCACTACTGCACAACAAGTTTCTTTATTTAATTTTTGTCCAACTTCCAATTTTTATTTTTAAACAAATCTAATAAAATTTTATAAGATTTTAAAAAAAATATTTTTTATTGCTACCATTATCCTTGGTAAATGTATTCCATTATATATAACTAACTAGGGTTGTATTTATTTATATATATTTCATATTTTATTTTAGATTTTTTAGGTGTTATATGTTGTCTTTTTTCATCAGAATATATATGTATAGTTTTCATTCAAAAGACTACTGGCACTTTAAGAGAACCACTCTTTCCGTATTAACTACATAAAAATGGGTTTCTCATATGTTTTAGACCTCAAATTTACTATTGTAGACTATTGGATTCGTCTACATTGACTATTTCATATTATACTTTTCGTATGAAACATTTACACTAATTATATGCATTGCAATATAGTTGTATAGTTTTAATTGAAAAGATTGCTGGTTCTTTAAGAAAACCATTCGTTGTTATCTTTTTCGTTTTCTTTTCGTATGAACTATAAACAAATTGGTTTCTCACCAACTGTATATCTGAAATGAAATAGGACATACAACGAGACTGATTTTCGGATTAGACATTTTGTATGTAGCCTATATACTAATTACATACGAATTGAAGAAACGTATATAAGTGAGATCTCCTCCAACCTCTGACATCTCCCTGAGGAAGTCCCTTTTTCGGACGAAACGCGTTGGGTGAATTTCTGAACCAAACGAGCCACCATACCAGCCGAGTTTTGCGTTTTCTACCATACCCAGAAGTCTAGACCAGCCCCGAGGCGCACTGAGTGCTGTTGTCTAAAAAAGACTTGTTGCCCGTTTCGTTGGATTACATTGTGGATTGATTTCACAAAGGTTCTTTTTAACTTTTATGTGTTGTCCTTACTTGTTTTTACATCGTTTGGAAGTGGAATAAAGCCTGTTTTTTCACCTTACCTGGATCAAGAGTCAGTCGAAAAACTCCCTAAAAATCGAGGAAGCAATCACTTGCAGAGGGGCAAGTACATGCTGTTTACATGCTCCTAAGTCATTTCTCTGGTTTTGCTTTTTTTTTTCAGTACATATTGCACTATTTGTATTTATTTTATGTTTTACAGGTGTTCTCCATACCAGAAAACTTCATTTTATTAAGTATACATGTATTTTGCATATACCTTTGTAATTTCATGTATTTTTGCACAGATTATAGATGAAGATGTAGCAGGAGCGGTAATGTACTAGGGGGGTTAGTATTGAAGAAGCATGGAGCAATAGGGGTGGGAAATACTCGCCTCCTGTTCAGACGTCAGACAATGATCCCCCCAACTCAAAGGCTGCACATGCCGCTGCACCGCGCACAGAGTGCGAGGCGCAGAATCCATTTGATCCAGCGTACTATAGTAGGAGATGTAAAAAGAAGGAAGACAGCGCTACAAAGTAATATAGGATTGTAAATAATTAAAAATGAATGTATTTAAATATACCATAAAAAACACACAATTGGAAGGTATAAAAAATATATAGATTTAATAAATATAATGTAATAAAAATGATGTAGTAGAACAGACACAAAACCACCTAAATAAAGAGGTGGAAACACAAAATACAAATAAATATATCACAATAAACAATATAAATATGTTACTGACAAATACAAATAAGACTAAAGAATAACACTAAATAAAAGTAATAACAATAATGGATAGATAATACACACCATTAAAGGAGAGCCGTTTGAGACAATGCTAGACTCAGGGCAGTGAATCAAGAGCGAAAAGGAAGCCTGGCCAGGTCTTTCGCAGAAAAAAGGGACGCCAAACAGGGACGCGTTTCGAAAACTTCTTCAGCCTTTGGCGTCCAGCATGTCTCAAAACGGGTCTTCAAATGTTTAAATAGACCGCCTCTGATTTCAGACTGCGGTGGAACCCGGAAATGTGACGCAATCGCGTAGTAGCGCGATGACGTCATAGCGTTGCGACACCAGCGTCGTCTCCATAGCAACGCATCGAAACCACACAAAGCCGCCATAGTGTTGCATCGATCAATGCAGGGAGAGGGCGCTCGCGGTAGTATACATATAAAAAAACAAGGAAAAGACTTAAATCAAGATTAATACAGTAAAGAATAAAACTGGAAAGACAATTTAAATAATCTGAACATTACAATTAACGTCTGGTATTCACTTGTTACCGCGGCAACATACTATCATGTATTCAAAAAGTATCAGTTTAATATCAAAAATGTTGATTCCAACAGACTCCTCCAAAAATCGGCACATGGAAAGTACATGTCATATATAACATTTATACAAATAAAAAGGAAAAAGAATACACAGATACATACAAAACAGCATGGGAAAACACAACATAATATAGAAATATATAGAGATCAAATCCCACAATAGTAGTCATCCATAGTCAAAAGAGACATGTAGGTATACAAAAACATATAAATATATGTAAATATACACAGTATAGGATGAAACACTGTCACTTGATGTAATACCTGGATCTAATCTAGGAATGGCACAAGGTCAAAATTGTCATTAAGACCCTTGGGGACCAAAGTGTTTAGAGTAAGGATCCAAAAGGTCTCTCTTTTACAAAGGGTCTTAAGTCTGTCTCCCTTACGTGGGCCCAACACAACATGTTCTATTGCCATTGCCTTTAATTGTTTGGCATTTCGCTGGTGTACATCTAGGAAGTGTTTAGACAAAATATGTTTTTCAAAACCTCTTCTAATATTATACCTATGTTCTGAAAGGCGTTTTTTAAAAGTTCTACTAGTCCTACCTATGTATTGGAGGCCACAAGGGCACTCCAACACATAGATAACGAACTTTGGATTGCAAGATATATGTCTCCTGATGGGATGTTTAACACCTGTGGCATTATCTGTAAAAAAGTTTGATTTTCTGGGACAGACCGAACAGTGGTCACAAGTGCCACATCGGTACCACCCTTTTATGCTGGACAGGAAATTATGTTTTTTAGATTTTTTTACAAATTTGTCAGATATATCTGTCGGAGCCAGAATATTTTTAATATTGGTATTCCGTCTACAGATAATCATTCCTTTTTATCTTGCCAGTTTTATCTGAAAAGGTAGTAATAAGACTGGAACCAAAGGTGTTTGGAAGTGAATTGTTGCTGCCAAAGTCATTATGACATGGCCTGTGGTTTTCTACAATAGGGCAGCCATTAAGAGATGCAATTCTAAACTTCTTGTTATTCTTTTTGGAGTTCTTACTACCATTTAAAAATAGGGTTCTATCTTTTGATCTGATATCATTCATAGTGTCATCAACCAATTTTTTATTGTACCCTTTTGCGGTCAATCTATTCTTTATTTCAATTGCTTGCTGTTCAAAATCTTCCTGTCTAGAACAGTTCTTTTTCATGCGACTTAGTTCACCCTTGGGTATATTATTAAGCCATCTCCTATCGTGATAGCTCTTAGAATTAAGGTAAGTATTTTTATCCACTGTCTTAAAATATGTTTTAGTGACAAAACTATTATTTTCATCTGTGGATATTGTTAAGTCCAAAAAATTTATACAGGTTTGACTGTGTTCATAGGAGAAAATCAAACCAAAAGAGTTTGCATTGAGTTCCCCCATGAACACGTCCAATGCCTCCACAGTACCACTCAACAGAAGAAAAATATCATCTATATAACGTTTGTACAGCAAGAGATTGGCACTGCGATGGGGTCCAAAAATAACCTCCTCCTCCCAGCTACCCAAAAACAGATTGGCGTAACTGGGGGCGAAACGGGTCCCCATCGCAGTGCCACAAATCTGTAGATAAAAGTCACCATCAAACAAAAAATAGTTAGACTCAAGGATAAACAGCATGCATTGTCTCAAAAATTGTCTATGTTCGATGCTTAAGTATTCCCTATAGTTTAACATCTTCATCACCCCATCAATGCCATCACTATGTTGTATTGTAGTATATAGTGCCTGTATATCTGCTGTTACCATATACATATTAGGCTGCCACTCAATATCAGTCAATACATTCATGAGGGCTAGACCATCCTTTAAATAAGAGGGCATAGTGGGGACAAGGACTTGAAGAAAAAGGTCTACATAAAGTGACAAATTTGAAGTTAAAGACCCCACCCCTGAAATGATGGGACGTCCAGGGGGATCTTGTAATTGTTTATGAATCTTTGGCAGATGGTAGAACATAGGAATTCTAGGGGCACGCACCATCAGACCCTGATACTCAGATTTGGAAATAATTCCAGCTTCTTTAGCTGAGCCAAGGAGCATTCCTAGGGAACAGACAAAAGTATTGGTGGGATCTACAAACAGCTTTCTATAAAAGTTTTATCGGACAGTAACCTCAGAGCCTCTCTCTGGTAATCCACTGTATCCTGAAGGACCACTCTTCCTCCCTTATCTGCCCCTCTAATTACAAGGCTATTGTTATCACTGAGTGTTTTTAAGGCTACTTTTTCGTGAGGTGTCAAGTTGTTTTTTTGGCAATGTGTATCTAATTGCCACAGTTCACTCTCTACTAGAGTCTTAAATACCTCCAAATAGTTACCCCTACTCCCCACTGGGTTAAACTTGGATGGAGCACGGACATTGGTATACACAGACATTTTTTGGGGTTCAATGTTATTATCATCCAACAGGCTGTTGAGAGTGCCTATATTCAAAAGATCTTCTATACATATGGGTCTATTGATGTCCCATATTTTTACTGGAAGTGTATCAGAGTTGTTTTTTGCGGTCCCACCATTATGAAAGCCTTTTGTCAGAAAAAAACTTTTTACGGTTAATTTTCTAATGAACTTATTAAAGTCAATGATCAAGTCAACCTTGCTAAGGTTTCTGCATGATGCAAATTTTAAACCTTTTAACAACAAGGTTACTTGACTGACAGTTAAAATGTGTTGTGACAAATTATAAATACCTAAAGATTCAAGGTCATTTACTGTACAATTCTTGATCTTTTTGTTAAATCTCTTAATGTTGGTTCTTCTTCCACCTCTTCTGCTTCTGTATCGAGGTCGGACCATTGGTCCAAAGATTCCCTTTCGGACCTCTTTCTTATCGGATAAGATGGCATCTTTCTCTTGCCGAAACGCTGTTCTAAAAAAGAGGATGAAGAGGAAGATGGATTAGACACAGAGTAATTTTGAAGAGAAATATGTCCCCGAGATTGATTATTGAATCCAATAGTTCTATTGGTTCTATTGCTATTCTCTTGTCTGTTATCAGGGATCCTATTCGACAAGGGTCTCCTTCTACCGTCATCCGTAAATCTCACATTTTCACGTGTAGTACCCTCTCTACGTTTAGGAAAATTAGGTGGAACTTGATTTTTCTCTTTAGTTGAGTATGTTGGATTCCTGTCTCTACTATGTGATGGATCTCTATTTTTTAGGTTAAAATCAAAGTGCCGGCCTTGGACATAATCTTGTTTGTCCCGTCTAAATTTAAGTTGTTTAGACTTAGTTATGTCATCTTCATATTTCTCTAGTCTCTTCTCAAGAATTGTTTCAAGGTCTTTAAATTCGGGTGATTGTCTATAGCAGTCTGCCGCTTTCATTTGATCTTTGATTTTATCCTCTGTCTTTTTAAGCAGCTCTTTTCTACCTTGTATTATAAGTTTCATTTATTTTAAAGAGCACTCTTCCAATTCCTTGTTCCATTCCTCTAGAATTTCAGGACTGGTGGCACCTATGCTACACTTTTTATTAAGCCTCAAACCTCTTGGGACAATGCGTGACTTGGAATATTGTTCTATGCTCTCAATATCCCACCAATGTCTCAATTCTGCCTCCAATAGTTTTTGTAGTTCAAAAAACCATGTGTCTATATTTTTTTCTCTACCATAGGAGGATTGTATTTCAAAATTATTGGTGTCAAAGATCCTTTCGCTTATAGCGGATCTATTGTTTTTCCTTTGTGTATAGTTATCCATTTTAACAATATGGATTATATGTAAAAAAATGTATTTTACTTAATGCTATCAGCAAGCAAAAACAAATAAAAAAGATATAATTAAACAGAAAAGAAGAAAAAGGCATTCTCAGTGAATTATTATGAATATTATGAGGGAAATTAAATAATCCCTTGATATAGTGAACTATAGTGAATAAAGATTAGTAAATATACAAATAAAGAAGAAAAAAGGCTGCTCAGTTGAATAGTGTGAAATGTGAAAAGGGAGTGTTTATACAACCTAGCTCTCCTTTAATGGTGTGTATTATCTATCCATTATTGTTATTACTTTTATTTAGTGTTATTCTTTAGTCTTATTTGTATTTGTCAGTAACATATTTATATTGTTTATTGTGATATATTTATTTGTATTTTGTGTTTTCCACCTCTTTATTTAGGTGGTTTTGTGTCTGTTCTACTACATAATTTTTATTACATTATATTTATTAAATTTTTTATACCTTCCAATTGTGTGTTTTTTATGGTGTATTTAAATACATTCATATTTAATTATTTACAATCCTATATTACTTTGTAGCGCTGTCTTCCTTCTTTTTACATCTGTTGCTCTTTCACAGTGCTAACCCACTGTGTTTTTTATTAGACTGGCGGCTACCTAACTATTTTGTTATTCGTTTTTAATCAGTTAAATTCCTGATATATGCCACAAGGGCTCTTTGTGGATACCGTCTACCTCCGGTTCAATATTCACCAACTTACTGGTTTGTATGCTTTATTATTTATTTTTTATTCTAAAGTTCACTAATAGGCGCTTAGTACCTATACTTCCGCTAGGTTGTATAAACACTCCCTTTTCACATTTCACACTATTCAACTGAGCAACCTTTTTTCTTCTTTATATGTATATTTACTAATCTTTATTCACTATAGTTCACTATATCAAGGGATTATTTAATTTCCCTCATAATATTCATAATAATTCACTGAGAATGCCTTTTTCTTCTTTTCTGTTTAATTATATCTTTTTTATTTGTTTTTGCTTGCTGATAGCATTAAGTAAAATACATTTTTTACATATAATCCATATTGTTAAAATGGATAACTATACACAAAGGAAAAACAATAGATCCGCTATAAGCGAAAGGATCTTTGACACTAATAATTTTGAAATACAATCCTCCTATGGTAGAGAAAAAAATATAGACACATGGTTTTTTGAACTACAAAAACTATTGGAGGCAGAATTGAGACATTGGTGGGATATTGAGAGCATAGAACAATATTCCAAGGCACGCATTGTCCCAAGAGGTTTGAGGCTTAATAAAAAGTGTAGCATAGGTGCCACCAGTCCTGAAATTCTAGAGGAATGGAACAAGGAATTGGAAGAGTGCTCTTTAAAATAAATGAAACTTATAATACAAGGTAGAAAAGAGCTGCTTAAAAAGACAGAGGATAAAATCAAAGATCAAATGAAAGCGGCAGACTGCTATAGACAATCACCCGAATTTAAAGACCTTGAAACAATTCTTGAGAAGAGACTAGAGAAATATGAAGATGACATAACTAAGTCTAAACAACTTAAATTTAGACGGTACAAACAAGATTATGTCCAAGGCCGGCACTTTGATTTTAACCTAAAAAATAGAGATCCATCACATAGTAGAGACAGGAATCCAACATACTCAACTAAAGAGAAAAATCAAGTTCCACCTAATTTTCCTAAACGTAGAGAGGGTACTACACGTGAAAATGTGAGATTTACGGATGACGGTAGAAGGAGACCCTTGTCGAATAGGATCCCTGATAACAGACAAGAGAATAGCAATAGAACCAATAGAACTATTGGATTCAATAATCAATCTCGGGGACATACTTCTCTTCAAAATTACTCTGTGTCTAATCCATCTTCCTCTTCATCCTCTTTTTTAGAACAGCGTTTCGGCAAGAGAAAGATGCCATCTTATCCGATAAGAAAGAGGTCCGAAAGGGAATTTTTGGACCAATGGTCCGACCTCGATACAGAAGCAGAAGAGGTGGAAGAAGAACCAACATTAAGAGATTTAACAAAAAGATCAAGAATTGTACATTAAATGACCTTGAATCTTTAGGTATTTATAATTTGTCACAACACATTTTAACTGTCAGTCAAGTAACCTTGTTGTTAAAAGGTTTAAAATTTGCACCATGCAGAAACCTTAGCAAGGTTGACTTGATCATTGACTTTAATAAGTTCATTAGAAAATTAACCGTAAAAAGGTTTTTTCTGACAAAAGGCTTTCATAATGGTGGGACCGCAAAAAACAACTCTGATACACTTCCAGTAAAAATATGGGACATCAATAGACCCATATGTTTAGAAGATCTTTTGAATATAGGCACTCTCAACAGCCTGTTGGATGATAATAACATTGAACCCCAAAAAATGTCTGTGTATACCAATGTCCGTGCTCCATCCAAGTTTAACCCAGTGGGGAGTAGGGGTAACTATTTGGAGGTATTTAAGACTCTAGTAGAGAGTGAACTGTGGCAATTAGATACACATTGCCAAAAAAACAACTTGACACCTCACGAAAAAGTAGCCTTAAAAACACTCAGTGATAACAATAGCCTTGTAATTAGAGGGGCAGATAAGGGAGGAAGAGTGGTCCTTCAGGATACAGTGGATTACCAGAGAGAGGCTCTGAGGTTACTGTCCGATAAAAACTTTTATAGAAAGCTGTTTGTAGATCCCACCAATACTTTTGTCCGTTCCCTAGGAATGCTCCTTGGCTCAGCTAAAGAAGCTGGAATTATTTCCAAATCTGAGTATCAGGGTCTGATGGTGCGTGCCCCTAGAATTCCTATGTTCTACCATCTGCCAAAGATTCATAAACAATTACAAGATCCCCCTGGACGTCCCATCATTTCAGGGGTGGGGTCTTTAACTTCAAATTTGTCACTTTATGTAGACCTTTTTCTTCAAGTCCTTGTCCCCACTATGCCCTCTTATTTAAAGGATGGTCTAGCCCTCATGAATGTATTGACTGATATTGAGTGGCAGCCTAATATGTATATGGTAACAGCAGATATACAGGCACTATATACTACAATACAACATAGTGATGGCATTGATGGGGTGATGAAGATGTTAAACTATAGGGAATACTTAAGCATCGAACATAGACAATTTTTGAGACAATGCATGCTGTTTATTCTTGAGTCTAACTATTTTTTGTTTGATGGTGACTTTTATCTACAGATTTGTGGCACTGCGATGGGGACCCGTTTCGCCCCCAGTTACGCCAATCTGTTTTTGGGTAGCTGGGAGGAGGAGGTTATTTTTGGACCCCATCGCAGTGCCAATCTCTTGCTGTACAAACGTTATATAGATGATATTTTTCTTCTGTGGAGTGGTACTGTGGAGGCATTGGACGTGTTCATGGGGGAACTCAATGCAAACTCTTTTGGTTTGATTTTCTCCTATGAACACAGTCAAACCAGTATAAATTTTTTGGACTTAACAATATCCACAGATGAAAATAATAGTTTTGTCACTAAAACATATTTTAAGACAGTGGATAAAAATACTTACCTTAATTCTAAGAGCTATCACGATAGGAGATGGCTTAATAATATACCCAAGGGTGAACTAATTCGCATGAAAAAGAACTGTTCTAGACAGGAAGATTTTGAACAGCAAGCAATTGAAATAAAGAATAGATTGACCGCAAAAGGGTACAATAAAAAATTGGTTGATGACACTATGAATGATATCAGATCAAAAGATAGAACCCTATTTTTGAATGGTAGTAAGAACTCCAAAAAGAATAACAAGAAGTTTAGAATTGCATCTCTTTTTTTTTTTTTTTTTTTCTTTCACATTTTTTTATTTTGTAGAGATAACATTGACACAATGACACATTGGAATAAAGAGAACAAAAAAAAAGAAAAAAGGATATTCAAAAAGATAAAAAATAGAAAAATAAAAAAGCAAGAGAACCTAGACGGTATATACTTATCTAGTGACAGTACTCACTAAATCGTACTCCATGATATACATCCTATATTCCTTTAATCTCCCCTTGCCCCTCAGACCTTCTTATTAACGAGAGAGGAAAGAAAAAAAAAAAAAAAGTATAGAGTCAAAGGAAGGGTTGAAAAAATAAATAAATAAATAAATGAATAAAAAAAAATAAAATAGTAAAGGCAATTTTTAGTCATCAAAAGTGGGAAGCGGGGGCAAGAGGTACTTGACAGTATGTATTGACTAGCTATGTTCAATTTAGTCCATGTGTCGCATTCATACTGAGGTAAGGATAGGAAGAAGAAAGAGAGAGCTCCCATGGGGACACCAGGGGCGCGGGGCCCAAACGCGTGCCGGCATCCGGGGGCACGGCAAGATCCCATCGGGTCAGGGGAAGGAAAAAAGGAAGCGGGTGGCAAAAAGCGCAGATCAGAGTTTCTAGGGGGTTTGGTCGATTGCTTCACTAGTGGTTAACCACAGCCCCAGGATTTCCTCAAAGAGATCGTAGTAAGGGTTGGCTACAGAGGAACCTTTTTCCATGGAAAGTTGGTAGTCCATCTGGACCCTTATTTCTTGCAAGGAAGGGGTGGTTTTATGATTCCAATTCCTAGCTAAACATAGTTTTATGGCCAGAAAAAGATGAATAATTAAGAATCTAATAGCTTTTTTGCAATTGGGGATCCCGATATGGAACAGAAATGTTTGTGCTTTAAGATCTTCCATAGAAGGGATTAAAAGGGTGAGGAGTGAGTTTAAATTTTTTTTTATTGTCTTTAAATTTGGGCATGTCCACCACATATGAAGCAAGGAGCCTTCCTCGGTTTCACATCTCCAACATGTTTTCTGGTTTTCAGGGGAGAATTTGTTCATTTTAATTGGAGTTATGTACCATCTCAAACAGATTTTAAGGAATGTATCCTGTAAGGATAAATTATGAACTGACTTCTTGAGTTGTTCGAAGGATTTTGTCCAATCCTGGAGACTGGCTGAGAACCCAATATCTTGTTCCCATTTAAGCCACGAAGGGTCCTTTCCCAGTGGAAGGGTGTTGTCTAAAAATTTGGAAATTTTACTTATGTGTTTTTTCCCTCCGACAATTGGGTGAAAGCATCAATTTCGGGACTTATAATTATGTTTATAGAGTTGAGCAGATTTCTTATTCTTAGATAGGTGAATTTTTCTCCTAGAGGTAAGTTATATCTGGTTTGAATTTCCTGGAAAGAGAATATTGACTCGGATGTGTGGATTTGGGACAGAGTCAAAATTCCGTTTCTCCTCCACATTTTGAGGTCTATGTTTTCAATATAAAAACCTAGTATATCTAAAGGTGATGAATGAGCTAATCCATTTGGTGTTTTAATCAGAGATTTTAATTTCTTAAGGGAGGTTGCTATGTTTAGAACAATACTGTTTGGGAATTTTGCAGCGGTGATACTGTGGTTGTCAATATATAAAATATGAAAGTGGTTCAATTTTCCACAGGAGAGCTTTTCCATGCGATACCAGTCTGTTTCCCAAGAGGAGTTTTTATTCCATTTTAGGAAATGTGATAACATCGTTATTTGATATATCCTCTCAATGTTGGGAAAGGAGAGACCCCCATATTTCCTTTTACGTGTCATGGAATTAAAGGATATTCTCGGTTTTCTGCTGTTCCACACAAAGTCTGATATCGCGGTTTTAAATTGGGACAAGTATTTATTGGGAACATGTAGGGGAATAGATCTAAACAAATATAACAGGTTCGGAATTAAGTACGCATTAATTGTATTGATTCTACCTAACCATGAAATCTCCAATCTCTTCCATTTTTCCAGTTTGTTCTTAAAATAGGCTAACATAGGTAGATAGTTGGCTTCGATAAGGAGGTCGGGATTTGTCTTTAGTTTAATTCCAAGATAATCTATTTTATTATTTAAGGATTTCCAACCATATTTTTGATGTAATATTTCAAGTGTCTTATTATCTAGATTGGCTGTTAATATCTGGGTTTTTTTAAGATTTATTTTATAATTTGAGAAATGACTATACGTGTTGATCACCTTCAGGGCTGCTGCGGCTGATAATATTGGGTCTTGAAAGGTAAGAAGGATGTCGTCGGCGAAAAGGGAGATCTTCATATTTTGGTCTACCAATCTAATCCCATGAATTTCTGAATTTTGCCTAATAAGAGCTGCTAAGGGTTCTATTGATAATAAATAAAGGAGGGGGGATAAGGGGCAGCCTTGTCTGGTGCCATTTCTAATATTGAACCATGAAGAATCTAAGTTAGCACCCATTACTTTTGCTTGAGGGGTTGTGTAAAGGGACATTGTGTTTATTTTAAAGGCACCTTCAATACCAAAAACCTCCAAAACTTGTTCCAGGTAGGTCCAGCTCACCCTGTCAAAGGCTTTTTCCGCGTCAAGAGCTATAATGATTGAGGGGATATTTCTATCTCTAATATTATAGAGGATATTAATGATTTTACGGATGTTGTCAGCTAAATCTCTACCTTCAATAAATCCAGTCTGGTCTAGATGAATTAACTTAAGAATTATTGTTTTCAGACGATCTGCTAATATTTTTGAGAAGATTTTCATATCAATATTTATCAGAGATATTGGACGGTAGTTTGACAAGGTGGCTGGATCCTTACCGGGCTTAAGTATAGGGGAGATAGTAGCCTGTAACATTTCAGTAGGGAATACTTTACCTATGGATATCTCCCTGTAGGATCTTAATAATACCGGGGAAATAATTGAGGAGAAGGTTTGGTAGAACCTAGCTGTGTAGCCATCTGGGCCTGGCGCCTTATCCTGTTTAAGATTTGCAATAATTTGTTGGATTTCTTCCAGTCTAATAGGGGCATTCAGCCTTTCTAGATCTTCCGTAGGAACTCTGGGGAGGTTTAGAGTTTGTAAAAAGGCAGCAGTATCAGTCTTAGATTTATCGCTATTTTGTAAGTTGTATAGTGAACTATAATAGTCTTTGAAGGCCTCTGAAATGTCTTTAGGGGATATCATTGTCTGTGATCCAGTAATGATCTTTTTAATCCGTGCTTGTGTATTTTGATCTTTTAATTTATTAGTTAGTAGTTTATTAACTTTATTTGCTCCAGAATACCATTTCTGTTTTAAACGGTTCATTACATATTTAGTTCTATTGTCTAATCCGGTTTTAATAAGTTTTTGTATTCTATTTATATTGAGTGTTTCTTCCTGATTAGGGGCAGTTTTGTTAGACCTTTCTGCCTTAGCTAACTCTATATATAAATCAGCTAGGGGTTTTTCATTTTTTTTTTTTTTTTTCGCTACCTAATTTAATTAGGAGGCCTCTTGTGAAGCATTTAAGTGTACACCATAATGACAGATCTGAGACTTCCCCATTATCATTGTGTTTAAGAAAGGAGATAATTTGTGTTGTTAAATTTTTAATATCGGAATCTCTACTAATTAATGATTCATTTAGTCTCCATCGATTTCTAAATCGATAATCGGGATTGTTTTGGATTGAAAAAAAGAATGGAGCATGGTCGGACCATGAAATAGGACCTATAGTGGAGGCAGAAAAATGTTCCAGGTCACGGGCTCTAGAAAGGATCATATCGATCCTTGAGTAGGATCCGTGTACCTTAGAAAAAAAGGTGAAGTCACGATCCAAGGGGTGTTGCATTCTCCAAATGTCATACAGTGAATTGTTATGTAAGAATTTTGAGAAGGCCAAAGCAGTTGACTTAATTGAAGAGGCAACAGATGTACCTGAAGGCTGACTCTTATCAAGTTTAGTATCGATCACACAATTCATATTGCCAGCACAGATCAGAATGCCTTTAGAAATCTGCTCAACTCTATTGTAAAGTTTGCGAAAAAATCGCATTTGAGATTGGTTTGGAGCATAAATATTCACCAGGGTATATGTGATATCGTTATCATACAAATCAGAATTATATATCTACCACTAGGATCACATTCTTCATGTATTGGTTCAAATTTAAGTTTATTGGATAAAAGCATGGCTACTCCTCTTTTTTTCTTCCCTCCCTGAATATTAGCCCTAGAAATCATCAAATATTTTGTAAAGTTCCAAAGAGGTTTAGCAGAATTTGGCCAGTGTGTTTCTTGAATGTAGGCCACATCAATATTATGTCGAGTTAAAGTATCATAAAGATTACCTCTTTTTTGGGGGGAGTTGAGACCCTGTACATTTAAGGATAAAAATCTAAGGGACATTCTGATCAAAAAAGGACCCGTCACGCCGACCCCCAGCATGCCGCACAACTACGCAGGGGCCAATGTCCGTGGCGCCCAAACACAGGAGCATAGGAAAAGAAGGAGAGAAAAAAAGGAGGAAGAAGGAAGGAAAGAAAAAAGAGTGCTAAAATTCACATACATACCAGTTGGATCACATTCATACTGAATTGAGGAAATAAAGAGAAAGATCCTCAAAGCTGCTCTGCTGGTATTGCAGAGACCGTGTTGTGTTGGCTGGCGGCGAGAGACCTGAAGTTAAATATTAATTGATTTAAGAGGGGAGGCAGAGAGAGAAAAAAACAAAAAAAAAACAACAAGGAAACACAAGAACAAGAACGGAAAAACTATTTAGGCTAAACCGTAGTCATTAGTTAAAGGAGGGAAGAGCAGAGGGGCAAGGTGAATATTAACTAAAGTTGTATATCGACATCAATATTCATTTAAACTTCTTTCATAATGCAAGTAATAAACAGAAATGAAGAACCAAAATCAAAATTTTGGCGAGAAAATAAAAAGGGAATCCCCTTTATCTAAAATGATTTAGCATCGAACGGTGTCCGCTTGGACTTTCATTCCAAACAGATAATGCATCAGAACCAAAATACATTTATATTCCATATACATAATAAGAAGTGTGAAAGGGGAAAAAAAAAAAAAAGATTCTCTCTAGCCAAAATTCTATAGCATCAAACGGTGTCCACTTGGACTTTCTTTCTAAGCAAATAATGCATCAAAACCAAAATACATTTACATTCCATATACATAATAAAAGGAGAGAAAGAGGGAGGAGAAAAAAATAAAAAAATAAATAAATAAAGATTCTCTTTAGCTAAAGTTCTATAGCATCAAACGGTATCAGCTTGGACTTTCTTTCTAAACAAATAATGCATCAAAACCAAAGTAAATTTACATTCCATATACATAATAAAAAGAAAGAAAGAGAGGAGAAAAAAAAAAAAAAGATTCTCTTTAGCTAAAGTTCTATAGCATCAAACGGTGTCCGCTTGGACTTTCTTTCCAAGCAAATAATGCCTCAAAACCAAAATAAATTTACATTCCATATACATAATAAAAAGAGAGAAAGAGAGAGATAAAAAAAAAAAAAAGAGAAATTTTGGATTAGATGGAGTGTGGAGTGGAAAAGGGTGCAAAGGGAATAATAATAAAGAAATGAATATTGCGTAAGTAAAAAGGTAGATATCAGTAAAAAGTGAAATTGTGAACGTATATATAGATGCAGTGTCTGTATAAGAAAAGAGTGGATGAATAAGAAATAATAAAGGAAGTAGCTCACATGAATAAAGGTGAGTGATAATGCTTATGACTTGAGAGGATGAGTGGTGGGGATATTACATATATAAAGAGTGAGAAGAAGAAAAGAGGAAGAAAAAGAAAAAAAAAAGATGATGAAAAGGAAACAAGGTTCTGGATTGGGTGAAATGTGACGTGTGGAGAAATGTGAAGGAATAATAGGGGAATAAGTATTGTGTGGGTAACAGGGTAAGTATCAATGAAAGTGGGATTGTGAGCGTATGTATAAATGCATCGTCTGTATAGGACAAGATTAAGTGGATAGAAAATAATATGTGAGGTAATACATATAGGTGAAAGTGAGTGAATAAAACTTATAGATTAAGAAAATGTGTAGTGAAAATATATTGCGTATAATGGGGGGGGGGGGGGAAAAAAAAAAGTAAGGAAAAAAGGAAGTCTATCACATCCTCTTTCTATAATCGCACAATCTGCTTTGGTTTTAAATTTGAACAATGGAGTCCAGAGAATTCATAAGTTACGTCTTCCTATGAAACCTTCGATCTAAAAGATCCATGCTCCTGCAAGAAAGTTTAGTGTTCATATTACAAGAGAGTCTTCTTCGTATTTTCAAAGTTCGTGAATATTAAAGATTCCATTGGTTTAGACTTTCCTGGAGGGTCATGGGGTCAAGGAATGAGTGTTTCTGCCCTTCATACAGGACCATCAATTTTAGGGGGAAGACCCAGAAATGTTGAATATTGTTAGATCTGAGTACTGCTGTCTGATCTTTAAAGGTTTTCCTGCCCACTCGTGTTGCTCTAGATAGGTCCGTTAGCAATTGGATAGATTTAAATTCCTCATCCTTAGGAGGTTTTTTCTTAAAGGATTTCCATAGTAGATCTTTAAGATAATAGTTACTGAATCTTACAAGAACATCTCTTGGGGTGTCGTGGATCATTTCTTTTGGTTTTGGAAGGCGATGGAACCTCTCAAAGTGATATAGGCCCAATGTTTGAATACTTGTGAATGAGGCAAAAAATGAAGTTAGATAATTTTCAAGACTACTTTGAGCTACTTCTTCCGGGATGCCTCTAATGCGTATGTTTTTCCTGCGTGATCTATCTTCTAATTCATTTTGTTTCAGTGCCAAAGTGTTAAATCTTTTTTCCAGGGATATAAAATCTTTTTTTGTTTGAGTTTGGTCATCCTGCAATTGGTTCATTATTTTAGCCTGAGTGTCGATCTTCCCTCCTAGGGCTAATACTTATTCTTTGAGGTCTAATTTTGTTTGATCCAAATCTCTTTTTATTTTTAAATAGATACCATCAATTAAACTGGTTAAAGTATCTTGAGAATTAGATATTTGCTTCAATTCTCCATCCGGTGCCTCTAGGGGTATTACGGCCTGGTCTGAGGTGGGAACCCCCAACGAAAGTCGACGGTGTAAATAAGTCGGTTCAAGCGTTCTAGGTGAACTGAAAATAGAGATTGGTTTATTTCTTTCGGCATGCATCGTTTTCTCTCTTTCTTTGTCTCTCTCTCTCTTTGGTGGCATGATAACAAAAAAAAAAAAAAACAGATACGTTGATAAAAAATTGGAAAAAATAGGATAAAGAGTATCAAAGTACCCAAACCTTCATGTGGGATTCAAATTAGCCAATACCTCTAGGGTGGGGGCACCTAGCTTTCCCTGGGGTTTTAGGCTTAGTTTTGTCGTCCGCAAATGGAATGTTATAGATAATCCTCTGTACCAGTCCACCTGGGCTACACAATTTTATTCACAGTTAACAGATTTATGATTTCAAAATTAGTTTGCCTTTAGTTACAAAGAGAGATTCCGTGGACAGGAGTATAAGTATTCTCAGGGATGCTCCTGCATCCTTCTAGATAAGCTAAGAAAATATATAGATAGAGTAAAACGTTCAAAGTTTTTGGCTAAGAGGTTCAGAACTGTATTTAAAAGTTAATTGAGCAGTGTATACACTAAGAATCAAGTTTAGCCACGAGCCCCAGGTGATGTTTTAGCGGGAGATTAGAGGAGGGTTCATTGGTGATAATTCAGTGGGAGTAGGTTTGATTCAATGTATGTAGGATTAATTCAATGCACTGAATAATAAGAGTCCTTTCTTATACAAATTATTTGCTTAATGTACAGCGTCACTTAGAGCATTTATATAGATGTAGTCACAAATTTAAAGCTTAAACAGCCTCGCTTCGGGAGAGAAGTGTCAGAAGAGAGGTATAATGTATAATCCTCTGCAGAATTGCTAATTCAAAGTTGTCTGAGTCCTTTATAGGTAGGATCTTTGCACTTTAGAAGCGTTATTCTGCAGTTTTCTCTTCTTTTCCCTTTTCTTTTCTTTTCTTTTCCTTTCTCCCCCTCTAAATAATCATTCAATCACAAATGACATTCATTGATAAGTCGTAACATAAGGCTTTAATGCTTAAGTTTGTAAACAATTATTAGGTGATAAGAGTATCTGCAGAAGTTTGTTCAATCTGCAGAGACAATAAAGTATAGGTCCTCAGTACTGATATTCCA
Source organism: Pelodytes ibericus (assembly GCA_036172795.1). NCBI lineage: Eukaryota > Metazoa > Chordata > Amphibia > Anura > Pelodytidae > Pelodytes > Pelodytes ibericus. Next base: position 49,500,868 of record CM069858.1, on the reverse strand, counting down.
ATTAAGTATAGAATGCGTTAAATCGCAACATAAGGCTCTTAAGGCTCAAATTTGTAGCCAATTGGTAGGTGATAGGTTATATACAGAAGTTTGTTCAGTCTATGGAGGCAATATAGTATAGGTCCTCAATACTGATATCCCAGTTCACAATTGTTCCGCTCATTTAGTAATGAAGAGTTAACAAACATTGTTTGTGCCAGATATACAATCACAGTTTGATATTGCCATAAAGTTTGTTCAAGTTGCACATTTGCATGACAAGAGGACATCTAGACACAACTAGCTTAGGTTAGACTCACGATTTGCTGGTTATGTTTGATCTGCTTCGATCATTCAGATTCAATGGTCATACAAGACCCTTTAAGGCTTTCACCGGTGCCAAACCTAGACACCGAGGTGGAAATCTCCTCCTTTTGTCACTGTGCTACAGCACGCATGAAATCCTCTAACGGGTCGCGTGGCTTAGTGGGTATAATTGAGGGTGCCCTTTTCCATGGGCCCTTAGGTTCATCTAATTGGTCGGGCTCGCCTGGATGCTATCCTCGATGTTGGCAGGATAACAAAAACGGCGAGGAGACGCCGTGGATATTCCCCTCACGGTGGTTCAGAGGCTCATAGCCGCCAGCAACAGCACAGAGCACGCATCAGCTCGAGAACGTGCGTATTCACGTCATCACGGCCATCGCAGAAAAAGAGAATTGCATCTCTTAATGGCTGCCCTATTGTAGAAAACCACAGGCTATGTCATAATGACTTTGGCAGCAACAATTCACTTCCAAACACCTTTGGTTCCAGTCTTATTACTACCTTTTCAGATAAAACTGGCAAGATAAAAGAAATTCTTAACCGACACTGGCATATTTTAAGGGGAGATCCTATTTTGGCCCCCACGCTGCCAGACAAAGGAATGATTATCTGTAGACGGAATACCAATATTAAAAATATTCTGGCTCCGACAGATATATCTGACAAATTTGTAAAAAAATCTAAAAAACATAATTTCCTGTCCAGCATAAAAGGGTGGTACCGATGTGGCACTTGTGACCACTGTTCGGTCTGTCCCAGAAAATCAAACTTTTTTACAGATAATGCCACAGGTGTTAAACATCCCATCAGGAGACATATATCTTGCAATATAAAGTTTGTTATCTATGTGTTGGAGTGCCCTTGTGGCCTCCAATACATAGGTAGGACTAGTAGAACTTTTAAAAAACGCCTTTCAGAACATAGGTATAATATTAGAAGAGGTTTTGAAAAACATATTTTGTCTAAACACTTCCTAGATGTACACCAGCGAAATGCCAAACAATTAAAGGCAATGGCAATAGAACATGTTGTGTTGGGCCCACGTAAGGGAGACAGACTTAAGACCCTTTGTAAAAGAGAGACCTTTTGGATCCTTACTCTAAACACTTTGGTCCCCAAGGGTCTTAATGACAATTTTGACCTTGTGCCATTCCTAGATTAGATCCAGGTATTACATCAAGTGACAGTGTTTCATCCTATACTGTGTATATTTACATATATTTATATGTTTTTGTATACCTACATGTCTCTTTTGACTATGGATGACTACTATTGTGGGATTTGATCTCTATATATTTCTATATTATGTTGTGTTTTCACATGCTGTTTTGTATGTATCTGTGTATTCTTTTTCCTTTTTATTTGTATAAATGTTATATATGACATGTACTTTCCATGTGCCGATTTTTGGAGGAGTGTGTTGGAATCAACATTTTTGATATTAAACTGATACTTTTTGAATACATGATAGTATGTTGCCGCAGCAACAAGTGAATACCCAGACGTTAATTGTAATGTTCAGATTATTTAAATTGTCTTTCCAGTTTTATTCTTTACTGTATTAATCTTGATTTAAGTCTTTTCCTTGTTTTTTTATATGTATACTAACACCGGCGCCCTCTCCCTGCATTGATCGATGCCACACTATGCCGGCTTTGTGTGGTTTCGATGCGTTGCTATGGAGACGACGCTGGCGTCGCAACGCTATGACGTCATCGCGCTACTACGCGATTGCGTCACATTTCCGGGTTCCACCGCTGTCTGAAATCAGAGGCGGTCTATTTAAACATTTGAAGACCCGTTTTGAGACATGCTGGACGCCAAAGGCTGAAGAAGTTTTCGAAACGTGTCCCTGTTTGGCGTCCCTTTTTTCTGCGAAAGACCTGGCCAGGCTTCCTTTTCGCTCTTCATTCACTGCCCTGAGTCTAGCATTGTCTCAAACGGCTCTCCTTTAATGCTGTGTATTATCTATCCATTATTGTTATTACTTTTATTTAGTGTTATTCTTTAGTCTTATTTGTATTTGTCAGTAACATATTTATATTCGTTTATTGTGATATATTTATTTGTATTTTGTGTTTCCACCTCTTTATTTAGGTGGTTTTGTGTCTGTTCTACTACATCATTTTTATTACATTATATTTATTAAATCTATATATTTTTTATACCTTCCAATTGTGTGTTTTTTATGGTGTATTTAAATACATTCATATTTAATTATTTACAATCCTATATTACTTTGTAGCGCTGTCTTCCTTCTTTTTACATCTGTTGCTCTTTCACAGTGCTAACCCACTGTGTTTTTTATTAGACTGGCGGCCCGAAAGGGGCGTCCATAAGAAAGTAACAGCTGACCCTGGGGAGAAGAGCGTAGAGGATAGATAGCAATGAACACAACGAGTGACACAGAGTTTTGGACGATCCGGGAAGTAAGGATAGAAAACTGAATAGGACTTGCTTCAATGGGAGAGGGCAACCATGACCCCCTCGATCAGGACTTGAACCGCCGAAATAGCCGAACGGACAATGTTGATGGTATGGTAAGATTTTCCCTGATCGAAAAGGGATGCCAAAAAATGTAAGATTTAAGTAAAGGGATTAAGATGTTGCCCCAAACACCAGCTATTCCAGGTTCCCCATGCCTGAAGGTAGGACTTTCTAGTACCAGGTGCCCAAGAGTCCCAGAGGAGGTAGTCCAGACAGGTCCCAGGCACCCCTGAAACCATCCAGGCCACCAGCTGAGAAATGGAGCAAGAGGCCTGCAGGGAATATTGCGATTAGATGGCTTTTTAGTAGGTAGTTTTAGTAAAAACGTATATGGATTAGAAAAAACTTATTTAATCTTTAGGGTGACAGAAACACTGGTGGCAGGGTGATGGATCACATAGAAAAGTAATTAGACAGGAGTTAGATAGAAACGGGATAACAAAAAGTTTAGGTATTTGATTTATGAAAAAGGTGAAGATAAAGATCCAGTATAGATTGTAATAATGGATAAAATAATATACTAGTATACTATTTTAAATATGTAATATAGCAATCAGAGCAAACAAATCTGGATTGAGCTCACCTGGAGGTCAAGCAGCAAAGAAAGAGGACGTGAAGAGGATTGTTACTGCCTTTTATGCTATTTTACTGCTTTCTGTTTGGTTGTTTTTTCCTATAACTGTTAATTTTATGGCAAGACAGGAGGCTTCGTATTTGCATAACCTTCTTTTTATAGAAAAGAAAACAACCAATCAAAACACAGAACAGTGGTATATAAGGCAGTAACCATCCTCTTCACTTCCTGTTTCTTTGCTGCTTAACCTCCAGGTGAGCTCAATCTATATTTATTCTCCTATATTGTATTACAATATATATTGAATTACAATATATATTGTAGATTATATTTTTTGGTATTATATATTGTAGATTAGATTATTTTGTTTTATTCTTGCCTTCTCTTAGTATTTCTACATTACCTTTGTACTACTTTTTCCATATCATGATGTGGATTTTTCCTAACTGTTCCTTTCTTTATTCTATTTTGTCCCTTAAACTGAAACGGTTTTCTTTCTAACTAAACCTTAAGGTTTCCTTTGTTGTATTTATTTTCCCTAGCGCTCCTTTTTTTTCATTATCACCCATCGTTTTCCCCGTTTCTTACCTCTATACCAACCCACTCACCTCCGTTTCAGGAGCTTTGCGCTCCCGAATAGTGTGCTCCCCGCGATAATTGAAAGGGGCCTTCTCCACAGCAGGATGAGGCCTCAGGCTGCCTCCACGCGGCCGCGCCCGCTGAGAAAGCAGGCCCGGCCGCTCTCCATCGTGCGACCACGTGCGCGCTCGTTTTTTTCTTAACCTCGAGCTAGGTCGCACTTCAAACGGCAGCGTTTGGCCACGCGATAACGGGATTTCCTCCCGTCGTGTCTGGCCCTCTCTCTCCCTCTTCGGCCTACTTAAGGCCGTCGGCAGCGATAGGGCCCTCTCTGACCTGGTGCTTTCCAGGCAGGCCCGGATCCTCTCCCATAGTAATCCCACATGCAAATATTTTTTTCTCCTTACCCCCCCTCTTTTTTCCTCCTCATTAAACAGGTGTACTACTGCACATACTTTTTCATCAATCATAATAAACAGTACCTATAAATACATCAGGACATATCATAGGGGTGACCCCCCTAAACAGACATGTTGAAATATGTATGACTTGGGGTGACCCCCCCCCCCTCACTTCAGATTGGCCCTGGTGGTCCATATAGAGCTTTATAGCCCAACCTGTTGGGAAACTGACAAGCAAGGGTGACCCCCTCCACTTATTTGGCACTATTAGTGGTCACCTAACATGACCCAGATGGGTGACCCCCACCACTTCTGTGTGTTGTTTTTTCCTCAAACTCAGCATAAACAGTTAAAATGTTTGCCAACATCTATGCCACAACAAGTCTATTTACTCATCTGTTTCAGAAAAAATCGAGTAAAAAATCATGATCATGAGTGATCTTCAGCCTACCAATACGCCAGCAGGCTTCCAAGAATGGCTCCGCTCGGCTCTGGCGGATTCTCTGCCTTCAGCCTTAGCCGCACTGCGTGAGACACAGCAGCCTCTCCACTCGGAAACGAGGGAAGCCTCTTCGGACTTGGACGTTTCCCCCCACTCCGCCGAGGGTGACAGTTCACGCAAGAGACCATGGTCGGACGCTCCCACCCCAAAAGCCGACAAAGGCAAGGCTCCACTTAAAAAATCTAGGTGCGGCTCCCTTCCCCTACTACCTAGTGTACCCCCCGCGGAACCTCTGGACACATCGTGGGAAGATTTTTGGATCCTGGACGAATATCGTGCGGGTAATTTAAAGCCAGGCACATCAAGATCACGATCACCTGACTACCTGATCTCACAGCTTCCCAAGGATCCTGAGGTCAACCCTGATCTCCCAGTGGAAATATTGGACTTCTCTGGTTTCCCGTTGTTCGACCCACGTACACTGAGGCATCCCTGTTTGGCTGAATGGTCCTTACCCAAACACGTGGCCGAGTTTCTCCGCTATTTGTTGAGACGACCTCTCGACAAAGAAGTCCGTCAAAAGCTACGGGCTGAATGCCCTCGCCCTTCCCTACCTGATAAAGTCTCCTCGACCCCCGAATTCGACCCTACCTTCGTCACTTTTATGATGAAGAATGGGAAGGACCCTCGCAAGGGCCTGGAGCAAGGGCTCCGCACCACACAAGATAAATTACTGGATGTATTGGGTCCTCTAATACAACTTTTTATCATGGCCGATGAAGCCCTCATGAATGGCTCCCAGATGGATTCCCACCTGGCACGAGAATGGGCCCAGAGGGCACTGTGTCTACTGGGCAACGCTAATACTGCCATCTCAACCGAGTGCCACAAAGCGGCCCTGTTTAAGCTCGATAGTAAATTGGCCGAATTAGCTTCCAAAGAACTTGGTCCAGAGGTTAGGGGCCTCCTCTTCGGGAACCAAGTTTTTGAAGAACCTAAGCCAGCATGTAAATATTTTTACATCCCTCAACAAGGCACAATCTTCCTTGAAACGGGTCTTTCAATCAAGAGACCGTTTCTCCACTATCACCCAAGACCCCTGGGTCCTCTAAACTGTCAAGGGTTTTCTTATAGATTTCTCTTCCCCTCCACTTCAACTAACCCCACCTCGCCCTATTCACATGTCACAGAGCGACCTCTCTTTAGTTCACGACGAACTTTTGGCACTACGGGACAAGGGAGCTATAGAACGCGCGTGTGGGGACCCTTGCTTCGTCAGCAACATGTTCCTGGTTCGCTATCTCACATCGAACCAAGTTATCTTCAACGTCGGTTTTCTACCCTTATTTTCCAGATTGTCCGAAACTCTGTGTTGCTCGCTGTGTTCGTCATTATCTCTCTTCCACGGCAGCTTCTCGCTCCTCCACCCAGGGTCAGTTGTTACTCTCTTACGTTCGTCCTTTCCGGCCGGTATCTTCCCCGACTATCGCACGCTGGATCAAATGGATTCTGCATCAGGCGGGCATCGAGAGGTCTTTCGGCGCACACTCCGTTCGTGGCGCGGCAGCCTCTGCGGCTTTCGACCTAGTGGGCTCCTTGTCCGACATCCTGTCGGCGGCAGATTGGTCGAGGGAGTCGACTTTCGTACCTTCTACTTTCGCCCACGGGCACACACGGGTTCTTCATTATTGTCTCAGCGACAAAGCCTCTTGTTTTGCCATAAAATTAGGGATTATTCTAGCCTTGGTGTAGTAATAATCTAAATTTAATTAAAGACAGGAGGTGAGTATTTCCCTCCCTGTTTGTTTACTCTCTTTTATTCATACTAACCCACCCTAAATTTATTACCTATCCTGCTTCATACTTATCTCTATATCTCTCTGTCTTTGTGGGATGTTCTCCATTGGGGGTATCGTAGCAGGGAATTTTATATAAGTTATTTACATTTGATGATTGTTTATCTGCTGTTGAAACATTTATGAAGAACAGTTTACTTTCACGATGTCTTTGTTTCTCTCCTAGCGTGATCCGTTTCTACGTTTACCTTCGCCCAATAACAACCTTGTGTTCATGTGGTCCTGTTTGTTGAATTGTTCTAAGCCGTTATGTTTGCCATCCTGATCGGCGCATCAAAGAAAGAGGAAGTGAAGAGGATGTTTACTGCCTTATATACCACTGTTCTGTGTTTTGATTGGTTGTTTTCTTTTCTATAACTGTTAACTGTTTTGCTGCTGGAGGTTAAACAGTAAAGACTGTTATGCAAATAATCGCCTCCTGTCTTTAATAAAATTTAGATTATTACTACACCAAGGCTAGAATAATCCCTAATTGTTTTGCTGCTGGAGGTTAAACAGTAAACAAGGTTATGCAAATACAAAGCCTCCTGCCTTGCCATAAAATTAAAAGACCCACCAGGGCTTCATCAGTGGTAATGATATGAATAAATATATGACCTGTACAACTTAAAACACAGAAGAAAAGCAAGATCATCTTGAACTAAATATGCTAAAAATTGATAGATAATTTAAAGGGACACTACCACTTACATCAAATGTAACTAGATAACCTGGTCATTTGAAACAAACATATATATAAATCATATGCCACATTTTTTTATATATATATGACTGAATTAATTGCATATAAAAGGAAAAATAGAATTAGGTATTTATCTCCTGGATCCATTTTGTGAATATTTCCCATTATGCAACATTGTCCAAAATCTTCCAGCCAGTCCCACTTTACAACTGTGGACAAAGCCTGCATGATGATGTCATAAGATACTCCCTTGCTCTCTTACTGGCTCCTGTATATCATAGTGGGCAGAACTAGGGGGTTGTGTACAACCTTTTTTATCTGCCTTCCAACATAAAAAAGGAGATTAACCTGATGAAACAGGATCATAACTCAGCCCCCCTTGTGATGTAATAGTTACATTACCCTCTCATTCATTGCAAGTCTATGATCATTTTGTGTCCCCAGACCCAAAGTGAGAAATTTGTGTTGTAAAGTCTCTTGGGGGTGGCACCTAAAAAAAAACTATATTTCACAAAATGGCAGCACCCAGTAACACTTGTTTAGTTACATATTTTATTAAATACAGTCACTTGACAAAAAACAAATCTGAAATCAACAATACAAAATACATTTTTTTAACCCTTTTCATTTTTTGGTGGGAGTGTCCCTTTAAGCACCATCCATGATGACAGGACAGTGGCAGTGTCTGTTTGTGGCAGAACTGATGTCACAAGCAAGCCAGTGTGCATCAGCTCCAATAAAAGTCATATGGGAGAAGGGTTGGTCTGGCAGATCAGCTACAATAGCTCTATCTAATCATGCATAAGACAAAGGCCTGGTACTAGAAGTTTACCGTTTACCTTATGCAAACTGCAACCCACAATGCTTTGTTGCTCTGTAAAATATCTAACCCCGGAATCAAACAAAGACTCCAGACTTTTACATGTTTTACTATTAAACTGTACTGCTTCATTTTTATGAGCAAGTCCTAAAATTGGTGCTGGCAAACCTATGCATGGGGTTATGGGTATACTCAGGGGGCTTTGCCGAAAATAACCTGGCATGTTTTCTTCCAGTAACTTATAACAGGCTCTCCTAAATCACAAAAACAATGTGTGTGTGTAAAAACCAAGTTTGGAAAATTACCATCACACAATTTCTCCAACTTTTGGGAGTAAAATAGTTGCATCAAATACATAAAAACAGCCCATAAGCCCATTCAGGGCAATAAATAAAGATATCAGAGTAAATACTCAATTTCAATCCTGCAACTGTGACTGTGCCTGTACATTACATTACATTAACATTTGTTAATATAGTAGCAAAACTTTATGTAGCGCTAGGTATAGAGTATAAATGGGGACTACATAGAAGTCCCATTGAGCAATAAATGTCAAAATGTTTAATACTGGCCAATCTTTGGCTTCCTCCAGATCAATCTTTGCTGCTTTCATGTGCTTTCTCAGTCTTGGTATTTCAATTAAAAGCTTACTCTCGGACACCTCATCATATAAAGTAGTAAGTTTTGGAATGTACATCTTTAACTCTTCTTCAGTGGCAGATATGAGACTCTTTGGTTGAACACACTGAAACATGGCTGCTGTCAGGGTTGGTACCTGGGAGCGTAGCACAGGGATGTTGGCACTAGGTGATGCGCACACTAGAAAAGTCCGGAGTGGCAGCAGTACCAAGGGGTAAGGCAGAACAGTGTCAAATACAGTCCAAGGGGTCAATGCAGACAGAAAAGGTTCCAGGTAGGTAATGGATAATCCGTGGTCAGGAGTGGAGAGGTAAACGTAGTCAAAATACAGTCCAAGGGTTCGGTAGCCAGGAGATCAATAATCACAGGGTAACAAGGTGCAAAGGTATGGGTAGGAATCACTATAGAGGGACTAGCCACACTAGTGGCTGAATGAACAGTGCTTGCTGTTTAAATAGGATTCCAGGACCTTTGCTCCGCCTACCATCCTGCAGGTCGCCACCCCCTCTGGCTTTAGCCAGATAGTGAAGGAAGGAGTAGGACCTGCCCCCTCTCCACACCTTTCGTGCATCCTCCAATGGGAGCACACTACCGGGCCGCAGGCCACGCCACCCTGCCATCAGATTGACACCTGCTGTCATAACTTACCTCGCAGCAAATCCCCAGAGTATCCTCTTCTAATCGCGCACCCGGCTGTGCCTGACTGCACACAGCCGGGGAAGCGCGTTTCTCCACTATCGGAGCTCAGGCGCGCCTCCGATGACGTCACGCCCGACGTCAGCGCGCGACTAGCGGGAACATTTAAAAGTGCTCTTCACAGTAATACCTATGCTTGGTGATTCTCGTGTATTTCCTGAACTCCTGGTGTTTTTCTATTTTGGATTGTTTCCTGGATTATTCTGATCTTCTGGTTTCCCTACTCCTGGTCTGTTATCCGTTTTGCTGTTTTTTCTGTGTATGACCCTGGACTGTTTAACGTTTATGAAGCTTGCTGATTCCCCTGATTCCGCACTGTTTACTATATATGAAGTTTGCCGATTCCCCTGATCTTGGATTTGTACCCGACTATTCTATTTCGCATACCCTGGTTTATCCTGCATAGCGGTCTCTCCTTCCTCCCTATATCAGTACGTCATATAATCACCAAGCCTCAATATGGAGGCCGCAGGATTGGCAGACGCACTTACTGCACTAACTCAACAACTGGCGACTATGACTCAATCCATCCAGGAGTTACAAGCCGGACAGACCCAATTACAGCAACAAGTGCAACATCTGCAAACTACTCGTGCTAATGCACCTGAACCTGCCGCTGCATTCCCGGTACCTCCTCCAGCCCCAGTATTACTGGACGGGGCCACTGCATCGGAACCCCAGGTGGTACTCCCTGATAAATTTACAGGTGACAGAAAGAAATACCGCACTTTTATTACTTCCTGCCAGATCCTCTTTGCTCTACGACCACGTACATATGCTTCAGACTACGTACGTATCCACACCGTTATATCCCTACTTACAGAAGAACCCCAGTTATGGGCTCATCATTTGTTACATACTAATAGCCCATTATTGGAATCTTGGCCTTCATTTCGACAAGCACTGGACTCCTTATATGAAGACCTTTCCGAGTTGCATCTGCCACTAACACCCTTCGTACCCTTAGACAAGGACGCAGACCAGTGGAGGAATATATAACGGAATTCCGTATGATAGCACTGGAGACTACGTGGAACGAATCGGCCTTGCTGGATCAATTTCGCCTAGGGTTATCAGACTCATTAAAAGATGAACTAGCTCGAGTTGGTATTCCCGCAGCCCTGGATGATCTCACCAGACTGGTGACACAGATTGACAGAAGATTAAGAGAGAGAAGAGCAGAAAGGAGCACTTCGCCTCACACTCATGTTCCTGTGTACAATTACCCTCACTCAGAAAACAAGACTACTGTCCCCACCTCCACAGAGGAACCAATGCAAATTGGACTAGTGCGGGGTCCTCTTACTCAGGAAGAGAAGAATAGAAAGAGGAGTCTTAATTTATGCCTATATTGTGGTAAACCTGGACACATGTATAAAGAGTGTCGTTCCCGACGACCACGCATGGACGGTAAGACTCCCTCCACTTTCTTTGAACCCAATACCATATTCCCTTCTTCTAGTTCACACCACTTATCCATCCCTCTCTCCATACAGGGAACTAAAGGATCCATCTCTCTGACCGCAATGATTGACTCAGGAGCCAGCGGATGTTTTTTGGATACAAAATTGGCCAAAACTATGGACATTCCTACCCGATTAAAATCCGCCCCAATGCACATCCAACTTGTTGATGGCAGTTCCCTAAAGACCGGGCCCATCACGCATGAGACCCCACCAATCATTGTCACCATCGGCGAGGGCCATCAGGAGACACTACAATTTGATATTACATAGTAATAACATAGTAATTTAGGTTGAAAAAAGACACACGTCCATCAAGTTCAACCCTTCTACCAATCATTTCAGCGTTTTGATCCAAAAGAAGGCAAAAAAACCCTAAGGAAGCTTTTTCGAATGTTGCCTCCTAGGGGGAAAAAAAATTCCTTCTTGACTCCAAAAGGGCAATCAGATTTCTCCTTGGATCAAAAAGCTCTATTATTAATGCTCATTCTATTATTAATACCCCTGTATGTTCTGCTTTTCTAAAAAAACATCCAGACCATTTTTAAATGCATCTATTGTGGTTGATAGCACTACCTCTCTTGGCAGTGAGTTCCATAATTTTATTGTCCTTACTGTAAAGAATCCCTTCCTTTGCTGCCTATGAAATCTTTGCTCTTCCAGTCTCAGGGGGTGACCTCTTGTTCTTTGTACATTTCTATTAATGAACAGGTCCCTGGAGAGCTCCTTATATTGGCCCTGCACATATTTATATAATGTTATCATATCCCCTCTAAGACGCCTTTTTTCTAAAGTAAATAAATTCAATTTTTTAAGTCTCTCTTCATAACTAAGATCATCCAATCCCCTTATTAATTTTGTAGCTCTCCTTTGCACTTTTTCTAGTTCCTTAATATCCTTTTTAAGGACTGGTGCCCAGAATTGTACTGCATATTCAAGGTGAGGTCTTACCATTGATTTGTAAAGAGGCAAGATGATGTCCTCCTCCAGTGAATCTATACCTCGTTTTATACATGCCAATATCTTATTGGCCCTTGCAGCTGCTGACTGGCATTGGGCACTGTTGCCAAGTTTGTTATCTACAATGATTCCTAAATCCTTTTCGTTAGTAGTTTTTCCCAGGGAAATACCATTTAACGTATATGTTGCTTTGCTATTATTTTTCCCATAATGCATAACTTTACATTTGTCCATATTGAACCTCATTTGCCACTTTCTTGCCCAGTTCCCTACTCTGTCCAAATCTTCCTGTAAAGAAAAAACATCAAGATTAGTCTTTATTACCTTACCTAATTTTGTGTCATCTGCAAACACTGAGACATGGCACTCAGCATGTGAGATCATTAATAAACAGATTAAAAAGAAGAGGTCCCAAAACAGACCCCTGAGGTACTCCGCTCACTACCAGCTCCCGTCTTTTCTATTATACTGGGACTCCCTTGGTTACGCAAACACAATCCTGTTATTAACTGGGAGACCGGCACCCTGTCTTTTACTTCTCCCCTATGTTTGAACCACTGTCTCACATCATCATCAGTATGCCTCACCTCTGATTCAAGCACGATAATCAAGGTCCCTGATCCCTATCGGGATTTCCATGATGTATTCGAAAAGAAGAAGGCTGATACACTTCCACCTCACAGGCCTTATGATTGCCCTATTGACCTGCTCCCAGGGGCCCCTATCCCTTTTGGAAGAATATACCCATTGGCTAAAACCGAACTGAAGGTTCTGAAGGAGTATATTGAAGAAAACCTAACCAAAGGATTTATACGGCCTTCCACATCACCAGCAGGTGCAGGGATATTCTTTGTTAAAAAGAAGGATGGAGGATTAAGACCCTGTATCGACTACAGAGAATTAAACAACATCACTACTAAGAATCGTTATCCATTACCCTTGATCTCAGAATTATTGGACCATCTACGTACAGCCAGTATATTCACTAAAATTGACCTCCGAGGAGCCTATAATCATGTTAGAATTCGGAAAGGAGATGAATGGAAGACGGCCTTCAGATCTCGCTATGGACACTTTGAATACAGGGTAATGCCCTTTGGGTTATGCAACGCCCCAGCCACGTTCCAACATTTTGTAAACGATATTTTTCGCGATGTTCTGGATCAGTTTGTAATCATTTACCTCGATGACATCTTGATATATTCTCCCTCTTTAACGTTACACCGTGAACATGTCAAGACCGTCCTTACTCGTCTGCGACAACACCAGTTGTACGCCAAATTGGAGAAATGTGTGTTCGAGACACAATCCGTGGAATTCTTAGGATTCATTTTATCTCCTTGTAATATCCAAATGGACCCCAAGAAAGTGGATGCAATCCTACGTTGGCCTACACCCACAGATAAGAAAGATATACAACGGTTCATAGGATTCGCAAACGTTTACAGAAAGTTTATCCGTAACTTCTCTAAAGTGATCCAACCCATTTCCTCCCTAACCTCTAAAGACAAAGCATTCGTCTGGACAACTGCAGCTCAACATGCATTTGACTTACTAAAATCTCGATTTACCACGGCCCCGATATTGATTCTCCCTGAACCATCCAAATCATTTACCCTGGAGGTGGATGCCTCAGACACTGCCGTAGGAGCAATATTGTCACAACGACACCCGAAGGACGACCAATTGCATCCGGTGGCCTTCTTCTCTCGAACCCTATCCTCCGCAGAGAGGAATTATGACGTGGGTGAACGTGAATTGTTGGCAATCAAGCTGGCCTTAGAAGAATGGAGACACCTATTAGAAGGGGCTAAGTATCCAGTGACCGTCTTCACGGATCATAAGAACTTGGAATACTTACGTAAGGCTAAAAGACTACAACCAAGACAGGCCAGATGGGCATTATTTGTTACATGATTCCAGTTACATATAACCTATCGGCCAGGTTCCCGCAACCTCAAGGCCGATGCACTCTCTCGTATGGCAGAAAAGGAAGACCGACCTCCAAACACCACGGGTAATATCCTGCCTGCTGGAAACTTTTTGGCTGTCACACAAACCATTTGGGAGAACATACGGACACATTCTTCTCCCTCCTGTCTACCAAACCAATATCCCGTAACCCCAAGTCAAGTTTTTTTTTATTAAGACAACAGAGTTTTTGTTCCGCCAGAAGCACGCTTACAGGTTCTCCAGTTTTATCACGACTCTCCAGCAGCCGGACACGGGGGGGTACAGCAAACCAAAGACCTCATCTCACGCATGTTCTGGTGGCCTAAACTACAGGATGAGGTATATCGATTTGTCAAGTCCTGTGCCGTCTGTGCCCGAGCAAAAGAAGATCACCGTAAACCATCAGGTCTTCTTCAACCTCTACCAGTACCGACCAACCCTTGGACAGATCTATCTATGGATTTCATCACAGACTTACCAAGCTCCGGGCAACATACTTCCTTAATGATTGTTCTAGATCGATTTTCTAAAATGGCCCATTTCATACCATATACCAATCTTCCTTCTGCCAAAGAGACCGCCGAACTTTTTATACGAGAGATCTTCCGTCTGCATGGACTTCCCGAAAATATAGTTTCCGATCGAGGTTCTCAATTCACATCTCGATTTTGGAAAGCCTTTTGTACAGAATTCCATATACAGCGTGCTCTCTCCACAGCCTTCCACCCCCAGAGCAATGGTCAAACGAAACGTACCAACCAGACCTTAGAGCAATACCTACGCTGTTTCACGACCTATCTCCAGGATGATTGGTTCAGATATTTACCACTGGCGGAGTTTTCTTACAACAATCACATCCATAGTTCTATTAAGATGTCACCTTTCTTTGCCAACTATGGGTTTCATCCGTCTATGCTCCCGGGAGCCCCTATTCCCAGTATTGTTCCGTCAGTCACGACCCATGTCAAAGACCTCACGCATACTTACTCTCTACTTCGAAACACTTTAGCTCAGTCACAACTACGATACAAAACGTTTGCAGATCGTCATAGAGCTATTGCACCGTCTTACAAAGTGGGCGACAAGGTCTGGCTATCAACTAAACACTTGAAATTGACATGTCCTACCAAAAAGTTGGGTCCGAGATTCATAGGCCCTTTCGTAATTACACAAGTAATATCACCGTCTGCCATGAAACTCGACCTACCCTCTTCTATGAGGATACATCCCGTGTTCCATGTGTCCCTACTCAAATTCTGGATTGAAAATACCTTTCCTGGTAGACTCGTGTCACCCCCTAAACCTATAGTTATAGATGGTGTAGAGGAATATGAGGTGGAACAGATCCTGGATTCCAGGTTGTATCGTGGACAGTTACAATATCTTGTTCATTGGAAAGGGTATGGTGCTGAAGACAGATCCTGGGAACCGGCTAGAATGATTCACGCTGATATTTTGATTCACGACTTTCATGAACTCCATCCCGATCGGCCAGGTCATTGGCGAGCCCGGAGGTCTCGTCCTCGGAGGGGGAACTGTCATAACTTACATCACAGCAGATCCCCAGAGTATCCTCTTCTAATTGCGCACCCGGCTGTGCCTGACAGCACACAGCCGGGGACGCGCGTTTCTCCACTATCGGAGCTCAGGCGCGCCTCCGATGACGTCACGCCCGACATCAGTGAGCGACTAGCGGGAACATTTAAAAGTGCTCTTCACAGTAATACCTATGCTTGGTGATTCTCGTGTATTTCCTGAACTCCTGGCGGTTTTCTATTTTGGATTGTTTCCCTGGATTATTCTGATCTTCTGGTTTCCCTACTCCTGGTCTGTTATCCGTTTTGCTGTTTTTTCTGTGTATGACCCTGGACTGTTTAACGTTTATGAAGCTTGCTGATTCCCCTGATTCTGGACTGTTTACTATATATGAAGTTTGCCGATTCCCCTGATCTTGGATTTGTACCTGACTATTCTATTTCGCATACCCTGGTTTATCCTGCATAGCAGTCTCTCCTTCCTCCCTATATCAGTACGTCACACCTTCACTCATGTTACACGAGGCAGGTTGTACTACAGGCCGGGGATGCGGCCTACACCGTGATCGTGTGCCCCCTCAGCAGGGGTGCACGGTACCTGGAGTCTACTGGACCAGGTAGGGGGTCCCTGCAAGAGGCATGGGATGGAACTGGGGTCTGACAGCTGCTATATCATTGATGGCTCTTTTTCTAATCTGGAGTTCTGAATGAAAGCGGTCAATACACTAAAGCATCGCCCTCTTAGTTTCTTGTTGCAGAGTGAGTCCAGCATCTTGTGTTTGCTCCACTACCATCTTCTTCTTGAACCTGGCTCTTCTTTCTACAGCAATTCCACATTCCTCTGATTTTAAAAGTGCCTGTTCAATTGCATGCTCCACTAGGTGACTGCGCTCCTCATGCAGAAAAAGTTTTAGCCCTTCTAGCTTTGTCACCACCATGTCAAGAGCCAAGCCCTTAGTTTGCAGGTACTGCTGTGTACTATTAACTTCCTGAAGCACATCACACCAGAAGTACAGGTAGCAAAGAAATGTGAAATCGCAGACAGCAGGCAATAGACCTTGTGCTGCAGCTCTTGTGCACAAATTTTCATGAGGATCACAGAGAGCTTCAATCGCCACCACAAATGTATCAAAGATTTTGTTCACTGGCTTAACTGCATCATGATGAGCACTCCAGCATGTTGTTTATAGTTTTTTCACTGACACTCCAGTTTTGTCAATTAACACATCCCATCGATGGTTGGATGGTTGGAAGAAAGAATATATTGTCTCAAGAGTTCCAAAAAATGTCACATGAGGCATTTTCAGCAAATAAGTGCTGAGAGCAGAAGTTAAGCTAATGGTCCACACATCCATTAAAAATTGCTTTTCTGTTCTTTTCCTTAAGAATGGCTTGTACACCTCCATGGATTCCAGCCATAGTGGCAGCATTATCATAACCTTGAGCGCAGCACATCATTATGTCCAGTCCATCACATTCCAGATTTTTAAAAATGTCCGAACTAAGGTCAGCAGCTTTTTTCCCCTTTAAAGGGAAAAATCCTACAAATGCCTCTTTCTGCCTCAGTACGGCTCCTCTGACTTTTTCTAAGGTTCTGGTGGTATGTATTGCAGAGCTTCGCAAGAGGGGCCTGACTATTTTCCACTATTTGTACGACATTCTCATTGTGGCTCCTTCTCGGGACCTCATCACCACACAGCGGGACGAGGCGTTGTGTTTCCTGCAGGGCGCTGGTTGGATACACCCTCTCCCTGACACCCCCCCACCCCGATTACCTGACCTGCAATCACACCCTCTACCACAAACCACCCTCCCCCAAAAAAACAGTAATTTTATTGCAGTGTATAAAATGTGTATACAAATATAGATATGGCTGCAAAATGTATACCTTCTTATTATGAGCAGTGCAGAGGCGGCTCTCTAATTAGGCAAGTTAGGCGGCCGCCTAAGGCCTCGCACTAGCGGGGGCCTCGCGACTGCCTAACTCACCTAATAGCCTTCCAGGTTACAGGGGAGTTTAATGCTGCCTGACTAACCTCATTGCCTGGTAGATACACCTTGGCCTCCAGCTCTGTGAGCTGTGGATGATTTCAGGTCCTCACAGCAGTAGAAAATACTGTCTGACATTTGACAGGACGGACACCAGTATCTTTTTTTTTTAAACTCACATTCGGGTATTGCTTCCTCCCCCCCTAGGCTCTGTAATGGTAAGTTCAGTTAGAACGTACCCTGTCACACTGCTCCTGCACGCTGCCTGTCACAGAAGAGAGCGGGGAATCCCCTCCCTTCTCTGCACAATGTCTCACACTGAGCTGCAATCCTCTGCAGCACAACATTCTAGGGTGGATGGTGTACCCTCCTGAATTTCCAAACACACAAAGGTATGGAATTTGGGGGGGGGGGGGATAAAATACATTTATACTCCATTTTAGATTAACTCTTTCTTGGGCAGATATAGTATATTTTGAGAAATCCATTTAGATTATCATCTTAAGGACATATACGCTTTTTATTGCAAATATAAAACAGATTTAATATTGCACCTGGCCCTCATTTCCCATTATGAGCATAATGGGAAGTATAGTCCACATCTGCCTTGTTAACCCCTTGGCGACACAACACGGACTAGGTCCGTCCTGTGTGCCGAGGCATTAGTGACACAGGACGGACCTAGTCCGTCCTGTGTCAAAACGAGCACTGAAAGCGGAGTTTTTCTGCTTTCAGTGCTCAAACGGTATTGTAACGATGCTTCCGTGTGGAAGCATCGTACAATACAAAAAAAAATGCCCCTCGGCATTTCGATCGCTCCGGAGAGCGATAGAAATGCCGGTTTTAAAGGCACAGAGCCTTTAAAACGACGGGGATTAAAAAACGAGCATAGGAAGCAAATTTTTCGCTTCCTATGATCAGAAAGTGTTTCTGATTGCCTCGCAAGTCGAGGCAATCAGTAACACAAAAAAAAAAATGCACGATCTTGGTCACTAAGTGACCAAGATGGCGCTGCCCTTCAAAGGGCAAGAGCACAGGAGGCAGGAAGTACCTGCTTCCTGTGCTCTCTGACTGTCACACGATTGCCTCTTCACAGAGGCAATCAGTGACTGCCAGGCACACAGACAAGCAGTGGGGATGCTCTGCTGAGCATCCCCACTGACTGGTTAAATCAATATTAACCCTATATTGATCTGACCAGTTATGATCTGCCTCCCTCTCCTCACATTTTTTTTAGTGAGGGAGAGAGACAGATCAAAGTTATAAAAGTTAGTAAAAGTTAAAAAAAACAATAAATACACAACACACGAATAATAAAACAATAAAAAAAAAATTATTAAAGCAATTCCCTGCGTTTAACCCCTTCCCTGCCACTGATCTTGCGTAAGCAGTGATCGTGCACATCAGCGCATTTATTTTTGCTGTTTGTGCATTTTTTTTTATTTTTTTTGTACTGTAATTTATTACAGTACTAAAAAGGCTCTTCTAAGAGTTATTAACCCCTTCTTTACCGTTGATCACTGCTTACGCAATGATATTGACGCCAAAGCAATTAAAATACCACCATTTGAAATACTTTAGGATGTCTATTTTCCAAAAATATATGGTTTGATGGGGTACAATTCATTGGACGGCTTCAAAAATGTTCCAAATGGAACATGGGCGCAGGCTGACTACATGTCAAAATTCCAGGTTGGAATTGCGCCCCCCCTAAATGTGGCCTTTTAGCCCCAATACAAACCAACAAATCTATGCATGGGGGGTATCCCTGTACTCAGGAGATGTTGCTGAACACATATTGAGGTGTTGGTTGGCAGTGGCAAATAACAGAATCTGAAAATTCCTGCCTGAACTACAATGTGTGTGGGGAAAAAATGACATCCCAACCCTTTGACATAGGTTGATGGTAGAATTAGCACTTGGAAAGTGTTAAAATACCATAATTTTAAATACCCTAGGATGTCTAGTTTTCCAAAACATATGGTTTTATGGGGTAAAATACTTTGACAGGCTTCAAAAGTGTCCCAAATGGAACATGGGCGCAGGCTGACTACATGTCAAAATTCCAAGTTGGAAATGCACCCCCCCCTAAACGTGGCCTTTTAGCCCCCAAATAATCTAACTAACCTACACATGGGTGGTATCCCTGTACTCAGGAGATGTTGCTGAACACATATTAAGGTGTTGTTTTGCACTGACACATAATAGGATCTGTGAATTCATGCCCGATGTAAAATGAATGTGAAAAAAAATTACTATCTATAACATTGACATAGGCTGGTGGTAGAATTAGTGCATGGAAAGTGTTAAAATACTACCATTTGAAATACCCTAGTGTTACGGTTACTCCCAGGCTAGCTGGAAGCTGGACCGCTAGAAAGTCTGGATCCCAGTTTAGAGAGAGAGGGAAGCCACTTTGTCTCGATATCCAGACGGATCGTGTAAGTGTAGATCAATCCCACTAGCTATTTTACAGCTAGGATACTCTTTCCCCACAAAACGAGTCAAGGCTGCGATTTGAAAGTCAAAAAAGAACTGACCAGAACTGTTTATTGATGTAGAAACACAGAATATATACCGTTGAACATCTTGACAAACCAAATTGGACAAAGGAACTATAACAGGATTAAAGTTTAACCTAAGGACATACAAAGGGAAATCCTGCCTCACACCTTTCAGGATACAAAGGTGCCCAGTTCAGATACACACAGGAAACTAAATGACTTACAAAAGACAATGGGAAAGGTGACAATGACAGGGATTAAAGGATAGGATCCAATCTTAACTTGAGGAAAGCACAGTGTATAGGACAAAGACTTGGATCCTAGTAATTACAGTACATTCCTCTGCTTGGGAGATAATTGAGTTAACCTTTGTATCAGCTCAATTATCTCCAAGCTAAAATATAAAGGTTTTCCACAATATTAATAACTTTCAAAATATGCATCACATTCACATAAAACACACATTTTCAGAATCAGCATACTTTAAATATGAACATAACTAAAAATCAAACAATTCCACCCAGTAGTTCAAACGTTAGCTTTTTGGGGCATTTTTAAAGGGCCATACTCCCCAGGGCCATAGTCACAGGGGAGGAGGCTGGCAAACAGGCCTCTCCAGGACCAAGTGGCGATGGGCACTTCTTCACAGTAATCCATTTGGGAAAAAGATGCAATATTCCCGTATCGAAGCCAGAGTATCATAACATAGTCAACAGAATCCAGGGTAAATAATAGTTTTGTAACACCTAGGGTGTCTAGTTTTCAAAAATATATGGTTTTGTGGGAGTAGAATACACTTTTTGGCTTCAAAAATGTCCCAAATGGGACATGGGCGAAGGTTTTCTGCACGTCAGAATTCCAAGTTGGAAAACCAAAAAGCGCACCTCTCAAATGTTGCCTTTTAACCCCCAAATAACCTAACCAACCTATACATGGGTAGTATCCCTGTACTCAGGAGATGTTGCTGAACACATATTGAGGTGTTGTTTGGCACTGACATATAACAGGATCTGTGAATTCATGCCCAAAGTACAATGTATGTGAAAAAAAATTACTACCCAAAACATTGACATAGGATGGTAGTATAATTAGTGCATGGAAAGTGTTAAAATACTACCATTTGAAATACCCTAGGGTGTCTAGTTTTAAAAAATATATGGCTTTGTGGGAGTAGAATACACTTTTTGGCTTCAAAAATGTCCCAAATGGGACATGGGCGAAGGTTTTCTGCACGTCAGAATTCCAAGTTGGAAAACCAAAAAGCGCACCTCTCAAATGTTGCCTTTTAACCCCCAAATAACCTAACCAACCTATACATGGGTAGTATCCCTGTACTCAGGAGATGTTGCTGAACACATATTGAGGTGTTGTTTGGCACTGACATATAACAGGATCTGTGAATTCATGCCCAAAGTACAATGTATGTGAAAAAAAATTACTACCCAAAACATTGACATAGGATGGTAGTATAATTAGTGCATGGAAAGTGTTAAAATACTACCATTTGAAATACCCTAGGGTGTCTAGTTTTAAAAAATATATGGCTTTGTGGGATAGAATACACTTTCAGGCTTCAAAAATGTCCCAAATGGGACATGGGCACAAGTTTTCTGCATGTCAGAATTCCAAGTTGGAAAACCAAAATGTGCAACCCCTAAATGTGGCCTTTTAGCCCCAAACCAACAAACCTATGCATGGGTGGTATCCCTGTACTCAGGAGATGTTGCTGAACACACATTGAGGTGTTATTTGGAAATACCCCTTCACATTTTAAGGTAATGTTTACCTAAATTGCAATATATGTGAACAATTTAAAAAAAAAGATTTTTTGCTGCAAACTTTGGCATAGATTGGTGGTAAAATGGCTACATGTAATGTGTCAAAATACCCCAAGTTAAATGCCCTGAGTGGTCTAGTTTTCAAAAATATGTACATGTTGGGGGTCATTCATGGATTTAGTACAGAAATCAGTGTTACAAAGTCACTATCGCTAATTTTGAAAAAAAGGATTTTAAAATAGCTTTGCACTACTTATAGTTCTGGCCCTGTAACATGAATAAAAAAGCACAAAAACATAAAACATGGGCTATTTCTGAACTCAGGACATATATTAGAAACTATTTGGCAGTGTTTTTTTGTTGTCTCTTGTACATGAGTATACATGAATAAAAGTCATAAAAATATATATTTTTTTAATTTTTTTGCCATATTTTATTATTTTTTTTACATCAAATTATATGCTATTATCAAAATAATGGTATCAAAAGAAAGCCCTTCTTATAATGATAAAAACGATATATAGTTTGTGCGGGTACACTATGAGACAGAAATAAATTACAGCAAAACACAAACACCTCAGAAATGCGTCGGACAAGCCAAAAAAGTCATGTCACTAAGGGGTTAAGATTTTGTACTCAGAACTGATTGTTCCTTACACATGAGAACATGCTACTTTATTCGATAAATCACATGTCTTTTTAAAGATAGTTTACATTCCATATTTTAAAAAGGCCTCATTATTTTCCATTTGACTAATTGTTTGAGCAATCATGTTGATTGTTGAATACCACATGAAAAATTCAGCATGTTATTTTAACCATCTTTCAATAAGGCTTTGTTGCAATACATTTGCATACATTACCATCAAAATTAGATTGTACATTCATTACATAAGCCACAAAGATACATGTTGGAGTCAAAGATATGATCATATATATTTTACACAAACTAGCTCCTAATAATTATAGCATAAATATGTTATTGATAAACTGGGTAGAGTAAAGAATTTAAATAGTTTTCTTCTTTCAAACTCACTGATAATTTAAATCTCCAAAAGACCAAAAGTGCATGGATAATAGTGATTAACCTAAAGCATTTAGAGACTGGTTGTTTACAGAACATTGACTTAATTTAATTGCAACTTCCACACACACATTATAGACTTTCAGAAGGAATCATATTGTTTGGTAGCATAGCAAATGTATTACTTATATATTAGCTTTGAATCTATATAAAGTACACACTTATACATTTCTATGGTTTTGTCATTTCTCGCCTGCCCTGTATTTTCCAGGCATCGACTTGTGGAATATATGTTAGTGTAGCCTAATTCCAGGCCACAATAGATTTTTGAATATGCACTGATAATTGGAATTTTTTATTTTGTGAAATAGGTATTATCACTTGAGCACAATTTGAATTATAGAATGAATAATGGAAATAGATAATGGATAGGAGGTGGATACAGAATCATAAGGGACACCTTTAATATATTAAGAAATAGTTTTATGAGTATGCACTGATAATCAGAATCTAAAGGGAAAGAAATAAGAAGAAGTCACCCCCCCCCCCCCCCCCCCCCAGGGTCTGTTTGTTTAGATATCTCTTTTACCCCGTGAATTAATATTTTTCTAAACCACGCTTGAGATTTTGAGGGAGGTATATAATATCACATTATTATGTAGTAGAAGCGGTTGATGATCCCCCAGGAAAACGCCTCATGCAATAGGTCTTGAGACCTGTCTTTTCTTTTTCGAATACACAGTATGTATAGGGAAATCTGTGTATACTCCAAAACCATAGCTCGGGAGCTAGGCACGGAGATTTTTGTCAGATGTTTTATGTATGTGAAGTTTTGTCAAATATGTGTCAAGGATCGCGCGGGGTGGGAGGGTCAGTGGAGGATGGGGGAAGGAGGAGGAGGCGGACATAAAGATAATGGTTAGATATCTATCCTTAAATTCCAAGGGACTAAATTCTCCAAATAAACGCTCATTACTAGTAAAGCTTTTAAAGAAAGAAAATATCGAGATTTGTATTCTACAAGAAACACATTGGATAAAAAAGGATATAGAGAAGATTAAACTTCCTGGATATAAGATAATTGCGGATTCAAGCTTTCAGAAAGATAAAAAGAGAGGAGTCTCTATTTTATTCTCTAACTCGCTTAGCTGGAAGACGGTGTATGTAGAAAATGACAAGGAAGCGAGATACATTATTTGGGTAGGCACAATAAACCAACAGCAGATCACTATCGTAAATGTCTATGCCCCAGCAAACGAACAGATGCACACATTAAATAAAATAGTAGAAACTATAGATAGTTAAGAAAGGACAACTAGTATGGGCAGGAGATTTCAATATGGTAATAGAGCCTAGCTTGGATAAAAAGATCCCCAAAGGAATGTCCCTATCACGAGGAATATTAAACCATGCTCAGCATTTTAAGATGTTTTTAAAAAATAACTTTCTGATAGACGTTTGGCATGTATGTCATCCGGAGGAAAGAGAATACACACACTGGTCAGGAGCACATAATTCATATTCAAGAATAGATTTAGTATTGATGGACTTGAACCAGTTTAAACTAGTAGATAAGATAAATATCAAAGAAATTTCTTGGTCAGATCATAACACTATTATATGGAGTATAAGAGATGGTTTCGATAGACCCATTAGAGGCTCATGGAAATTAAATAACGAATTATTAGATTCAGAGGAGAATAAAAACTACTTTAAAAATATAACAACACAATTCTTTAAAGAAAATTTAACTCCGGATATTTCAGCAGAAACAATATGGTGCGCATATAAATGCGTAATACGAGGACATCTTATAAAATTAGGAGCAAAAATCAAACGAGAGAAAGGATTACCATTAACAGACCTATATATCGCATACGCTAAGAACATAGAAGAAAATAAGAAAAATCCGACAGCATTAATGGCAGAGAAGATAAGTAGGTTAAAAGATGAAATAAATATCAAACTGCTAGAAGAAGTTACATTTTTTTTAAAGAAATTGAATCAGACAGTATATACCAAAGGAAATAGAGCAGATAAAATCCTGACATCAAAAATTAAAAAAAGATGTGCTACCCATAGAATTTACAAGATTATATCGAACAAAAAAATGATATATTCACCAGAAGAAATAGGGAAAGCATTTGGTAGATACTACGAATCCATGTATAATTTAAATACTTTAATTCTTAAATCAGATTCAAGAATATCTAAAAAAATGTGACCTCCCAACCCTGACGAATGATCAAGAGAAAAACTTAAATTCCTAATTTGAAGAACAAGAAATTATTATAGCTATAGACAAAATAAAAAAAAACAAAGCTCCCGGACCTGACGGTTTTACTGGACTTTTTTATAAAACTGTTAAAGGACAGATAGGGAAACATTTAACGCAGGTCTTTAACAACATAGCTAGAGATGGGAAAATCACCCCAGAATTACTTCAAGCAAACATTATGCCAATACCTAAACCTAATAAAGACTGCACGCAGATAGGTAACTATCGTCCAATATCACTAATTAATGGGGATATTAAATTATACTCAGCAATCATCGCTGATAGACTAAAACCTGTGATCCCTGGTCTGATAGGTGAAGAGCAGGTGGGTTTTTTAATGGGTAGAAAGGCTACTAATAACATTAGAAGAATTTTAAACCTGATAGACCTTTAAAAAAAAAAGGAAATTCCTGTGGGTATCATCTCCTTAGACGCAGAAAAAGTGTTTGATCGCGTTAACTGGAAATTCCTTTCTCAAACATTGAATAAGTTCGGCTTCAGGGGGTGGATTTTCCAAGCCATAATGGCACTTTACACAACACCATCTGCAAGAATCATAGGTTCAGGAATACAATCGCCATGGTTTAATATTCTAAATGGTACTCGCCAAGGATGCCCATTGTCACCTATCCTCTATGTCCTCTCTCTAGAACCTTTAGCACATTATATAAGGAGGAACGACAAGATTAAAGGAATAAAATTTGGGAATAAAGAAGCAAAAATCAACCTCTATGCTGATGATATAATCTTAACATTAGTTGATCCAGAATTGTCCATAGAATACTTACTGAAGAAGCTTAATTTATATAGTAGCCTCTCTAATTATAAACTTAATATCTCTAAATCTGCTATAATGGGGCTAAATTTAAGTGCTCAATATATTTATAGACTTAAAAACAAATTCGAATTTAAATGGGTGGAAAAACACATTAACCTGCTTGGGGATTAAAATTCCTGATAATATAAACAACTTGTCTAAATCCAATATTGATCCATTGCTTGCTCAGACAACTAATATGTTAAATGAATGGAGAAACCAAGAAGTTTCATGGTGGGGACAAATTAATATAATAAAATCCTATATACTCCCGAAATGGAATTATATATTTGGAATAATCCCACTGAATCTATCTGAAAGACAGTTGAAAGAGATTCAAAGAACCTTCTTAAAATTTATATGGAAGGGCAAGAAAGCACGTATAAATCAAAACTTATTATTTAGGAGCATTGAAGAAGGGGGCATAGCCGTACCAGAAATTAAGATTTACTACAAAGCAGCTATGATTAAACATCTATCAAGCTGGCTTGATACAACTACCACCGAATCTTGGAAAATCATTGAGAGCGAAATGCTCAACATTAAAGATATGTCTCTTACACTTTGGATAGACTCCAAGGATTTAGGTGCAAACAAAGATAGAACACATAAACGGTTCTCTGGGTGCTGAGTAGGTAATATCCTGATTAAGTTCTGGAATAAATTTAAAAAGGATTATAATCTAAACTGGAACAAAGTAATCAGGATCTCTAGTAGTATCGATTTGTTGAGTCATAACATCGAGGATCTAAACCTAAATAAATGGAAACAAAAAGGAATTCAGTCATTAGATAACTTAATTTAACAACAAGAAATTAAAAAAATTTGAGCCCTAACTAACGAATTCAACCTCCCAGCCAGAGAAATATTCAATTATCTGAGGATTAAGAGCTATCTCTCAGGTTTTACCTTTAAAAACGACTACGAAATAGATGGGTTAAAATATATGTTGAAATCGGACAATAGACAAAGGAATATAATCCAAAGCGAAATTTTTTACAACAAATTCTTCGTAGAGGAATTGATATCTCCTATATTAAATAAATGGAAACTAGACATAGAAGGAGAACTAAAAATCAATGAATGGTTAACAATTATCCCAGATACAAAAAAAAACACCCAATGTCTAAACCTTATTGAGATGCAGTACAGAATCATCACACGATGGTATATGGTACCACAACATATATGTAAGATGTATCCAGACACTTCACCAATGTGCTGGAGACGAAAAAAGGAATAGGAAACTATGTGCACATGTGGTGGTCCTGTCCTGCACTTTTAAAATTCTGGAGAATGGTCTTTGGCGTAGCTCAAGACATGACTGGGATTCAAATAGATTTTCACCCTAAAATAGCACTATTACATTTGGGATTACATAGAATAACAAAAAAAACAGAGATTTATTTTGATACAGACCCTGTTGGCAGCTAAAATTAATATAGCTAGGCTTTGGAAAAAAGAGGAAATCCCTAACTGGCAGACACTAAAAAACCAAATATCTTAATTAATTAGATATGGAAAAAGATAAATCGTCTGTGACTTTAGAGGTAAGAGAAGATTGGGTAAAGCTAATAGAACAAAATTAAAACTGCCCTGGGAAAGAAGGGATAAAAAGAGAGGGAAAAAAAGAATAAAGAAAACAGAGGAAAATATAAGGCCCGTCTGGACTCTCTCCCTCATCCTTCTTGGACCCGATTTATGACAATAATGGTATGTAGTGGAATGAATAGGTGAAACACTCCGCGCGACCCTTTGTTTGTCTTTGTCTGTCCATGTTTACGTCTATGAATATTCTCTAAATGGATCATATGCAACTAGGATTTCTCACAACATATGTCAAATGATGACTAGATGCACTTTAAATGAATTACGGTATAGAAAGGCAATTTTGTTAATGCAACTATGATATATTGTAATAGACTTGAATTTATGAGCACTTTAAGTAAATTTTTAGGACTATGTAATTCACATAGGAAAAAAACTAAACTCACGAGACATGAGATATTTATGAAACAATGGTGGGATGTCATTAATTTGGAGAATTATTGTTTATGTGTATCTTTTTGTATGTGTTTTTATATTTTGTATTCAAAAAATGAAATAAATATTAAATAATGAAAAAATAATTCCAGGCCACTCTTATCAAGAAGTACAGCTTTAATTTCCCCTGATTTTTACACTGCCATATAAATAATCATCAGCCATTATTTAAAAAAATATATATTTTTTTTTCTTTCTAGAAATCCAAAAATACATACTTTTTTTTGCTCTGTAGAATTTCCTGGTTTCATGCCAAGGGCATGAAAAAGAGGTGGACCATCAAAGAAACCGCCAAAATTCTAGTGCACTCGCTTGTGATCTCTCGCCTGGACTACTGTAACTGTCTTCTGACTGGACTACCTCTGGCTCGTCTGGCTCCCCTAAAGTCTAACCAAAATGCGGCTGCCAGGCTCATCTTTCTAGCAAGTCGGTCTGATTCAGCGGCTCCTCTCTGCAACGCCCTCCACTGGCTTCCCGTTTAAAATTTAAAATTCTGTCTTTAACCTACAAAGCCCTCCACTCCTCTGATCCTACGTACATTTCCTCCCTTGTTAACCGTTACCTCCCTGCATGACCTTTGCGCTCCTCAAAGGGGTTAATACTCTCTTCTAATCTCATCACCACTTCTCACTCACGTCTCCAAGATTTCTCCCTTCCCCGGAGCATCCAGCTCTCTCCCTCCTTTTCAAACTTTAAAAAGTCCCTCAAAACTCATCTCTTTAGAGAGGCTTACTACCCAACCCACTAGTTACCAGTCACTCTGCCTCTAGCCGATCCCATCTAGCTGCAACACACACTCCCTCTTTGACTTATCCCACTTAGTGCCTCCCATCCACTCTACTGTTACTACAACTTCAATCCCTCTGACCTCTTCAATCCCTTAATTGTCTCATGGACCCCATTCCCTCTAGATTGTAAGCTTATGAGCAGGGTTTTCTACCTCATGTACCAGTCTGTACTAGTTTGTCTAACTTAGTATGTAGTTCCCTTCTATGCTCTGTACCAAGCACTACGAGAATTGGTGGCGCTGTACAAATAAATGTTAATGTAATGTAAAACCATAAATACGCCCACCTGCCCTTTACCAGTTTACTTTTTTCAATACCACTCAGTTCTCTTACCTTGCACATCTAGGGCTCTATTACATTATTCATAAAAACCCTGGGTAAAGCTAAACTGCTTAAGTTAATCTAGATCATTGTTTTCCTTCACTGCTCAACCTGATGCGCTAAATATTTACTGATGCTGTATAGATGAAGTCACAGTGTTGTCCCTTAACAACCAGTGAATTCAAAGGAAAACTGATGACATTACCAAAAGTAAATTTCAAGTCAGCCATTCAGCACAGAGTTGAACATTATTATAACTGCAAGTCACTCTGCATGTACTCATGATTAGGCAGGGTAGGGGAGTTTTGAGCAGTAGTGGGTCCCTAGAGTAGTCAGAAGGTGGCATAAGGGAGAGAGGAAGGATTGAGACAAATGTTGGATAGGGTGGCTATTGCCTATCCAACCAAAAAGGAGCCACAAATGGTGTGGAGGGTCCACAACACAAAGCCAGGGAAATTCCAACAATGCACTATGGGCTAACGGACAAAAAGTCTGTTAAACTATCTTGATTTTTTTATATTTTGGTGTCATTATATGAGTAAAATGACAATTTCTTACCTACATGCACACAACAACTGCTGCACCTGCCCTGTGATTGGAACAGAGAGCTCAGGAGTTGTGGAATGGTTATACAAAGGATGGGATAGAGCCACAGTGGGAAGAACATAGTAACATAGTAATTTAGGTTGAAAAAAAGACACAAGTCCATCAAGTTCAACCCTTCTACCTATCATTTCAGCGTTTTGATCCAAAAGAAGGCAAAAAAAAAAAAAACCCTAAGGAATCTATTTCGAATTTTGCCTCCTAGGGGGAAAAATTCCTTCTTGACTCCAAAAGGGCAATCAGATTTCTCCTTGGATCAAAAAGCTCTATCATTAATGCTTATTCTATTATTAATACCCCTGTATGTTCTGCTTTTCTAAAAAAAACATCCAGACCATTTTTAAATGCATCTATTGTGGTTGATAGCACTACCTCTCTTGGCAGTGAGTTCCATGATTTTATTGTCCTTACCGTAAAGAATCCATTCCTTTGCTGCCTATGAAATCTTTGCTCTTCCAGTCTCAGGGGATGACCTCTTGTTCTTTGTACATTTCTGTTAATTAACAGGTCCCTGGAGAGCTCCTTATATTGGCCCTGCACATATTTATATAATGCTATCAAATCCCCTCTAAGACGCCTTTTTTCTAAAGTAAATAAATGTAATTTTTTAAGTCTCTCTTCATAACTAAGATTCTCCAATCCCCTTATTAATTTTGGAGCTCTCCTTTGCACTTTTTCTAGTTCCTTAATATCCTTTTTAAGGACTGGTGCCCAGAATTGTACTGCATATTCAAGGTGAATACAATGATTCCTAAATCATTTTCGTTAGTAGTTTTTCCCAGGGAAATACCATTTAACGTATATGTTGCTTTGTTATTATTTTTCCCATAATGCATAACTTTACATTTGTCTATATTGAACCTCATTTGCCACTTTCTTGCCCAATCCCCCACTCTGTCCAAATCTTCCTGTAAAGAAAAAACATCAAGATTAGTCTTTATTACCTTACCTAATTTTGTGTCATCAGCAAACACTGAGACATGGCTCTCAGCACAACGTGGGAGATCATTAATAAACATATTAAAAAGAAGAGGTCCAAAAACAGACCCCCGAGGTACTCCGCTCAATACTCTGATCCAAATTGAGGCTTTTCCATTTACAACAACCCTCTGTGTTCTATCTTTTAGCCAATTTTCAATCCAAATACATACATTTGCCCCCAAACCTATTTCTCTCACTTTGT
Source organism: Pelodytes ibericus (assembly GCA_036172795.1). Classification (NCBI taxonomy): domain Eukaryota; kingdom Metazoa; phylum Chordata; class Amphibia; order Anura; family Pelodytidae; genus Pelodytes; species Pelodytes ibericus. The sequence continues at coordinate 49,470,147 of CM069858.1, read as the reverse complement.
AGAGTAACCTTTTGTGTGGAACTGTATGAAATGCTTTAGCAAAATCCAAATAGATCACATCAAATGCCACACCTAGATCTATATTTTTACTGACCTCTTCATATAATGTTATTAAGTTTGTTTGACAAGACCTCTCTTTCACAAAACCATGTTGACTTTTACTAATTATATTCTGATTCAAGATGTATTCTTGAGTGTACACCTTTAGCAATCCTTCAAATAATTTCCCCTCTACAGATGTCAAGCTCACTGGCCTATAATTACCAGGCAGAGATTTTGATCCCTTTTTAAATATTGGAATGACATCCGCCTTTCGCCAGTCTGTTGGCACTATACCTGAACTGAAAGAATCCCTAAAGATCATAAATATTGGTCTGGCTAGAATTATGCTTAACTGTCTAAGGACCCTTGGGTGTATACCATCTGGCCCTAGGGCATTGTCTATCTTAACAGAGTTTAATTTCTTAAACACTTTTTCCTGTGTCAGCCAATCCCATGTTTGCGGTGACTGTTCCGTAACTTCCAGTAGCAGGGGCTCATCCATTTGTTCTTCCTTAGTATAAACAGAAGGAAAAAAAAGTATTTAAAATGTCTGCTTTTTCTCTGTCCTCACTTACCAAATTTCCCATTTGGGATAACAAGGGCCCAACATTTACCCTCTTTAGCTTTTTTCCATTTATATACTTATAAAAAATGTTGGGGTTAATTTTACTCTCCTTTGCAATCCTTTTCTCGTTTTCCAATTTAGCCATTTTAATTGCCTTTTTGCAGGCTTTGTTGGCATCTTTGTATTTTATAAATGATAATGTTGATCCCTTGCTTTTATAATGTTTGAATGCCATTTTCTTGTTTTGCATTTGCTGTTTCATGGTACTGGTAAGCCACATTGGTTTTGATTTGTGTCTTTTGTATTTGTTTCCCAAAGGTATATATTGGGATGTGTACTTTTGTAATTTGTGCTTAAAGGCATTCCACTTGTCTTCTGGGTTTAGTCCAGAAAACAATTGTTCCCAGTCTAAATGTTCAATTGATGCCCTTAGTCCATCAAAGTTGGCCCTTCTAAAATTAAGTGTTTTGGTGGCGTAGTTACCAATTTGCTTTTTTGCATTAATCTCAAACGAAACCATGTTATGGTCACTATTGCCCAAGTGTTCTCTTACTTTGATGTTTGAGATAAGCTGCTCATTGTTTGTTATTACTAAATCCAGACAGGCATCCATTCTAGTTGGAGTGTCTACTAATTGTGCCATAAATGTGTTATTAAGCAGGTTCAGAAACTTGCTGCCCTTAGCGGAACTAGTTGTGCCACAATTCCAATCTATATCTGGGTAATTAAAATCTCCCATGATTAGAACTTCATTCAGATTTGTAGCCTTATCAATTTGTAATAAAAGCTGATCTTCTCCATCAATGCTAATATTTGGTGGCTTGTAGCATACACCTACAAGTAATGTGCGATTCTTTTTAGCGTCTAAGCTAATCTCCACCCACAGTGTCTCCACATCAGTTCCAGTTACGTCATGCACACCTTCTTTAATACTGGGCTCTAGTTTATGATTTACATATAGAAAAATCCCTCCCCCTTTTCTATTTACTCTGTCCTTTCTTAAAAGTGAGTAGCCTTGTAAATTAACTGACCAGTCGTAGGTCTCATCCCACCACGTTTCTGTGATTCTGATTAAATCATACTGTTCAGCACTTACCAGTATCTCCAGCTCACCCATTTTGTTTGTCAAGCTTTTTGCATTTGCTAAAAGACATTTGAGATTACTACCCATTTTCTGTTTAGTTGACAAACACGTAATGCCCGCAGGTTTAATTGTATGTACCTCCCTATGATCTATGTTAACCCCACCAGCGCTTTCCTCCTCCTTTGCCATAGCTAGACCCACCTTCCAATCTACTCTAGCTGCCATTGCTACATTTTGATCTTGACCCTCCCCCCCAGAGCTTAGTTTAAAAGCTCATATAACCCTCTCGCCATCCTCTCCCCTAATACTGCAGCCCCCTCATCATTGAGGTGCAGCCCATCCCGTCCAAAGAGTCTGTAGCCGACTGCAAAGTCTGCCCAGTGCTCCAAGAACCCAAATCCCTCTTGCTTGCACCACCTTCGCAACCACGCATTAAGCTCCCTTAGCTCCCGCTGTCTCCCTGACGTAACGCGTGGTACTGGTAATATTTCCTAGAATATTACCTTGGAGGTCCTTTCCTTCAGCTTATTTCCTAGTTCCCTAAAATCATTTTTAAGGACCCCCCACCTACCATTAACTTTGTCATTAGTACCAATGTGTACTATGACCGCTGGATCATGCCCAGCCCCTCCCAATAATCTGCCTACCTGGTCCGCAACATGCCGAACCCGAGCACCCGGGAGACAACATACAGTTCGGCATTCAGGGTCCTGGCGACAGATTACCATATCTACCTTCCTAATAATAGAATCCCCTACCACCACAACCTGTCTAGCCTTCCTAGTGTCCTGGCTCCCAACTGTGCTGAAGAGGCTACTCACCTGGCTGCTAGGAGAGTCTATCTGCCCCAGAAATGCCTCTTCTGAGCTAATCCCCAGCATCCTCACACAAGCTGGCAAACATGTTGGGGTGAACCAGCTCAGAACGAGCCTCCCTAGCTCTCCGACCCCTACTGCCCCTTACACAACTAACCCAGCTCTCTGCCCTAGAAACCTCTTCTCCTCCATCATCACCCTCCTCTACACTGGCCCCAGCCAATGCCTGCTCCGTGAGCCGTAAACTCCGCTCCATGTTGCTTATGTCCCTAAGTGTTGCCAGTTGCCTCTTTAGATCTAATATTATATTTTCCAAAGCAGCAACCTGCTCACATCTGCAGCAGCGGTATGGACCCTGGGGAACTTGCTCCAAGACAGCATACATGCTGCAAGACATGCACTTAGTGGCATTGCCCAACATGCTCTCTAATGTAAAACACCCAATATAAATAGAATAAACAAGGATGTATACTTTACCCTCCTTCTTGCCTTTTAAACTCCTTCTTTGCTTCTAATTCCTCCACTTAAGCAGCTTCTTCACTTTAGTAGATGTTCACCTGGAGTCGCCTGGCTCAGTATTCACCTGCTTCCTCCAGGTAAATAGCCTTTAAGTAAACAGACTCCCAGAGAAGGTTAATTAACTGATTGCAAACAGCCTTGCAAACGTTTCCCTCCAAAACAGTTTTTTTTTTTCAACCAATCTTTAACCAAAATACACACAAAATAAACAGTGCTCCCCTTGCAGTAAAAAATAAAAATACCCTTTCCTTCTTTGCTTCTAACTCCTCCACTTAAGCAGCTTGTTCACTTTAGTAGATGTTCACCTGGATTCGCCTGGCTCAGTATTCGCCTGCTTCCTCCAGAACTGAGTAGTCAAATGAAACAAAATACTTTGTATGCTGACAGTTAACATCAACAAAAGGGACCATAAATACAGACATGCAAATACTGGTAAAAACTAGGCAATACCCCTCCTTTACAGTGCTATGAAAAACAGGCTACTTACTGACCTTGATGCAGATGGGTATATAGAGAAGGAAATATGTATATGGCAAGCACAAAAAATGCAGCAGGTGGACCGACTGGACCAAATTGGTGTCGCTAAGTAGGCAGACTGAAATAAAAATTACGAATACTGATATAAATAGATATATCAGTCTTCGCCAATGAACTAACTTACTGGCGCTATACAGATATTAACTAACTACTGAGTGCAAAGTCAAAGTTCACACTCCTTGCTTTATGCAATATTACAATATTTATTAGGACAGAGGGATATGAGAAGCTTTAGACAAATAAGCAGTTAAACCACTAGACAATAAGTAACAGATTATATAATACTAGACATTAAGCCCGTTAAATTAACAGGCGCTAGAAAATTTGTGGTCAAACATTTGTAAAAACAGACTTGTTCCAGTACAAAAAAAAGTGGACAACCATGCAGTTGATTTCTATCTTATCGTATTTATTTTTTAGAAATGTAAAGGAAGAATAATGTGAAAAATTTCACTTTTTGGATGTAGTTAACAAAAACAATTAAGGTACGGTAAATGTTGCTTAAGTGCAAACCTTTTCAAACAATTGTAAATATACAAAATGAGTAGAGTTTTTTTTTTAATATTTGTTCTTGGTTTTTTTTTGGGGGGGGGTTATGTAGAATTTCTATAAAATTTATTTATAGACAACATTCCTTGTGAATATTCTGTCACAGTTTTCCAACAGTTTGCCTTGGTCAGGACCTTCTACGACCTTCACCATGACATCAGTAAAACTCCTTACTCTTGATAATGCAACATATAACTGACCATGGCTGAATACCGGTTCTGGCAAGTAAATTCCAACGTTTTCCAAGGTTTGCCCCTGAGCTTTAATTGTCATGGCAAAGGCTAATGTTACTGGAAATTGTCGTCTTCGTAAGATAAACGGTAAATCAGTTGTTGATGGAGCCAAATCCATACGGGGAATAAAGACTATGTTTCATTCCGCTGAACCTGTTATTACTTGAGCAATGATGAGGTTGTTCTTAAGTTGTTTGACGATGAGACGGGTGCCATTGCACAATCCTTTTTGAGTGTTTAGGTTTCTAAGGAGCATAATTATAGCGCCCTCTTTAAGGTTGAGTTTATGCTTAGGCATACCTGTTGGGGTTAATTCATTGAGGAACTCAGTTGGATAGTTTTGAATATCTTCCTCACTTGAGTCATCAATTGAGTTTGAGCTGAGGTATGTCACTCTCTCTCCTTCTAAAATGTTAAGCACCTCTTCATTTATGGAGTTTACATCACAGTTCTTTGAACAGAGAATATTAATTTTTTTTGCTAAGTTAGGGACATCTGTAACAGGAATTTTGTCTCCAAAAAAGTATTTTACAATATCTCCTGTGCATAAAATTTGGGAAGGTATTTCAATTACATCTTCAGGCAAACCGTCAATGTGTGGTGTATCACCACTGCCAACTTTGATCAGCCAATTGCTGAAATCAGTGTCAACTGAGCGTATATTGTTTTTAAGTTTAAGTACTTGGAAATTAGTCCACAGTCTATTATTCTTAACACAGGCCTCAACAATTTTTGTCCGGTCACCGTGAGGTACCACGGGAAGTGTTTGCCTGAAATCTCCTCCAAGTAAGAATACTTTTCCTCCAAACGGTTTGTTGTTGTCCATTATTTCTTGGAGCAGTCTGCTAACCACTGCAAGAGCTACAGAGGGGGCCATAGTACATTCATCCCAAATTACTATTTTTAAATTTCTTAAACGTTCAGCATCAACAGAATTGAGTTGTATATTTGATGTTGTATTCTCAACTATAGGCACAGGTAACTTGAATTGGGAGTGGTATGTTCTTCCATCCTCAAGAAGATTGTCTGCTATACCTGTGGAGGCTACAGGTAGTGCAATATTTCCTTGTCCACGAACTGTGCTGAGCAGGGTCTTGTAAAGATATGTTTTACCACTACCTCCTGGGCCATCTATGAAAAAACAATGGTTGCTAAGGTTGTCATTTTCAGTTGCTTGCAATATTGTTTGTAAAGCTGTTTTTTGTTCTTTGTTTAATGTACTTGTCATTTCTTCTGCTTTTTGTTTTTCAAAGACTTGGTTGTAGTTATCTGCATGTAAGTCTGAATTTGGTAGTATAGGTGGTAATCCAAAATCTTCACATTAGAATGTTACATATTTCCTGTAACGCGATAGAACGGCATATTGTGCATTCATCGTTGTAATGGATATGTTTTTGAATGATATCTTCGGTGAGGTACTGTTCATATTTTACAAAAAGATCATTCATGTTCTGTAGGGAGGCAAATACACAAATGTACGCAAATAACTCTCTTAGTTGTTTTGGCATGCTGTATTGGATAGCATCTTCTAAAGTATTATCCCACACTTGCTCATCATTGATGAGGCCTCTTTCTTTCGCAGCATCTTGGAAACTAGGATAGATATTTACATTGACAGTTCTCAGATCTTCAAATGATATTGCACCGGGAACATGTAGCAATAGGAGACGCATGCAGTAGCGTTCTGGATCCGATGATAAATTGACAGAATACATTCGTCCAATGATTTTTTTCTGCACCCCGCTGTCGTAATTTCCATGTACAGGTTTCAGAGTCAAATACATAGTGTATAGGAATGTCTGAATATAAAATATTCCTTGCTTGCTCTTGCTCTTGATTTAATTTAAACCAAGCCGTCAATTGAGTATTTCTTGCTGAAGCTCTCTGGGCCGCTGTATTGATGTAATTTGGATTGAAAAATACAGATTGTTCATCAGGCAGATGCACTGCTAACCTGTGATTGGTAATGCATTTCAAACCCATTTAAACGCCATGCTGCTTCTGGACCGCTGACATGTCTGGAATCCATGAAGGTCTTAATTTCATCATGATTTAAAGTGCCTTGTTCTTGAATCACAACATTTGCACAATCATGACCTTTGTACACATATTTAAAAAGGTATTTGACACTTTTTATGGAAGCGCAGACTTCAACATTAATGTGGCAATTGTACTTGAGGGCAAGATGTGGATTATATGGTACAACCCAATGGTTATCTATTGTCCTGCCATTCACAATTGAAGTTTGGTTTGTGTTTCTTCTTCTATATTTTGGATAATCATTTGTATTTGCTGACGTTTTTTCCTGGAATGGTTTTGGAAATTCCTTAGTGCATTTGTCATTTGACATACATGGTGAATTAGGATTCAGTGGTCCGCATGGTCCATGAATCATATGTTTTGTAACAATTGCATGTAAGCGAGGAGTGTTGGTTATATTTGGAATTTCAGCAGATACAATTTTGTCTATCAGTTCTTCAGTTTTGGGTTTGCAGTCATCTTTAAGAATAAGTAGTATGTGAGCATGTGGTAAACCCCTCTTCTGAAATTCTATTACGTAGACAATTGCTTTTGGTACTCCAAAAATATGTTTTTTACAGAGATCATCAATTAAAGCTTTCAGTTTTAGATGAAATACTCTTGCAACTAAATCAGGTCGAGCATCAGTAGTTTAGCCATGTTGTAGGTTTTCAACAATCTCTTCCCATTTGGGTTTGCACGTCATTGTAATAAAAAGATCAGGTTTGCCATATTTTCTAACAATTGCCATTGCATCTTGATAATTTTGAAGCATGTTTCTTGGGCTACCTGCAAATGAGGAAGGTAAAATATATGTTTTTCCAGGAATCAGGCCTTTCTGATTGGATTCATTAATTAAGTGGTCCATCAATCCTGAGTATTTTTCAACTCGCAATTTTGGCTGATTTTGTCGTACGTAGTTGAGTCTGTTGGATTCAGTTTTGACATATGCATCAACTATATACTGTTGTGTAAGGCGGCCAGCATTTAAGAAGGGGTTAAAATCATCTCTGATGGAATGACGATACCCGTAATATTGCATTTGTGTAACTCGAATTCTAGGATTTCGTGTTTGATTTGTTAAACTTTCTAACGCTTGAGGTCTGTGTTGCAAAGGTATATCAATTCCCCAGCTTTGATCACCATAAGGGAAGAGTAATGGATAAACCATGGGTTCCAGATTGGGGTCAAGGACACTAATCCTTTGTGTTTTTCTTTGATTTATATCATCTGTACTTGCTTTGCAGTGTATTAGAAGATCTCTTTCTAGTGGAGGTTCGCCATCATCATTTTGAAAAATAAAAGCAACCTCAATATGTTTTGGTGCATTATAGCGTCTTTGGTCATTTCTACGATCTTGCACTATTGTCATGGACACTACCTTAACCCCTTAAGGACAGAGCCTTTGAAACATTTTTGTCCTTTCTGGACAATGGCTATTTTAACATTTCTGTGCTGTTTGTGTTTAGCAGTAATTTTCTTCTTCATCATTTGCCGTACCCACACATATTATATATTGTTTTTATCAGGACAAGAAGGGCTTTCTATGGATGCCATATTTTTGTTCATATCTTATCATATTATTTAAAAAAAAAAAAAAATATCGTAAAAAAAACAAAAATACACACATTTCCTGACTTTTATTTGAAACAACTTCTCCTCATCGACAATATCGAACGAAACCACATGCTGAATCGATTCTACTATTTCTCCTGAGTACAGGGATACCACCCATGCATAGGTTTGTTGGGTTGTTTGGGAGCTCAAATGCCAAATTTGTGAGGTGCAGTTTTTTGTTTTCCAACTTGAAATTTTTACATGAAGACAGCCTGCACCCATGTCCCATTTGGGACATATTTGAAACCAGCCAGTGTATTTTACCCCATCAACCCATATATTTTTTTAAAAGTAGACACATTAGGCTATCTCAAATGGTGGTATTTTAACACTTTCCATGCACTAATTCTACCACAAGCCTTTGTCAAAGTTTGTGGTAGTAATTTTTTTGTGTTTTTTTTTCACAAACCTTGTACTTCAGACATGAATTCACAGATTTTGGTATGTGTCACTGCCAAATAACCCCCCAATAAGTGTTCAGCAACATCTCTTGAGTACAGGGATACCACCCATGCATAGGTTTGTTGGGTTGTTTGGGGGGTAAAAGGCCAAATGTGGTAGGTGCAGTTTTTGGTTTTCCAAATTGAAGTTTTGACAAGCAGACGCCTGCACCCATGTCCCATTTGGGACATATTTGAAACCAGCCAGTGTATTTTACCCCATCAACCTATATATTTTTTAAAAGTAGACACCCTACACTACAACATCTCCTGAGTACAGGGATACCACCCATGCATAGGTTTGTTGGGTTGTTTGGGGGCTAAAGGGCCACATTGTAAAGGTGCGCATTTTCAACTTGGAATATTAACGTGTAGTCAGCCTGAGCCCATCTTTCATTTGGGACTGTTTTTTAAAGTAGGACAGTGTATTTTACCCCAAAAAGTATATATTTTGTAAAAGTAGACACCCTAGGCTATTTTAAATGGTGTTATTTTAACACTTTCCATGCACCAATTCTACCACCAGCCTTTGTCAAAGTTTGTGGTAGTCATTTTATTGTGTATTTTTTCCCACATACATTGTACTTTAGACACAAATTCACATATTTCGGTATGTGTCACTGACAAACAATACCACAATATATGTTCAGCAACATCTCCCGAGCACAAGGATACCACCCATGCATAGCTTCGTCAGCTTTGTTGGGTGTTGAAAGGCTACATTTGAGAGGTGCGCTTTTTGATTTTCAAACTTGGAATTTGAACATGTAGAGCAAGGAAGGGGTTAATAGCTCTTATAAGAGCCTTTGTAGTACTGTACAAAAAAAATAACCCTTAAAAATGCACAGACAAGAAAAAATGTTCTGCTGTGCAGTGATCAGTGGCAGGGAAGGTTTTAATACACTACACTATACAAAGGGTATGGCTTTTATAAAAGCCCTTGGGACTCACAATTTTTTTACATTTAATTTAATTTATTACAATTAAAAAAATTATGTTATACAGATCTGTCTCTTTCTCTCACTAAAACCCAAGTGAGGAGAGGGAGGCAGATCCATATGGGTCAGAACAATATTTACCAATATTGATCGAACCAGACGAATGGTGATGCTCATCTGAGAAATCACCAAACCACCTTTGCCACTGATCGGCTGTTACTGATCGCTATACACGCGTTCAGACAGCTTCAAAAGGAATACACGTAATCCCCTAGTGGGTATAATTAACCCCTAGCGAGTCTGACAAAAAAAATGCTGATAGCAAAAAAAAATCCTTCTGCGACCAGATTGCTCCATATGCGCTGCTTAGGCAGTGACCATATGCACTGCTTAGGCAGTGACCATATGTGCTGCTTAGGAAGTGATATACGGCAAGGAAGGGGTTAATAGCTAGTAAATTTTTTTACGTTAAACGTAGTCCCCTAGCGGGTATAATTAACACGTGACCGGTGTAATAAAAAAGTTTAAAAAAATGTAAAAAAAATTCAAAATGCTTCTGCAGCAAGATTGCTGCATTTGCGTCAGATCGCTGCTTAGGCAGTGATCTACAGCAAGAAAGGGGTTAATCTCTCTTAAAAGAGCTTTTTTTATACTGTAATGAATTACAGTAAAAAAATTAACCCCTAAAAAATGCACAGACAGCAAAAAATGTGCTGCTGTGTATGATCACTGCGTACACAGCGATCAATGGCAGGGAAGGGGTTAAATGGCTTTTATAAAAGCCCTTGGTATTTAAAATTTTATTAAATATTTTTTTTATTATTTTATTTTATTTTTTTACTTTATCTGATCTGTCTCTCTCCCTTACTAAAACTAGTAAGGTGAGGGAGGCAGATCAATACTTGTCAAAGGCAATATTTGCTAATATTGCCTTTGACTGTATGGTAAGTGCTCATCAGAGCACCTACCATACATGCCTGCACACAGATCACATAGATCTGTTGTGCCGGCATCGACTGGCTCCCCCTAGAGCATCGGAAGTGAAATACTTTCACTTCCGATGCTCTTGCCATTAGAAGGGAAGCGCTGCCTGTATAGGCAGCGTTCCCTTCTACTGAGCCGATGGGGTCGCTCAGGAGAGCGACCACCATCGGTTCTGGGGAGCATCAAGGTGTTGTTAAGTGCCTCGCTGGCGAGGCACTTTAACAACACCGGAGATGCTTAGAAAGCGAACGATCGTTCGCTTTCTAAGCACATGTGTGCAGGGGAGCAGCCATTTTTAAATGGCTGCTACGATCACTCCGTGGAGTGATCGTAGCGCGCCCCTGCACATTTGGGGGGTGTTGCACAATGCCTCTACATAGAGGCATTGTAGCAACACCGATAGAGTAAAGAAAGCGACCGCTGGTCGCTTTCTTTACTCAATTTAGTGCATGACGTGCCAGGCACGTCACCTGTCGGCAAGTCCACGATTTGCCGTGATGTGCCTGGCACGTCATCTGTCGTTAAGGGGTTAATAACGTTTCCAGTTGTTGCAGCATCCTCCTCATATTCTTTTTCAACTTGGTACAACATTTTGCAGGCCTCTGCAAATGGTTTTGTTTGAGCAATGAGTGTGCTTAGTATTTTCATAAGTTCTGGATTTATTCCAGTATTTGCTGAATTTTGCATTCTTTGCTCTGCTGCTTCAGAAGGATCTAAAATATATAATTGAGCAAACTGTCTGTTTTGTCCCTGTTCTAGGTGCAGTGTGCCTGCTTTGTGACAAATTGATCTGTGGATCCGGAAACAATATGGGCCATTGCCAGGTGGTGGAGTAATGTTTGCTCCCATGGATATTGTTGAAGATCTGCTGGATTAATGGATTTGTACTAATTGAGGGAAGATTTGCTTTTCCTTTTGAACAACATTGTGAAAATTTTTAATTAGCGTTCATCTGGAGGCAGATGTGTTAACCTTTCTCTCTCTAGTGTGGCATGTCGTTGACATTGAATTTTTCGTTCCTCTGGAGTTCTATCTGCTCTCCTTGCTATTTGTCTTTCAGCATCTTGCTGTCGTTTTTGTAATTTCTTTTTTATAATTTCTGTTTTTCTCTATAGAAATTGATTGTTTTTTTTGTGAGTTAGTGTCTTTGCATCTTTATGTAAATTTCTTTTATCTGTTATCCTGTCAAACTTGTTTGTGTTTTGTTCTTGATGTAGAGGTTGTTGGTCACCATGAGTTAAAGTTGCTTTTTTAGCTCTTTTTCTTTCAGTGTTTTTCTTTTGATCTTTTACCTTTTCTTCAATAGATCTATTTACTCGTCTTTTTCTTTCTCTTTCAGTGTTTTGCTGACGTTAGTCGTTCATCTGGGGTTTGACTTGCTCTCTTAGCTCTGCGTCTTTCTGTATTTTTATTTAGCTCATTTTCTTTTTCTTTTTTTGATTTTTTTGCTCGTCTTTGTCTTTCACTTTCTGCATTTTGTTGTCGTAAAGATTGTAGTTCTTCAGGTGTCAGATTGTTTCCACTTTGTTTTACATTTAACATTATTTTTTTATGTTAATTTTCCTGTTATTTAATAGATCTATTTTCTATTTTTTGTCTTTTGGCCTTTGTACTGTTTAACTCGTTATAGCCTCTGTCATTTTTTTTTAAACTTTATTTATTTTTATTTTTTTAAGTACATGCGCATGTCCCCGACGTTGCTAGGGCAACAGGGACGCTATAGTATGATGTGTCTCTGCGTCCAGTCCCTGTGTCCTTGAGCGTCCCTGTTGCCCTAGCAACATACACAACAGGGACGCTCACAGACACAGGGACTGGACGCAGAGATACATCACACCATAGCATCCCCGTAGCGTCCCTGTTGCCCTAGCAACGTCGGGGACATGCGTAGACCCGCCGCTTCAAAGGCCGGGCGAAACTTGAAGCGGCGGGTCTGCGCATGTCCCCGACGTTGCTAGGGCAACAGGGACGCTATGGTGTGGTGTCTCTGCGTACAGTCCCCGTGTCCGTGAGCGTCCATGTTGCCCTAGCAACGGCTGTCCGTGGGGCACATGCTCAGTGGCGCAATCCCACGGACACAGGGACTGGAAGCAGAGACACTTGAGGATTATTATAGAGGATTACATTCTACATTTACATACTGCAAATACAAACTGCAATTTATATATATATATAAGTAAGCATATACTGTTACCAAACTAGTACATTGGTTGAATGGAAGTAACTACTTAACAGTGTAGCAAGCATGCAGACAATTAATACCAGTGAACCATGCTTCTTCACGCAGACTCAGAGATTATGAGGTGTGGTATTCATGAGTGTAGTAAGAGTAAGAGAGATGCTGTCTCCAAGGGACCCCGTGTGCAAGAGAGCTTGCAAGAAGGTTTACCAGGGCTTTCTTCAAGAGAGAGCCCACCTCCTATTGGCAATAAAGTGGATAAGACACTTGAGCTCTTTGGATCCCACTAAAAGATAAGAGATAAAAGAAGGAAAGAGTTCCTGTGGTGTATCAACTATGTGCATGCTTAGTTCACCACATCAATAGAGACTTCCATGGTGTACTAGAAATTAATATACCCGCCCAACCAACGACTAAATACAGCACACACAAACTCTAATAACAATACAAACTACAGAAATACACACTACAATTATCACAAACACATTTCCCAAAGTCTTGTAGATGTTGTACCCATAGATAGTTTGATAGTAATCACTTAACTCAAGGGGCTCTACCAAAATGTACCCTCTGTTATGAAACCCTTTCCACAAACCCTTGGCATATGACTAGTTTTGCTAGAGGTTATGTAGTATGGGAAAATACTAGGGTATGTAGTGATACTGGCATACCAAAGGTTAAATGGTTATCAGTACTAGGACATCACACAAACACTATCGGTGTTGGTACATTCACTGTGCTGCACTGTGTATCATACAGATGTTATCTGCACACACATGCAGGGCATTCACACACATTTAATACTTCCACATATCAAGCCACACCACAAGTATGACAAATACTCATGCTACCTCTCCATGCTGCTTTTGTAAACACACATATCTTAAATACCATATTTGCTCGAATATAAAACAAGGTTTTTTTTCCAGAAAAATACCCCTTGTCTTATATTCGAGGTCGTCTTATAATCTGACCTCAAATCGAGGTCAGGTTATAAGACTGGGATCTAGGTCCCTCGCAAATCCAAGGAACATAGCTTAACTTTATTTACTGGGACCCCAGTGGTGCTGATCAGCGACTCTTCTTTCTTGATGAGAGAAATAAGTCCATAAAAACAAACAAAGCATTCCTATGTCCCCAAAAGTTAACTACCAAGCTGTAGTTCTGATATTGCCTTTTGCAAAACGTGACTTGTTGCTCTGTGAAAGTGTCCATCAAATTCCAATTAATCTGTGAAATGTCCCAAAATGAATAAACAAAGTATCATATTTGTATTAAAAACTATTGCTGTTTCCAATAATTTTCTTATTGCTGCAAAGGACTTTCTGCTTTCTGAATCCTGTGGCAGATAGATGGCTCTGGTCTTCTTCTCATTTCTCATGGCAAAATCTGTAAAAGATCAAGAGCAGTATCAATTCTTAGCAGATACATCTTGGACAATAGTCCTCAACAGAGGCGTCGCTAGGGGGGGGCGCTACTGGGGCTGAAGCCCCGAATCTCCCGATCCTAGCCCCAAATGGGGACTCTGGGGCTAAAGTGAGGTGTGCTGTCTGAGTGTGAGTGAGGGTGTGCTGTCTGAGTGTGTCAGAATGTGAGCGTGTGCTGACTAAGTGTACATGTGAGTGAGTGTATGTGTGCTGGCTGTGTGTGTGTGTCTGTAAGTGTGTATTTTCGGGCTGACTGTGTCTGAGAGGGAGTGTGTCTGTGAGTGTATGACAACTGTTTGGGCTCAGAGATGGCACAAGGCCACCTGCGAATACAGTATTAGTGCAGTTGCAAAGTCGGACGCACACAGCTGATAACAGCGCAAGGGGTGCATGCTCCGCCCCCTCGTGCTCTGAGACTGTAGGAGTATTCAAACTTGTTGATAGAACACTAGCTGCAGGGATTGGAGGAAAATACATCTCTCTGTATGTAAGGGTGCATGTAAGGGTCGGTGTCTGTGTGGGTGTCTGTCTGTGTCTGCGTGTGTAAGGGTGCCTGAGTGATCACCTTTATTTGTCAGAAAGTCGTGTCAGTGGTAGTTACAAAGGAGCAAGGCACATTATGAGACTGTTGGTCCGTCATGTAAATGGTGTATGCAATGTACACAAAAATGTGTATGCTCGTTAATTTTGAAATCATGGGAATCTTCTCACACAAGTGTGTATGTGGTGTAAGTTGGTGTGTGATTGTGAATATTTAGAAGATATGTTTATAACCTAAAAACTCCAAATAAAGATATATAGTATTAAAAAAGCTTGACTGTGTGATTGTGTGACTGCATGTATGTTTGCGTATTTGTGGCTGTGTATGTATGAGTATAAGTGTGAGTAATTAATGTGAGGGTTTTTGTTGTTGTGAGTCTTGCGTGTTGTGATATAGTAATGTGTGATACACTCACACAATGCACATTACTGTGAATTTTATACATGAATATATATAACATATCATTTTTATTCGATGAAAAATGAATTTGGCCCATGCACACATATATTTTTTGTGAAGTGGTATACTACAGAAAAACTGGAACAATCCTGCCTTATTGTATCAGCCAGTTTGGAGGAGGAATTGGTTCGGGTCACCATGGTGACCAACATAATTATGTACATAATTATGAAGTCCCAAGGCAAGCCGTTAAGGTAGAATGATAGGCTCTGTGGTTTCTAGTTCGGCCACTGCTTGCAGGGGTGATAGTGAGAGCTGGCTCTTTAAGAATTTCTGCTGCTTAAAGTGGGGTCCCATGTTGCGCTAGGACTGCACGCAACCTAACCTAATAATGAGGGTGTTTTGAACTGCCACCTTGCAAGCTGCCCTATGACACACAAAAAGCCAAATGAAGTGCTTTCCCAGAAGCACTGTGCAGCCAGTGGGCGCACGCACCTCTCTCCTCACCCCCTGTAGGCTATACTTGCCATCTTTTTTATGGCCTGAGCCTGACTCCTCCTCACGGGACCACGTGCAACGTGTCCCTGGAGTTTGTGGTGACAGCTAGTGCCTGGGCCCGTGGCCAGATAACACCCAGCGAGCCCATACGGTTACCAGGTAAGGTATTTTCCCTATTTGGATTTTTATCAGCTATTTTAGTGTTCTATAGATAGCGTTTTATATATCTATGTGTTTTGATGTTCTGTTGGTAATCTATGTATTTGCTAGTAATGCCATTTATGCCAGAGAACACATGTTTATTTAATTGTTTGTCGAATTTTTGTGTATATTTTTAGTTATTATCATTTATTTATATGTATTCAATTATTATATGTACATTTGAATCATTAGAAATTGTGTATATTTAAGTTCTGTCTATAGTTTTTTTTATTCACTTACAGGCGAATCTTTTTAAAGCAGGGATTCTATTCCAGCACTAGTAGCTGTTCTTTAATTGGTAGTTTATTTAACCCTCTTTATACTGTTTGGTACATTATACACACAATATTGATGAATGATGTTTTTTATTAACTCACTTTTTATATAGTGCTGTATTCCTTAAATATTACAATTTTAAAAACACACTGCTGGCTTGTGTGTTTCTTTGTGATTCTATCTGTGTGTGACACTGTGTTTTATGTAGGTGCGTGCATGATTGTGTGTGTGCGCATGGGGGAGAGGAGGCAGCATTTCAATTCTTGAGCCCGGCAGCACAATGCCTTGGACCGACCCTGGTGAGAAACTGTTGGCGACAATGTGTGAGACGTGTGTGTGTGTGAGTTGAGAGAGCGACCTCATGTGCGTGTGTGTGTGAGACTTCTTGTTATGTGTGTGTGACAGCCTACTTGTGTGTGTGTGTCTGTATGAGACTGATTGCTTGTTATGTGTCTGTGTGAGACAGTGTGTGGTAGAGAGACAATGTGTGAGACAGTGTGTGGGTGCTAATGTTACTGAACCCTTAGGTGCTAGCAGAGGTGTAGTTAGAAACTGCTGGACCCCTTATTACATACCCCCAATCATTTAGATATTTATTTTGGTATATTTATTTTTGCATTGTATATACAATAGTATACCTACTGCTCATTGGCATTATCATATCAATAATATAAATATGCATTTATTGTTAATATTCTACATAACATAACTTGACAAGTTTAACTAAGTTTAAGGAGCCAGTAAAAAAATATTGGTGCCAGACAACAACACATTCACACACAATCACATGAAGTCACATACATAGTCGCTTACAGACAGACACATATAGTCAGTCACAGACAGACACATATAGTCAGTCACAGACAGACACATACAGTCAGTCACAGACAGGCAGACACACACGTGCAGTCACAACCAGACAGACACACATGCAGTCACACACAGACAGACACACACATGCAGTCAGCCACATACACAGACAGACACACACATGCAGTCAGCCACATACACAGACAGACACACACACACATGCAGTCAGTCACATACACAGACAGAAACACACATGCAGTCATTCACATACACTCACACACAAGTCAGTAGTTTTTTGTTGTTTTAAGATAAAAAATAGTACATCTGTCAGTATGTCCTCCCTAGGGTTGTCATCTTTTCTACTGCCTCCACAGACTTAACATTGGCACCAAGTCAATTTTTTTTTACCAGCCTGTCGGTAAAATACTTACCAGGTGGCAACCCTAGTCCTCCCTCCTTGCTGCTATATCTCATTCCAGCCTGGTATGTGCCTCTCACACAGGAGGAGACTATCTTTGTTTCTAGCCCTGTTGAGCACACCTGGTACCCGGACATTATAGTGTGTGTGGGGGCGGAAGCAGGAAGTATAAATATCCCTCTGTATTCCCCCTTAAGCATGTGATATGTTTTTACTCCACTTCTTCAAATCTGACATGGGCTCCAGCCCCAGATGTTTTGGAGATCTAGCAATGCCCCTGGTCCTCAAAAACAAAATATTGAGCCACATGAGCCTTACATGAGACAAGACTGCATTCTGGCCTACTTAGCTGTCTAAGTACTATGGTACCTGAAAAATCACAAATGTAAAATAAAACTTCCCCAGGTTGTTTCCCAGGGACAATTTGCATGAAAATATTTGATCACTTGATCACATTCCCTATCAATCCCAATCCTCCCTTCTAAAATAATTACGTTTTAGACAAAGGTTTACAGCCAACATGGGGAAGAATTGATGCAGCAAAGGTAGCAGTGAGCTCACTTGCTCCCAAATTTAGTTGAGATATTGGTCACATAACAAGTTCTCTCATGGGAGTGGACATTTGACACAGTGCTATAGGTTTTATTACCATTATATCAGGACCGATCCTAGGGTCACGGGCGCGTGGGTGCAGGTTTTCTTTTGGCGCCTAAAGGTGGGCGTGGTTATATTATGAACTCCTCCACTTTAGACATGTCTGTTCCAGACACCCATTAGAGCACAAACTTTATTTTGATGTAAAGGACAAACACAAACTTTTATTTTAAATAAAGATATATATTTTGCCATAATACTGTGAAGTGGTTTTATTTATTTCTATGATGCTCAGCCAGCAACATGGGAGAGTTTTTGCTGGCTAGCAGAATGAGTTTTTACTACCGTTCCCATGATGCCCAACCAGCCAAAGTCTGGCTGACCATCACTGAAAAAGTACACAAGGAGCGATAAATAATATTCCACCATGCCAGTCACTCACGTGTCTCTCTCTCCCCATGCCCCCATGTCCTTCTCTCTCTTTCCCCATACCCTCATGTCTGTCTCTAACTTCCTATACCAACATGTCTGTCTCTCTCTTCCCATACCCTTCCCATACCCACATGTCTTTCTCTCTCTTTCCCCCTACCCTCATGTCTGTCTGTCTCTCTCCCCATACCCACATGTCTCTCTCTCTCTCTCTCTCTCCCCACTCATAACCAATGTCTGTCTCTCTCTCTCTCCCCACTCATACCCAATGTCTGTCTGTCTGTCTGTCTCTCTCTCTCTCCACCAATACCCAATGTCTGTCTCTCTCTCCACTCATACCCAATGTCTGTCTCTCTCTCTCTACATTTATACCCAATGTGTGTCTCTCTCTCTCTCTCTCTCTCTCCACTCATACCCAATGTCTGTCTCTCTCTCTCTCTCTCTCTCCACTCATACAAACAAACACACATATACAATCACATACATACACATAAATATACAGTCACACATGCAGTCAGTCACATACACATACATACAGCCAGAAACACACATATACAGTCACACATGCAGTCAGTCAGATTCACATACATACACACACACAGAAATGCTGTCGCCCTCCCTACTTAATTACCTTAAGTGCAGGGAGGAGGACGTTCTCGATGGAAGGGCCGCCACCAGGAATGTCAGGGCCCCTCATTGAACACATTTTCTTGCCCCCCCCCGGACAATAACTCCCACTCGCCCCACCTACCCTCACAAGCATGTTATACCGGTCTACTGTAATATGGAGGGTGGTTGGGAGCAGTTGGTCAATATGCCAGTAATATTTTGCCACTCAATATGCCAGTAATAATTTTCCACTCAATAAGTCAGTATTTTGCCCTCAATATGCCATTATTTTGCCATTTAATATGCCAGTATTTTGCCCCTCAATATGCCATTTAATATGCCAGGATTTTGCCCCTCAATGTGCCATTCTTTTCCCATTTAATATGCCAGTATTTTTCCCCTCAATATGCCATTTAATATGCCAGTATTTTGCCCCTCAATATGCCATTTAATATGCCAGGATTTTGCCCCTCAATATGCCATTCTTTTGCCAATTAATATGCCAGTATTTTTCCCCTCAATATGCCAGGAATTTTCCAATTAATATGCCACTATTTTGCCCCTCAACATGCCAGGATTTTGCCACTCAATATGCCAGAATTTAGCCACTCAATATGCCAGGATTCTGACACTCAATATGCCAGGATTTAGCCATTTAATATGCCAGGATGCTGCCCCTCAATATTCCAGGATTTAACCCCTCAATATGCCAGGATTTTGTCACTCAATATATCAGGATTATGCTAATTAATATGTCAGGATTTTGCCCCACAGTATGCTCGTTTGCCACCCTCCTCCCCCTGCCCCAGTACTTACCTCTGCTCTGTCTCTCGCCGGGCCCAGGATGCCTGCGTGATGGTGTCTGCAGAGGCTGACACCGGCATCTAGTTTCTTCTGTCGGATGTCAGCTGAAGAAACTAGATGCCGGTGTCTGCCTCTGCAGACACCATCCTCCCTGCAGCCAATCAGAGTGTGACGGGGGCGGAGCTTGCACCTGTCGCGCTGTGCTTGGTGTGATAAGGAGGTGTGGTAACCGCAGGCGCTCACCTGTGGCTCGCACCTCCTTGTCACATTAATCACAGCGCGACAGGTGCAAGCTCCGCTCCCGTCGCGCTCTGTGATTCAGGCGCCTCTCCTCCCGTGCGCCTGCGCGCGGTGCACCCCGTGCACCCGCCCAGGATCGGCCCTGCATTATATGAGCTCATAAAAGGGTACCTATAATAGCACTTGCAAAACTGGTTCTGATATACATCAGACCTGCTTTAAAACAACAACAAACACAAATGTTTTGAGACTAGGACCCCCTAGTCCCACTGAAAGCAATTAAACAAAAAAAGAATTGCAAGCAGGACTTCTGGAGGCTGGGACAGCCCCCAGTACCACAAGTAACAGCTGCTTCATCTGTTGGAAAACTACAAACATTAGAAAAATGACACAGTACATGTGTGCTAGTAAAGGATTACACTATGGACAATGGTGGATAGACTGATCCTATCACCTCAAATTTGTAAACATTAATTATAAAATGAGATGAAAGAGGGACTGCCCCCCTTGGTTCCTTTTTTTTTTTTGCTCTTCAAAAAATATGGTTTTTAAAAGACTTTTTACTACGTCATACAGGCAGGGCCGGCGCTACCGTAAGGCAGCACAGGCGGCTGCCTTAGGGCGCCTTAATGGGGGGGCGGGAAAATCGCCCGCTCCCCCAGGCCCGTTTACTTACCTCCATGCTGCTGTTCAGGTCCATGGCTGAGAGGGAAGCGTTGTGCGCTCCCCTCCAGCTGCGCGGATCAATAAAGTGTGTTGAAACTTTTTTTTTCAACACACTTTATTGATATGCGCGGCTGGAGGGGAGTGCACAACGCTTCTCTCTCAGCCACAGACTTGCACCGGGAGACAGCAGCAAGGAGGTAAGTACTGGGGTCTGGGGGAGGAGAGTGGGAAAATCCTAGCATATTGAGGGGCACAATCCTGGGATACTGAGTGGCACAATCCTGGCATATTGGAGGGGCAAAATCCTAGCATATTGAGTGGCACAATCCTGGCATATTGGAGGGGCAAAATCCGGGCATATTGAGTGGCACAATCCTGGCATATTGGAGGGGCAAAATCCGGGCATATTGAGTGGAACAATAATGGCATATTGGAGGGGCAAAATCCCAGCATATTGAGGGGCACAATCCTGGCATATTGGAGGGGCAAAATCCCAGCATATTGAGTGGCACAATCCTGGGATATTGAGTGGCACAGTCCTGGCATATTGGAGGGGCAAAATCCGGGCATATTGAGTGGCACAATCCTGGCATATTGGAGGGGCAAAATCCGGGCATATTGAGTGGCACAATAATGGCATATTGGAGGGGCAAAATCCCAGCATATTGAGGGGCACAATCCTGGCATATTGGAGGGGCAAAATCCCAGCATATTGAGTGGCACAATCCTGGGATACTGAATGGCACAGTCCTGGCATATTGGAGGGGCACAATCCGGGCATATTGAGTGGCACAATCTGGGCATATTGAGTGGCCCAATCCGGGCCTATTGGAGGGGCACAATCCTGGGATATTGAGTGGCACAATCCGGGCCTATTGGAGGGGCAAAATCCTGGCATATTGGAGGGGCAAAATCCTGGGATATTGAGTGGCACAATCCTGGCATATTGGAGGGGAAAAATCCTGGCATATTAAATGGCATATTGGAGTGGCAAGATAATGGAATATTAAATTGCATATTGAGGGGCAAAATCCTGGCATGTTAAATGGCATATTGGAGGGGCAAAATCCTGGCGTATTGAGGGGCAAAATTCTGGCATATTGAGGGGTAAAATATTGGCATATTAAATGGCAAAAGAATGGCATATTGAGGGGCAAAATTCTGGCATATTGAGGGGTAAAATATTGGCATATTAAATGGCAAAAAAATGGCATATTGAGGGTAAAATACTGGCATATTAAATAGCATATTGAGGGGCACAATCCTGGGATACTGAGTGGCACAATCCTGGCATATTGGAGGGGCAAAATCCTAGCATATTGAGTTCCACAATCCTGGCATATTGGAGGGGCAAAATCCGGGCATATTGAGTGGCACAATCCTGGCATATTGGAGGGGCAAAATCCGGGCATATTGAGTGGCACAATCCTGGCATATTGGAGGGGCAAACTTCGGGCATATTGAGTGGCACAATAATGGCATATTGGAGGGGAAAAATCCCAGCATATTGAGGGGCACAATCCTGGCATATTGGAGGGGCAAAATCCCAGCATATTGAGTGGCACAGTCCTGGCATATTGGAGGGGCAAAATCCGGGCATATTGAGTGGCCCAATCCGGGCCTTTTGGAGGGGCACAATCCTATGATATTGAGTGGCACAATCCGGGCCTATTGGAGGGGCAAAATCCTGGCATATTGAGGGTTAAAATCCTGGCATATTGGAGGGGCAAAATCCTGGGATATTGAGTGGCACAATCCTGGCATATTGGAGGGGCAAAATCCGGGCATATTGAGTGGCACAATCCTGGCATATTGGAGGGGCAAACTTCGGGCATATTGAGTGGCACAATAATGGCATATTGGAGGGGAAAAATCCCAGCATATTGAGGGGCACAATCCTGGCATATTGGAGGGGCAAAATCCCAGCATATTGAGTGGCACAGTCCTGGCATATTGGAGGGGCAAAATCCGGGCATATTGAGTGGCCCAATCCGGGCCTTTTGGAGGGGCACAATCCTGGGATATTGAGTGGCACAATCCGGGCCTATTGGAGGGGCAAAATCCTGGCATATTGAGGGTTAAAATCCTGGCATATTGGAGGGGCAAAATCCTGGGATATTGAGTGGCACAATCCTGGCATATTGGAGGGGCAAAATCCTGGCATATTAAATGGCATATTGGAGTGGCAAGATAATGGAATATTAAATTGCATATTGAGGGGCAAAATCCTGGCATATTGAGGGGAAAAATTCTGGCATATTGAGGGGTAAAATTTATATGCATATTCCTGGCCTGTTTTATAAGGTGGCTTCCTTCTGTGAGTTCTCCATGATCCTTGCTGATACTGATTATCTTTCCAAGGATCAGAAACATTTACATTTGAAAGCACCTTTCTCACTGACCTGTGATCTCTTTTTCTAACCCTGCATGAGTATTGGGTATGTCCATGCTTTAAACAGTAGAAGCAAATACCTTTTTGAATGGGGCTGGTGAATTATTTGCAATCTTTTCATTGCTATCACACACAGTTGCAATTTTGTAAGGCCTTACTCCTTTTGTTATGGGATTCTGCCTTGCTTTCCCAATAATCGTTAATACGCCTTCTAAAGTTTCCTTTTGATCTGCTAACATTTGCATCTCAGGGTCTAAGTATGTAAATATCTTTGTTAAGTACTGTAATAAATCAGGTGCAGTTTTGTCTGGTGGTACACGATGAGTTAGCCTATATACTTGCACAAATTTAGGTGCAAATTCCCAAGGATCATCATTTACATTCACTGTCATTTCTGCAAGTACATGGGTATCTAGGTTTCTGTTCCCAGTTCCCAGTTTAGAAACTGATTTCAACCGGTCTTCCTCTGTGCCCCAATTAAAATCATTAAACCAATCTCTTTCTGAATTAACAGGTTAACTTATGGGTGTTTTTTTTTTTTTTTTTTTTGTGCCATCAGATTTGCGTTACCTGGAGTAGTATATCTATCTGTTATAGGCAACTTCTCCACCGGTCGTGTTTCATCCTTTGGTTTCTTTTTATTAGTATTGTGATTGTCCCTCCTTTTTCTTTTTTTTTTTTTTTAATAATAAGGGAATCTTTCGGGACCATAATAAGGGATTTTTTTATTTTTTTTATTATTGTTTTTTTGTTTTTTTGTGTGTGTGACCGTACTAATATAAAATATTCTATATCTTAACAAATATACACAATAGAGCAGGTAATTTTTTTATCCAGTATCTACCCCCTTCCTCCACCCAGTGACCCCAGATCCCTTTGCAGCGGAGAGCCTGGATGGGCCCAGACCTCTAGTTCCTAGTATTTAAGAAGTTTTACACTTCAGCTCGCAACCTTCTCTCCTATGACCCTCCCTCCCATGCTTCCCACTCAGATAGAAATCTTGTTTTTTTTTGTCTAGCTGCATAATAGCCCTTCTCCATTATCAATTGGAGATTCAATTGATTTTGTACTATTTCCCATGATATCTCTCCCTGATCTTTCCATCGTCTGGCTATGCAGAGCTTCATTGCCATAAAAAATTGGATTGCTATTATTTTCTGACTAGGGGATATTGATTCTAAATTAAAATGGAATAGGGCTTTTAGCAGGTCAGGACTTAAGGTTTCACCTGTCAAGGCTGAAATGAGATCAAACAACTTCCTCTATGTATTTTCAATTTGTTTACAGCTCCACCATATATGGAGATATGAACCCTCCTGTTCCCCACATCTCCAACATTGGGGGGAGAGGTTTAAGGACATTTTAGCCAATCTTTGTAGAACTAGATGCCATCTGTTTATGATCTTGAAGTGAAGTTCTTGTATGTTTAAGCAATGTTTAAGCAAACCCAGGACGCTCTCCAGCTTTCACAATTTATGTCCTTTCCCAGATCTTTTCCCCATCTTTTCCAGGCACAACGTACCTGTTTATGGAACGACCCCATCAACGCATAGAGCCATCTACTAAGTTGTCCCTTCTCAACTTTACCATTAAACATTCTCTGGAGGGTACCCTCAGTTCTTTTATCCCTTGGAATATACAGATGGTCTCGCAAGTAATGAGTTATTCTTGCCACCGTAAAATACTTGCAAGTAAGGATTCCTAGGGTCTCTATCAGCACATTATTTAACATCACTTGGTTTTCTTGGAGGAGAGCTTTTATTTGTAGGTTTTTAGCATCCCTCCACCTAGTTACTTATGGGTGTTTTAAGCCTACATGCAATCTGAGCTGGCAGCCACAATTTTAGCATGATACATGCCTCTTTAGCAGAGAGCATGTATTGCTTGACTGCCATTTCAAAATTGGACAGGTTTGATAAAACATCTGTAGTGCCATCATATTTTGGAAACAAAGGTTTTAACTTTAACAAGCGATTAACTTCTTTCTCTCTGTCTAACTGTTGGGCAGTATGGAGGTTAGTATGGAACCCGTGTGTAAGGGAGCTTGCAAGAAGGTTTACCAGGGCTTTCTTCAAGAGAGAGCCCACCTTCTTTGTTGTACACTCCCTCTCCCACAGCCAGTCTTCAGTTCTAGTAGCATTTCCAGAAACCATGTTGGCTGGGGGAAAGGTGTAGGCTCCATTAATGCCCAAAACTAGATTACAGAAGCTTACACAATCTTCTGCCCATATTAGAATACTATATTAGAACAGTTAATTTCCACACAGCAGATTGGGTTTACCAATCCTACCTCAGTTTTTACACAGACAAAAGTAAGTCTGTGCTCCCACCCCCTTTTTTGTCTCCATAAGTCAGGGTATGCCCATGCGGCCATGGGTCCCTGGCTTACTGCACCTAGAGGATCATCAGCCATACCACACTGATGAGGCAAATGTAGGCTTGGTTTGCTGTGTTCCTCGTGCAGAGGAGACCAGCCATGCATTTCGATCTGGACTGCCCTTAACCCGTTAAGGACCAGGGGTTTTCCTATGCCAAAGACCAGAGCATTTTTCAATTTTTAATATGCATTTTTTGAAACATAATTTTCTTCTCTCTCATTTAACACAAACATACAAGTGTTATGTTGTTTTTTAAAGGACAGTTAGAGCTTTCTTTTGATACCCTATACATAAAAATTATTTACATTTTAGTATTAAAAAATACATATAAAAGAGGAAATTTTGGGGAAAAATAAAGTTTTTCCCCTTTATTTTCCCAATAATAAGCTACACAACTAGTGCAACACTAACCCACTTAACTAACTAATAAAAAAGAAAAATATTGGTTCCCAAACCAGCCTAAAAAAAACATTAAAAAAAACTCTGAAGAGTGCGATGTCAGATCCATAAAAATCATGCAAAAGGCATGCAGGGGTTACATTTTATTAAATAAATATATTACAATTACATGTATTTATTAAAAAACTTTATAAATTGCAAAAATAAAAAAAAATGTAAAAAAAAACAACTAAATGAGGGCCATAAAGTGGAAGGAAACTGGTCACAGTTACAAACTGTGATCAGCTGAAAGGGTTAATTTTTTATTTTATTTTCTCATACGACGTTTATTTATTTATACTTACAGGTCACTCTCTGTGCTTCACTATAAGAATGTGAAGCACAGGGAGTGAATTAGAGGCAAACTCAGTGTGTGAACACATTGACTTTGCATCTAATTTGCATGTTATCACATGCACAGGAAATGGTGGTGCGCACGGAGTAAACTCGTCATAAGGTCGCTAATGCTGCGGCTCTTATGATGAGTTAACTCGTCATAAGGTCGCAAAGGGGTTAAGGGCTGGATTAGTCTAATATTTATGGAGCGGTTTTCTCTGTAATGGTGTAAGCAAGCAGGTTACTTGGTGAGTCTGTGGCTTTAGTATATTTGTGTTAGCATAAAATAAACAGTTCTAATGAGGCAAAAAATACTTCTTTTTAAAATTGATCCCTGTTGATATGGAGTGTGTATACGGCCACTGTAGTGTTGAATAAGTGCTCCTTAGAAGAGCAGGGTGCTGGATAAAGAGATAATGCTAAAAGAGCTTTGTATACTGTTATTTAAATGGAAATAATAGAAATATTTTCTTTTTATTTAAAGCTGTTTTTTTAAGTTTCCAGTAGTAGATATAGTAAACAGTGATATACATTATCACATTAGAAACATAAATCATAAGATGCAGTGTATTCTAATGTTAGGAAAACTCTTTTGATTCTATTCACTAAAATTCGAGAATAGCTCGAGGAGGTTGACTTTGGAGGTAGATTTTAATTTTGAGACTCTTTTGGGTCAATTCACTAAAATTTGAGAATAGCTTGAAGGCGTTGACTTTGGACCTCAACTTTCATTTTGAGAAATTCGGCACCCAAGTTTGACTTAGAAAAAAAACACAGGTCTAAACCTTCCCCATTCAAAGTAATGGGAGACAAATTGATTAAAGCTATTTTTGGAACTATGTCAAACTAGGGTGCCATATTTGACTTAGTATCAAAAATAGCTTTCAACGCAGAATATTTGAATCTTGATATTTTTTCAGTACATGGTTCCGATTGATTGTGTCCAGCAGTCTTTCATGCAGGTCTTGAGGCCTTGTTGGTAGCTGTGGTATGTCCAAAGCTGCCAGAGTGTCTGGCACATCCTCTAATGTTTCCTCCAAGAGCTGCTTGTATTGATTGAAAATGCGCCATACCACAGTGATATTTGATGTCCATTGGCCTGAGGTGCTCATGCTGCGCGTTGCTCGCCAGTGCAGCAACAGCAACTTCAAGTAAGAAGGGAGGAGGAGAGAGAACTGATATGATGGGGGGAGAGAGAACAAATTGGGGGAGAGAGATAACAGATTGGGGGACAGAGAGAACAGATTGGGGGAAAGAGAGAACAGATTGCAAGGGGAAGAGAGAACAGATTGTAGGGGGCACAGGGTGCCTGAACACTTAAGGCCGGCCCTGAGTACATCTCTTGTCAAGTTTTGAGGTGCTTTAAACTCCTTCTGCATCCCGAAAGAGCCATGTACTGTGTATTCCTGTGTTCCAGAATTCTGACGCAGGTGGGTGAGCCATATACTTGGTTATCCATGCTCTATTATCTATAGAAGATATCTGCAATTGTATATGGTAAAGTTTTTGTGCCATTAGGTCCACCTAGCCATATACCTCAGCATGTTCCCACTTTGTGTTTGTTCGGCCGACTTTAGAATAGTTATCTTGTTTGGAAGCAATAGCTTGAGGAGGTTGACTTTGGAGGTCGCATGGTGGTGTCCTGTCAGACTGCTGCCATGATCAGGGCCGTCTTTAACGCGGGGCAGCTGCCCTGGGCCCATTTACTCCTGGGGGGCCCCAAGGCAGCTGTCCCGTGGGCCCCCACTGCCGCGTTCACAGCGCATTGCGCTTGTGAACGCTTTTTTCCGGCAAGCCGCATCCGATGGATGCGACTGCCGGAAAAAAAGAAATAAAAAAAACTGACGCCGGATGTGACGTCGCGTCACATCCGGTTTCTGTTTCCCTCCTCCGTGCAAGAGGGAAGACTGCACGGAGGAGACATCCGGCGGGGGACACGGAGCAGCTTCATGTAAGTACGGGGGGGGGGGGCTGGCTGGCACAATATTCCTGGTATCTGACTGCCACTATATTACTGGGTATCTGATTGGCACAATATTACTGGGCATCTGATTGGCACTATATTACTGGGTATCTGATTGGCACTATATTACTTGGCATCTGATTGGCACTATATTACTGGGCATATGATTGGCACTATATTACTGGGTATCTGATTGGCACTATATTACTGGGTATCTGACTGGCACTATATTACTTGGCATCTGATTGGCACTATATTACTGGGCATTAGATTGGCACTATATTACTTGGCATCTGACTGGCACTATATTACTTGGCATCTGACTGGCACTATATTACTTGCCATCTGATTGGCACTATATTACTGGGCATCAGATTGGCACTATATTACTGGGTATCTGATTGGCACTATATTACTGGGTATCTGATTGGCACTATATTACTTGGCATCTGACTGGCACGATATTACTTGGCATCTGACTGGCACTATATTACTGGGCATCTGATTGGCACTATATTACTGGGCATATGATTGGCACTATATTACTGGGTATCTGGCACTATATTACTTGGCATCTGATTGGCACTATATTACTGGGCATCTGATTGGCACTATATTACTGGGTATCTGATTGGCACTATATTACTGGGCATCTGATTGGCACTATATTACTGGGCATCTGACTGGCACAATATTACTGGGCTCTGGCTGGCACAATATTACTGGGCTCTGACTGGCACAATACTCGGCTCTGGCTGGCACAATATTACAGGCATCTGACTGGCACAATATTACAGGCATCTGACTGGCACAATATTCCTGGCCTCTGACTGCACACTATTACAGGCATCTGACTGGCATAATATTACAGGCATCTGACTGGCATTATATTACTGGGCATCTGGCTGGCACAATATTACTGGGCATCTGGCTGGTACAATATTACTGGGCATCTGGCTGGCACAATATTACTGGCCTCTGACTGCACACTATTACAGGCATCTGACTGGCATAATATTACAGGCATCTGACAGGCACCATATTCCTGGGCTCTGACAGGCACAATATTCCTGGGCTCTGACTGGCACACTATTACAAGCATCTGACTGGCATAATATTACAGGCATCTGACTGGCACAATATTACAGGCATCTGACTGGCACAATATTCCTGGCATCTGACTGCACACTATTACAGGCATCTGACTGGCATCTGACAGGCACCATATTCCTGGGCTCTGACAGGCACAATATTCCTGGTATCTGACTGGCACAATATTATTGGTATCTGACTGGCACAATATTACTGGTATCTGACTGGCACATTATTACTGGGCTCTGACTGGCACAATATTGCAGGCATCTGACTGGCACAATATTGCAGGCATCTGACTGGCACAATATTACTAGGCTCTGACTGGCACAATATTACTGGGCTCTGACTGACACAATATTACTGGCATCCGAAAGTTACAATATTACTGGCAACTGAAAGGCACAACAATTATGGCATATGTGTGTGTGTGTGGGGGGGGGGGGGGGGGTAACATTGCGATGGATGGCGGGATTGCATGCAGGGGAGGGGGCAGGGTCCAGGGGGCCCAAGCAAATGCTTGCCCAGGGTCCAATCACTATTAAAGACGGCCCTGGCCATGATGGTCTATATAATCCCACGCAGGTCTCAGAAGAGAGTGGAGATCTTTTGCTTTATCGGAGTCCAGATAAGAGTTTGAGGACTTGCCTCTTTGTCTGTGTCAAACTCTCCAGTGGAGTCTTTCGTGTCACTTTGGGCATGGTTAAGTGTTGCCACATGTGTTGTCATTGAGGGTCTAATAGGCCTTGTAAACAGTTTTCCTATATCTGCACTTTGTCAGTGGTGACACTTTTCCTTTTTGTTTTATGACCCATCTCAGAGACAAGACTTAGGGGGTGTGTTTTTGCCAATTTGATCAGAGAGGACATATAAAATCAGTAGTTAAGTTTATCAAATTTCAGGAATGCCAGTGGATGAATCACCTTACATAGTTTTCATTTTTCTCCTTGGCTTCTGAAGAGAAAGGCCAATTCCAAAGAATTGTACAGATACCAGCAAATACAAATTACAAATGCAAAATCTCAAATCCCGTTTTTTTTGGAAAAAGGATATCCTGTTCACGTCTTGGATAACAACATTAAGACGTTCCATGAAACAGATAGAGAAGATCTACTTATCTATAAGAATAAACCTGTTATTGATGGGAGTACGGATATAACAGCTATCTTCAATATAGACACCGTCCGGTATGATTAGTGGTAAGGAAACACTGGCACACACTGCTAAAAGATCCCATCCTCAGACAACTTCTACCAGATGAATCAATAATTGTATTCAGGGAAGCCAGAACTTAGGCAGAAAATAAACTTCTGACCATAGCCTTTTGAAAAAAAAAAAAGGCTTTTTTGGCCTTGGCAACTGGTTCAACAGAACGAATCAATGCATTCCTTGTAGGTCTACATCCTGGAACCTTAGGAAAGTCACATCATTTTATTTTATACATTTTATTTATTGTTTACTTGGCACAAATACAAAGCAAGCATCTCAATCAGTAGCTTACAGGGGAAATAAATACACAAATTAAAAACAGTACAAATATATCAATATTAATAATTAATAAGTTTAGCTTAATATTGCAGAGAGAAAGAGAAACCGGACAAATAAATATTTGATTTGTTTCAATTGTGTATTAGCCTCAAAGCTTTTACACAATTTAAATCCCTCTCTGGCATTGCATTGGGAGCCCATACATGTACAGGCATTGTCCTAAAGGGTTTAATCAAATTATAAATTAATACACACATTTAGCATAGAAACATTTTTTTTATCATGCAATTTCTCAAAAGTTAAGATAAGAAAAGTTAGTTAAAATAAACTACTAACTGGTTAGCTTGATTACAGTATAATCAACACACTGGTATTGCACTATATATAATAAACCTTCAATTACACTAGAAAGGGTTGTGTCCCTAATTTAACTTAACAATGCTATAACAGATCCAGCATTGCAAAACTTCCTGCATACATTATACTAATAGGATTAAGTACCACAACCCTGCACTACTGTAGCAGTGAACATCTGTGTGAGACCACGCCCCCTGACAGGCATTACCCATCCTATCTCAGTGGCGGATCCAGGGGGGGGGGGGGCAACGTGGCAAAACACGCTTGCAGGCAGAGACGGAGGTGAGAGGAGATCAGAAGATCCTACATCCTATAAATCGTTTAACAACATTCCATTGCTAATAGCTTCAGTGTGTTTTATATGATATTCATTATATGTTGTCAAACGGATGAACTGACTGATATAGTCTATAAAAATGTGTTTTTCTTTATAAGTTACTATTTATATCTATTTTAACACTCTTTTTTTTGTTGAAAGAGAAAGTATTCCTTCTATGTTACTAAGCAATTACATGCAAATGTGCCCAAATATAAGGCATCCTTGATTATAATGTGACTCTCCCTCAAACTTTGGAACTAAATGGATTAAAAAAGAAAAGACCCTAGTGGAAAATATGTTTTGCTAGTTAATGTTGTTTACATGTGACCTTTTTTTCTATTTAATAAAAATGTTATTGATAAAATGCATTTCTTGTTTTTATTTACTTGATCTGCTCCATACAACTTGCCCTTGCATAAACATCAGATTGTACCCACACAACTTGCTACAACAACACTTAGCAGCACCCACAGTGCTTTAACAGATTACAGATTTAGCAACAACCACATTGCACAAGACTGCACCAACATAACTTGCAATAGTACCTACAGTGCATCAGCTTTTACCAAAATAACTTGCGAAGGAACCAAGATTGCACAAATAGAGCTTACAACAGCACCCACATTGCAACAACAGAACTTGTCACATTATTCACATTACACTCACGGGACTTGCCACTGCACCCATATTGCTCACACAGAATTTACCACTACACCCCTTTCACACCCACAGGACATTCCATGCACCCATAATGCACCCACATTACTTGCCACTGCACCCACATGGCACCAACAGGACTTTCCATATCTCCCATATTGCACCAAAGACAATTTGCCACTGCTCCCATACTCAGAATTTCCAAATATGAGAGAAAAAAAACATGAGATTCTTCCAAACCCAGGACAAATTTTTGAATCTATTTTGCAGTAAAAATAGGAAAAAACTGTGAATTTTTTTTTCACTTTTTCACCATGTTTTATTATTTTTTAATATTAAATTCTATGATAATAGGATCTAAAGAAAGCATGGACCAATGAGAATAATGCCATTCAAATGAATGGAATTGTCTGTCTCTCTGGTGATGTCATCAGACAATGTGTTGCACTGTTAAGAGATCCTACTGTGTACAAAAGCAAGCCTATACGCTGATGATGTATTACTAACATTAGAAGACCCGATGTCATCAGTCAGATCTCTGATGAAGATTTTAGAAAAATTCCTCATGTCATCAGACGGTCAAGCGTGATGACGTAGACGCTACAGGGCAGAGCGTCTGAGGCAGCATGGAGATGAAGGGAGAGCAACAACTACCCTGAAACAACGCCAAACCCCGCCAGTCCGCTATTCCCGTGGATGTCCGCTGTTCCCGTGGATGAATTGCTTGTCAAGATTTGTTTTACTCGGTTAGAGGAAAACGCCGAGGATGATACTTTCCTGAGCAGATCCGTTTAAGCGCTCATTCGACTACACGCTTAGGAAAGCGCCTATGTTAAATATCAAGGAACTCTCACCCCAGGAAAATTGAGTTAAGGAGCTAAAAACTGAACCTACAAACTGTGAGTACGGCATATACCACCGTCAAAGACCAGGCAAGGTATAATTAGTCTGTCGACTAAGGGGGCATAACTTCATTACTGTGCCGATTGGTTTAAAACTCATCCGTTTGTTCAAACTGTTTGGAGAGAACAGAGTTAAACATAATATCTAACGTGAAAGAGCTGATGATCATTGATTTTGAACTTTAAAATAGTGGAGTGGGAGGTTTGGAGACTTGAAACAGCAGTCGGAAACTGTATATCGAACTGTTTATTAACAGATATGAATTGAACCCCGCCTGTCATAACAATAAAGCAAGCATGTTATTCCTTCACTCAAGATAAACACACTGAAATACAAAATACAGTTTTTGACTCTCCGCTATATCCAATGCGCAATCTACTATTTTTCTAATATATCTGACACCTGGTTTGGATAATTAAACTAAGTGAAGTTAGAGGGGTTAAAAAAGACAAGTGCATAAACGAAAACTTCACCAGCTGCAGGTCCTTAATAAAGTTCTATCTATTTCACGACACAAACAGGATCAAAAGGCTACTTTGAAGTAATAAGTGGATAAGACCTGTTTGATGTCAAGGCATTTAGCTCGGATTAACCCCTTAGTGACCGAGTGCTATGTTGCATTTGACGTGCCTTGAAGACCAGAATTCCATTATTTTTGTCATACGTTTACTGAACTGTGAATTTCTTTCTTTGTGTTCAGTCCACCCACACAAATTATAAATCATTTTTTAAAGGACAGATAGGGCTTTCATTTGATACTATTATTTTCATAATATGATATCATTTACTATTAAAAAAATAGAAAATATGATGAAAATATGCCATAAAAAACACTTTTTCCAACTTTGACCTGATTTTTTTTTTTACACAATTACAAATGGTAAAAAAGACCCCGTCTATATATTTCTACTATTTGTCCTGAGTTTAGTAATATCAATGTTTCCTTGTTTGTCTATGTTTTATTTCACGTAATAGGGCAATAAACAATATTAGTTTATTTTTTTTTTTTCTAACCATTTTCTTCTACAGTGATTTTTTTAACCCGAACCCTAAATTGACCCCCACCCCTTAATCTAACCCTTGTAATCATCCGAACCCCCATTTAACCCTAATTATTACCCTATTTGGACCCTAACCCTAGATCTAGGTTCAGTAGATCAAGGGTTAGCTTTTTCCATTTATTTATTTATTTAATTTATTTATTTAATTAATTTTCTATTTTTAACTGTAATACCGCCTAACTGCCTGTAGGGGCAGTCAAGTAGCGGTTTCAGAGCGACGGAAGAGATTTTTTTTTTCTCTCTCTCTCCTCTGGGCATGCTGTATCGGAGGAGCATGCTCCTCCGATACAGCACTCACCCGCGATCACCGGGTGATCGCGGTGCCCAGGAGGGCACAGATTGTGTTGCATGATGCCTCGATAGAGGCATCATGCAACACTTTAACACACATAGGCAGTGATGAGCTTTCACTGCCTATGTGTGTTTGCACGCATACGATCACATTCATTGTGATCGTATGCGCGCGGGGGGTCGAGGGGGGGCTGAAAAACCTCTCAGAGGCTGCTTCGGATCCGAAGCAGCCTCTGAGAGTAGCTGCAGGCATGTAGTGTTGCGCTAATGAGCGCAACACTACATGAAAACGGAGGACGTATATATACGTCCTCATGGTCCTTAAGGACCATGCTTTTCAGGACATATATATACGTCCACATGCGTTAAGGGGTTAAATTCAATCTGTCAATCTGTTATCCTGAAGTAAAATAACAGGTGGAAACTGCTGCTGGAAAGAATCAAATAGATACACATCTTTAGATGATTAAAACCTGGAACACAGCATTGCGTGGTTACATATAAATACAATCTGTCCCCAAAGAGAAGGAGCTCCCTCCCCTAATCTTAAGTAAAAGGGGTAGAGGTGAGAACAAAAGTAAAGACAAAGAGGCTGAAAGGTTATAAACAACAAAAGATCATAACCTAAGTGGATGGGACCTGGGGTTATAAACACTTTCAGACACGGGGCGGAAATAACACAAAAGTGAATCTTGCTATCCCACAACAAACCTCCTGCTGGGGTATTGCATATGGTGAATCTTTAAAGATCTGGGGGTCACATTGCTTTAAATGGAATGAACCAACTATACCCCCAAAAAAACAAAAACTAAAGAAATTGGGCATGGAAACGGGAAAAAAAAGAGAACAGGGGATTGAGGCACACTTTTCCCCTCAAACCACCAAAACCCCTGACAAGAGGGACTCTACCAGTAATTTAGAATACAGCCTGAACACTCTAGAAATAGAGACCCCAAAACAACTGGAGACATTGGGAGAATTCAAAAACAGGGGAATATCCCCTGAATATTTACAAAAATGTTTTGAACAACAATTACAGCTTATTAAGAGAGAATTCAGTTGTCAATTTGGAGAATTTAAGGAAGACATTATGAAGCTGGGAGAGAGAATCAAACAGAACTAAGATAAACTAGAACATATGGAATTCTCCATTAAAGAGTCTGAACAAAACGTGGCGGCACTGAATAAGAAAATTCAGAACATGGAGATAAAAATTTCGGATTTAGAAGATAGGGGAAGAAGGAAAAATGTAAGAATCCGAGGAATTCCGGAATCCGTATCTCAAGACAAAATAGTGCCATACTTGCTGGAGGTGTTTCAAAATATGGACTGTGGAGACCTGTATGAGACCGATATCGAAAGAGCACATCGCTGTTGGAAACCAGCAAACATTGCAGAAACACTACCAAGGGATGTTATCGTCAGGTTTGCATTATTCGGAACAAAAAAGAAAATTTTATCAGCAGCTAGAACATCTGAAAATTTAGAAGAAGAACTCGCAAAATTGTCTTTCTTTCAGGATCTTTCATTTCATACAAGACAACTGAGGAAATCTTTTAAACCCGTAACGGATTTACTGAGACAGAGACAGTTGAAATATTGGTGGGGGTTCCCAGTTAAAATATGTTTCATGATGAACAATAGATCATTATCCTTTGACAAAGTTAAAGATGCACGAAAATGGTTAGACGAGAATTTAAAAAAAAATATATATATATTTAACGGGATACTAGCGGATTGGCTAGAGATAGATGAATAAACAAAATAATGGGTGGGAGTTGGATGAGGGGGGAGGAGATGGGATTAGAAATGTTTTTATAATTTTTTTTTTTTCTTCTGAGGGATGGGATGGAGGGATAATGCAGGAGGGATAATAAGGAAGTATTAATAGAATATGAAGGGCGGAATTTCAGGATATTAGAAGGGTAATGGTAGGTTAAAGATTTCACTGCAATAATAAGGATTGAGAGGAGAGGGAGGGAATAGGGGGGGGAAATTATGTTTAGACACATCAAGGGTTAAGGACACAGGCGGGTGGAGAGGGGGGGGCGGGTGGAGGGGGGATGGGTGGGATTTGGATGAGGGGGGAGGAGATGGGATTAGAAATGTTTTTATAATTTTTTTTTTTCTCTGAGGGATGGGATGGAGGGATAATGCAGGAGGGATAATAAGGAAGTATTAATAGAATATGAAGGGCGGAATTTCAGGATATTAGAAGGGTAATGGTAGGTTAAAGATTTCACTGCAATAATAAGGATTGAGAGGAGAGGGAGGGAATAGGGGGGGGGAAATTATGTTTAGACACATCAAGGGTTAAGGAAACACACGGATGTAGAAAATAGAAAATAATATATGTAATGGGACAACACGGAAAATATAATAGATACACATGTGAGAATAAAAGTAAAATATAGACAACATTACAAAATCCAAAAGTAATTATGCAGTCACTAACTGATACACAGAAATAATTATGTAGGCATTAATTGAATCACAAAGAATATTTACAAGGAAGTATACCTAGGATAGACACGACGGTGTAAATTAGAAGGATAGAGGTGTAGATTGATAGATTCTAATATATGATAAGTAAGTTAATGATGATTTTATATAGAATAGGAAACAACTATAGAATGATAGAGTAATAAAAGAGGGGTAATTTAAAGAATTAAAACTGAAATATGTAAGTGGACTATTAAGATATATGTTTCTCCCACCCCCTTTCCCTTCCTTTTTTTTTTCCTTTTTTCCTTTTTTCCCTTTTTTTTTTCTCTTCTCCTGCTCTCTCTTTCCTCTCCTCGCTCCTCCCCTCTTCCTCTTTCCTCTTCAGCTCTTCCTCCCCCTTCACTTTATTAATATAAGGAATAAGTATTCTTCTTCACAGCTGCCTCATCCTATGGTTCGCCAGAGGGGGGGTAGGTGAACTAACTGACTTGGGAAGCTGGGGTACGAAAGAATTAAAGTTCGTACACGTCTTTTTCTGTTTGTTGTGTAAATGTTTCTGTATATGTTGTCTTATGTATTCGTAATATGGAGACGAGCCTTGGAAGCCGGTTGTTGGGGTTGGAACTGAGGGGGTTGGGGGGGGGAGGGAGAATCGAGAGGAAGGGTCCGCTCTTCTCTCTCTATTTGTTTGGAACTCTCACCTTGATTTATGACCTGTACATTTTTATCAGTGAATGTTCGGGGTTTGAACCTGCCACATAAGAGAATAACTCTGATGGAATATATTTACTGAGCAAAAGGTAGATGTTGCAATGTTGCAGGAGACTCATTGGAATCTAGAATTTGCTGATAAGATCTCCTTCATCAGATATCCATTCCTCGAATGTTCATCTCTCCCAATTCAAAAGAAGAGGGGTAGCGGTACTTTTTTCAGCTAACTTAAAATATGAATTAATACATAGAGTAATAGACCCAGAAGGCCGCTACGTGTTGATAATATGCAGATTGAATAACATAATATATTCTGTGTTGAACATCTATGCTCCAAATAAAGGTCAGGTACGATTCCTAAATGGGCTCATGCTAAAGCTGCATGACCTCATTCAGGGATCACTGATAATGGCAGGAGATTTTAATTGTATATTGGACCCCATGTGGGATAAACAGACGCATAAGGGTGTAAGGATGGACAAGTCAATATGCGGTCTTGCTAAATCATTTAATGATTTTTTAGCAAAGTATAAACTGTATGATCTCTGGAGAGTGATACATCCGGAGAAAACAGATTTTACGTTTTATTCCAACCGTAGGGTTCCTATTCAAGAATTGATCTATGCTTGGTTCATGCACATATGGTTGAGAAATGTGAGAAGATAGATATAAAACAGTTGGCATGGACTGACCATGGTGCGCTTGTGTGTGTTATCAGGGGTGGCGATGAAGCAGTTAGACAGAGTTGGAGGATTAAGGAACATCTATTGGGAGACAAAAAATACGTACAAACGTTAGAGGAAATGTCAGAAAACTTTTTTAAGGAGAACGTGGTGGGAGAGACCCAGATAGACTCCATTTGGAATGCTTATAAATGTGTAGCTAGGGGCAATCTAATCAGTAGAGAAATATACCTAAACCGAAGGGGAACCGCTAGATTAGCGGACCTACATATAAAACTAGAAGACTCTATCGGAAGGAATAAGCAATACCCTCAGACACAGACTGCTTTAGAAATTAAACAAATCAAAAAAGAGATAAATGAGAAATTAGTTACAAGAGCTAACAGAATATTAATACGTACCAAACAAAAATGGTACTACATGGGAAATAAAGCAGATAGAATCCTGACTAGCCAACTGCAAAAAGAAAATAGAAAGTCAAGGATTTCTAAAATTATTAATGGGGATAAAATAGCAATATCACCGAAACAGATCGGTATAGAGTTTAAAAGATTCTATTCTTCCCTATATAATCTTCCGGATAAGGGATATTCGTGCAAACAGGTGAGGGAATATATTGACGGAACCATGCTACACAGGTTGACTGAGGAGCAAATTACTCAATTAGACCAACCAATATCGGAGATAGAAGTCGCAAAAGCGATAAGTCACAGGAAAAACAACAAAACCCCAGGCCCAGACGGCTTCTCTGGTATATTTTATAAGAAATTGGCCTCTAAAATAACTCCAACCCTGACAACATTTTTTAATGATGCCATAAATAAAAAGCGATTCCCGGTGGAGTCAATGCAGGCGGCAATTCTTCCTATTCCTAAACCAGGGAAAGATTCTACTAACATAAAAAATTACCGCCCAATTTCTCTAATTAATACTGACTCCAAGATTTTTGCAGATATATTGGCACACAGGCTAAAAGGTTGCATAAAACACCTGATCCATAAAGACCAAGTAGGATTTATACAGGAAAGAAACTCTGAGGATGGCATGAGACGGATCATTGATATCTTTAAATATGTAAACCAACAGAGAGTCCCCACACTGGCCCTGTCACTGGACGCGGAAAAAAGGCGTTTGACAGGGTCAGTTGGGTATTCTTAGAACAAACTAAGTTTTGTTTACTAAAACACAGTCAAGGATTTTAAGCATGCGTGGGATAGACACAAGGCTATCCTAGCTATAAGACCGGGAACGGGGGACTAATAAAAGTACTCAAAAAAAAAATAAAAAAATTGGGCAGACTAGATGGACCGAATGGTTCTTATCTGCCGACACATTCTATGTTTCTATGTTTCTAAACTCTAGAGGCCATGGGTTTTGGACCTAAAATGATGGGAGCTATAAAATTATTATATACTAACCCTGCAGCAAAGGTTGTTGGGCAAAACATCGAATCGGACTGGTTTTGTATATATAATGGAATAAGACAGGGGTGTCCTCTGGCTCCTCTGCTGCATATAATCTCATTGGAACCCTTGGCAAACCTGATTAGACAGAATAATGATATTAGGGGAGTAAAATTGGGCAATACAGAATACAAACTATCTGCATACGCAGCTGATGTATTTCTGACGTTATCTGATCCAGAGAGATCAATTCCAGAGCTACTAAAGACAATTTATCATTACGGCGAAATATCAAATTACAAGTTAAATTTGGAGAAAACACAAGCAACATGTATAGTTACATCAGAAGAAATACAAAAAAATCTGCGGGGAAAATACCCCTTTCATTGGGTGGACTCTGGGATTGAATTCTTGGGCATAACATTACCCGCTGATGGCAAAGATATTACAGAAATAAATTGTAATATGATCCTTAAGGAAATACAACCTAAACTCAATAAGTGGAGACAGTTGTCTATGTCATGGATGGGCAGGATCAACACTGTAAGGGCTTATGTCATCCCCAGATGGCTCTATGTATTTAGAATGGTCCCAGGAAAGATAAAATCAGAACATTTGGCATTTATCCAAAGCAAATTAATGGAATTCATATGGCTTGGTAAAAAACCAAGGATAAATGAAAAGACAATGAATTTGGATACTAAAAAAGGGGGCCTGGGAATGCCAATACTTAGAGATATCTGGGAAGCCTGCATGTTGACACACGTAAATAAGATGCAATGGACTTCTAAGAGAGAAATAGAATGGTGGCAGATAGAAAAAGAGATTTCTGGACTGGGTAATCTGGAAAATATCCTATGGCTAAGCAAAGAACATCAAAAGAAGATGCAACAGAGGATCCAGGGTAGTACTCTGGTAGATCTCATGGAATACTGGTATGACTTTAAAGCAAGGTGTAACATTAACAATAAAGTCTTAAAAACCACCCCCCTGGAATCATTAGATTATAACATGGCAGAGCTAGAGACAAAAAGATGGAGACAGAATGGTATTACTCATATTGAGGACCTATATGTAGAGAATACAATTAAAAACTTTACAGCATTAAGTCAAGAATATGATTTGCTGTCGAGGGAACTCTTTAAATACCTCAGAATAAAACACTTTCTTGTGGAAAATACCTATATCCATAAGGAGGGCGACAAACTAGAGACGATGGATAAATTATTTAACGGTATAGATAAAAAAAAAAAACTATAAAAATCTGTACGAACTGGATTAAACAACTAAAACAACTGTATATCCCGACCGCCTGGGGAACTTGGGAAAGTGATCTAAAATCTGACCTAGAGGCTGGAGAGTATATTGCCAGCTGGCAAAAAAGTTGGAATGATGTAAGAAAATATATACACTGCTTAAACCTGCAGGAGACATTCTTTAAGCTAAATAACAGGTATTTAACACCATCGAGATTAAAAAAAATCAGTCCTCTGCATGATGACTTATGTTGGAGTTGTAGGAGGTGTAGAGGTACTCTTCTTCACATCTTTTGGGAATGCGAAGATCTGGCCGAATGCTGGACACAAGCATTTGGGAGAATCTCGAATATAAGTGGGATGGTGATAGAGAATTCCCCACGAAGGGCCTTGTTGCACCAAGGGTTAGAAATGATTAAGGTCGCAGATCTACCCCTGATAACACACATATTGTTAGCAACCAAAATAGTGATCGCAAGAAAATGGAGTAGAACTGGGAAAATCTTTTGGGAGCAAATAAAGAATCAGGTAGACAACCAGCAAGTAATGGAAAGGGGATATTTTACACAAAGGGTGGAATTGGACAAACATAATAAAATATGGCACAAATGGGAAGGATACTATAATAGGACCTAGATTAGATGACCCCCAATAACAGGG
This sequence comes from Pelodytes ibericus, assembly GCA_036172795.1. NCBI lineage: Eukaryota > Metazoa > Chordata > Amphibia > Anura > Pelodytidae > Pelodytes > Pelodytes ibericus. Next base: position 49,428,881 of record CM069858.1, on the reverse strand, counting down.
AATAATGAGAAGAATGAAACAATATAGGAGAAAACTAATGCTGAATGATCTTGGTAAATCCCCTTGACATTCCGAGTTTCTACCCTGCTTGGACTCCATCGGACTGATTTTCTGTCGGAGATGGTCCCTCCTCCCCCCCCCCCCCCCAAGGAAAGCCCTAGCGAGTTGGTAGTGAAGAGGTCTCGTGCTCCATATAAATGTTGTAAGTAATTGTCTGTATATACATATTGTATGGCAGGGGCACTCTGTCCAGAAAAAAATGAAAGCAATAAGGTCGGAATAGTTTGGGCAGAATGTTCCCCCCCATATCTTTCTCTTTTTTATATATTGGTATATATGTGTGTGTTATTTAAATGTGATACGTTATGTGTATTTTGAAAAAAATGAAAATAAAGTTTAAAAAAAAAATGATTTAAGAAAAATTTGGAAATGTGTCCAATTATAAGTTAAATATAAAAAAAACATCGGCCCTACTGATGAATATGGGAAAAGTATAAGTAGATATAATAAAGTCAAGTTACAACTTTGACTGGAGACAAAACGAAATCTCATACCTGGGGATAAAAATTACAAAAGACCCGAAAAATGTAGCGCAAGCAAATTTCCTCCCAACACTTAAATATACTAATAAAAAACTCAAAAACGTAAAGAATTCAGAAATCTCATGGATAGGGAGAATTAATGTAATATAATCCTACCTGATACCAAAGTGGACGTACATTTTTAGAATGCTGCCAATAAGGTATCCCAGACCATGGATGGATATGCTACAGATAGCAATAAAAAAAATTATATGTTAGAGGAAAAAACATGGGATAAATAATAATATATTGGCTAAATAAATAATAAAGAAAAACCTAGAACTAAAAAACTAAATAATACTAACAACCCCAATAAACATACTAGAAATGGAGAATCTAGATTTGAAAGGATGGAGAGAAAAAGAAATACGAACGATTAAACAAATCTTGATAAACAGGAAAATGAAACCATTCCAACAATAAAAAACAGAATTTAATATATCGGATAAAGAATGGTTTATATACTATAGAATCAAAGATTTTGTTGAAAAAAATGGGGAAAAACACACATCCAAGTATAAATAAGTATAAAAGGTGACAGGCGCTATGCAAGTGAAATAAAAATATTTGTGCAGCAAACACTAGTGCAATTCCCCCAGAGTAAAAAAAATACAGTGAATAAAAAGTGAAAGTGTTGCGCAAAGGAAAAGTGATGTGTATATATAAGCAGAAACAATACTTATCAAAGAAATTGGAGAACTTGCTTCTGGATGAGAAATACCATAAACAACCTTTTCTCAGATGCAATATATAAACAACAAACAAAATAAATACAATGTGTGGTATTTGTGTAGAAAAAAGTATATTTATATAATTCCCCCAAAGGAAACAAACTCACACAGTGTGGAGCCTTATATAACTGGCTCTGAGTGCATTTGGCAGCTGGACTCAAAGTCCTATCATTCCCAAAGATGGCTTTTGAACATCTATTTAGGCGATCTTCCAGCTCATTCGTCAGGGGGATGATATAGTATTCAAAGGTACAGATAAAAGAAATAAAATATAGTGAAGTATATCACAAAATTTTATTTTCCCCTTAGTATACTGAGGCTTGCATTAGAAACAAAAGGATTAGCATGGTACAATACACGTCACCAGTCCTTCTGTTCAGCAGAAGTGTGTAGCAGACGGTGTGCACTCTCTATCAAACAGCAGCGGGTGAAGGTGGATGTGTTCGGTTTTTACTTCCGCGTTCCCAGGGATCTCTCAGATGGATGTCATTAACACTGTGACGCGTTTCGCCCAATCAGGCTTCTTCAAGACAGTGACGTACAACCCAGAAGAGTTCAGTTTATAAAGTGTCCATCCAGCATTGCTTCCATGGCAACCTTTGTTATATCCGTAATCTAATGGGAGGATCCTCCCTCCACCATGCAGCATACCAGGGAAAAAAACTAGACATGTGTGCCAATTCATAATAAGAATCCTTTTATATAACTACAATTCTGATCACAACCATATAAAATATACATATATATAAGAAATATAAAGTATATAAGACAAAATATGTATAAAAAATATATAAAAAATATGTATAAGGCATATGTATATACATAAAACTTGATCTGTTTAAACAGAGTAATCCCTCGTTAAATTAAATCGTACTCTATTAAAAATTGCTTAATTAATTAAAGGGGCAGAACCAGACTAAAAAGAAAAACAGCAGGACATACAGATATATGTATCCATACAAATAGATATAAATGGATACAAATATTTATAAGGTTTATCCTAAAAAGCACATAATAATTTTAATATAGACATATATATTGCAAACCTATAGGGGGGAGATCTGCAAACACAACATCCAGATAAAAGGTATATTAGTGCAAAAAGTAAAAGCAGGCAACAACTTAGCAGAATGTTTTTAGAGAAAATTATGCAATTCAAAGTCTGCATTCAGACCCTTACGGGCTATAGTATCCAATTCAAATATCCCCCTCATTTCAGCCTGGCCTAAGATTTTAATTTTATCTCCACCTCGCCAGTGTGTTTTGGGTTTATCAATAGCTAAAAATTGGAGTAAAGAAGGTGTCACGCTAAGGCATGATTTGGGCCTATACAGGCCCTGTATTTCATATTCTGTGGTGTGTGTTTTCATATTCAGTGGTGTGTGTTCTGGAGTCCTATTGTCTAATACGTTCCGTTGTAGACTAATTACTAATTAACATCTTCTAGGAAACAGCAAATGGGCCTATGCATATCCATCCCAGGCAAACTCACACTAATGTGTGATCTGTTACTGGAGTACAGGATACTACAATTACCAACAGGTAATTGTAGCATCCTGTACTCCAGTACCCAGTGCTGTACAAATTTTGGGGGCTGCGCCCCCCAGCACAAAAAAAAAAAAAACATTAAATAAAAAAAAAAATATGGCCCTTTAGAAAAAAAAAACGCGCTTGCAAGCAGAGACGGAGGTGAGAAGGGATCGGAAGATCCCCCTTCACCTTCCCTCTGCCGGCAGGCTGCATGGGGAGCCGAACAGACAGCACAGAGAAACCTCCGTGATGCCTGTTCGGCTCCCCGTGCAGTGTGACACGGAAGTGCCGACAGTCACGTGACCTGACGTCATACGCGCGCCGGTTCATATGCGCGCCGGGTCATACACGCGCTGGGTCATGTGACCTGTCGGCACAACCGCCTGGGAGCCGAACAGGCAGCATGGAGGAGATCATGCTGCCTGCCACTAGCCACCAGGGAAAACAGGTAAGTGCTGGGGAAATGGGGGGAAATTATCTGAGGCAAATTAATGGGACAGAACACTGGCATATTATTGGTAAATTTACTGGGGCATATTAATGCGACAAAACACTGGCATATTATTGGAAAATTTACTGGGGTATACTAAATGGCAAATAACACTGGCATATTATTGGGCAAATTGGCTGTGGGAATTTAAATGCCAAATAACACTGGCATATTATTTGGCAAATTGGCTGGGGTATATTAAATGGCAAAAAACACTGGCATTTTATTGGGAAAATTGGCTGGGGCATATTAAATGGCAAATAACACTGGCATATTATTGGGCAAATTGTCAGGGGCATATTAAATGGCAAATAACACTGGAATATTATTGGGAAAATTGGCTGGGGAATATTAATGGCAAATAACACTGGCATATTATTGGTAAATTTACTGGGGCATATTAATGCGACAAAACACTGGCATATTATTGGCAAATTTACTGGGGTATACTAAATGGCAAATAACACTGGCATATTATTGGGCAAATTGGCTGTGGGAATTTAAATGCCAAATAACACTGGCATATTATTTGGCAAATTGGCTGGGATATATTAAATGGCAAAAAACACTGGCATTTTATTGGGCAAATTGGCTGGGGCATATTAAATGGCAAATAACACTGGCATATTATTGGGCAAATTGTCAGGGGCATACTAAATTAAAAATAACACTGGCATATTATTGGGCAAATTGGCTGTGGGAATTTAAATGGCAAATAACACTGGCATAGTATTAGGTAAATTGGCTGGGCATATTAAATTGCAAAAAACACTGGCATATTATTGGGCAAATTAGCAGGGGCATATAAAATGGCAAATAACACTGGCATATTATTGAGCACATTGGCTGGGGCTTATTAATGGCAAATAACTGGCATATTTTTGGGCAAATTGGCGGGGGCATATTAAATGGCAAAAAATACCGGCTTAATATTGGGCAAATTGGCTGGGGCATATTAAATGGCAGAATAACACTGGCATATTATTGGGCAAATTGGCTGGGGAATATTAATGGCAAATTATACTGGCATAATATTGGGCAAATTGTCAGGGGCATATTCAGTGGCAAATACTGGCATTTTATTGGGCAAATTGGCTGTGGAATATTAATGTCAAAATAATACTGGCATAATATTGGGCAAATTGGCAGGGGCTGATTAAATGGCAAAAACTGGCATATTATTGCGAAATTGGCTTTGACTTATTAATGGCAAATAATACTGTCATATTATTGGGCAAATTGGCAGGGGCATATTAATGGAAAATGATACTGGCATATTATTGGGCAAATTAGCTGGGGAATATTAATGGCAAATAATACTGGCAATGTGTATTTAATGGGGTGATGGAGTCATGTGGGGCATGTCCTTGGTGTGCAACGTGGGTTATGGGTCATGTCGTGGGTGTGCATCGTGGGTAGGGGGGTGCCCAAAATTTGTCTGCCTAGGGCAGCACAAAACCAAGATACACCACTGCCAGTACCAAAATCAGACATTGTGGCATCAACCAACCCTGGGGAGTCCCAGAATACATATGGCCCATAAATCAGAAACAGATGCCCACATAGTTCTAGAAATTGCTGTATCTGGACACAGGTTGGGATGAGGTTCATAATCAATATATATTTGAAACCAGCATGGTCCAGGCTTTTGAGGGACACCAAACTCTTAAACTGACCGGCTGGAACAGGGTATTAAGATGAGCTCAGTGTCATAATTATGCCACGTGCAGGGGACCTTCTATTACATATTTTGTGTTCTAAGGCAAAAGTTGAGCAGTTATGACCGCGCCTTCAGGATGTCATAATCTGCTAAGTCACTTATGCCGATCCTCTTTTCAGGTGACAAAGTGGGGCTGTCTTAGCTAGGGACAGAGGGGGATATAGTGGTGTGCAATGGATAATGAGGGAGAGTAATTTTTAACATCAAGAGCCACAACAACACTGGACTCCAGGAACCACCTATGGTATGATCATTTCTGTTTTGTCCATTTTATTTTAAACTGTTTATGTACTTGCATTTATGTCTATGTCTTTTTTTATATACATTTTTGTGTAAAAGCACTGTGACTTATTTTACTCAGATTAAATATTTTTAATCAGTTCTGTCTCTTGTTCTCTAATCGAATTCAGCCTAGAGGTAGTCTTTTTATATCACATTACTAAGGGGTTAATTTTCTAGAAATTTGGTCAGTAAGAGTTTGTGTGTATACTGCAATTTTACTGTGACTTTGGGGTAACTGAAGACACCCAAAAGTCTTAGTGGTGGCAGCTTTGTGTTCTTGTAGCTAGGAGTTTTGTGGGTGACCGTTGGGGGGTTCGTGGTGGTTGCTTTGTGCCCTGTGAGGAAAGTGACGTTCAGCCCCTTTCACACCCATACTCCCGCATCACGGCTCGGGCGATAACCCTGTCCGTGACAGAGGGGTCTTTTTTATGTGTAGTTAGGAAGGGATGAGACACACAGTTTTTTCATACCCATTTTTTATGTTCCTAATGTGTTCTCCTATACGGGTTTTTAAGGCTCTAGATGTCACACCAATGTGATGCAGCCCACAAGGGCACTTTAGCATACAGGGAGTGCAGAATTATTAGGCAAATGAGTATTTTGACCACATCATCCTCTTTATGCATGTTGTCTTACTCTAAGCTGTATAGGCTCGAAAGCCTACTACCAATTAAGCATATTAGGTGATGTGCATCTCTGTAATGAGAAGGGGTGTGGTCTAATGACAACAACACCCTATATCAGGTGTACATAATTATTAGGCAACTTCCTTTCCTTTGGCAAAAGGTTTCAAAAGAAGGACTTGACAGGCTCAGAAAAGTCAAAAATAGTGAGATATCTTGCAGAGGGATGCGGCACTCTTAAAATTGCAAAGCTTCTGAAGCGTGATCATCTAACAATCAAGCGTTTCATCCAAAATAGTCAACAGGGTCGCAAGAAGCGTGTGGAAAAACCAAGGCGCAAAATAACTGCCCATGACCTGAGAAAAGTCAAGCGTGCAGCTGCCACGATGCCACTTGCCACCAGTTTGGCTATATTTCAGAGCTGCAACATCACTGGAGTGCCCAAAAGCACAAGGTGTGCAATACTCAGAGACATGGCCAAAGTAAGAAAGGCTGAAAGACGACCACCACTGAACAAGACACACAAGCTGAAACGTCAAGACTGGGCCAAGAAATATCTCAAGACTGATTTTTCTAAGGTTTTATGGACTGATGAAATGAGAGTGAGTCTTGATGGGCCAGATGGATGGGCCCGTGGCTGGATTGGTAAAGGGCAGAGAGCTCCAGTCCGACTCAGACGCCAGCAAGGTGGAGGTGGAGTACTGGTTTGGGCTGGTATCATCAAAGATGAGCTTGTGGGGCCTTTTCGGGTTAAGGATGGAGTCAAGCTCAACTCCCAGTCCTACTGCCAGTTCCTGGAAGACACCTTCTTCAAGCAGTGGTACAGGAAGAAGTCTGCATCCTTCAAGAAAAACATGATTTTCATGCAGGACAATGCTCCATCACACGCGTCCAAGTACTCCACAGCGTGGCTGGCAAGAAAGGGTATAAAAGAAGAAAATCTAATGACATGGCCTCCTTGTTCACCTGATCTGAACCCCATTGAGAACCTGTGGTCCATCATGTCCAAATGTGAGATTTACAAGGAGGGAAAACAGTACACCTCTCTGAACAGTGTCTGGGAGGCTGTGGTTGCTGCTGCACGCAATGTTGATGGTGAACAGATCAAAACACTGACAGAATCCATGGATGGCAGGCTTTTGAGTGTCCTTGCAAAGAAAGGTGGCTATATTGGTCACTGATTTGTTTTTGTTTTGTTTTTGAATGTCAGAAATGTATATTTGTGAATGTTGAGATGTTATATTGGTTTCACTGGTAAAAATAAATAATTGAAATGGGTATATATTTGTTTTTTGTTAAGTTACCTAATATTTATGCACAGTAATAGTCACCTGCACACACAGATATCCCCCTAAAATAGCTAAAACTAAAAACAAACTAAAAACTACTTCCAAAAATATTCAGCTTTGATATTAATAAGTTTTTTGGGTTCATTGAGAACATGGTTGTTGTTCAATAATAAAATTAATCCTCAAAAATACAACTTGCCTAATAATTCTGCACTCCCTGTATAAATTACAAGTGATAATATCCTTAATTTTATATATTTTATCTGTGCTAGGATTTTTGAAAGTGCATATTATTTTATCTTGTGTTTTATTGGTCTCTTTGCATGCTAGGCACATTTTACACCCATGGATACCCACCACATCTCCAAAGGTGTTCTTATTAATTTGTTGAGTTTTATTTGTTTTTAAAAAACTTTTACTTAAGTGGCTTTTCAGGCTGGAAACACCTGTATATATTATACGGGGGCATGGGCCTAAAATGGACTGAAGGTCGGGATCTTGAAGGAGTAAAGGCCAGTATTTATTAAAAATATTCTTAATATATTTGTTATTTCGGCTGAGGTTGGTTATCATGGGGATTTCTTGAGGCCTTTGTATAGAGATTTTGGATTTGGACTTTAGTAGATCTTTTCTATCCAAGCGCCTTACTTCTTGAATGGCTTTATCAATAGATGTACTCTCATAATTTTTGTCAATAAATTTATTTTTAATAATGTCTGCATGTGTGTGGAAATCCTGAATATCGCTGCAGTTTCTTCTTATTCTGCATAATTGGCTTCTAGGTACATTCAGAAGCCACGGATGGAAATGACAGCTATCAGACTCTGTAAAACGATTTGTGTCGACCTTCTTAAAGAAAGTACGAGTTTTTAGAGTGTTTGAGTCATGGAACACCTCTAGGTCTAAAAAGTTGATACTCACATTGCTGTACTCTGCAACTAAGACGATGTCCCATGTATTAAAATTCAAAAATGCTAAAAAGGATTCCAATGATGGAATATCTCCTTTCCATATAAAGAAAATATCATCTATGTATCTCTTGTACGTCACCAGGTTTGCAGCCCAGGTATGTTCCACATATATGGACAATTCTTCAAAGAATGCCATAAACAGGTTTGCATAACTGTGGGCAAACCTGATGCCCATGGCCGTGCCTCTTAATTGTAGGTAATAATTGTCCTGATACCAAAATAAATTATTCTCCAATATGAGGAGGATACCTTCCAAAATGAAATTAATCTGGGACTCTGGTATGGTGACCGCCTTTTGTAAAAAATATTGGACCGCCTCACACCCCTTTTTGTGTTGGATAATATAGTAATAGTGTGTGAACTCACATCACAAGTCACAAACAAATAGTTGTCCTGCCAGATAAAGCCATCTATTTCTCTTATAAGGCTCATAGAGTCTTTTAGATAAGATGTGGTTTGTACTACAAAGGGTTGTCATAATTTGTCAATATATTCTGACAGGACAAAAGGGAACCAACTCCTGATACTATCGGTCTACCAGGTGGATTAGTGAGGTGTTTGTGAATTTTTGGTAATATATAGAATACAGGAGTTTTGGGATGTGGTGGATTCAAAAATTGATGTTCTTTCTTATTCAAAATATTTAACAGAAGACCCCTGTCTAAAAATGTAGTAAATTTATTTTTGATAATATGTGTGGGATTAAAATTGAGAATGTTATAAACATCTTGATCACTGAGCAGTCTCGTTATTTCTGTGCAGTATTGAATCTTATCTAATAAAACAATTCCTCCTCCTTTATCAGCAGGTTTTATAATGAGTTCCTCATTATTTTCTAAAGTCTTTAGCACCAAGATTTCCCCTCTAGATAGATTATGCTAACATTTATTAATAGTTTTAATTTTTTTGAGGTCATAAGTTACCATCTTTTCGAAAGCCTTCATTTCATCTGACCTCATGTGTCTAGGAAAAAAAGTTGATTTATTCTTAAGTGTGGTATGGGTATATGGATCATCCTGAATCGGAAAGTTTTGTTCAATAAGATTTTTTATAAAAAAACTTTTTTAAACAAAGGTTACACATGAACTTCTGTAAATCAATATATGTATTAAACCTATTTGTACTTATTGTGGGAGCAAATTCCAATCCTCTATTTAAAACTTTTATTTCCTCCTGATTTAAAGTATGTGAACTGAGATTAAAGATACCATTAGGCTTTACCATCTCCCTCTTTTTCATTTGTTGGATTCTGGTTCCTGCTCTATTTCCTCTATATTGGGACTTCTGAGTCTTTTCTGTGGTGATTGAGTCAGAATAGGGTCCCATTTTTTGTATGTGTTCTGGCCATAATCTAAAAAATTATTGGGTTCTTGAGTGTAATTGGCAAGTGCCTCGAATCTATTCTTTATAGGAATGTGATTAAGATTATTTTGGGGGACCTGTATGTTTTTTTTTTTTTACCTGTTGCCATTTTGGTTCGAAAACCACATTCCTATTCCTATTTTTCTTAAAAATATATCTTGTTCCTGTGTATATGATGCATTTCGGTGGTATAAAACTTGTTGGGGAAATTTTCTATATGATTGATACTGATTCTGAGGATTTATTTCCATAGAATTGGTGTTGATTCTGTAGCCTTGCAGGGTAGTGGTGTGGATATTGATTTCGGTACCCTGGGGGATAATAATTTGACTGTGAGTAATTTCTCCTAATGGGGTTTCTTATATTAGGGAGAACAGGAGTTGGTGTAGGGGCTAAAATGTCATTGTATCTTAAAACATTCTGCTTTACAGGAGTATTCACAGAGTCCAATACATTTTTGGAGAAATTCCGTACTTTCCCATTTTTGGAATTACATTGGTCTTTAAAGAGTTTCTTCTTTTTCCCTTCTATAATCTCATTTTCCAGTTTCACCCAAATTGGTTTTTATTCTGGTGATAGAGTTTTCAAAAGAGCTATTTGGAAGTTAGGGCTTCCATTTGGAAGGAATGTGGTTTTCGAACCAAAATGGCAACAGGTAAAAAAATCATACAAAAGAGGGCAGGTGCCCCACATTCATATCAAGAATAGTTTTGAGGCCAATACAAACCTGAATAATAGCTATAATCCTATATTGAGAGGTTTATGGAAGTTCATGCACAAGATTAAAATAATCTTTATTCCCTATGGGAATAAAAACTGGGTAACACCAATAGCACCAATACCGGTCCTAAAATATTACATCCATGACCTACAAATTAAGAACTGGCAAAGGGGGGGTATAAAAAACATGTCAGATATATACGATGGACGTAGAGTACTAACATTCTTAGAATTAATGGCCAAATATAAACTATCCGACCACGAGAGATTCACTTACCTGAGAATCTCTAGCTACCTCCAACCTAAAATGATCTTTACAACTTCGGAGTTAGACCGTTTTGTGGCAAAGGGATATTAAAAAAGGAATGATAGCTAAATCAGTAAGTTTCTTCTACGAGAAAACCGAGAAAGGCTAACCAAAAGCTTTTGAGAAATGGGAAAACGATAAAGGGAGAAACTTTTCAACAGAGGCATGGCAGCAAGCTTGGGTCAAAACTAGAGGCGCGGTACATTGTATCAACCTTCAGGAAACCGATTACAAAGTACTTCATTGTTGGTACATGGTCCCATCACGATTGCATAAGATTCAGCATAATACCTCTAGCAAATGCTGGAGATGTGAAGACGGAGAGGGTACAATGTACCACATATGGTGGGAATGTGAACGACTTGATGACATAAAACAAAAAATAAATAGGTTACTTTCCACCCTATTCAACTCTACCCAAGTCCTGACGGCACAGAAATTTATTCTCCATATGGAGATTCTCCCTTCGAATAACTACCACTTCCAACTAATTATAAACATCCTACTGGCAGTCAAGATCACAATAGCCAGACATTGGAAAGAGGGAAACCCATTGGAATGACTAGAGATAATAAATCAAGTTGAACACCAGTATAGAATGGAAATATACTTTTTCTCTATTAGATCGAAAATCCCTATATATGATACAATATGGCAACCCTGGGTGGCAATGTGGCAATGCGGAAACAATAAATAGATCCCAGACCCCAATGGGAAGCCTGTACCCCACCTCTCCACAAACCCTACGACTCGACCGTGGAGACCTGACCAACAATATGATTATATGTGTATGAATGAATGAATGGAAGAGTGAATGTGACATTTTAATACACAGGCAACTAATAGTGAGAAAAATGAAATTAGGGGAAAACAACAGTAGGGCCAAAAGAGTAATAGTGGACAAATAGTAAGAATACAAAACGGTAAATAAATAGATAAAGGAGAGATTAAAAGAGGGACAATCAGCCCGAATAATAGACAAATAGGTAGGGTGTTGAATATTAATAACATCTGATGTACCTGTGTATTTAATGCATAATGTCTGTGATGGTATGTGATTTCCACTCCACCCTTCCTTTTCCTTCCCTCCCTCGTTCTCTGAGGGGGACCGGAGGGGATAGGAGGGAAGAGGGGAATGAGTATATTGTCTCACTGAGCATAATGCTCTATTAGGCACAAGGGACAAATATCCAATGCACAATAACTGGAAGTGAAATGTATAATTATTTAAAGCACTGTAAAATGTACCCATTATATGTAATTTTTGTAAGTTTGCAATAAAAAAAGAGAAAAAAAAGAATAGATTTGAGGCACTTGCCAATTACACACAAGAACCCAATACTTTTTTAGATTATGGCCAGAACAAATACAAAAAATGGGACCCTATTCTGACTCAATCACCACAGAAAAGACTCAGAAGTCCCAATATAGAGGAAATAGAGCAGGAACCAGAATCCAACACATGAAAAAGAGGGAGATGGTAAAGCCTAATGGTATCTTTAATCTCAGTTCCCATACTTTAAATCAGGAGGAAATAAAAGTTATAAATAGAGGATTGGAATTTGCTCCCACAATAAGTATAAATAGGTTTAATACATATATTGATTTACAGAAGTTCATGCGTAACCTTTGTTTAAAAAAGTTTTTTTATAAAAAATCTTATTGAACAAAACTTTCCGATTCAGGATGATCCATATACCCATACCACACTTAAGAATAAATCGACTTTTTTTCCTAGACACATGAGGTCAGATGAAATGAAGGCTTTCGAAAAGATGGTAACTTATGACCTCAAAAAAATAAAAATTCTTAATAAATTTTAGCATAATCTATCTAGAGGGGAAATCTTGGTGCTAAAGACTTTAGAAAATAATGAGGAACTCATTTTAAAACCTGCTGATAAAGGAGGAGGAATTGTTTTATTAGATAAAATTCAATACTGCACAGAAATAACCAGACAGCTCAGTGATCAAGATTAGTGTTGAGCAAACCCGAACCGCACTGTTCGGGTTCGTACCGAACCTTGCGGTTTTTGGACGCCGGACCAGAACACGGACATTCCACTGTATGTTTGTGTTGGAGTTCGGGGTTCAGCGATTTATTGGTGCATTTTGAAAGGCTGCAGGGCAGCCAATCAACAAGTGTTTGACTCGTTTTCCCTTAGAAGCCATCACAGCCATGCTTACTAATGGCATGGCTGTGATTGGCCAGTGCAGCATGTGATCCACTCTATATATAAGCTGGAGTCACGTACACACACATCACATGAGCTCTTCTTAGTGTAGGGAGAGGATGCTGCAGCTGTGAGGGACAGATTAAAAATAATTCTGGTGTTGAATCTGCAAACTACAGCGATTATTTAAACTACAGCGATTATTCAAATTACAGTGATTATTTTAGTGTGTGCTATACTACATATTTGTTCCCTGCCCTGAGACCCGTGCCACTGTTCTTATAGCTCAGTGGGCAACATCTAGGCATTTTTAAATACTGCAATTTGTTGGTGTTAAATATTACATTTGCATCCTGCACTTCATATCTGAGAGTCAAATAGATCCTTCAAATACTGTGCTTACAGCGCACTTTGAAAAGTTCTAATAGTTTTGGGTGGTAAATAGTACATTTGCGTCTTGCAGTGCACTTCATATCTGAGAGTCAAATAGAATAGTCAAATACTGTGCTTACAGTGCACTTTGAAAAATTAGAATTGTTTTGGGTGCTAAATAGTACATTTGCGTCTTGCAGTGCGCTTCATATCTGAGAGTCAAATAGAACAGTGAAATACTGTGGTTACAGTGCACTTTGAAAAATTCAAATTGTTTTGGGTGCTAAATAGTACATTTGCGTCTGGCGATGCACTTCATATCTGAGAGTCAAATAGAACAGTGAAATACTGTGGTTACAGTGCACTTTGAAAAATTCTAATAGTTTTGGGTGCTAAATAGTACATTTGCGTCTTGCGGTGCACTTCATATCTGAGAGTCAAATAGAACAGTGAAATACTGTGGTTACAGTGCACTTTGAAAAATTCTAATAGTTTTGGGTGCTAAATAGTACATTTGCATCTTGCGGTGCACTTCAAATCTGAGAGTTAAATAGAACAGTCCAATACTGTGCTTACAGCGCATTTTGAAAAATTCTAATTGTTTTAGGTGGTAAATAGTACATTTGCGTCTTGCAGTGCACTTCATATCTGAGAGTCAAATAGAACAGTGAAATACTGTGCTTACAGCGCACTTTGAAAAATTAGAATTGTTTTGGGTGCTAAATAGTACATTTGCGTCTTGCGGTGCACTTCATATCTGAGAGTCCAATAGAATAGTCCAATACTGTGCTTACAGTGCACTTTGAAAAATTAGAATTGTTTTGGGTGCTAAATAGTACATTTGCATCTTGCGGTGCACTTCATATCTGAGAGTCAAATAGAACAGTGAAATACTGTGGTTACAGTGCACTTTGAAAAATTCAAATTGTTTTGTGTGCTAAATAGTACATTTGCGTCTGGCGATGCACTTCATATCTGAGAGTCAAATAGAACAGTGAAATACTGTGGTTACCGTGCACTTTTAAAAATTCTAATTGTTTTGGGTGCTTAATAGTACATTTGTGTCTTGGGTGCACTTCATATCTGAGTGTCAAATAGAACAGTGAAATACTGTGTTTACAGTGCACTTTGAAAAATTCTAATAGTTTTGGGTGCTAAATAGTACATTTGCGTCTTGCGGTGCACTTCATATCTGAGAGTCAAATAGAACAGTGAAATACTGTGGTTACAGTGCACTTTGAAAAATTCAAATAGTTTTGGGTGCTAAATAGTACATTTGCGTCTAGCGGTGCACTTCATATCTGAGAGTCAAATAGAACAGTGAAATACTGTGTTTACAGTGCACTTTGAAAAATTCAAATTGTTTTGGGTGCTAAATAGTACATTTGCGTCTAGCGGTGCACTTCATATCTGAGAGTCAAATAAAACAGTGAAATACGGTGGTTACAGTGCACTTTGAAAAATTCAAATAGTTTTGGGTGCTAAATAGTACATTTGATTCTTGCGGTGCACTTCATATCTGAGAGTCAAATAGAACAGTGAAATACTGTGGTTACAGTGCACTTTGAAATATTCCACTTGTTTTGGGTGCTAAATAGTACATTTGCGTCTTGCGGTGCACTTCATATCTGAGAGTCAAATAGAACAGTGAAATGCTGTGGTTACAGTACACTTTGAAAAATTCTAATTGTTTTGGGTGCTAAATAGTACATTTGCTTCTAGCGGTGCACTTCATATCTGAGAGCCAAATAGGACAGTGAAATACTGTGGTTACAGTGCACTTTGAAAAATTCTATTTGTTTTGGGTGCTAAATAGTACATTTGCGTCTTGCGGTGCACTTCATATCTGAGAGTTAAATAGAACAGTGAAATACTGTGGTTACAGGGCACTTTGAAAAATTCTAATAGTTTTGGGTGCTAAATAGTACATTTGCGTCTTGCAGTGCACTTCATATCTGAGAGTCAAATAGAACAGTGAAATAGTGTGCTTACAGCGCACTTTGAAAAATTCTAATAGTTTTGGGTGCTAAATAGTACATTTGCGTCTTGCAGTGCACTTCATATCTGAGAGTCAAATAGAACAGTGAAATACTGTGGTTACAGTGCACTTTGAAAAATTCTAATAGTTTTGGGTGCTAAATAGTATATTTGCGTCTTGCAGTGCACTTCATATCTGAGAGTCAAATAGAACAGTGAAATACTGTGGTTACAGTGCACTTTGAAAAATTCAAATTGTTTTGGGTGCTAAATAGTACATTTGCGTCTAGCGGTGCACTTCATATCTGAGAGTCAAATAGAACAGAGAAATACTGTGGTTACAGTGCACTTTGAAAAATTCTAATTTTTTTGTTTGATAAATAGTACATTTGCGTCTTGCGGTGCACTTTATATCTGAGAGTCAAAAAGAACAGTGAAATACTGTGGTTACAGTGCACTTTGAAAAATTCTAATTGTTTTGGGTGCTAAATAGTACATTTGCGTCTTGCGGTGCACTTCATATCTGAGAGTCAAATAGAACAGTCCAATACTGTGCTTACAGTGCACTTTGAAAAATTCTATTTGTTTTGGGTGCTAAATAGTACATTTGCGTCTTGCAGTGCACTTCATATCTGAGAGTCAAATAGAACAGTGAAATACTGTGCTTACAGCGCACTTTGAAAAATTCTAATAGTTTTGGGTGCTAAATAGTACATTTGCGTCTTGCGGTGCACTTCATATCTGAGAGTCAAATAGGACAGTGAAATACTGTGGTTACAGTGCACTTTGAAAAATTCATTTGTTTTGGGTGCTAAATAGTACATTTGTGTCTTGCGGTGCACTTCATATCTGAGAGTCAAATAGAACAGTGAAATACTGTGGTTACACTGCACTTTGAAAAATTCTAATAGTTTTGGGTGCTAAATAGTACATTTGCGTCTTGCGGTGAACTTCATATCTGAGAGTCAAATAGAACAGTGAAATACTGTGGTTACAGTGCACTTTGAAATATTCCACTTGTTTTGGGTGCTAAATAGTACATTTGCGTCTAGAGGTGCACTTCATATCTGAGAGTCAAATAGAACAGTGAAATGCTGTGGTTACAGTACACTTTGAAAAATTCTAATTGTTTTGGGTGCTAAATAGTACATTTGCTTCTAGCGGTGCACTTCATATCTGAGAGCCAAATAGGACAGTGAAATACTGTGCTTACAGTGCACTTTGAAAAATTCTATTTGTTTTGGGTGCTAAATAGTACATTTGCGTCTTGCAGTGCACTTCATATCTGAGAGTCAAATAGAACAGTGAAATACTGTGCTTACAGCGCACTTTGAAAAATTCTAATAGTTTTGGGTGCTAAATAGTACATTTGCATCTTGCAGTGCACTTCATATCTGAGAGTCAAATAGAACAGTGAAATAGTGTGCTTACAGCGCACTTTGAAAAATTCTAATAGTTTTGGGTGCTAAATAGTACATATGCGTCTTGCAGTGCACTTCATATCTGAGAGTCAAATAGAACAGTGAAATACTGTGGTTACCGTGCACTTTGAAACATTCAAATTGTTTTGGGTGCTAAATAGTACATTTGCGTCTAGCGGTGCACTTCATATCTGAGAGTCAAATAGAACAGAGAAATACTGTGGTTACAGTGCACTTTGAAAAATTCTAATTTTTTTGTTTGCTAAATAGTACATTTGCGTCTTGCGGTGCACTTCATATCTGAGAGTCAAATAGAACAGTCCAATACTGTGCTTACAGTGCACTTTGAAAAATTCTATTTGTTTTGGGTGCTAAATAGTACATTTGCATCTTGCAGTGCACTTCATAACTGAGAGTCAAATAGAACAGTGAAATACTGTGCTTACAGCGCACTTTGAAAAATTCTAATAGTTTTGGGTGCTAAATAGTACATTTGCGTCTTGCGGTGCACTTCATATGTGAGAGTCAAATAGAACAGTGAAATACTGTGGTTACCGTGCACTTTTAAAAATTCTAATTGTTTTGGGTGCTAAATAGTACATTTGCATCTAGCGGTGCACTTCATATCTGAGAGTCAAATAGAACAGTGAAATACTGTGGTTACACTGCACTTTGAAAAATTCTAATAGTTTTGGGTGCTAAATAGTACATTTGCGTCTTGCGGTGCACTTCATATGTGAGAGTCAAATAGAACAGTGAAATACTGTGGTTACAGTGCACTTTGAAAAATTCTATTTGTTTTGGGTGCTTAATATTACATTTGCGTTTCGCGGTGCACTTTATATCTGAGAGTCAAATAGAACAGTGAAATACTGTGGTTACAGTGCACTTTGAAAAATTTGAATTGTTTTGGGTACTAAATAGTACATTTGCGTCTGGCCGTGCACTTCATATCTGAGAGTCAAATAGAACAGTGAAATACTGTGGTTACAGTGCACTTTGAAAAATTCAAATTGTTTTGGGGGCTAAATAGTACATTTGCGTCTTGTGGTGCACTTCATATCTGAGAGTCAAATAGAAACATAGAATGTGTCGGCAGATAAGAACCATTCAGTGCATCTAGTCTGCCCAATTTTTTTGGGAGTACTTTTATTAGTCCCCCGTTCCCGGTCTTATAGCTAGGATAGCCTTGTGTCTATCCCAGGCATGCTTAAAATCCTTGACTGTGTTTACCTCTACCACTTCTGCTGGCAGGCTATTCCATACATCCACTACCTTCTCAGTAAAGTAATACTTCCTGATATTACTTTTAAATCGTTGCCCCTCTAATTTACGACTATGTCCTCTATTTGTGGTAGTTTTTCTTCTTTTAAATATACTCTCTTCCTTTACTGTGTTGATTCCCTTTATGAATTTAAATGTTTCTGTCATATCCCCCCTGTTACGTCTTTCCTCCAAGCTATACATGTTAAGATGCGTTAACCTTTCCTGGTAAGTTTTATCCTTCAACCCATGAACCAGTTTAGTAGCCCTTCTCTGAACTCTCTCCAAAGTATCAATATCCTTCTGGAGATACGGTCTCCAGTACTGCGTACAATACTCCAAGTGAGGTCTCACCAGTGCTCTGTACAATGGCATGAGCACTTCCCTCTTCCTACTGCTAATACCTCTCCCTATGCAACCAAGCATTCTGCTAGCTTTTCCTGCTGCTCTATTGCATTGCCTACCTACCTTCAAGTCCTCTGAAATTATTAATCCTAAATCCCTTTCCTCATATGTTGAGGTTAGGACTGTACCAAATAGTCTTTATTCTGCTTTTGGGTTTTTACGCCCAAGGTGCATAATCTTGCACTTGTCCACATTAAATGTCAGTTGCCACTGCTCTGACCATTTTTCTAGTTTAGCTAAATCATTTGCCATTTGGCTTATCCCTCCATGAATATCAACCCTGCAGCAAATCTTTGTATCATCAGCAAAAAGACATCCTTTGCCAACAAGACCTTCTGCAATATCGCTAATAAAAATATTAAAGAGAATGTGTCCAAGTACAGATCCCTGAGGTACCCCACTAGTAACAAGACCTTGCATCGAATATACCACATTGACTACAACCCTCTGTTACCTGTCACTCAGCCATTGTCTAATCCATTCAACAATATTGAAATCCAAGCTCAAAGATTTCAGTTTATTGATAAGCCTTCTATGTGCGACAGTGTCAAAAGCCTTACTGAAATCTAGGTAAGCAATGTCTACTGCACCACCCTGATCTATTATTTTAGTCACCCAATCAAAAAAATCAATAAGATTAGTTTGGCATGATCTCCCTGAAGTAAACCCATGCTGTCTCTGATCTTGAAATCCAAGCGACTTTAGATGTTCAACAATCCTATTCTTTAACAAGGTTTCCATTATTTTCCCAACTACTGAAGTAAGACTTACTGGTCTATAGTTGCCCGCCTCCTCCCTACTACCTTTCTTGTGAATTGGCACAACATTAGCTAATTTCCAATCTTCTGGAACTACTCCCGTTAACAATGATTGGTTAAATAAATCTGTTAACGGTTTTGCTAGTACACCACTAATTTCTTTTAATAACTTTGGATGTATCCCATCAGGTCCCATCGACTTATTTGTCTTTACTTTAGACAGCTGAAGTAAAACCTCTTCCTCTGTAAACTTACATGCATCAAAAGACTCATTAGTCTTTTTCTCTAAATGAGGTCCCTTACCCTCATTTTCATTTGTAAAAACTGAACAAAAATATTCATTAAGGCAGTCTGCTAAGCCTTTATCCTTTTCTACATAGGATCCTTCTTCTGTTTTTAATCTAACTAATCCTTGTTTTACTTTCCTTTTCTCATTTATGTATCTAAAAAATGTTTTAACCCCCTTTTTCACTGACTGGGCCATAGTCTCTTCTGTGTGTGCTTTGGAAGCTCTTATAGCTTGCTTTGCCTCTTTCTGCCTACTCTTATAGATCTTTCTATTTTCCTCACTCTGAGTATTTTTATAATTACTAAATGCTAGCTTTTTATTTTTTACTATTTTAGCCACCTCTGTAGAGTACCACAGTGGTTTCTTCAATTTTTTGCTCTTACTGACAAGCCTTATGCAATTTTCTGTTGCCTTCAGTAGTGCAACTTTTAGATAATCCCATTTCTCCTGGACTCCATTTAAATTGCTCCAGTCTGATAATGACTCCTTTACACCTAATCTAATTTTAGAAAAGTCTGTTTTTCTAAAATCTAAAACTTTTGTTTTTGTGTGGTGTGACTGCGTCTTATATTAAACCACACTGTCTGGTGATCACTAGATCCTAAACTTTCACCTACAGTAATATCTGATTACAAATCATTTGTGAACACTAAGTCTAGTATGGCCTGCTTTCGAGTTGGCTCCTCCACTACTTGTTTTAGAGATAATCCCAGTAGGGAGTTTAGGATATGCATACTCCTGGCGCAGGTAGCTATTTTGTATTTCCAGTTCACATCAGGAAGGTTAAAGTCACCCATGATGATCACTTCTCCCTTCATTGTCATTTTAGCTATTTCCTCAACTAGTAGATTATCTAACACCTCTATTTGTCCAGGGGGCCTATAAATCACACCTTTACCAGTGGTGTCAGTTACCATATGATTACCAAATTCTAATGTAACCCAAACTGACTCTATGTTCGCCTCACTAACTTGTATTACGTTACATTTAAGCTATCCCTCACATACAGGGCCACTCCTTCCCCTTTTTTACCTTCTCTGTCTTTTCTATATAAAGAGTACCCTGGTATCGATATGTCCCAGTCATGTTTTTCATTATACCATGTCTCAGTAACAGCCACTAAATCTACATTCTCAGTTGCCAATATTGCCACAAGTTCATGGATCTTATTCCCTAAACTGCGAGCATTTGTGGACATGACCCTAAGCTTATCATTTTTCAGCACACTGACTACAGGTACCTTCTGTCCCTGTTTTGGGGGGCAATTGGATTGATGTTTTATCGCCATTTTGCCCCCTTTCTTTTAGTTTAAAAACCTCCTAGCAAAACCTCTGAACTGCTCACTGAGAACATTCGTTCCCTTTTGAGAAAGATGCAAACCATCTTTTTTGTACAGTTCCTTTCTATCCCATAGTGAACTTCCATGAGAAACAAAGCCAAATCCTTGCTCCCGACACCATTCCCCAAGCCACAAGTTGAAGTCCCTAATACGCATCCGTCTATCATTCTGAATGTTATGCACAGGCATAACTTCAGAAAAGGACAGTGTGGACGCAACCTGCCGTATATCATTGGCAAGAACACGAAAAGCTTCCTTCACCTCTGAAACCTCATTGCAAGCCAAATCATTTGTCCCTAGATGAACCAGTACATCCAATTCTCCTTCCTGATTTGCTTGCTTAACAATATTAGAAATACGCCTCCTGCCTCTGCGAGCAGTAGCTCCAGGAAGACATCTCACTAAGCCAATACTCTCCAACTCCGCAAATCTTATGATAGAATCGCCCAACAACAGCTGCTTTCTACCAGGCCTCACCTTCTCCTTGCGCACCTTAGCCACATAGGAGAGTGGTTCCTCAAACTCTGTGTCTGAGCCTGCCTCCACAACACCACTGCACTCTGAAAGTGCTGAAAATGAATTCTGGACAGCCACAGACTGCGGGACATGCCTTTTATCCACAACTCTAAGCCTACCAGATCCAACAGTAACCCACCTGCCATTCCTAGTGTTGTCCAAAATGGTTCAACCTCTGTTTCACGGAGTCAATTATGAGACAGAGACGGAGTAGCTGGAAGCAGGAAAGTTGTCTTTATTGCGCAATCAAGGAGAGTCGACCGGGAGGTGGGAAAGCCTCTTTCAGTCAAGTCTAATTTGCATATAACACACTTCAGTATTTATACATTTTTCATCAATTAATTATTTAAACATTAATCATAAAAATAACATGTGTTCATGTGATGCTTTAAAACATTTAGGTCATGTAGGTTATTCTGACCTGCCTGACCCAGATGTCCAATCACAGGCTTCTATTTACTTATATCATTCAGTTACTTATTAGAATTTAAATCACAGCGTGTAGTTGCTGATTTGTGTCACTATCTAAATCATTATTGATTAGGGGGAGTTTTTATGCTTTATCTTGTTTAATTTAGTCAGACCATTCCTAAGTCCAAAGCCGACTGGACACGTTAGCAAAGGAGAGGAAAAGTTACATTTGTATTTTTAAAGCAAAATATGATTCTATAAGCAAAGCAGATATATATGATTTAAGATGTTATAAATATATTTAGGTAGGATTTCTGGTGTTTAGCTCACAATCCTCCCTTTTGGACACAAATATCATGATATTTGTATGTCCACAAAAAAACATCCTTAATTGTTGATACCCTTTACCTCCTGGGGCCCTGACGGTACCTTGGGATTTTAGGCCATACAGTTCTTAGAGGCATGGCATCATACATAGTTCTGGAACGGGAGCATAATACCTTCTTTAGATTTGGAATGCATTGTATACAGCAGCATGTTACAATCAATAATACCAAGGAGACTAGTATTCCTCCTATTAGACTTCTCAGCCATTTAGCGTTAGGTAACCATGAAAATAACCAATCACTGCCTGTCTCTTGTCTCAGGCTTTCTTGGGCCTCCTTTACATTTTCTATGTTATGTTCTATATCTCCTGTATTATCCTTGATAAACACACAACACTGCTCACCAATCAGGGCACACACTCCTCCTTTAGTCGCAAGGAGATAATCTAAAGCTATGCGACTTTGTAATGCAAACATTCTAATCTGCATTTGTTCTTCATTCAACTTTCTAAGTGTATCGGTTGTAACATTCAGTTCATAATCTAGAATAGTAGCCATATTGTTAACCCGTTTGTATAAATCAGCCACACCAACATTTGTGAAGATTGATCCCAAAAATTCTACTCCATTTATCTGCTTTTAGGCTTAGGACGGATATATCTGACACGTCCCTGATATTTCTTATTTTACCTTCAGGTAATTTAGAAGTGATATATATAGCAGGCACCATTTGTCCAATGTAACAACTCCCATACCATCCACAGGGCAATACACGATAGGCCCATTTACCACTTAACCAATATATACCCCTCCCTAGCGTAACATCACCACAGAGACTATGGCTAGTGGTTTGTAACCATGAAGTGGAAATCATGTACCCTAGAGCATAATAATAAGTTATGTTACTCATATCTTCAGGGACTGTGAGTTCAGTTTGTTTAACAAATGATCATCAAAAGAAATGACCTCATCATTCCTCATCATTAAGAGTGATGCTGATAGGACTTTCTTCTGTGAGAAAGGTGCCTATTTTCTCAGTGACCCATGTGAATTAAAATATTTATGATACATAAGCAATATACATTTTTGGGAATAATACCTTGTTTTATCCCGGGGTCTGAGGTCCACTTAAAATATTGAGAAGGGGTTACCTACTGATGGAAATACTGATGTGTGTGGTGTGTATGCACATAACCAACAGGTACCATTTTTCTTTCTTTGCACATAGGAAACGTAAGCAAGTTTAATAAAGTGTACTCTTCTTCCTAAACTGAAAATTATTTTTCCTTGGGATATATCCGTCCCACGTATTATTAACCGTGTATTTTCATGACCTCCAGATATGACTGAATAGCAGGGCACACCAATAATTATTGCAATTCCAACTGAAGAAGCCACTAATGCAGCAACAAATATGTACCAAGTGTCATCTAAACATGTGTATTTGTTAGAAAATAGTGGGTGATTGGTCATCATTATTATCTTCACGAGATCTGCCAACAGCATCTCGGCTTTCCTCCGCTGGCAGGTGGTCAGGGATTATTGTGCCCATCACAACACCTACTTGTTGTTCATGTTGTCCCTTTTGAAGAGAAGTTGTAAGTCCTTTGCTGCTTTCTGCTGTCCAGGATCTTTAAACAGTCTCTTCCTGTTGGGAAATGTCCAAAAGTGCGGAGTTAACTCTCAAATGGTGAATCCACATCTTTCCTTCCTTAAAAACAGCATATTGTTTTGCTGCTATCTTCTTGTCTTCTTCTGTATAAATGGGTTCTTTGGGTAGATCAAGATCTGCAGGTAGCATGCCAGCTTCAGTAGCTATTGGTTGCATAGCTGCTTCTTTTGCTTTCAGATCCGCCATCTTGTTTCCTTGGATTATGTCAGACTCTCCTTTGTGATGTGCCCAGCAGTGTATCACAAGCAATTCATTAACTTGTCTGCCATTCTGTATCTTTGTTCTTGTAGCTGTCAGAAATCCTCTTTCCTTCCAAAGTACACTGAAGGCGTGTACTACTCCAAAGGCATACTTTGAGTCTGTGTAAATGTTTACTCTTTTGTTTTTGCTGAATTTCAGGGCTGCAGTTAACACTGTCAGTTAGGCTCCCTGTGCTAACAGGCAAGGAGGGAGGGGGTCCAGCTTCAATCACTCCACTCTGAGTAACAACTGTATATCCAGTCTTTCATATACCTTCTACTACACGACTGGAGCCATGCACATAAAGTTCATAATCAGCACTGTGTACGGGACTATCTTTCAAGTCTGGTCTTGGCATTGTTGCCTGCTCTATGAGTTCAATGCAATCATGTCCTTCATGTTGTGTAGAGTCTGGAAGTAGTGTGGCAGGGTTCAAGGCAATACAAACCTCAAACGTGAGATTTGTCCTTCCGAGGAGAATAGCCTCATATTGTCCAAGCCGTGCAGGAGTAAGAAATCTGGCAGCTCCTCCATCTATCAGCTGACAGACGGCATGATTCGTAAGGACTCTGAGTGGTTGTCCAAGGGTTAACTTGTTTAAGTCTTTGATAGTAAGAACCACTGCTGCCAATGTTCTGATGCACGCTGGCCATCCTCTTACGACAGGGTCGAGTTGTTTAGAGAAGTAGGCCACTGGTCTTTGAGATCCTCCAAAAGGTTGAGTGAGGACTGTTTATGCGACCCCTTGCCTCTCATGAGTATAGAGCTGAAAAGGTTTGTTAAAGTCAGGTAAGGCATGAGCTGGGGCTTTCATAAGAGTATCTTTGATTTGTGTAAAGTCTTTTATTTCATCTTGCTCTCATATCAATTTTTCTGGTTGTGCAAGGGTTAATTTCTCATACAGTCTTTTGGTTAGAGTTCCAAAGTCCAAAATCCACAGGCGGCAAAATCCTATTATCCCCAGGAATGGTTGAAGTTCCCTTTTAGTTGTAGGGAGGTTTTATCCCACAAATGGCTTTAGTTCTTTTCGGTGCCAATTGTCGGGCACCTCTGGAAATTATATATCCAAGGAATTCCACTTTAGTTTGAGCCATGATAGTCTTTTCTCTTGCCACCTTATATCCACATTGATGTAGATGGTTAAGTAATGAAATAAAGTCTCTGATGTTGTGTTCTTTTGTGGGGCTTGCCAGCAACAAATCATACTGGATTAGCAGTGAGTCAGATGTATGCCCCCACTGAGCCAAGTCCTTGCTCAACCAGGGGCGGATCCAGAGTCTGATCTCGGGAGGGGCACATGTCCGTCTGTCTTTTCCTCTCTCCCTTGTCCGTCTGTCTTATCCTCTCTCCCATGTCTGTCAGTCTTATCCTCTCTCCCATGTCCGTCTGTCTTTTCCTCTATCTCATGTCCTTCTGTCACGCTCCTCTCCCTTCCCATGTCTGTCGCACTCCTCTCACTCCCCGTGTCCCTCTGTCTCTCTTCCTTCCATGCCCGTTTCTCTCCTCTTCCTTCCCATGTCCGTCTATGTATCCTCTTCTTTCCCATGTCCATCTGTCTCTTCTCTCATTTCCCATCTCTCTGTCTCTCCTCTCCCATCCCATGTCTGTCTGTCTCTCCTCTACCATCCCATTTATGTCTCTCTCTTCTCCCTTCCTATTTATGTCTCTCTCTTCTCCCTTCCTATTTATGTCTCTCTCCTCTCCCTTCCCATGTCTGTTTGTCTCCTCTCCCCATCCCATATTTGTCTGTCTCTCCTCTGCGAACCCATGTCTGTCTGTCTCTCCTCTACCATCCCATTTATGTCTCTCTCTTCTCCCTTCCCATGTATGGCTCTCTCAGCCAATTTGCCCAATAATATGCCAGTGTTAGTTGCCATTTAATATGCCCCAGCCAATTTGCCCAATAATATTCCAGTGTTATTTGCCATTTAATATGCCCCAGCCAATTTGCCCAATAATATTCCAGTGTTATTTTCCATTTAATATGCCCCAGCCAATTTGCCCAATAATATTCCAGTGTTATTTGCCATTTAATATGCCCCTACCAATTTTCCCAATAATATGCCAGTGTTATTTGCCATTTAATATGCCCCTGCCAATTTGCTCAATAATATGCCTGTGTTAGTTGCCATTTAATATGCCCCAACCAATTTGTCCAATAATAGTCCAGTGTTATTTGCCATTTAATATGCCCCTGACAATTTTTCCAATATGCCAATGTTATTTGCCATTTAATATGCCCCAGCCAATTTTCCCAGTAATATGCCAGTGTTATTTGCCATTTAATATGCCCCTGCCAATTTGCCCAGTAATATGCCAGTGTTATTTGCCATTTTATATGCCCCAGCCAATTTGCCCAGTAATATGCCAGTTATTTGCCATTTAATATCCCCTGCCAATTTGCCCAGTAATATGCCAGTTATTTGCCATTTTATATGCCCCTGCCAATTTGCCCAGTAATATGCCATTTATTTGCCATTTTATATGCCCCAGCCAATTTGCCCAGTAATATGCCAGTTATTTGCCATTTAATATCCCCAGCCAATTTGCCCAGTAATATGCCAGTTATTTGCCATTTAATATCCCCAGCCATTTTGCCCAGTAATATGCCAGTTATTTGCCATTTAATATCCCTAGCCAATTTGCCCAGTAATATGCCAGTTATTTGCCATTTAATATCCCCTGCCAATTTGCCCAGTAATATGCCAGTTATTTGCCATTTAATATCCCCTGCCAATTTGCCCAGTAATATGCCAGTTATTTGCCATTTAATATCCCCAGCCATTTTGCCCAGTAATATGCCAGTTATTTGCCATTTAATATCCCTAGCCAATTTGCCCAGTAATATGCCAGTTATTTGCCATTTAATATCCCCTGCCAATTTGCCCAGTAATATGCCAGTTATTTGCCATTTAATATCCCCTGCCAATTTGCCCAGTAATATGCCAGTTATTTGCCATTTAATATCCCCAGCCAATTTGCCCAGTAATATGCCAGTTATTTGCCATTTAATATCCCTAGCCAATTTGCCCAGTAATATGCCAGTTATTTGCCATTTAATATCCCCTGCCAATTTGCCCAGTAATATGCCAGTTATTTGCCATTTAATATCCCCTGCCAATTTGCCCAGTAATATGCCAGTTATTTGCCATTTAATATCCCCTGCCAATTTGCCCAGTAATATGCCAGTTATTTGCCATTTAATATCCCCTGCCAATTTGCCCAGTAATATGCCAGTTATTTGCCATTTAATATCCCCAGCCAATTTGCCCAGTAATATGCCAGTGTTAGTTGCCATTAATATTCCCCTGCCAATTTGCCCAGTAATATGCCAGTTATTTGCCATTTAATATCCCCTGCCAATTTGCCCAGTAATATGCCAGTTATTTGCCATTTAATATCCCCTGCCAATTTGCCCAGTAATATGCCAGTTATTTGCCATTTAATATCCCCTGCCAATTTGCCCAGTAATATGCCAGTTATTTGCCATTTAATATCCCCTGCCAATTTGCCCAGTAATATGCCAGTTATTTGCCATTTAATATCCCCAGCCAATTTGCCCAGTAATATGCCAGTGTTAGTTGCCATTAATATTCCCCTGCCAATTTGCCCAGTAATATGCCAGTGTTTCCTATCATTAATAAGCCCCTGCCTCTTTCCCCAGTACATTCCCCCCATCTCCCCAGCACTTACCTTTCCTTGGTGGCTAGTGGCAGGCAGCATGGTCTTCTCCATGCTGCCTGTTCGTCTCACAGATGGTTGTGCCGACAGGTCACGTGACCCGGCGCGCGTATGACGTCAGCGCGCCGGTCACGTGACCTTTCGGCACTTCCGTGTCGGCACACTGCACGGGGAGCCGAACAGGCAGCACGGAGGTTTCTCTGTGCTGCCTGTTCGTCTCCCTGTGCAGCCTGCCGGCAGGCAGAGAAGATGAGGGGGTCAATTGCCCCGTTGCCCCCCCCCTGGATCCGCCACTGTGCTCAACTGACCCCACAAGACAGAAGGAGATTCTGTAAATTGAATCCAGGTGAGCTGTTTAACTCCATTGTCAGAATTGCCCATTGAAATGCAAACAGTAGCTGACTTTTTCTTAGCAATTGTAAAACAAAGGAAAGCATCATTTAAGTCCAGTGTAGTGACACATCCATATTGGTCACCAATGTTGGATCGGGTGGTATGAGGATTACGAACGCTGGGGTACCTGGCTGTTAGCCCGTAAATCCTGTATCAGTCCGTATGTGGGCATGTTGGCTGTCCGTTTCTTTGCAACCAAACTAGGAGCCTTGTAGGTGGATAAAAAGTTATTTCGTGATAAAAGTCTGTATTACTGGCTGTAATCCTTTGCATGCCTGCTGGCTTAGAGAATACTGCTAGATGTGAACTAGAGATGTACATGACTATCATCCACCTATGTACTTGGAAGGGTCTGCTGCAGCACTTCAGGTGTGATACTTTGCAACTTTGAGTCAGTGTGTTTTCCAATCAGTGCCATGTGATATTGCAGTAGCAGACAGGTGGGAAGGGTGATTGCTTGTCTGTAAAATAAATCTTAGTACATAGTTTAGCAAGGATCTCTCTTCCCAAAACAAACCAACCAACATTCTTTTTAGAGAGTACAAATTCATGTTTTACTTTCATGCAATCAATTTCAACACTTAAGGGCTCTAGAAAGTATGTTTTAGATGGAATGCCACCTATACCAATGATTGTGGTGGTCTTTTTACTCAAATGACATTTCCAGTGATACTTGGTACCACAGAATAAATAGCTCCTGCATTTACAAGAAACATGTTTAACTTTCCCTTACTTTCTTCTTGAGAGGAAATAAACACTGGCATTTTGCTATTAACCTCCTCTTTTACCTTACATGGGGTAGATTTCCCTCTTCACTCAAGAAAACATACATTTATTCCAGCTCGTTAAACTTGCTCAAATCTCTTCCTTCCCTGATGTGACACCTGTCCCTTCCTTTCTATGCTTGGGACATACACTTGGGTCATGCATGCTTACAAATGTTATAAATGATAGTGCTACCAAAACATATACTTAAGCTGGTCAATCAGTTTGGAGCAACAACCTAATTATCGCTTGCCAGATAAAAAATAACAGAACTGAATCAATTAACCCAAAATAAATAATTAATATGCGGTGAGAGGATAGCATAAACAAATAATAACTTTCAAAACTTGTGTCTTTGTGATAAACCAAAACAGTATAGTGAGATGTGTGTAGAAATAATGTCAGAATAAAATTATATATTTATACCACATGTTTTAGCGTAAAAGTATTCGTTTATTTCAACCTTCTCATTCTTTCCCCCTAACTGATGTCAAATCACCAGTCACTGCACTCTGTGCTCTATCTTTCTGCCTAACTCCTTTCTGCCTCCCGGTACATAAACACTTTCTGCGCCATCTCTACTGCTTCCCGCACATATTTGCCATCTTATCTTCAGTCTTATTGAATGTTCCATGTATACATGTGTAACTTTCTCCCACAATAAGAGTCATCAAAAACCTTGGATTCTTATTTTCACCGGGATCTAAACTTACTTGCACCCTGTCAGTTTCCTCCAATCTATACCAAAATGCAGCTGGATTCTAATCCTTCTCTTGTCTTGTTTCATATATGCTTTTGAGAAATATATGAGATGTTTACCACACTCTTGTAATGCTTTAAAATCAATATTTATATAACCTTTCAAAAACAACCGTTTTTCATAGTTATTAAGATCCCACTGAGGGTCCTTATCAGGGAATACGTCCTCCACACCTTGATACTCCTCTCTGTCAACAATAGTCTTTCCCTTCTCCAGAACCTGTCTCATCTCCTCCGGGGTAAGGAGGCTATGCAACAGGGTCCGGTCATCCCCCCCAAGTGGGTAGGAAGGATTAAAAGATTGTATGAAAGAGAGCAGTAATTCTACTAGGGTCTTCGCTAAATGTGGGGTTGTTACAATCTTTCCCCCAGCATCAGTTGCCATAGTATCTCTGAGGGGAGCAACCAGATCACCTTGAACAATTTTCTTTTTAGTTGCAGCTCGGGTATCCATCCCTACTTTGGATGGCTTTCATTCCAATCTCAACTTACTAACGTACTCTCTCAACTCATCATCATTCATATTCTCAATATCCCACGGGGCGCCTTCACCTTTCATACTCGCACCCACACCACTCTCAGCCGGCATGGGGTAGGGAGGGGGTGGTTTATCCGAGACTGCAGCCCTATCGCCTGTGGAGGCCGGAATAGTAGCCTACTTAGGTAGACGAGTATACAGTCTGGGAACTGACAAAGGGAATTTGCACGGCTCACGTTCATTCACATGTTTCAAATTCAAATTACATTTCTCATTACTAACAAACAGCACCTTATTCTTGACACGGATATTTTTATCAATATGTTTGGCATTCATTTTGCATCCATCAAACAAGGTTTTTACCATATATGAAGCTTCCAACCACAAATTACTTTTATTGAAGTCTGGCTCCCAACGTCCCTGCTCCATCAACACCTTACGTAAAGACAAAATATCACCTGTCTCCAAACTGCCGACCGGTGGCCAATCGGTCCCTAATCCTGGCCAGACCACCTCGCATTAGTGTACAAACATTTCCCTATCACATTCCTTTGAATACCCGGTAACAAGACTCCAGTTATCAAGTATGCATTGTAACGGGGTACATCCTGATGCTTTGCTGTGACTGAACCCCTATTAGATACCTGGACTTTCCTGCAAGAATACTGAAGTGCACCATCCTCTTGCGTCCCTTGAACTTGATCCGACACTTATAAACTTAATGATAAGTCTCCAATGTTCCCTGAACTCGCTTTACACTTATGCACTTAATAAGTAACGAAAGTTCATATTACCTGGCAGTTTGAAGAGCAGGTTGCGTCAGTCAGATTACTGTCTGTTTCCTTTCCTACTTCCACTGGTCCTTTAGGCTCCGTTACCTGAGATGCAGAGTCACACAGGATCGGTGATAGCAGATATGAGGTTGGACACAACGGATCCACAAGCCGGCAATTCTCACCTCTGGTTCACCGGTCCAGTATGTATCACGCAGTCAGGAGATTGGAGTCTCACCAGAAGTCGCCAATTCTGTTGTCCAAAACGGTTCAACCTCTGTTTCATGGAGTCAATTTTGAGACAGAGACGGATCAGCTGGAAGCAGGAAAGTTGTCTTTATTGCGCAATCAAGGAGAGTCGACCGGGAGGTGGGAAAGCCTCTTTCAGTCACGTCTAATTTGCATATAACACACTTCAGTATTTATACATTTTTCATCAATTAATTATTTAAACATTAATCAAAAAAATAACATGTGTTCATGTGATGCTTTAAAACATTTAGGTCATGTAGGTTATTCTGACCTGCCTGACCCAGATGACCAATCACAGGCTTCTATTTACTTATATCATTCAGTTACTTATTAGAATTTAAATCACAGCGTGTAGTTGCTGGTTTGTGTCACTATCTAAATCATTATTGATTAGGGGGAGTTTTTATGCTTTATCTTGTTTAATTTAGTCAGGCCAAAGCTGACTGGACACGTTAGCAAAGGAGAGGAAAAGTTACATTTGTATTTTTAAAGCAAAATATGATTCTATAAGCAAAGCAGATATATATGATTTAAGATGTTATAAATATATTTAGGTAGGATTTCTGGTGTTTAGCTCACACTAGAAAGCCTCTGTGGCAATGGCCTCTGTGGCAGTGACTTCGCAACAGTCTCAGCCCGAGTTTGTTTTACAGATAAATTACAAATCTCTGACTTTAAAAATGCAATCTCTTGCTGCAATCTTGAGAACTGTCGACATATTAGACAGCCTCCAAACCTCCAAAAAATGGAACGTGAAACAAATGCAGAACAATTATCACAGTAAACCAAATCTGCCATTTTAAGAATTTAAATCAAAAAGATCTTTTAGTTTTGCTCACCTCTTGTATACCTCAGACTACCTCCAGAGTATCTCCAGAATATCTCTAAAATATACTCTTTGAAAAGCAGCTCTTAGAAGATCAAACAAGCTATTAAATTAGCCAAGCTAATTTCCACTATGCCTTATATACACATACCTACAAGCACCAAGGAAGGTTTTAACACCTGAGTGGGCCTATGCCAATTAGAACCAAACAATGGCAAACACCTAAGTATTCAATTCAAATTCCTTAGCAATTTGAAGCAGGAAATCAGTACAAACCACCACACAATAACTTGACTAAATGAATCTTACTTGTATCAGTAGAAAAGAAGATCTCAGCAAGTTAAAAAATCAAGTCTGTCTCCAGAATATCTCTAAAATATACTCTTTGAAAAGCAGCTCTTAGAAGAGCAGCCAAGCTATTAAATAGAACAGTGAAATACTGTGGTTACAGTGCACTTTGAAAAATCCTAATTGTTTTGGGTGCTAAATAGTACATTTACGTCTTGCGGTGCATTTCTTGCAGTCCAATAAACAAAAAAACTAAAAAAATACAAATAATAATTGTTGACTATTGGTGGTTACATTGTCGTCTGACATAAACCATCTGTTACTTTGGTGGGTGACCGCAAAGAATGAGGAGAGCGTCAAATAAGGGACGTGGCGCTGGTCGTGGTGCTGCTGGTGTTGGTGGAGCTCCTGTTGCAAGTAGGGGATGTAGTCGATCTGTGCCTGCTACATGCACAAGTGAAACACCTTCCACAGGTGCTAGTATGCGACAGAACCTTCAGCGTTATTTGGTAGGCCCGAATGCCGCTCTTAGAATGGTGAGGCCAGAACAAGTATAGGCGATAGTAGATTGGGTGGCTGACAGTGCCTCCAGTTCCTTCACATTGTCTCCCACCCGGGCCCCTGCTGAAAGACACCTGCAGCCCATGGCCATCTGTCTTTCACCTCACCCCCTTGCAAATCAGCCAAGCAGTCTGAGCCATAAGTCATGCAGCAGTCTCTTTTGCTTTTTGATGACTCTGCTGGCGGGGTCATCAAACCTAGCTTTGCCCCAAAAGTGATAGAGATTGAGTGCACTGATGCACAACCACTTATGTGTCAGGATGTGGACATGCGAGGACCACCGCAGCACGTCTCTGATGATGACGAAACACAGATGCCAACTGCTATGGCTTTCGGCAGTGTGCAGACCGGCAAATAGGGCAGGGTTGAGGAGTGGGTGGAAGATGATGTGGAGGATGATGAGGTCCTAGACCCCACATGGAATCAAGGTCATGCGAGTGACGTGTCCAGTTTGGAGGAAGAGGCAGTGGTCGCAAAGAGGCACCAGCGCAGCATAAGAGGGAGCAGGGTGCAAAACCGTAGCGGCCGTCCCCTAGACAGTACGCCTGCTACTGCCCACCGCACCCAGGGGCCGAGCACACCAAAGCCAGCTCCAAGGAGTTCCCTGGCGTGGCAGTTCTTTACACAATGTGCTGATGACAAGACACGAGTGGTTTGCAAGCTGTGCAATCAGAACCTGAAGCGAGGCATAAACGTGCTAAACCTGAGCATAACCTGCATGACCAGACATCTACATGCAAAGCACGAGCTGCAGTGGAGTAAGCATCTCAAAACCCAAGAAAGGTCTCAGGCTCCTCCTGCTTCCTCTTCTGCTGCTGTCTTGGCCTCTTCCTCCAGCTCTGGAGTCACAGTGGCACCAGCCACCGAGCAAATAGAGGAAGTGGCAGCAACGCCACAATGTCCACCACCGTCCCACGCATCTCCACACTGTCCCATGGAAGCGTTCAGCTGTCCATCTCCCAAACACTGGAGAGAAAGAGGAAGTATGGCCCTACCCACCCGCGAACACTGGCCCTGAATGCCAGCATTTCCAAATTCCTGGCCTTTGAAATGCTGTCATTCCGTCTGTTGGAGACGGACAGTTTTAAAAACCTGATGGCGGTGGCTGTCCCACAGTACGTGGTTACCAGCCGTCACTACTTTTCCCGGCGAGCCATCTCTTCCCTGCACAAGCAATTGGCTGACAAAATCAGGTGTGAATTGCGCAACGCCATCTGTGGCAAGGTCCACATAACCACAGATACATGGACCAGTAAGCACGGGCAGGGACGCTATATCTCCATAACTGCACACTGGGCAAATGTAGTGTCGGCTGGGCCTGAGGCAGATAGCAGTTTGGCGCATGTCCTTCCGCCACCGAGGATTGCAGGGCATTTCTCTTTGCCTCCTGTTGCCTCCTCCTCCTACTCAGCTTCTTCCTTCTCCTCTACCACCTCCTCATCTGGTCAGCATATCACCTTCACCACCAACTTCAGCACAGCCAAGGGGAAACGACAGCAGACTCTTTTAAAACTCATTTGTTTTGGGGGAAAACCCCACAGCATGCAGGCGCTGTGGACGGGCATGGAACAACAGATCAATGAGTGGTTGTTGCCACTGAGCCTCAAGCCCGGCCTGGTGGTGTGCAGCTCTGGGCCTAGCCGGTTTGACGCACATCCCTTGCCTGGCGCATGTGCGGAATTTGGCGGTGCAGAAATTCCTGAAAAACTACCCAGATATATCAGAGCTGCTGCAGAAAGTGCGGGCCATCTGTGCGCACTTTAGGCGTTCTCACCCTGCTGCTGCTCGCCTGTCTGCGCTGCAGCGTAACTTAGACCTTCCCGCTCACCGCCTCATATGCGACGTGCCCACAAGGTGGAACTCCACCTTGCACATGCTGGAGAGATTGTGCGAGCAGCAGCAGGCGATAGTGGAGTATCAGCTGCAGCACGCACGGGTCAGTCGCTCTGCGGAACAGCACCACTTCACCACCAATGAGTGGGCCTCCATGCGAGACCTGTTTCGAGTACTCCACCAACATGGCCAGTGCCAATGACTCCGTTCTCAGCCTTACTATCCCGCATGTCTCCTTGAAAAAACGCTTAGGGCGATGATGGAAGAGGATGTGGCACAGGAGGAAGAGGAGGAGGAAGAAGAGGGGTCATTTCCACGGTTATCAGGCCAGTCATTCACAAGTGGCTTGGAGGGTTGGCTCCTGCACCAGCATAGGCCAGGTACACAACTGTCAAGCCAGGGCACAGTTTTGGAGGAGGATGATGATGAGGAACCGTGTTCACAGCAGGGTGGCACCCAACACAGCTCGTGGGCATCACTGGAGCGTGGCTGGGCGGATACGGAGGACACAGATGATACAAGTCCCACAGAGAACAGCTTGTCCTTGCCTCTGGGCAGCTTGGCACACATAAGCGACTACATGCTGCAGTGCCTGCGCAACGACTGCCGAGTTGCCCACATTCTAACTTGTGCTGATTACTGGGTTGCCACCCTGCTCGATTCCTGTTACAAGGACAACGTGCTGTCCTTAATTCCATCACTGGAGCGTAATCGTAAGATGCGCTACTACAAGCGCACGCTGGTAGACGAGCTGCTGAGGGCATTCCAAAATGACACCGGGGGCTCAATGGAAGCACAAGGCGAAGGCAGAGGAAGAGGTCGCCAACGCAGCTGGGGCACCGCCAGCACATCAGAAGGCAGGGTTAGCATGGCCGAAATGTGGAAAAGCTTTGTCAGAACGCCACAACAAGCAGCACCACCATCTGATATGCAACGTCTTAGCAGGAGGCAGCATTTCAGCAACATGGTGGAACAGTACTCGTGCACAGGCCTACACATACTGACTGATGGGTCTGCTCCATTCAACTTCTGGGTCTCCAAATTGGGAAAATGGCCTGAGATTGCCCTTTATGCCTTGGAGGTGCTGGCCTGCCCTGCAGCCAGTGTATTGTCTGAATGTGCTTTTAGCACGGCAGGGGGCGTTATCACAGACAAGCGCAGCCACCTGTCCACAGCCAACTTGGACAAGCTCACGTTTATTAAGATGAACCAGGCATGGATCCCACCAGACTTCTCTGTACCTTGTGCAGAATAGACATTTATACCGGCCTCACTCAGTCATTGTTATACTCAAGTGCACCTATTCTTTGTTTTCTGTTGTTATATATCCCAAAATTTTGGGGCTACCCCAATTTAAAAAAAACAAAAACAAATAAAAAACAGTGTTGGCTACCTCCTCCTCCTCCAGCGCCGCTTCCACCTACACCGCCACGGTCACTGCCTCCTCAACCTATGGGTCACTTAGTATAAACTGAAACAGAATACCCTGCACTCCAACCCTCTCTCAAATGGATAATTCTGTAGATCCTCCTGGCAGCCATGCTTTAGATTTAGATTTATGTTCTTCCAAAGCTAAAATCAAAGATTCCATCTAGTGCTATTTTATGGCTCAGCTGTATTTATAATTTGTATGTATTTTATGTTATTTTAAGTTATTTCCCTATCCACATTTGCTTGCAGGGCACTTGTCCTACTCTTACTCACATTTTACTTCATTTTGCAGCCCTCTAGCCCTTTACAGGACTTTTTTAGAGGCATTTTAGTGGCCAAAAGTTCGTGTCCCCATTGACTTTAATGGGGTTCGGGGTCAAGTTCGAGCACGGACCCGGACATTTTTTCGAAGTTCGGCCGAACCTGCCGAACCCGAACATCCAGGTGTCCGCTCAACTCTAATCAAGATGTTTATAAAATTCTCAATTTTAATCCCACACATAATTTCAAAAATAAATTGACTACATTTTTAGACAGGGGTCTTCTGTTAAATATTTTTAATAAGAAAGAACATCAATTTTCGAATCCACCACATCCCAAAACTCCTGTATTCTATATATTACCAAAAAGGCTTTATCTCCAAAAATGAATACGATTATATGAATGTATCAAACCCCAAAATTCCGGTAATATATTTCCTGCCGAAAATTCATAAAAGTCTGCTGAAACCACCTGGTAGGCCCATAGTATCGGGAGTGGATTCCATGTTTGCTAATCTCTCAGAGTATTTGGATCATGTACTCCAACCTCATGTTAAAGAGACAAGGTCCTATTTGAAAGATACCATTAACATTCTGCAAGTCTTAAAAACAGCTGTATGGGATGATGATTGTTACTTGGTATTCAGTGATGTAACATCTTTATATACAGTCATTAACCATCAACAAGGCTGTGAAGCAGTTAAAACAATACTCACTAATAAGAAAATGTTTAAAAATGATCAAGTGGAGTATATAGTAGATGGCATTAAAATTATTCTTAGTCACAATTTTTTGGGGTTCATGGACGAGTTTTTCCTCCAACTCAAAGGCACAGCCATGGGATCAAAGTTCGCCCCCAGCTATGCCAACTTATTCATGTCCCAATGGGAGGATGTATATGTGTGGAGTGGGCATAGGTGGGCGGCGAACTTGGTTCTGTTTTACCGGTACATAGATGATCTCATTTTCATATGGAGGGGTGAGGAAACGGAACTTAAATTGTTTTTGGAGCATCTTAATAACAACCCCATGTACATAACACTGAATACAGTGTATAGTAAAGAAAGCATCACCTTCTTGGACCTTGACATCTTTGTGGAAAAAGGAAAGATCAAAACAAAAAAACATTTTAAGAAGGTGGATGCTAATAGTTTTATAGAAAGGTCCAGTTGTCACTATCCTCCATGGTAAAGAGGTATACCAAAAAGTCAGTGCACTCGCATTAGACGAAATTTCACCGATATAGATTGTTATAAAGAACAAGCTGGCATTCTCCGCAATACATTTGTGGAGAAAGGCTATGACAGTGCAGAATTAGACCGCACCATCCTGGAAGTGGCAGAAATTGACCGTGACAAACTTTTAATATATAGGGACAAGAAAGACAATAAAGATTTTAGCAATAAAGTCCCTATGATTTTTGGTTATAACAATAAATCCCATCAAGTCAGAAAAATTATTAAAAAACACTGGAACATTCTGCATAGAGACACAATTCTGAAAAATATTTTACCAGACACCCCGACAGTGGTATTTAGAGGTGCCCCAAACCTAAAACAGAAAATAACTACAAATCATATTAGTTAACACAAAATTAAGGAAACCACTCAGCATTTTTTGAGCCGCAAGCATGGTTTCTATGGATGCCTTAATTGCATAGGGTGTCGATCTACTAACAAACAGAAATATTCTATCACCAACTTCTCCTCCACCAATAACGGTCAGAAATATGCCATTGAAAGTTTCTTGACATGCTCCTCTGTCAATGTGGTCTACTTACTGGAGTGCCCATGTGGTCTCCAATATATAGGTAGGACCACGAGAAAGTTAAAAAAGAGGATAGAGGAACATGTCCGGAACATAAAAAACGGGTTGAAAACACATAATTTATCTAAACACTTCCTAGAACACCACCAGAAAAATCCTAAACAATTAAAATTTTGTGCAATAGAAAAGGTTAACAAATACTGGAGAGGTGGTGATAATATAAAGAACATAGGACAAAAAGAGATGGAGTGGGTGTTTAATATGGGCACCCTTAAACCCCATGGTCTTAATGCAGACTTTGATTTGTTTAATTTTATGTAAATGATGTAAGGATGAGATGATTTTTATGGTATGCTCGTTAGATCCAAGTATAGTTTATTAATTTATTTATCTATGGGTATATGATACCACTTTCATAATATTTCTTTTTTTGCTTTTATATTAACCCCTTAAGGACAGAGCCTTTGAAACATTTTTGTCCTTTCTGGACAATGGCTATTTTAACATTTCTGTGCTGTTTGTGTTTAGCTGTAATTTTCTTCTTTGTCATTTGCTGTACCCACACATATTATATATTGTTTTTATCGGGACAAGAAGGGTTTTCTTTGGATGCCATCTTTTTGATCATATCTTATAATATTATAAAAAAAAAAAATAAAATATGGTAACAAAATACACAAATTTCCTGACTTTTATTTGAAACATCTTCTCCTCATCGACAAAAGCAAACGAAAAAAACCTGCTAAATAGATTCTACTATTTCTCCTGAGTACAGGGATACCACCCATACATAGGTTTGTTGTGGTGTTTGGGGGCTAAAATGCCAAATTTGTGAGGTGCAGTTTTTTGTTTTCCAACTTGAAATTTTTACATGCAGACAGCCTGCACCCATGTCCCATTTGGGACATATTTGAAGCCAGCTAGTGTATTTTACCCCATAAACCCATATATTTTTTTTTAGTAGACACCCTAGGCTATCTCAAATGGTGGTATTTTAACACTTTCCATGCACTAATTCTACCACCAGCCTTTATCAAAGTTTGTGGTAGTATTTTTTTTTGTGTTTTTTTTTCACAAACCTTGTACTTCAGACATGAATTCACAGATTTTGGTATGTGTCACTGCCAAATAACACCCCAATAAGTGTTCAGCAACATCTCTTGAGTACAGGGATACAACCCATGCATAGGTTTGTTGAGTTGTTTGGGGGGTAAAAGGCCAAATTTGGGAGGTGCAGTTTTTGGTTTTCCAACTTGAAATTTTGACATGCAGACAGCCTGCACCCATGTCCCATTTGGAACATATTTGAAGCCAGCCAGTGTATTTTACCCCATCAACCCATATATTTTTTAAAAGTAGACACCCTAGGCAATCTCAAATGGTGGTATTTAAACACTTTCCATGCACTAATTCTACCACCAGCCTTTGTCAAAGTTTGTGGTAGTAATTTTTGTATGTTTTTTTTCACAAATATTGTATTTCAGACATAAATTCACATATTTTGGTATGTGTCACTGACAAACAATACCACAATATATGTTCAGCAACATCTCCCGAGCACAGGGATACCACCCATGCATAGTTTTGTTGGGGGTCGAAAGGCTACATTTGAGAGGTGCGCTTTTTGATTTTCCAACTTGGAATTTTGACATGTAGAGCAAGGAAGGGGTAAATAGCTCTTCTAAGAGCCTTTGTAGTACTGTACAAAAAAATTAACCCCTAAAAATTCACAGACAAGAAAAAATGTTCTGCTGTGCAGTGATCAGTGGCAGGGAAGGGGTTAATACACAGGCTACACTATACAAAGGGTATGGCCTTTATAAAAGCCCTTGGGACTCACAATTTTTTTACATTTTATTTAATTTATTACAATTAAAAAATTATATTATACAGATCTGTAGCTTTCCCTCACTAAAACTCAAGTGAGGAGAGGGAGGCAGATCCATATGGGTCAGAACAATATTTACCAATATTGATCTAACCAGACAATGGTGATGCTCATCTGAGAAATCACCAAACCACCTTTGCCACTGATCGGCTGTTACTAATCGCTATACACGTGTTCAGACAGCTTCAAAAGGAATACACGTAATCCCCTAGTGGGTATAATTAACCCCTAGCGAGTGTGACAAAAAAAAGTGCTGATAGCAAAAAAAAATCCTTCTGCGACCAGAATGCTCCATATGCGCTGCTTAGGCAGTGACCATATGCACTGCTTAGGCAGTGACCATATGTGCTGCTTAGGACGTGATATACGGCAAGGAAGGGGTTAATAGCTCTTAAAAGAGCCTTTGATATACTGTAATAAATCACAGTAAAAAAATTAACCCCTAAAAAAATGCACAGACAGCAAAAAATGTGCTGCTGTGTAAGATCACTGCGTACACAGCGATCAATTGGAGGGAAGGGGTTAAATACTGGAAACGGCTTTTATAAAAGCCTTTGGGTCTCAATTTTATTAAATATATTATTATTAAAAACATACATTATACAGCTCTGTCTGTCTCCCTCACTAAAACTCAAGTGAGAGGGAGGCAGATCTACACGGGTCAGATCAAATATTTACAAATATTGATCTAACCAGGCGAATGGCGATGCTCATCTGAGCAAACAGATGTACTAATCGCTATACACACGTTCAGACAGCTTCAAAAGGAATACACGTAATCCCCTAGTGGGTATAATTAACCCCTAGCGAGTGTGACAAAAAAAAGTGCTGATAGCAAAAAAAAATCCTTCTGCGACCAGAATGCTCCATATGCGCTGCTTAGGCAGTGACCATATGCACTGCTTAGGCAGTGGCCATATGTGCTGCTTAGGAAGTGATCTACAGCAAGCAAGGGGTTAATCTCTCTTAAAAGAGCCTTTTTTATACTGTAATGAATTACAGTAAAAAAATGAACCCCTAAAAAATGCACAGACAGCAAAAAATGTGCTGCTGTGTATGATCACTGCGTACACAGCGATCAATGGCAGGGAAGGGGTTAAACACTTGAAATGGCTTTGATAAAAGCCCTTGGTTACTAAAATTGTATTAAATATTTTTTATTTTTTTATTTTATTTTTTAATTTATCTGATCTGTCTCTCTCCCTTTGCTAAAACTAGTAAGGTGAGGGAGGCAGATCAATACTTGTCATATTCAATATTTACTAATATTGCCTTTGACTTATGATAAGTGCTCATCAGAGCACTTACCATACATGCCTGCACACAGATCACACAGATCTGCTGTGCCGGCATCGATTGGCTCCCCCTAGAGCATCGGAAGTGAAATACTTTCACTTCCGATGCTCTTGCCATTAGAAGGGAAGCGCTGCCTGTACAGGCAGCGTTCCCTTCTTCTGAGCCGATAGGGTCGCCCAGGAGAGCGA
Source organism: Pelodytes ibericus (assembly GCA_036172795.1). Taxonomy (NCBI): domain Eukaryota; kingdom Metazoa; phylum Chordata; class Amphibia; order Anura; family Pelodytidae; genus Pelodytes; species Pelodytes ibericus. The sequence continues at coordinate 49,387,674 of CM069858.1, read as the reverse complement.
CCACCATTGGTTCTGGGTAGCCTGAAGGTGCTGCTAAGTGCATCGCTAGCGAGGCACTTTAGCAACAACGGAGGTGCTTAGGAAGCGAACGAACGTTCGCTTCCTAAGCACATGTGTGCAGCGGGCGCAGCCATTTTTAAATGGCTGCTATGATCACTCCGGGGTGTGATCGTAGCGCGCCCCTGCACTTTTTGGGGGTGTTGCACAATGCCTCTACATAGAGGCATTGTAGCAACACCGATAGATCGCTTTCTTTACTCTGTTAAGTGCATGACGTGCCAGGCACGTCACCTGTCGGCAAGTCCTCGATTTGCCGTGATGTGCCTGGCACGTCATCTGTCCTTAAGGGGTTAATATTGAGATATTTTTACTCCTTTATATGGCATTAATAGGGATCTGTTTTTTCTCCCCTATTTTTATTATGAGCATCCCATTTGCATCTCTCCTAGCCATATTGGTTGTGTATATGTGCTTCTTAAACTGTAATAAGAGATACTCTGTATGCATTCTCTCTGTAAATGCAATGATAACATGCTGGAGATCTGCTGCACAGAGAAATGAAAACACTAAGGCAAACTCCCGCGAGATTTGAAGAAACCAGGAAGAGATTTCATCCAGAAACCAGGAAGTGACTTCATCCAGCAACACTATCCTCACACTATAAATTCCCCTTCAACAGCAGACTGTCCAGACGCCTGGTAGAAGCCCAATTGAGGGTGAAACGCGTAGCGCCCTGGACAGATCTGCTTTCTTTTACCTAGCCCATTTTATCATCTAAAGACTGCTGGATTTTATTGATTTTACTACTACAAGGACTTCTTGATTTGCAGGACTGTGAGGCGCCCACTGAGTCAAGCATCATAAAGATCCTTTATGTAAGCAGCTACTGTTCTTTATTAAAATTGCATTTTTTCTTTGTAATAACACTCCTGTCTGTGGATATTTTCTCTTCTATGCCTGAGTCTTGGTAGGAGGAGGAGTACAGTACATAGGAGACTTATCTACATGCCTACATATTCTGGGAGTCTGTGAGTGTATATTACTGGGGGAGTGCTGCTAAACTCCCCCTTTTAACTTCACTCTGACCACTTTACATTCACCTAAAAGGTGTCTTATATATTTTTTTTTTTATTACTCCAGCAAACCAATTAGCGCACTTTATGTATTGCTGTTTTAGCTTTACTTATTCAAGAATTGACACCTTTTTTACTTATGCTTCTGGTTTAGATATTTGTCAAACAACAACTATTGGTTACATCGTGTGGTCCGACCACGCTCCGGTGTTTTTGGAGCTGGATGGAAACACAAAATACCGCATGAGACCTGAATGGAGATTTAATGAACATCTTGTTTCATCTGATAAAGATAAGGAAATCCTAAAGTTGGACAGTTTCTTGCTGAAAATGATGACAATCTAATCTCAAGAGGCACTTTGTGGTGCACACTAAAATGTTGCATCAGAGGCTATTTTATTAGTAAGCAAGCCTTTTGGCATAAAAACAAAAAAAGAACTTTGTCAGCCCTATATATAGCTTTAGCACTAAAAGAAAACAAAGCAAATCTTTCTAATAACTATGCCTTGGAAATTAAGATGTTACAACAAGACATGAAGGAAAAACTAACCCAGAAAGCAGAATACATGTTTCAAAAACTTAAACAAAATTAGTACTATAGTAATGGGCAGGTAGGAAAAGTTATGTCAAATAAATTAAAGTTTAACAGGACTAGGAACAGAATAGGAAAAATTGAATACAAAAACCAAACTTGTCTTTCCCCAAACACAATCAGCAAAGCATTTGAGGATTATTATAGTTCACTCTATAACCTTACTGAATCCATGAAAGATAGCCTGGGAATGGCAGACTATCTTCGTTCTCTTGGATTACCCAAGATTTCTGAGGATAAATTAATGGCCTTAAATGCACCCTTTGGGTTACTAGAGGTCAGAGACGCGAATAGAGGCTTAAAAAAAAAATAAAGCTCCAGGCCCCAATAGATATATTGCACAATTCTATCAGATCCTGGAGGACCATCTCTCTCCCCTTCTGCTTGAATTGTTCAACGAGATCGGTCAAAATAAAAAAATTTCCCTCGGAGATGCTTAACCCCTTAAGGACAGATGACCGATCAGATTTTGACCCTGGTCAGTTTACCGATACATCTTCTAGTGATGTATCAGTGGCTGCTGGGCCCCCTGCCACAAGGAGTCGTGAGACTCCTGATGGCAGTGCTGCTGAGGAGTGGATAGTGCCTAATCACTATAGGCCAACTATCCCTCCTTTTACCCCAGTTCCTGGCATCAATACTGATGTTACAGGATTTACTCCCCTCCAGTTTGTCCAAATTTTTTGGGGGGATGATATACTGGGGGAGATTGTCTCCCAGTCTAATCTATATGCACAGCAGTTCCACGCTGCTCACCCAACTTCATTTTTGGGAAGGCAGCAATGGGTCCCCATTGACGTGCCAGAATTTCTAAAATTCTGGGCACTGACAATGTTGATGGGTATAATAAAAAAACCCTCCATTCGCTCCTACTGGAGCACAAGCCCCATCTGCAGTACCCCCATTTACGCCCAGTCTATGGGCAGGCAGCGGTATGAAATGCTTCTTCATTTCATGCATTTCAATGATAATAGCCTATGTCACCCTAGAGAGCACCCCCAGTTTGACAGGCTATTTAAAATCCGCCCCCTGATTACCCACCTCTCTGCCAGGTTTGCAGAGGCTTATACACCTAGAAGGGATATATGCGAGGATGAATTTCTGATGAAGTACAAGGGAAGGTTGAGATTCAAGCAATATATCCCTTCCAAGCGCTCCAGATATGGAGTGAAGGCGTATAAGCTCTGCGAGAGCGAGAGTGGGTACACTCAGGCCTTCCGGGTATATGAGGGAAAAGATAGCCATCTTGACCCTCCAGGCTGCCCAGAACATCTGGGAGCAAGTACCAAGATTGTGTGGGACCTTCTCATACCCCTTATGAACAAGGGGTACCACTTGTATGTTGATCATTTTTATACAAGTGTACCACTGTTCAAGTTGCTTTATTGTTTTGAAACAGTGGCTTGCAGTACTATTTGTTCTAACCGCAAAGGGTTCCCACAGCAATTGGTACGTACCCGGCTACAAAGGGGGGAGACCTCAGCTCTGCGCCAAGAAGAGCTCTTGGCATTAAAGTTCAGAGATAAAAAGGATGTGTGCATGCTCAGCACCATCCATGATGAGAGGACTGTGCAGGTTGCAGTCCGTGGCAGAGCTGAGGTCATCCAAAAGCCAGTGTGCATCAGGGCCTATAATAAGTATATGGGTGGAGTTGATCTTTCAAATCAACTCCTACAGCCCTATCTTATTATGAGGAAGACGACGGCGTGGTATAAGAAGGTCGCAATTTACCTACTACAAGTTGCGACCTACAATGCTTTTGTGTTGCACAAAACAGCAAACCCCAGAGTTAAGCTGTCATTTTTTCAGTTCCAGCTTCAGATAATTTCGGGTATCTTTTACCAAGGTGCACCTGGTCCCCGGGCGGTGATTGGGGGAAACAGACTTGGGGCTACCCATTTTATTTTTAAAATTCCCCCAACTGACAAGAAGCAGAGCCCCCAGAAAAGATGCAGAGTCTGTTATAGAAGGGGACAAAGAACGGATACAACCTTTTATTGTCCTGATTGCACTGGGAAGCCAGGACTCTGCATCGGTACCTGCTTCAAAGTGTACCACACAGTTGCCCATTTTTAATTTTTTTTAGTCCTCATTTTTCTGCCTTTTATATTTTTAAGTTTTACTGCTCCAGATTTTTAGTTTTTACTTGTACTACTCTAGAGTTTAAAATTTTATAAACACTCTCAATTTCAATCCAAATTACCACATCTTACAACTGACTGAACCTTCCCAAAAAACCTGGCAAACCTATGCATGGGGGGCATGGGTGTACTCAGGAGGCCTGGCAGAAAACAAACTGGGGTGTTTTCTTGAAGTAACTTAGAACAGGCTCTCCTAAATCACAGTCAAAATGCAATGTATGTGTAAAAAAATTTTTTGAAAAAAGACCACCAAACACTTCCAACAATTGATTTTGCAAACATGGTTGCATCAAAGACATCAAAACGACCCATATTTAATACCTTGGGGTGTCAACATTTCAAATATATACACCTTTCTAAAAATCAAACTTAACTGGGGTATGCAATGGGCCCCAAACTAAAGATCGGCCTATCGGAACATATACGCTCCATTTCAAACCAAATTACCAAGTTCAATAACTGTGACTGAACCTTCCCAAAAATCCTGGCAAACCTATGCATGGGGGGCATGGGTGTACTCAGGAGGCCTGGCAGAAAACAAACTGGGGTGTTTTCTTGAAGTAACTTAGAACAGGCTCTCCTAAATCACAGTCAAAATGCAATGTATGTGTAAAAAATTTTTTTTAAAAAAGACCACCAAACACTTCCAACAATTGATTTTGCAAACATGGTTGCATCAAAGACATCAAAACACCCCATATTCAATACCTTGGGGTGTCAACATTTCAAATATATACACCTTTCTGAAAATCAAACTAAACTGGGGTATGCAATGGGCCCCAAACTAAAGATAGATCTATCGGAACATACATGCTCAATTTCAAACCAAATTACCAAGTTCAATAATTGTGACTGAACCTTCCCAAAAATCCTGGCAAACCTATGCATGGGTGGTATCCCTGAACTCAGGAGATGTTGTAAAATACAAATTGGGGTATTGTTTGGCAGTGACATATACCAAAATCTCAGAATACATGCCTGAAATACTGTGTGTGTGGAATAACAACACAAAAATAAATACTACCCAAAAGATTGACAAAGGCTGGTGGTAGAATTGGTGCATGGAAAGTGTAAAAATACCACCATTTGAAATACCCTAGGGCGTCTAATGTTCAGAAATATATGGTTTGATGGGGTAAAAATACACAGGCTGGCTTCAAAAATGTCCCAAATAGGACAAGTCAAAAATCCAATTTGGAAAAACAGAATGGACAAATTCCAAATGTGGCCTTTAAACCCCCAAACAAGGTGACAAACCTATGCATGGGTAGTATCCCTATACTCAGGAGATGTTGCTGAACACACATTGAGGTGTTGTTTGGCAGTGACACATACCAAAATCTGAGAATTCATGGCTGAAGTACAATGTGTGTGAAAAAAAACAAAATTATTATCCAAAAGATTGACAAAGGCTGGTGGTAGAATTGGTGCATAGAAAGTGTTAAAATACCACCATTTGAAATACCCTAGGGTGTCTAGTTTTCAAAAATATATGGTTTGATGGGGTAAAAATACACAGGCTGGCTTCAGAAATGTCCCAAATGGGACATGGGTGCAGGTCGTCTGCAAGTCAAAATTCCAAGTTGGAAAACCAAAAAGTGCACCTCTCAACTGTGGCCTTTTAGCCCCCCAACAACATGACAAACCTATGGATGGGTGGTATCCCTGTACTTGGGAGATGTTGCTGAATACACATTGGAGTGTTTTTTGGCAGTGACCCATAGCAGGAGCTGTAAATTTATGTCTGAAATACAATGTGTGTGAAAATAAAAAATAAAAAAGTACTAACAAAAAGTTTGACAAAGGCTGGTGGTACAATTAGTTCATGGAAAGTGTTAAAATACCACCATTTGAAATACCCTAGGGTGTCTAGTTTTCAAAAATATATGGTTTGATGGGGTAAAAATACACTGGCTGGCTTCAGAAATGTCCCAAATGGGACATGGGTGCAGGTTGTCTGCAAGTCAAAATTCTAAGTTGGAAAACCAAAAAGTGCACCTCTCAACTGTGGGCCTTTTAGCCCATCAACAACATGACAAACCTATGCATGGGTGGTATCCCTGTACTCGGGAGATGTTGCTGAATACACATTGGAGTGATTTTTTTTAGTGACTTATAGCAGGAGCTGTGAATTTATGTCTGAAATACAATGTGTGTGAAAAAAACACACAGAAAAGTACTACCAAAAGGTTTGACAAAGGCTGGTGGTAGAATTAGTGCATGGAAAGTGTTAAAATACCACCATTTGAAATACCCTAGGGTGTCTAGTTTTCAAAAATATATGGTTTGATGATGGGGTAAAAATACACAGGCTGGCTTCAGAAATGTCCCAAATGGGACATGGGTGCAGGTGGTCTGCAAGTCAAAATTCTAAGTTGGAAAACCAAAAAGTGCACCTCTCAACTGTGGGCCTTTTAGCCCATCAACAACATGACAAACCTATGCATGGGTGGTATCCCTGTACTCGGGAGATGTTGCTGAATACACATTGGAGTGATTTTTTTTAGTGACTTATAGCAGGAGCTGTGAATTTATGTCTGAAATACAATGTGTGTGAAAAAAACACACAGAAAAGTACTACCAAAAGGTTTGACAAAGGCTGGTGGTAGAATTAGTGCATGGAAAGTGTTAAAATACCACCATTTGAAATACCCTAGGGTGTCTAGTTTTCAAAAATATATGGTTTGATGATGGGGTAAAAATACACAGGCTGGCTTCAGAAATGTCCCAAATGGGACATGGGTGCAGGTGGTCTGCAAGTCAAAATTCTAAGTTGGAAAACCAAAAAGTGCACCTCTCAACTGTGGGCCTTTTAGCCCATCAACAACATGACAAACCTATGCATGGGTGGTATCCCTGTACTCGGGAGATGTTGCTGAATACACATTGGAGTGATTTTTTTTAGTGACTTATAGCAGGAGCTGTGAATTTATGTCTGAAATACAATGTGTGTGAAAAAAACACACAAAAAAAGTACTACAAAAAAGTTTGACAAAGGTTGGTGGTACAATTAGTGCATGGAAAGTGTTAAAATATCACTATTTGAAATACCCTAGGGTGTCTAGTTTTCAAAAATATATGGTTTGATGGGTTAAGATACACAGGCTGGCTTCAGAAATGTCCCAAATGGGACATGGGCACAGGTTTTCTGCACATCAAAATTCCAAGTTGGAAAACCAAAAAGCGCACCTCTCAAATGTCGCCTTTTAGCCCCCCCAAAACATGGCACACCTATGCATTTCTCCTGTACTCAGGAGAAATAGTAGAATCTATTTAGCAGTTTTTTTCATTGACATTTGTAAATGAGTAAAACATTTTTCAAATAAAAGTCAGAAACTAATTTATTTTTATTTTTCAACATATTTTATTATTTTTTTTTTATAATATTATAGGATATGATCAAAATTATGGTATCTAAAGAAAGCCCTTCTTGTGCTGATAAAAACAATATATAATTTTTGTGGGTGCAACAAATGACAAATGAGAAGATTACAGCTAAACACGAACAGCTCAGAAATGTTAAAATAGCCATTGTCCAGAATGTGCAAAAATGTTTCAAAGGCTCTGTCCTTAAGGGGTTAATGCATCCATTAGTCCCATACTAAAACCAGGGAAAGATCCAAAACTGGTTACAAATTATAGACCGATCTCGTTGATCAACCTTGACGTTAAAATCTTTTCTAAAATCTTGGCGAATAGATTAAGCTTGGTTATAACGGATCTGGTACATGAGGATCAGACGGGTTTCATAATTGTGAGCACGGTAGAAGATAATGTCAGGAAAGTCTTTAATTTAATCTCGGTCGTACAGTCTAGGAAATCTCCAGTAGCCTTTATAGCGTTGGACGCAGAAAAGGCTTTCGACCGAGTTAATTGGCGTTTTTTATCCTATACTCTTGAGGCCTTTGGCCTAACAGGACTTTTTAAGGACTGTTCTATGGCACTTTATACTTCTCCCAAAGCTAGAGTTGTGGGCCCCATGCTGAAATCAGAATTCTTCAATATCAGAAACGGAACCAGGCAGGGGTGCCCCCTAGCTCCCTTGTTGTACGCATTAACGATCGAATCTTTAGCATTGCAGATAAGATCTAATCGGGATATTAAGGGAATTATTTATGGGCAATCAGAATTCAAGGCTACTCTTTATGACGATGATATCTTATTGACACTTTCATCACCAGAATCATCTATCTCAGCTGTTCTTGAAGTCATACAGGAATATGCTAAGTACTCCAATTATAAGGTGAATCTATCCAAATCCCAGGCCATTACTCACGAGTTATCTACGGCACAATGACCTGGAAAAGGATATCCACTTTAATTGGAGTAACAAAACTATAAATCATCTCGGCATTAAGATTAAATTCAATCTGAAACAATGTAAAGAAGACAACTATTCTACTCTAATAGCCGATTTGAGAGACCAGCTTCTTAGATTGAAGGGCCTAGAGCCCTCCTGGATGGGCCGTCTGAACATAGTAAAATCATACATCATTCCTAAAATATTATACATATTCAGAACAATTCCACTTCGAGCATCAAATAATGAAATTAAACAACTTACACAAACAATTTCTAATTATATCTGGAACTTCAAAAAGCCTAGGATTCAAAGTTCGATATTAAAATCGAAACTGAACCAGGACGGCCTGGGCTTACCTGATCTGCAAAGGCTACATGAAGCTTGTATGTTAGCCCATTGCTTATCATGGAATTTAGCAAATATAAATACAGGATGGCTTAAATTAGAGAAAGAAGCTAGCAAACTGAGTGACCCTTTTCATTTATTTTGGCTTCCCACAGACATTGCTAATCAATATAGACTAAGTAACAACATCATCGATGACATCTTGACCACTCTGCGGAAAGCAAAGAAAACTTACCATCTCATCCCTCACCTCAAGTCACTTGAAAAAGCCTCACCCAAGAGGAGAAACGCGTTGTGTGCTACAGGAGACAAGGGATGTGCAACACTGGACTCTTTTTCAAGGATTTTACTGCTTTTACTGCTTTTATTGAAATTGAGGACTCTTCAGATTTTAACTGTAAGAATTCTATGTTTTATTTTAATTATATATTAAACAGTGTTCATTAACATCCTTGCCTTCCTTCTTCCTCATGTGTTGATATATTTTATGGAGTCTTCATGGATGAAGTGACGGATCATCATTAACCTTTTCCCTGGGCTCCCTTATGTTGATATCCCTGAGCAAGTAGTTGCTCAGACGAATGTGAGTGGCCATTTGGCACCATTCATTCACTTTATTTCACTTTTTCTTTGATATATTACACTATTGTGTGTTTTATTCTTTTATTTTTCATATTCCCTTTGTACAACACTGCAAGATACATACTTGCTTTAAGGGTAAATATACAGTGTGTGTAGTGTTGGTTGAAGCGCACTGGTCACGTTTTTTCTTTGTATTCTGTAAACGTAGCTTGCAGGTTCTTGTCCATTGGTTCTTCCTTGGTAAAAACAGAAGAAAATAAATTATTTAAAATATCTGCTTTCTTTCTGTCACCACTGACAATCTCACCCATTTCAGATAACAAAGACCCAACATTTTCAGCCTTCCTTTAATTTTTTTCCATTTATAGATTTAAATACTTTTTGGGGGGGATTCCTTTTGTTCTCCTTAGCAATCGTTTTTTCATTCAGCAACTTAATCTAACCTTCTGTGTCTTTTTTTTTTCTTTATTATTATAAACATACAAAATGTCATAAATACAAAACAAACTATATACTTAAAATTTACATAAAACATACATACATACAAAGGGGCAGTAGGGAGGGAGACGTTCGTGACTCTTAAAAGGAGCCAGGGCCGACCTTAAGTGTTCCGGCGCCCTGTGCGGGCTTCCCCCATGGCACCGCCCCGTCTTTCACCCCCCTATGTATGTGTCCCTTTCCTCTTCCTTGCCATGTCTGTCTCTCGCCCCCCCTCCCCTGTTCTGTCTCTCTCCCCCCCGCCACCTGTTCTATCTCTCTTCCCTCCTGTCTCTCTCTCTTCCCCCTCACTTGTTCTGTCTCTCTATCCCCCCTCCCCCTGTTCTGTGTCTCTCTCTCCCCCCCTCCACCTGTTCTGTCTCTCTCTCTCCCCCCCTCCCCCTTTTCTGTCTCTCTCTCTCCCCCCCTCCCCCTGTTCTGTCTCTCTCTCTCCCCCTCCCCCTGTTCTGTCTCTCTCTCTCCCCCCTCCCCCTGTTCTGTCTCTCTCTCTCCCCCTCTCCCTGTTCTGTCTCTCTCCCCCCTCCCCCTGTTCTGCCTCTCACCCCCTGTTCTGCCTCTCACCCCCTGTTCTCTCTCTCCCCCCTCCCCTTCCTTTGCCTGCAAATGTGGATCAAGGGAGGGGGCAGAGCTAACCATCTGAGAGGTGTAGCTCCGCCCCACCCTGTGAAGCACAGCAGTGTCTGCTTCACTGGCAGCAAGACAAAGTGATGCTCGGCTCCCCATGCTTAGTGCAAGCATGGGGAGCCGAGCAGCACTATCTCTTGCTGCCCGCAGCTCCCCGTGAAGCAGACGCTGCTCTGCTTCACAGGGTGAGGGGGGGCGGAGCTACACTTTTTTTTTGAGCGGCCAGGTGGGGGCCCCTGGGGTGTTGCGCCCTGTGCGCTTGCACAGGTCGCATATCCCTAAGGCCGGCCCTGATAGGAGCAGTCCCATCTGGACACCAATCATAGTCATTAGTACTCTAATTACTTCGGTTACACCAGTTGTTCTTCTTATACTCTCTTTCCTGTTTTTTCCCTTGTGGACAATCCGCTTATAGTGTAGGGACAAAAACTGACTTTCTCTTATTTACTCCCATACCAGCCCCTTAGATCATAGAGTCCAATTTCTTCACTACTGTCCAAAAAGTACAACTCCCCTTTTCCCTTCTCTTCTTCTCTTTCTTTTTTCTTTTCCCGTCTCTCCCCTCCCCCTCACCTCTCCTCTCACATATTAATACAACAAAAGTGGCATATTTGTTCAGGAACCCTTCGCTTCAAACACCAAATTATTATTTTCAATACTAACCGGCTTCTTAGTCAGGACATCAAAATCCCCACCGTTTCCTTCCCCCTTTACCCAGCTCCTCCCTTCCCTCACTCAACGTTCCTGCTCTTCCAGTTGGGAGGAGATATTCAACCATTGTTCCCAGATGCCATAAAAACTAGCTCCCTTCAGTCTGGCCATGTAATAACCTTTTTCCATTAAGCATTGATGTTAAATTTGTGACATGATCATTGACCACTTGATTTTTTCTTTGCTTTTCCAATTTCTGGCAAATATAATTTTAACTGCCATTAGTATCTTTGCTTAAAGGTAGTACCCCCCAAGTTGAAATGGAACAGAGCTTTCTCTGGCTGCATAGAAATTATAGTACCGGTCAGGTCAGATATTAAACCAAAAGCTCGTTTCCACAGTTTATCTACTTTACCAAATGACCACCACATATGTAGTAGGTCTGCTTGTTCTTCATGACATCTCCAATATGGAGGGTTATGGGTATTATCATATTTTTGGAGTATAAATTTTGGAGAATAAATCTGTGATATATGCCATCTATGAATTAATTTAAAATGAAGTTCCTGGAGAGATAAACAGTGGGTAATTTTTTTTATTTCTTTCCAGCTGTTCCACCAATCTTCCTTATCTATAGGAGCTAACAATTATCTTCCCCAAATATCCAGAGGGCTATATTTTATCTTCAAATATTTTCTCTCCAGTATCTCATACCATGATATTATTGTTCTTTTAATAGAATCATTATTCAACAGTTTATCCAGTTGTGTATTTATTTTTTTATCCTTTATAGCGATTCTATGTGTTTTCAAATACGATTCTATTATAATGAATAAAAAGGTATCTTTTAGCTGGGCATTCAGATCGACCCCCATCTGGAAAAGGCTTTTAAAATTAGATGTTTCATATAGGTTTTTAATTCTAAGTCCTTTGTTTCTGCAACAATTGGGGAGTCTTAAATCCGGGATATTAACTTCTAGAACCTCTAGTGGAGCTTGCGTATGTAATTTATCAAGTATTTTATTTCTTTTTTTAAAAGACGTCCATGCTTCCATTATATTTCTAATAATTCTGGATTTACTTTGTTCTACTATGTTTTTAAGATCTTTTTGATTGTACCATTGTATCATTTCAAGATTATTTATCCCCCCCAATTCTTGTTCTAAGTTATACCAATATTCCATTTTAGCGTTTGGAGTCTGAAGTTGGTATGCATGATTTAATAGGCTTGCTTCTTGATACCTTTCTAAGTTTGGGAAATTCATTCCCCCTTGAGCATTTTTGCTTTGTAGATATTTTTGTGCGATTCTGGGTCTTTTACCATGCCATATGAATTTATTTGTCAGAGTGTTAAATTGCATTATATATGTCTCAGGGATTTTCATTGGTATCAGTCGAAGTCTATAAAGCCATTTGGGGATTATATACGATTTTAATCTTTCCATCCACGAAATATATAGATTTTACCATTGTTTTAACAAATGACTCATATCCTTAATAAGATAAGAGTAATTTGTCTCTACCAACCTGTCTAAGTCAGGTGTAATCAGAATCCCCAGGTAATTCATCCCCTCTTTTGGCCATTGGAAAGAGTAATAGCGTTCTAGAAAGTATTTGTCTTCTAAGTTCACCCCCATGTTATTATCTGAGACTTAACCATATTTATTTTATAATTGGAGATTTGTCCATATTCTGTAATGAGCTCCAAAACCTTCTCTATTGACTTTCTGGGTGAGGTGAGAGTTAAGATCACATCATCAGCATATGGTGATAGTTTACATTCTGTTGATTTTATTTTAAGTCATTCTATTAGTTCTTCCTGCCGGATCTTACTTAATAGGGGTTCAAGTGATAAAATATACAGCATTGGGGCCAGTGGGCAACCTTGACAGGTTCCATTTTTAATACTAAACGTATCTGATTTGATGCCCTGCCCCACTACTCTGGCTGAGGGGTTTTTATACATTGCCAACATGATATTTATTGTAATTTCCCCAAAATTATATCGCCTTAGTACCTCCTCCAGGTAAGCCCAGTTGACCCTGTCGAAAGCCTTCTCGGCGTCTAATGACAGGGCCAACATTGGGGTTCCCCTGGATTAAGCCAGATCTACTAAATCTAATATTTTCCTGGTATTATTATTGGAATATCTGTCTTGCACGAAGCCTACCTGGTCCCGATGGATCATGTACGGAATGATACGTTTCAATCGTTCTGCTATAATAGCTGCATATAACTTTGTAACACCATTGATAAGGGAGATAGGTCTATAATAAGTCAAGAGGGACCCATCTTTATCTGGCTTTGGAATAGGTGAAATATTTGCTTGCATCATTTCTGATGGAAATGTCCCCCCTTCCCGAATCTCATTAAGCATCTCTGTCAAATAGGGTGATATTTTGTTACAAAATGTCTTGTAAAATTGATTTGAGTATCCATCGGGACCCGGTGTCTTATTAGGATTCAGTCTCGTAATAGCTGCCCGAATTTCAATCTCCTCAAATGGTGCCTCAAGGGTTTCTTTCTGTTCAATATTTATGGGATTCAGATCGATTCCTGCCAGATATTTCCTAATTAGTTCTCTATCTTGACATTGTGAAGGGATATTATATAAGGAGGAGTAGTAATCCCTAAAAGCCTTCCCTATCTCATCAGGACTTCGTGCCACCCCATCCTCCGTGATAATTATAAGGATTCTTGCTTTAGCATGTTTCTTTCTTAATTGGCTTGTGAGGAGTTTGTTAGCTCTATTCCCAAGATAGTAGCTTCTCTGTTTAAATCGTATCAATGTGTTATTAGCTCTAATGGATAAGATTTCCCTGATTTTCTTTTTAATTTGTGTTATCTCTTTGGAAAATTCTTTATCAGGATTATCCTTATTAATCAAGTTCAAGTTATATAATTTTATATACATATCTGAGATATTGTTGTTCCCCTTTTTCTTTTGTTGAGCATCAATCTTTATTAGTTGACCTCTTACAACGCATTTAAAAGCACTCCATGCATTTATGGTAGTGGTCCCCTTATTCCAATTTTCTTCGAAATAATCCTCAACATTTTTAACAATTTCTTTAAGGTTATCTATATTTGATAGAGTACTATCTCTAATTCTCCATTGCCTTTCTCTCTGTGCATATTTACTCTTCATTTCTACTATCACTGGGTCATGGTCCAACCACGCAAAGGATTCAATTTTTATACCACAAATATCTCTTAAAGCCCAATGTGAGGTCAGAACCATGTCCAAGCTCGAGTAGGATTGGTGGTATTGAGAGAAGTAGGTGTATTCTTTCTCTAGGGGATTCAGCATCCGCCATACGTCATACAATTTAAATTTTGCCAAAATCTCTTGGAAAGCTCTAGCCTGCGCCTCACAAGCTTGGTCGATTTTTCTTCCTCTAGGTATCTTCTTATCGATGTCCACATCTGCCACACAATTAAAATCTTGCACACACAGAAAGGTCCCCTGCACTAAGTCCTGTATTCTATCCAGTAGACTGTTCAGATATCAAATCTGTTTCTTATTAGAGGAGTAAACATTTAGAATTGAGTATTTTTATCATTCATTTTACAAATAAGAAATATAAATCTCCCCTCTTCCTCTACCAATTTGTATATCTCTTCATATTTAACATTATTTGATATCACTATTAGCACCCCTAATTTTTTTTTAGTTGACATTGAGGAGTGGGCAACAACAGGAAAAAACGTATTTTTTAGTCTAAGAGCGTCATCATCCTGACAGTGCGTTTCCTGTAAACAGCAACAGTCCACCGTTTGGATCCAGACTTGGACAGATCAGGTAGAGCAGCCACTAAGATAAACAGAACCTTGGTAAACAATGCTAAAATATATATATATATATATATATATATATATATATATATATATATATAATATAAAAATAAAATAACATAACATTAATTAAAATATATATGAAAAATAAATAAAATATATTTAAAAAATAAATAAAACTGAAATGATAACAATAATAAATTATAAAATTTTCAAATATTATAAATAATAAAAATAAGAGTAAAATAGATTAAAATAAAGTGCTGTGTAGTGTGAATATCCTTTCATACTAATATATCTATTAATTGTGTAATCATCCAGACTGATAATTTACATCTTATCTATTAAAACATTTATTTTAACACAATAGGTGAAATAACCAGACAATTGTATGCAAAATATCTTAAATCCAGGATCATAGATAAAAATAAGAACAAGAGGAGGAGAATCAGGTCCAAATACATAATATATTCCCAAAAATTGTACAAATCCTAATATTTATCTAGACCTGTTGGTGTTAAGATTTTTAATTTATACATTAAATTCATTTCTGTCACTCCTATTTGTTTTATGAAATGTCTTCACCAGTGTATCTGTACCGAGACACTGTGTTGCGTATATTTTCACACATGATCCTTTTATATAACTGTTTGATAGTTTGACCTATATAATGTTTTGGGTTTTTCAGGTAATAGGTTCTCTAATTTAAAGCACTCTCCTGTTGCGTTTGAACTCTTTCTCTCCATATCACGTCTTTCTCTCCATATCATTTCTTTTCTTGGTTTCACGACAAGGAAGACAGGACCCACATTGATATACCAGTGGCATAGAGAGCATATGGTATAATACATTTCTTTACCAGCTTGATCCTAAACCAAAACATTAAAAAGTAGTTGTAGCACATACTATTGGAAAGAATCTGTTGGCTTGGTTGAAATAACACACTGATTATTGTTACAATTTCCTTTTATATTAAATATGTTATAATATAAGAAATGTTTTGAATTGAAAGGTGGTGTTAAATGGCTAAGCACGCTTTTAAGACTGCTGTTGCATTCCTTTCTTCAAACTGATAATCAATGTATTTATTCCTGATCCATATCTTCTGTGGGCTTTTCTACACAATTTAACTGTGGTAATCCAACACTTAAAGCTTGCTTTAATAAATCATAATGCTCTCTATAATTGCAGAACAAAGGTTTTTATTCCCCCGTATTAAATTATAACCTTGACACAACTGTAGCTGCCTGCCTTGAACTCTGACTGTGTTCAGGTAGTCTCAACGGATCTAATAGGTTCAATCTTTTTGGGGGGATATTGATGCCCTGAACATTCAAAGACATAAACTTGATGGTGTCACACTTCATCCTTTCCATTTCCCTTGCTTAGTAAAAGGTTCCTTATGCCACACATAACAACACAAAAACATACAATATTTACAAACAATACATTCCAACATTCGGTGGGTTCCCACCTTTAACTTGTTTGTGTATTTTGTGTAGTACCCTACACATCCCTAAACCAAACCCCTAAATCCGCTTGTGGATCTCCATGAGGTGAGAAAGCAGGTAATCTCGACTTGGGGGGAGAGAGGAAAAAAAAAAAAAAAGAGGAGTAAAAAGGACGGGAGAAGAAACAAAAATCAAAATCATTATTAGTGTTGAGCGAACCCGAACGGCACTGTTCGGGTTTGTACTGAACATTATGGTTTTTGGACCCCGGACCCGAACACGGACATTCCACTGTATGTTCGTGTTGGAGTTCGGGGTTCGGCGATTACATTGTATGTAATGCTATTGGCTTTCTATAAACCGAAATAGAGTCCCCATTCATAAGAATTTCTTATGAATGGGGACTCTATTTCGGTTTATAGAAAGCCAATAGCATTACATGTATTCCATAAACCATTCGGTTTATAGACTTTCGGTTTATGGAATACATGTAATGTTATTGCTATTCTATAAACTGAAAGTCTATAAACCGAATGTTCATCGTCTTTCTTTCTTTGTTCTCTTTTCCCCTCTTCTTCTAGTGTATATATATAAAATATGTGATGTGTACTTAATCTTCTTAATCTGCATCCGCTTATCTTCATAAATATTCTAAAGATTCCTACTAATGTGCTAGCGCTATTTCTATCATTTGTGTTTTACGTGATGTGTTAAGTGTATGTCATTCTGCAACTTTTCAATCATTTGTACCATAGTGAGAAAAAAAAAAAAAACACCCAGAGGGGAGAGAGTCAATTTCTTTCTTCTATAATTCCCTTTTTTCTCTTTTATTCTATTATCTTACTTCTTTTCTTATGTGAGTGAAAACAATTTCTATTAGTCTCGTGTTTTCTTCTTTCTTTTTTCCCTTCCTCCCCCCTTTCCATCGTCGTGTTTAACATGCCTATAATTTCTACCGTAAGGAAAATCTCCATTCATCGTCTTTCTTTCTTTGTTCTCTTTTCCCCTCTTCTTCTTAGTGTATATATATAAAATATGTGATGTGTACTTAATCTTCTTAATCTGCATCCCCTTATCTTCATAAATATTCTAAAGGTTCCTACTAGTGTGCTAGCGCTATTTCTATCATTTGTGTTTTACGTGGTGTGTTAAGTGTATGTCATTCTGCAACTTTTCAATCATTTGTACCATAGTGAGAAAAAACTAAAAAAACAAACAACAAAAAAAGATTTCCTTCTTTGTCTTGTCTCTATAGATAAATCTTGAAAAAAGAGTAGTTTTCCAAATTTCTCCTCCACTGACGTAAAGTTCTTTGCAGCCATAAACACTTTTTTCCTGGTTGGGAAAGAAGAGAACCGTACAATAGTGTCCCTGGCGTATTCCATAGGAATGTTTCTAGTTTTGAACAATCTATGTGTTCGCTCGATGCCTTTTTCAGTGTCATCTTCCTGAATTTTCATAATCACAAACAGCTCTTGCAGAAATTCTATGATTTTATCTGGGGTTACACTCTCAGTGTTCCTCTAATTCGTATATTTTTTCTTCTAGCTCGATCTTCAGCATCCATTATCTTGGTTCAAGATCTATTTTCTGTTGCATTGCTTGTTCTTTCTCTTTTATTGTTGTGAGCTTATATGTTATATTAACTATTTGATCTGCATTTCATTTGACCTTTTCTCCCAGTTTATTCAACTCCTTCTTGAGATTGAGAATCTAAACCTTTTTGGAGGTCTTCTTTCATTTCCTCTTTAATTAAGAGGAATTGGGAGGTTATGCATTTTAAGATTTCTTCTTTAGATATTTGAGTTATTTGTATTTCAGGACTATTTACTAGACACATGGAATTGTCTAGATCTTGTTCTGTGGACATATTGGGGTCTATGCTTCATCCATTTCTCTCTTGAGATTTTGTATTTTGTGGGGGAAAAATTGGTGCCACATTTTTTTGAATCTCATGTCTTCTTTCCCTTTTAGACATTATTTTTGGCTCACCGGATTTTTTTGAAGCCATTTGCAAATTAGACTGCAAAGACGTATATTACTTTAACTTTGTTCACCTTTTAAGCAAAATTTATTTATTTTCCTTCCTCTCCTTCCAGTCTCAGCAAGTAGTTATTTTTCCTCCTCTCTAGCTCCGAAAGTTTTAACCTTGGTCTCTTTAATCTTTAGAGTTGAGACTTAAACGGGCCCGGGTCCTAGATTTTTAATCTCACTGCAGGTTGCCCTTGATTTGCACTGCAATTTTCATTCAAAGTTTTGTATTACACTCCGGTTTTATATGTATTTGGCCAGCCCCTAGTTTATTTACCGACTTTGTTGCCACACTGAGGAATGGTTGAGAGTCTTTCTTTCATAGTCCTATGATATTTATACTTTATCCATATGTTTAACTGACCGTTAGATATATTTTCAGTTTCAACCCACCGGAAAAAATGTTTTTTTCATTCAGGGGTGCTCAATTTATTTTCTTTCCTTTCTCCTTTCCCTCCTTCCTCCCCTCGTCTTTCCTTTCCTTTTATGAGTGTATATTTGACAGTCCAAACCACCATCCCAGGTGCCAGACACCTGCTCACTCCCTTTATCACTTTACAATTCTAGATCAAAATTCTATTTAGGTACAGCTTTTAACAAGTTCTTGTTAATTTACTCAGGGTCTGTTGTTCTCTTGAGCCGTGTTTAGGTTGTTTTTCGTTGCATAGTGGTTCGCATACGTGAGCTGTGCTTCTAAGGTCACGTTTTATGTTGGTGTCTCTGAATTTTTCTAAAGCCCGGATTATGCTGGCGTACCTGAATTTGTCATTAAACAAATTCAGAAACGTACTGGTTTTAGCAGAATTGATTATAGATACTGCTTATGTCTGTCTAGCCACCCAGGGGTTAACTCCTCTGACACGGCTTATATCTGTCTAGCCACCCAGGGGTTAACTCCTCTGATACTGCCTATATCTTTCTAGCCACCCGGGGGGTTAACTCCTCTGACACTGCATATATCTGTCTAGCCACCCAAGGATTAACTCCTCTGACACTGCCTATATCTGTCTAGCCACCGGGGGTTAACTTCTCTGACACTGCATTTTTCTGTCTAGCCACCCGGGGGTTAACTCCTCCGACACAGCCTATATCTGTCTAGCCTCCAGGTGGTTAACACCTCTGACACTGCCTATATTTGTCTAGCCATCTGGGGATTTAACTCCTCTGACACTGCCTATATCTATCTGGATTTTGTTATAGGTCACTAGTCACATATTATGTTTATGAAATTATATTATAATTTATATAGGAGAATTGCACAGCCTGTTGTCATAATAATGTTTAACCATTTCTTTTGTTCACCTTATGGGTGAGCTCTTTGCATAAAATATTTTATTATGTATATAAGAAGTGCATTAGTAGGCATAGAAAAATAAAATATTTTTTTCAAAGAGTTCACCCATGAGATGAAAAGAAAGTAATAGTAAAAAAACATTATTATGAAAATAGGCTGTGCAATTCCCCAAAACATAATATGTGACCACTGACCTAAAACATGACTTTATTTTACATTAAGTTTAAATGTCAAACATTCAGGGCACACATTTTAAACATGGTCAGTCAATACTCGGGCCAATACTATATTTTATATAATTTTGCATATAGACAAGGTGCTTTTGCATTAAATTATCACTTCCTGAAAAGTTTCATTTTAGTTTGAATTATCACAGATTTTTTTTTAGAGGGGGGCTGGATTTCATTCTTTGTCCCACGCAGCACAATGTCTTGGGCTAGCCCTGGTTATATTCACTGGCACTACTATGTTGTTTTTCTTAATATGCTGGTCCTTGTGTGTGGTCCGTGTTAATCTGTGGACCGCACGCAGGTTACAGTTGTTGCCGGTCCACCTCCTCTGCTTCGCTTTCGATGAGAGCTCCGGGTGTCTGTGACATCCCAGCTCTCAGAAGAGCCAATGGACCACTAGAGACCCCCTTCCCCCTATGCCCTGAAAGGTGAAGAAGCAGGAGGGGGCACACTGAGAAAATGTATATGTGTGTGTATGTTTGTGTCTATGTGACAGTGTGCGTGTGAGACAGTGTGTGTGTACGTGACAGAGACAGTGTATGTGTGTGACAGAGACAGTGTCTCTGTATCTGTGACAGAGACAGTGTCTCTGTATCTGTGACAGAGACAGTGTGTGTGTATCTGTGACAGACAGTGTATGAGCATGTATGTGACAGAGAAAGAGACTATGTGTGAGAGAGAAACAGTGTGTGTGTGTGTGGGAGAGATAGACATGGTGTGTGTGAGTGAGAGACAGCATGCAAGAGAAAGACGATGTGTGCATGTGAGCAAGAGGCGGTGTGTGCGCGAGCGAAAGACTGTGTTTGTGAGCGAGAGGCTGTGTGTGTGAGAGGGAGAGACAGTGTGTGTGAAAGAGCCCATCTGCCACTGGCTCTAGCCCCCGATCATTTGGAGACCTAGCAATGCCCCAGCCGGCAGGACTGTGCAACAATGATAAATGAGGAAAGGTTCACATCTGTCATCAAGGGGTACCACAACCAGCTGGTTTGTAGGCTTTGCCCAGTGAGGGGGTAAGAATAGTGTGATTAGTCTTGGGGAAAAGGTACGGCCCAGTTATGAATGCAGTTATCATTGGCTCGGTTTTGCAGGAGAGTCCTAGCGCTGGCTAAGTTGGGTAAAGGGAACATTGTGGTCATGTGAGAGGTTTATTAAGTGGACCCATGCATATGAGTACTTATCTGTAGGTGATGTTCAGAGTATCTAAATAACTGCCTTAACCCCTTAGTGACATGACCTTTTGACCTTGATATTCCCTTGGTGACAATGGATATTTTGACATTTCTGGGGTGTTTGTGTTTAGCTCTAATTTTCTTCTTTTTCACATAATGTAACCACACAAATTATATGTTGTTTTTATCACCATAAAAGACGCTTTCATTAGATACCACTATGTTCATCATATCTTATAATATAATAAAAAAAATCATAAAATATGATGATAAAATTTACACAAATACAATCATTAAAAAAGACCCCATCTAAATAGTTTCTAAATGTTATTCCGAGTTCATAAATATGCTTGTTTCCATGTTTTTTCCTACAGTGACCCCTTGACCCCAACCTGAACCCTAAATTTAACCCTAACTCTAACCCTTAATTTATTATAATTTTAATTTAATTGTAACCCTATCACTTATGCTAACCCTAATTTAACTGTAACCCTAGCCATTATCCTAACACTAAGTCTTTTTTTATTGCAATATTGCTGACTGCCTCTGGCAGTATAGCAAAAGCATCAGAGTGACAGATGTGACTGATTTTTTTCAATTTCGATGGTCTACACACAAGAGAGCACCAGACATATTGGAGGAGCATGCTACTCTCCAATATGGCGCCCACGATATCTAGTTTGTCTAATTTAGTACGTAGTTCCCTTCTATGCTCTGTATCTAGCGCTACGTAAATTGTTAGCACTATATAAATAAATGGTAATGTAAAAAAGGCATAAGAGGGTTGTAGTCAATGGAGTATATTTGATGCAAGGTCCTGCTAGTGGGGGTACCTCAGGGATCTGTACTTGGGACCATTCTCTTTAATATTTTTATTAGTGATATTGCAGAAGGTCTTGTTGGTAAGGTATGTCTTTTTGCTGATGAAACACAAATTTGCAGCAGGGTTGATGGAACATCCTCATGGAGGGATAAGCCAAATGGAAAATGATTTACGTAAACTAAAAATATGGTCAGAGCTGTGGCTACTGACATTCAATGTGGATAAGTGGAAGATTATGCACCTTGGGCATAAAAAACCCAGAAGCAGAATATAGAATCTTTGACTAATATCAACATCGAAGGAAAGGGATTTAGAAGTAATAATTGTAGAGTACTTTTAGGGGATCTTTCGGGGGGCGGAGCGATGACGTAACACGTTAGCGTGCTGCGCTCGCGGTTTCTGGAACCCGGAAAGCAGTGGCGAGGAAGTGATGCCGAGGGGGAAACAAATGAAGTAAAGACCGAGCGGGCTAATCCAGGCAATTAGGCAAAGAAGAACCAAAGACATCGCGGGAAGTATTGGGCTTGGAGCAACAATTAAAATATCCGAAAGGAGCGAGAGAAGGACTACAAAAGGTCGTCAGCGGCTGAAACTCCTCAGATAAGTTTCTCTCCACTTGTTTTTCGGCCCTTTACTGTCTCCTTACGCTTTGTGTGGTGATCAAACTGATGGGGGATAGGTCTGGCCAAACTTTAAATACTGCATGTTACACTCAGAGATAAAGAAAACGGGGGAGCAATCAAGATACAAAACCCGAAAAACAATTTACACACTATATCCCTGATAAATAAAAAATATCAGTCACTTACCTACCTGATAGATTTGGAAGCCATTTATACCTGGAGAGTAGTTAAGTAGTACGGTGTAACTACGCAGTTGGGGGAAAACCTTAAGGAACACATTACTCTATTTTGATAGATTCTGGAGCTTCCTGAATGGGCATAGTACCCAGGCAATTAAGCAGTACGGTGTAACTTTACAAATACTGGAGTCTTCATGTAGGTACATAGTAACCGGGCAGCAAAGTATGACCATCTGGTGGGGTGAAATACCTTTAAGAGCATAGTATAATATCTGGATAAATGCAGGACACACCTGTGTGTATGTAATAGCCAAACAACACGGTGAAACCCTTTTGTCTGGTGAATTACTTATGAACTATACCACACAGTTTAAAGTGTTGTGTAACTTAGGCTCAGTAATGAGCTAAGTCCCAATTGGGTTTACCTAGTAATTTGAGAATAGTGCTATTCACGATATTGAAAAGTATCTACACAGAAAACCAACGGGACCAACAGCTACAAAATAGAAGGAAAACAAAATATAAATTGTAAATAACCTAAAGGAAAAGAGAGGAACAGGATACTTACCACTGGAAGTAAAGTACAGATATAAGCAGTAATATACAAAGAGAGTTCCCCTAAAACATAAAAACATATAAAAAGGAACAACTTAGACAGAGCGGGGACCCTTGTATAATTTTGCGTTACAGGTAGGAGGCAAGCTGATAAAACTGCAGACTTACACAGAGGAACAAATAAAACCAAAGGAAAATCCAAGATGGCAGGGAGAAGACCAACAGAGAAACCTTCAAAAAGGGAGAGAAAACACGAGAGAAAGGATCCAAAGAGGCTTTCCTTTTTCTCTCCACACACCTCTAAACCTGAATTGGAACCACAAGAACCGGAATCACCCATAGAGAGACCAAACCTAAATGATGGGGAAGCAACACAGAGCCCACAATCAGTAAATATTAAACAAATTATTCAGGATCAATTAACGGAAGCATTAAATATACAATTCGATAGAATTAAAGCTGAAATACTTCTCCAGACACAAGAGCTTAAAGTAGACCTAGTTGCTATAGCAAATAGAGTCAAAATAAATGAGGAAAAAATCCAAAACCTAGAATTTAAAGATCCCGCACAGGAAGAAAATATTAAGAGTAGCAAATCCAAGATTGATTTATTGGAGCAAAAAATCGCAGATCTGGAAGACCGATCCCGAAGGAACAACTTGAGGATAAGAGGGATCCCGGAATCAATCACAAATGAAAACCTGGGGAATTTTATAATGGACCTATGTCAAGAACTCGACATACGAGACACACAAATTTGGGAAAGATGCCACAGGACAATGAAACCTCCAAACTTAGCATCAGAGATCCCAAGAGATGTGCTCATTTGCTGCAATACATATAGAATTAAAGAAGAGATTATGAAAGCAAAGAGAGACAAAATCCTAAAAAGTCCTTATGAAAATATTAAGATTCTCCCAGATATTTCATACTACACAAGAATAAAAAGAAAACAATTTGCTAACTCAACGGCGATTCTAAGGAAAAATGAAATCCGTTATCGGTGGACATGGCCAGCCAAAATTATCCTCACATTTGACTATAAGTCCTTAAGTTTTGAAACTCCAGAGAAACTTGCCCGATGGATTAAATAAATAAATCTCGCTTAGGCACCACAAAGGAAAGGGGAAAGAGAGAAGAGTACTGGAGAGGAGAGGGAAGGGGGGGGGGGGGGGGGGGGTTTTTTTTTTTCTTCCCCTCTCTCTTTCTCTCTCTTCTCTCCCTTGCCCTTGAACCCTAGGAAGACAGATATACGTATTATCAACAAAGAGGACCTCCTAAAGAAAGAGATAAGGATTAAGATTACCCTCTTATTAAATTCCTTCCCCCATAGCAAATAGGACTGTGTACAACAACTCAAGGCGTTATTACAGAATGGAAGTAACGCACGCTGTAGATCTGAAGGGCTCTGGTAGAGGTTTGGGACTGGGAGGGGAGGTGAGGGTGAGGGTTGGGGAGTGTGGGGACTAGAGACAGATTGGTTAAGTTTTTTTTTTTTTTTTTAAAAGGGAGGGAAAAATTCTTTCTCTCCTCTCTTTTCCCTCTTCCCTTCTCCCGAGAGATAGGAGAATCAGTAGATTAGTAGTAAATATAGGGAGGGTAAGGAACAAAAGGGAGAGGAAGGGGAAAGGAAATATTAAATGAATAGGGTACATATCGTAAGGGAAAATAGAGGGGAAGGGGATCTCATAATGTTTAATAGATCACAGGGAGGGGGAAGGGGGGGAAATTAAGGGGAGAAACTACACAAAATTACACGGGTAAACAACAGGTAACAGAATCGCAATCACAAGGTTGTAAAGATTTGAAGCATGCACTACAGTAAAGTTAAAGGAAGATAGAAGAGGAAGATCCAATCACTAAAGAGCACTGAGATATGGAGGGGGGTAGATACTAGGAATGGAAAGAAACACGGGATAGAAACACCGAAAGGGAAGAGAGGAAAGAATATAGGATCACAGGGAAGTTAATTAAAGCACCATAGTAGTTTAAAAGTGAGAGAAGTAATATAGAGGAGAAGAGGGAGGAAATATTGAACCTCAAATCACGAGTGTTAAAACACACGAAGAATTATCTAAAAATAAGCAAAGAATGGAGTGAGAGGGGGAATTATATAAGAATATGGAGATAACAGATCCACCCAATGCATATGTGGAAAATAATAGTGAAGAGGGGGAATGGATTTTCCTTTTCCCTTTTTTTTTTTTTTCTTTTTTTTTTGGTTGTTGTCTCCCCCTTTGGTCAAACTCAGAAGAATAAGCTGCCAGGGTTACCAGTTGCCAAAAGGGATGGCAAAAGAGATCACAGATTATGGAGAAGCATATCTGTGGTTGTGCGCGGCTGACTATGGGAGTCAGCCGTGCACAAAAGCATGTTTATGTTTATGTGTTTAGTGTTTGTACATGGATCCTGGTGGCGGGGGGGTGGTCGGGGGGGGTGGGGGTGCGGGGGGGGCGGGTGGATGAAAATTGAAAGACACTAAGATGCTTAGATTTGCCACTATAAATACCCGAGGACTGAACTCAGCCCAGAAAAGATCAATCCTATTTAATCGGTTGTACCAAGAGAAGATTAGTGTCTGCTTCCTCCAGGAAACCCACTGGAGGAGGACAGACAATGTTGTAACAAAAAATCATAGGTTCCCCTTCTCCATAGTGGCTTCAATGAGGAACAAAAAAAAAAGAGGTGTAGCAATCCTTTTCTCAAAAGAATTGGAGATAAAAATAAAATACGAAGAACTAGACCTGGAAGGGAGATATATTATAGTGGTAATGGAAATTAATGACAAAATGTATACATTAATAAATATCTACGCACCAAATAGCAATCCGTGCGGTTTTCTGTCAGGGATCCTAAAAAAAATAATGAAAGTTAAACAGGGGCACATGATTTGGATGGGTGACTTCAACTGTGTATTGGACCCGACCCTTGATAAAAAGTCTACAAGGACAAACGGAATTAATAAGAACATAACTTATCAAGCCCAAAAATTAAGCGCATTGATGGCCAAGTATGGTCTCCTAGATATGTGGAGAATTTTCCATACCACTGAAAGAGACTATACTTGCTTTTCAAAATCACATTGTGCATACTCGCGTATTGACCTCATTATAGGGGAAACTAATCTTGCGGCACTGATTAAAAAAGTTAATATCTTAGACGTAACTTGGTCAGACCATAATATGGTATCCATGGAACTTAAAGACAAGAAAGATAATGTTAGGATAGACTGGAGATTAAATGACCTCTTATTAAAAAAGAAAGAGGATATAGATTATATAAAAGAAAATACTCAACTGTACTTTCAAGAAAATGATGGACAAGGGACAACCATTGCTAACTTGTGGTGCACATATAAAGCAGTAATTCGGGGGCATTTCATGAGATTAGGAGCCTGGGCTAAGAAAAAACAAGGAACAAGCCTCACAGATTTATATATGGAACTCCACAAGTTAAATAAAGAAAACAAACTTGCACCTTCCAGAGAGTTGTCAGAGAATATTTCAAGGATAAACCACAGGATTAACATTCACTTATATGATGAAACCAATAGAGCAATGAGTAAAATGAAGACCAAATTCTACTATTTGGGGAATAGGGCTAACAAATTGATGACGGACCAACTCAAGGATAAAAGAACAAAGAACAGGATATCGAAAATTGTGTATAAAAATAAAGTTTTAATGGCACCTGGGGAAATTGGACAGGCATTTAATGAATTCTACAGTACATTGTATAATCTTCCAAAAGAAGCAACATTAGAGGAGATAGATACATATTTCCAAGGGAAAATTCTACCAAAAATATCAGAGGAAACAGTGATTAGGCTTAATAAAGATATTACAATCAAAGAGATACATGAAAGAATAGATGACCTAAAAATAAAAAAATCCCCAGGACCCGATGGATTCGATGCCAAGTTCTATAAAACCTTAAAACATGAGATATCACCCTATCTAGTAAGGCTATTTAACGAAGGAATGTCTAGAGGGACCCTCCCAACAGAGATATTAAAGGGCAACATCATACCACTTTTAAAACCAGGAAAAAATCCAGAAGAAATTACCAGTTATAGGCCAATATCTCTCTTGAACATAGATGCTAAGTTGTATGCGGGGATACTGGCAAACAGGTTAAAACCGATATTACCGGGATTGGTCCACCAGGACCAAGCAGGATTCGTAACAGGGCGAACATCGTCGAGCCACATAAGAACACTTGTGGACCTATTTGAGGAAGCGGGACAAACGGGCATTCCACAGCTGGCCCTGTCCTTAGACGCAGAAAAGGCGTTCGACAGGGTCAGCTGGGGATATATGTCTAGGGCATTATTGGCATATGGACTTAAGGGGAGAATACATCAAGCCATAATGGCCCTATACAAGGAACCCCAAGGAAGGATAGTAGGATCAGGGATAAGTTCAGAATGGTTCAACTTGGGCAATGGTACCCGGCAGGGGTGCCCTCTCTCACCCATGTTATACGTCTTGGCCCTAGAACCATTAGCGATAGATATAAGAGACTGTGTAGAAATAGTAGGTGGTGGGGAGGGAGGAAATAAAAAAATATTTTTGTTTGCTGACGATATCCTGTTGGTTGTTCAAGATCCTGTGAACTCAATCAAACAAATCATGACCATGATAAATCGATACAGTCACCTCTCAAACTATAAGTTAAATATGTCAAAATCAACAGCATTGGCAATATCGCTAGATGCAGTTCAAAAAATTGAATTGACAAATTATGGGTTTACATGGGAAACAGAGAGCTTATCATATTTAGGAATCAAAATTTCCAGGGACCCTATAATGTGGATGCAGATAAATATTATGCCCCTAATCCAAGAAATGAATGCATCGTTTAAGAGATGGAGGGGTATGTTTATTTCATGGTTGGGTAGATCAAATGCGATAAAAGCATATGTACTTCCACGTTTCTTGTATGTATTTAGAATGTTACCACTACCAATTCCTAAGAGCTGGTTAGAACTCATTCAACATTCCTTCAATAAATTTATATGGGCACAAAAACGCCCAAGAATATCACAACAAACACTAGCAAAGAAAAAGGAATCGGGGGGTATAGGGTTTACAATAATACAGGACTATGCACAAGCGGTCACGTTAGCACAAGTATTAGTCACATTAAATCCTAGAGCGAAAAAGGAGTCCTGGTATAACTTAGAAATGGAGAAAAATAAATTATATGGAGACCTATCTACTTATTTCTGGTCAATGGATTCACAAAAAATAGAGATGGGGAATATAACACTAACTCACTTAGTAAATAACTGGAAGAAAATTAAAAAAAGAATAGGCTATACGGATAAAATCCCACCGCACTTAACCTTAGCGACTGCCGAGAACCTAAACCCAAATCTAGATCTAAAGGAGTGGAAAATAAGAGGAATTTATGAAATAAACGATATTATGGAAAAGGGAAAGATTAAAATGTTTAAATCCCTCCAGAATGAATTCAAACTACCAGAAAAAGAATGTTATAATTATCTAAGAATGAGAAGTTTCCTCCTAAAAACAATAATTAAACGACCAATAACCAAGGCACAAAAAATGTTTCATGAAATACTAGAAAAAAAAGATTACAAAAACTTGATTACGAGATCCATGAACTTAATAAAAGAACTAGAAAGAGCATATGTCCCGAAAGCAGTAAAAAAATGGGAAAAAGAATTAAATATACAAATAGATATAAATGAATGGAATGGGACATTGAACAACATGTATAAACTTATCCATTGTTTAAACTTAAATGAACTCCAACTTAAACTAATGTATAGGTGGTACTTAGTCCCTACAACTTTAGCAAAAATTTCCAAGGTAAACATCCCAAACTGCTGGAGATGTGGAAACCCTAAAGGTGATTATGCACATATATGGTGGAACTGCCCAATAATTAATGGATTCTGGAGGGACATATCACAAAAGATAACACACCGGTTAGGTAACGAATGGAATCTCACACCAGAAAAGGCTTTGCTACACCTAAACCTCCCCAAGAAATCAGGGAATGAATTACAATTTGTTGTGCACTTAATGACGACAATTAAATTAGAAATAGCAAGAAATTGGAGATCAGCGGATCCAATTATATGGCAAAAAGTAAAAGCAAATTTGATTCAACAATGCCTTATGGAGAGGGGTATTGTGACACAATTTAACTGGAACCATAGAAAATATAAACAATGGGATAATTGGGTTAACACACTTATGGCGGGTGGATGGGATTAGATAACGTAATTAACGGGAAAACAGGGGAAAAGTGGAAGGAGATATTCTGATCTGTGGAGTCTACACCCGCACCGTCCACCCGTACAGCGTCCACCCCCTCCCCCCCCCCCCTCCCTCCCCGCTTTACGGGATCCATGAGAGTCTGTCTGTCCCCCTGTGAGAACCAGGGAAGTATGATCAGAGAGGAGGGAGAAACAGGGAAAAGGAAGGAGGGCCTCACAGGTGTCTTGTCGTGTTTGGTATGTTTGTCTAGTCTTGTCAAAGTAAAATGTTTCCGCAGTGAGGGTCCCTGGGTCCATGCCCTAGTTACCCAGAACCTTCACCCGGTATATATATGTACAAGAGCCAAAAATTCAAATATGGAAGTAACAAAAAACCTATTAAAAGAAACCTGATGTATAAGACACAATGATGTTGACTTAATTAACAAAATACAGGAAATGTATACAAAGGTAAAAACTGAGTGTCAAAAAAAAAAAGAAAGAAAAAAAAAAATTGTAGAGTACTTACAGGTAGGTAGACAAAGTAATAGAGCAGCAGGAAATGCTTGCAGAATAGGGAGAGATATTAGCAATGGAAAGAGGGAAGTGCTCCTGCCATTGTACAGAGCACTGGTGAGACTTCAGTTGGAGTATTATACGGAGTACTGGATCTCTAGAAGGATATTGATACTATGGAGAAAGTTCAGAAAAGGGCTACTAAACTGGTTCAAGGGATAAAGGATAAAACTTACCAGGATAGGTTAAAGCATCTTAACATGCATAGCTCGGAGGAAAGATGTAACAGGGGGATATGTTAAAAACATTTAATAACATAAAGGGAAACAACACAGTAATGGAGGAGAGTATATTTAAAATAAGAAAAACTACCACAACAAGAGGACATAGTCTTAAATTATAAGGGCAACGATTTAAAAGTATTATCAGGAAGTATTACCTTACTTAGTGGATGTATGGAATAGCTTTCCAGCAGAATCGTCGAGGTAAACCATAAAGGAGTTTGCGCATGCGTGTGATAGGCACAAGGCTGTCCTAGATATAAGATAGGGAACTGATAAAAATACTTAGAAAATTTGGCAGACTAGATTATCTGCTGGCACATTCTATCTTTCTGTGTTTCTAACTGCTTGTGGATAGTGGACTGCGAAATTATGATCTTTGGATGTTCGTGGGTCAGTTGTTCATGTTCAAAGTGTCCACAAAGGCTTGCAGGTCTTCATACGAGAAGAAGGCATGAGTGGATCCATTATTGTTAGCCATTAATTTGAAGGGGAACCCACAAGCACAGCAGAGGTCTGCTGTGCGGAGCTTGTCGTCAATGGGCACCACTACCAGGATCTCTACAGGGTACAATGCTCTAGATCTTGGTAAAGTTGTAAGGTGACCCCAACATATTTTAGAGGGATGCCTAGATCCTCCATCGATAGTTCAAGATGTGAGACCTTATTATGTATGTCGTCAGTGAATCGGTTGTAGTCTGCAGTAAGCGTGTGTATTTGGTCTGTATGGGTGCCTAATGCATGGATGCCTTTCATTACTGATTCTAGGCCTTAGCTGAGAGATTTAATTTGTGTATACATTTTTTCCAGTTCTTCTGTCGTTGATGGCTGGTGCTATGGAGAGGCCACCATTTTTTTTCTCAGAGGGAGGATCACATGCAGACTTATTAATGCATGGTTCAGGAACAATGCTAGTATTGGCTATATTTATTAGTTATAGATTAAATATTGAAAAACGTTTACTTCTTTCTAACTCACCTGCACATCACTTTTGGTGAATAGCTATTATTATTTCTATTGTTATTGTTTTTGTTATTATGACATGTCAACAGATATGCTGTAATGTTATAGATAAATAGTTGGTTTGTTTGAAGA
This sequence comes from Pelodytes ibericus, assembly GCA_036172795.1. NCBI lineage: Eukaryota > Metazoa > Chordata > Amphibia > Anura > Pelodytidae > Pelodytes > Pelodytes ibericus. Next base: position 49,356,594 of record CM069858.1, on the reverse strand, counting down.
AAGAAATAAACTGTCCATAAAACTCAAATCAAATTATTTTAAATTGTACCTCAAAAATCCTTAATTATTTCTCTAATCTTGTGTGAGTCTATTTAGAACATTTTAATGTTCCTGGTGTGTTTCAGTAAGTTAAAACAATAATGTTAAAATGTATAAACAAATAGAGATTATAAGTATTCAGAAAGGATATATTTTTTTAAAATTTGACTTGATTACATTCACTGCATTAAAATCCATGGTAACATAAAAATAAGAACTAAAAGTGAAGCATGCACTGACAAATGTTACAATATTAAATAAATAAATATACTTTTCTAAAAGGATGCAGCCTTCCACATTTCTCACATGCAGTGTACCAACAAAACATACAGGATCAGTAACAATCACAATCTTGCAAGAACCAGTGTTCAATAAATGTGTACACTCACAAATCAAAGAAGCCTCTCAAAACATAATCCAAAAGAGAAAGTGCATGTCTTCAAAATTCTGACAGAAGTAATGACATCTAAAAGCAACATAAAAATAGCCAAAAGTATAGGAAGTAAGTATATATGGTGTACTTAAGCCTCTGTCAAGGTAATACTTATGGATGTTAAGTGCAGACAAATGTCATAGTAATCTGCAGAAAAAAAGCCTTATTACAGTCAACAAAGTCCACAAGTTGTACATAAGAAACAGTGAAAGTCTCTCCAGACTCTCAACATGTTTTGCAGTGTGCAACTCTGCATAGAACTGAAAATGTAGCTTCATTATGAGTGTAACAGCGTCCGGATTAAAATTTCTTATTTGTGAGTGTACACATTTATCAAATACTTGTCACATTATTCACAATTTACTACACTATTAATTTTAGTTTTTTATTCCTGTATGTGTTTTTACATTAGTAGACCAAATGAATTCACTCTGACAGTATGCTGAATATATCCATGCTATCTTTTACATGCACAACTCCATAAAACTGTCATTGGATAGCTTTTATCACAGTTTTTTTTTTTTACTAGAACCAATATCTTCAAAGGAAACTAAAGGATCTCCACATTATAGTATAATTTGATCCAAATTGGACTCGGATCGACATAATAGTAAAATCAAACAAATACCCGAAATACAGTTGCTCAGTATACAGGAATTTGCTTCCAAATTGCCTGTTTGGTAACCAAAGCATTGAAAGCCTTCGGATCTGGAAAGTTTTGGCAATTTTAGCAACACAATATGCAGTGATCAGACCCAAAATACAATTTGGATTCGGGGATGATTGACGCATTTCAGCAATTTCAATTCTGGGAGGGAGAATTGAAATTAAAAAGTTGAAACTCAAAACAAAATAATGCAAATCCCCCTTTGGGCCAGCCCTGACCACCCCACTATCAGATCCCAGCCCCATAAAAATACATTGGGGCCTATGGCTAGTAGCATTACCATAACCAAATGGTTCCTAGCTCCCATTAATTAGATCTTGGACTAGGGCTAGATGCTCTGGCCCACATACAATAAAAGGATCACCCCAAAAATAATTGCCTTCCCCCGCTGGTGTTTGCGGCTGTCAGTGGCAAAATTATCGGTGGTTTGGAGGCTGCAATATGCCCCCCAATAAGAAAAAAACGGCTGTCGGTGGCAAAATTATCGGTGGTTTGGAGGCTGCAATATGCCCCCCAATAAGAATAAAAATAAATAAATGGTCTTCTGCTAGGTTTGGGGCTACCAATGGTCCCAGAACCCATCTAATTAATAAAATGAAAGAAAAAATATTCCCTACTTACCTGCCCAGGTAGGGTGGAGAATTCAACTGTAAAAAAAATTATTGAAAATACCTGCAAATAAAGTATAATTACCTGTTCTTGAAGTCCAGCAGCTGTCAGCCAATCCGACGTTGTTTCTTCTTAAAATTAAATCCCCACTCTCAGAGCAGGGATATCATTATGCATCAGTCCCCTCCTGGAGATGGACGCTAGCAAAAAAAATTTTTATTTTTGGCTGCGTTTTTTTATTAGAATATGTGGACTGATTTTTTTTTTTTATTAGGTTGCTCCTTTCCCTGGGCTAAAATCTTTACGTTTCATAGTTATTGAAAAAGTTTTTTCCAACCAGATAAAGAGAAACGTAAATAGTGGATTTTTTACTAAGAGAATCCATTTGGCTTTATAAAATCAACTCTTTATTCCCTTATGGGTTAAATGAGGGTTTTTCCTTTTCTCCCTTTTTATAAGGGTTTGAATCAGAGGCTATACCTTGCCATTATTAGCCACCTATTACAGCTTATGGGAGAGTTACACTTTTGCTTCCTTTTCACACCTTATCACACTATTCACTTCTCCTTATTCTTTTGTCACCAGTTAGTTCATTTTTCATAGTGCATATTTTAATTTAATTTGCACTATAGCACATTATTCTTTTTCAACACACCTTTGCAACATATCCACTACATCACTCTTCTCTAGCACTTTTGTCATTACACAATTACACATTGATATACCTTTATAACCATATGGGCCTCTTCCATTTATACACCTCACTTCATATTTATTTAATCATTATTTTCTTTTGCCACTTCCACTAGTCAGTTCTGTTCCCACAGTGTTGTTTCTTGTCACTCATTTTACTTTTTCTTTACACTCATGATTATATCCGCGTAATCTCCCTTCCCAAGCACACATTTTTACATTCATACACTTTTAATATTATCTGTGTTACTGCCCTTCCCCCACCCCCCCAGTTATCTCTCTCAAGTCTGTCTATATCTCCATTATTATATTCATTCTACATAAGTTGATGCTCGCTCCTTAATTATATCCTCTTAGCTGCCTATTTAATATTGCCAAGTCTATTATGACCATAAGCACAAGAGCATGATTTTAGTATATTTTCATATCCCCAGTATGATCAGAGCATTGACACGCCCATTTGGGCAGAGGTCAGCATTATCTTGAGATCATTGACCAATTAGAGCTGGCTCTTCCCACACCCCCTCCCTTGTTAAAACCAGATATATATCCCCTGTTCTAAATGGGAAAATATCCCCTGACGAAGCCACTGTTGTGGCGAAACGCGCGTCGGGCCAGGGTCTTTTGTCCCCACTCCTACCTGTGCACATTTATAATTGCAGTTTGGATTTTTGCTTTTGGCGTATGTGGTGCCAGCCCCCTGTTAAATTCTTTATAGTTTAAAAACGTTGACTTTCATCTAATTAGTGGGCAGACCTAGCTGCACAACTAATATTACATCAATCATTTTGATATTGAAATGTATGCAGCTGATATGTGTTCATATACAAATAGCAGGAATTACCTGGTTACAACTGTTTTGGCTAACTGTTTAACCCCTTAAGGACAGAGCCTTTGAAACATTTTTCTCCATTCTGGACAATGGCTATTTTAACATTTATGTGCTGTTTGTGTTTAGCTGTAATTTTCTTCTTTGTTGTTTGCTGTACCCACACAAATTATATATTGTTTTTATTGGGACAAGAAGGGCTTTCTTTGGATGCCATCATTTTGATCATATCCTATAATAGTATATAAAAAAATAAATAAAATATGGTGACTTTTATTTGAAACACCTTCTCCTCATCGACAAAAGCGAACAAAAAAAACCTGCTAAATAGTTTCTACTATGTCTCCTGAGTACAGGGATACCACCCATGCATAGGTTTGTTGGGTTGTTTGGGGGCTAAAAGGCCACATTTGGGAGGTGCAGTTTTTGGTTTTCCAACTTGAAATTTTGACATGCTGACAACCTGCGCACATGTCCCATTTGGGACATATTTGAAGCCAGCTAGTGTATTTTACCCCATCAACCCATATATTTTTTTAAAGTACACACCCTAGGCTATTTCAAATGGTGGTATTTTAACACTTTCCATGCACTAATTCTGCCACCAGCCTTTGTCAAAGTTTGTGGTAGTCATTTTTTTGTGGTTCTTATTCACATACATTGTAATTCAGACATGAACATGAGGTATGTTTCACTGCCAAACAACAACCCAATATGTGTTCAACAACATCTCCTGAGTACAGGGATACCATCCATGCATAGATTTGTTGGGTTGTTTGGGGGCTAAAAGGCCACATTTTGAAGGTGCGCATTTCCAACTTGGAATTTTGACGTGTAGTCAGCATGTTTCATTTGGGACTTTTTTTGAAACCAGACAGTGTGTTTTACCCAAAAAAAAAGCATATATTTTGTAAAAGTAGACACCCTAGACTATTTTAAATGGTGGTATTTTAACACTTTCCATGCACCAATTCTAACATTAGCCTTTGTCAAAGTTTGTGGTAATAATTTTATTGTGTATTTTTTTCCCACATAAATTGTACTTTAGACACACATTCACAGATTTTGGTATGTGTCACTGCCAAACAATACCCCAATATGTGTTCAACAACATCTCCCGAGCACAGGGATACCACCCATGCATAGGTTTGTCAGCTTTACAAAATGTGAGACTATCGTGGCGCTACAAAAATTCTAAAACACAAATAATCTTGCAGCTCACAGTAAAAAAAAGTGCAACATCATCCACAATTCTTAGAATCAACAAAAAAATCCAAAATAACTGGAGCGCTTAGCAAAAATAAGCATTAAACATTATAAATAAGCAAAAAGAAAAAGAAAGATACTTATAAATAGATGGGGATCTTGATAGTAGAGGTCTCACTTAGACGAAGGCAGGATCCAATGGAATAAATGAAATGCATGCAAAAATATAAAAATATATAGTTTTGTATTATCTAAATAAACAATATAAAAGTCTAAAACTCAACATAAAAATGCAAACTAAATATAAGATAGCCCAAGTGTCTAATTAGCACATAAATTAGAAAAGGGGACTATAGAGAAAATGAAGTTACAAAAATATATTCATTTATTCAGACAATATAAGTAGGATGATAATAATTATCTAACCCTTAAAAGTATTAAAAAATAGCTTACAGCTGTAATAGCTACAAATGAATGAAATGTAACTAGTGCTAACAATTGTCACATAACAAAATATACATATAGAATAAAAAAATATAAAATTAAATCAAATAACAATAAAATAAAGCAAATGCTTCAACAAAAGAGCTTACACTTAATTTGGATTAATAGATGTGGTAATCCCTCTGCGATAGGAACCTCTCCAGCTTCTCTGTATTAAATTGCAGCTTGCTGTAAATATTTCGTAACGCAGCTGTGCTCAGAATGCCTGGATCAAGTCCGTTTTTTCGTGGGGGTAAGTCCAAATAATAACCGAGTAACAATAAAATGTAACGATAAAAAACAAGAGCACTACGTGTTTTAGACATGTGCAAAACTAAAATTTTCGTTTCGTTTTAGTTCATTCGGACGAAAATGATATTTATTTCGTCTAAAACGAATTTCGTTCATAACTTCATTCGTTTCGGACGAAATTCGTTTACCATTTTCGTTTTCGTTACATTCGTTTAGTTTTACCTAATAAATGAATGAATTGAGTTTGACTTAAACCGAAAATCTATAAACCGAACAACGTTCGGTTTATAGACTTTCGTCATTTAGAATGCATGTAATTGTAGTACTATTGGCTTTCACTACACGGAGACAGAGTCTCCATTCATAAATTTATGAATGGAGACTCTGTCTCCGTGTAGTGAAAGCCAATAGTAGTACTACGATTACATTCACATTACAATACAAATGCCGAAAGTCTATAAACCGAACGTTCGGTTTATAGGCTGTCGGCTTATGGAATACATGTAATCCTATTGCTATTCTATAAGCCGAAAGTCTATAAACCGAAGGTCGTTCAGTTTATAGACTTTCGGCTTATAGAACAGTCAGCAATAGCATTACATGTATTCTATAAGCCGAACGTCGTTCGTTTTAAAGACTTTCGGCTTATAGAACAGTCAGCAATAGCATTACATGTATTCTATAAGCCGAACGTCGTTCGTTTTAAAGACTTTCGGCTTATGCAGTACATGGAATACTATTGGCTTTGTAAACCGAACTAGAGTGCCCATTCATAATAATTTCTTATGAATGGGGACTCTAGTTCGGTTTATACAAAGCCAATAGCATTACTTCATAAGCCGAAAGTCTATAAACCAAACGACCTTCGGTTTATAGACTTTCTGCTTATGGAGTAATGCTATTGGCATTGTATAAACCGAACTAGAGTCCCCATTCATAAGAATAGGTCAATTGCCCTATTCTTATAAATGGGGACTCTATTTCAGATTATAGAATAGCAATAGCATTTTATTATGTATTCCAGGGAAGGATATAGAAGTAAGTTGATTTAGTTGCCCAATCAGCTCACTCCTGTGAATCATGCTGATGGCTAGACCAATGGTGTGTGCTGCTAGTTTATTTTTTTAAAAAAATAGTAAAAGCAGTTTATAAGTGCAGTGGTTTCATTTTCTCCTCATTACGTGTCTTAGCTTTGAAGGTGAAGTACTGCTGTGCTAGCCACATTGCCTTTCACTGTATTTCTTTGTGAGCTTGCCATTTCTCACAACAAACTATTTTTAAAAGAAGAGAGACTTCCAGAGACTACATTTTTTAAACATTTTTTTGCATTCTGTGAACTGTACAACTACTGCTAATTGAGTCAGTTGGCAGTTTGGCACAAATAGTGCCTGTCGGCCTGACTGGCAGCCAGTGCCACTGCCTGCAGTGCTTTTTGTGTGTTGTATTGCCTGCAGCTACAGCTTTTAAAAATAATTTAATATAGAAATTCAATAATTTTAATCTAGTTGAGTGGACCTGAGGGCTTCTGTCCTAGGGGTAGACTACTAGGTTGCTTAAGGTTATTTCAGTAACGTGAAATATAATTATTAATACTTGAATTCATTTTTACTGTAGTGCAGTTTTCTTTGTGCTTTTGTTGTTGTTTTTTTTTTTTACCACAGTAAACAGTGAAGTTAACTGTTGTACTGTTGTGAGTATAGCAGTGCAGTGAACTGTTGTGCTCTTTTTGTCAGTTGATTTAATTGTTCATTTATTGTGTTTTTTAACAGCAAGCAGTGAAACTCAAACTAACTGCTGTTTATTGGTTTTTATTTCTATTTAAGTGACTGTACTAAGTAAACGTCAAGGTATCTGTATTACATTTATTTAGACTTTGTTTAGTAGCCAAACTAACTTATCCAAGTTAAAATAATAGCATATAATTTTGTTCATAACTTAAAATTTCAAAAATATAAGTGACTTTGTAATAGTATAGCTTGTGTCTCTGTTTGCAGTAAGCAAACAGAGAGTACTAATCATCTAAATGGATCCTCCTAAGTACTCCGGTACTAGGAAAGTTAAGGCTCCATCCACCACCACCACCAGTACTAGAAGTGTTTGTAGTACACAGCCTTTGAGTGAGCTTAGTCGGGCAAGTACTTCTGCCCATATGTCTGAGTCAACAACTAGGATGCCAAGCTTTCTGTCCCAGCCATTGGTGCAAGATTCAGCAAAAGGAAAGACACCAATAGCAGGCACTAGTGGTGCAAGGCCCAGCAGCACAAAAGTTTTCTATGGAAAAGGGAAAACTGCAGGTCTTAAAGCTAGCACTAAGCCTAGTATACCCAAAAAGAGGACTATTAGTACTTGTGGTAACATATTAAGTAAGAAGAGGTGTGTTATGCCCCCAGCTTTTTCTTCTACCACAAGAAGCACCCTCTCTTCATTTTCTGTTGCAGAAGGGGCTATGTTAGGTTCCAAACAGAGCACGTTGAGCAGCAGCAGTAATTTGAGGGGTGTTTCCAAGCAACCTTCTTGTGCACGGAGGCTGTTTTCACATCCCCCTCCCAAGACCACCACAGTTTCAACCACTAGTGGTATGGCTGCTTCAACCACTGACAGCGGAACACCTGCCCCTCTTGCTACCACCACCTCTAAAAAACAACCCAGAAAGAGGGGAGAGGGAGAGACCCTAGAGAGTGACACAACAACAACAAGTGTTACTCATCTAGAGTTAGAAGAAGCTGCAAAATCTGTTCTTCCTGCAGGGGATATTAGTCTAAGCGCCAACCTTGCAGAAATTGCATCTAGTTTAGCTAATGAAGAGCTTAACTATGAGCCTGAGGATGAGGATGAGATAGTATGGGAGAGTCCAACTCATTATTCCTCAGGGAGCAGTGCTTGCTTTTCACCAGCTAGTAGTGCACGTTTTTCCCCTTCCTCTCCACTTTCTCCAACTGTTGCACCTGTTACTGCTGCTTCCACCCTCAAAAGGACTTCACCACCAAAGCCGATTGCATCGATATTTTTTAGTGGTAGAACTACCAATCCCACTGTTGGTTCCCACCATTCTACAACTCCTGCTCCCAGTGGCACAGTTACTACCACCAGCACTGGTACCAGTAGCCACAGTTGTAGTGCACAGTCCAATATGCCAGCTCCCACTTCTAACGCTGCTGCTGCTGCTACTCATCCACCCATAGCAGCTGTATCCCAAAGGGTCCCATCCAATGTTGCACGTCGCAGCAAAGTATGGGACCATTTTGAAATTGTTAGAGAGGGTTTTTTTGCTAAGTGCAAGCACTGCGGGAAGGAAGTTAGCAGGGGGAAGGTGTTGGGTCATCTCACCAGTGCCGGGATGAACCATCACCTCCGCAGTCAACACAGGGCTGTGCTATTGAGGGAAGAGGCAGAAAGTGGTAGGCCAGGCAACGTAGCTGCTACAACTTCCACAAGCACCATCAGCTCTGTAGAAGTTCCAGCTATGAGTGGCAGGGGTTTTTTTGAAGAGCAAAGAACTATTGCCAGCCAACAAACAAGGCCAGTTACAGCCACCCAGCCCACCCTGGAACAATTCGGGGGATTTCATTCCAGGGCTGTTTCCAAACAGCAGGCCAATAAAATCACACGACTTATCGGCCAGTTGATAGCTGTTGGGGGTGCATCATTTAACATGATAGATGGGGAACCTTTCAAGCAGTTGATGGCAGCAGTGTCCCCACAGTACCATCTTCCCTCACGTTACACTTTCAGCAGGAGGATAATCCCCTCACTATATCAGTCCTGTGTTGGAGTAGTGAAAGAGGAGCTTTCTAAGGCAGCTGGTCAGTCTGTCCATTTCACTACAGACTTGTGGAGTGCACCTAGTGGGCAGCATGCCTTTCTGTCCTTGACAGCACACTGGTGGCAGCCTGGTGTGGCTCATGAAGCTACTACTTCGCTAGCACCAGGGTCTAGCAGAATGGTAGGAAGTGCATCAGTTGATCAGCAGGGCTACAGATCTTTCCTTCTCCATGCTGAGGTGATGGATGAAAATCACACTTCAGAAAATATTCTGCATGCTATAAAAAGGATGGTGTCACATTGGGTAGGAGCAGAGGCAGGCACCAATGTAGAAGTGGGGTTTGTGGTCACTGACGGAGCTGCAAATATGTTGAAAGCTCTGCGTGACGGTCATATTGTTGGTGTGCGCTGTGCAGCACACATACTCCATCTTGTGGTAAAATCATCAATCCCAGATGGAAAAAATAGAATAGCTAGAGTAATTGATCACTGCAGGAGGATTGCTGGGCACTTCCACCGTAGTGTAAAAGCTAGTCATCTATTGAGGCAGGAGCAAGAGAAGGCAGGTCTTCCCATACACTGTCTACGACAAGATGTGGTTACACGGTGGAACTCTACTTTGGAGATGCTTGAAAGGATTTTGGAGCAGCAGAGGGCAATCCATAGTCTGTCATCAGACCAGTTTATTGGCATTGCATCTCCATTGGGTAGAGAAGATTGGACAGTGATCAGTCAGACAGTGGCAGTCCTTAAACCATTCAGGGATGCCACTGAACATTTAAGTATGAGCACTGCCAGTCTGGGACAGGTAATCCCACTGTTCAGCCATCTGGGGAGCAAGATGGATGCTTTTCTTGAAAACCGTGAAGTTTTTCAAGGTGGCCTGCATTCTGATGTTGCAGCTCTTAGTTAGGAAGTTGAAAGAAAACCTTAAACTTCGGCTACGTGACCAAATGGATAATTATCCCGAACTGATGCTAGCATGCATGTGTGATCCACGGATTAAGGGCAAGCTTGCACTCAAGTACAATATTCTGACAATTTGTAGGGATAATCTCATCCAAAGGGTGTTGGACTGGCAGCATAAGAGTGGCATGCTGTCTGGTGGAGAACTGCAGCATGACATTGACATGTCTGCACCTCACAGCAGTAGTGCTGGCAGTGACACTAGTACCAGAACACAGCTGAGTGGAGCAGCTTCATTTTGGGAAGAGGCACTTGAGAATCTAGTTGGCCCCACCGAGACACCTAAGGAGAGTACTGCCTCAGAAATGGTAAAACTTTACCTTTGTGAACCACCTTTGCCTCCTAATGTTGACCCTCTTAGTTTTTGGGATCAGAAGAAGATTGTGTGGCCTGCACTCTCAGTGGTTGCGCAGAAACTGCTATCGTGTCCGGCAACCTCAGTCCAAAGTGAGCGTGTGTTTTCTATAACTGGTAACATACTTAATCCACAACGCTCTCGCATGTCACCTCATCTGATGGAGCAGATGGCTTTTCTTAAATTTAATCTGCCCAAATTGGGGTACCCTGCTCTTAAGTTTGAGGGATGATATGTTGATTAATATAGCTTGACATATAGTGGAGTTACAGAGAAAGGGAAAGTGTTCTTTCTAGTTAAAAAACGTATTTATTGCCTTCCATTTTTACTCTAATCCACCAAAATCAGCTTGAAACAAATACTACTAGTTGGTTTCTCCCCTCTGGCTGTGTCTGTTTGCGGTGTGGCAACGCCTGCTACCTCCGCCAGCGCTGCTAGCTAAAGCTAGGGCATTGTGTTCAAACTCTGAAAGTCCGCTCCTCTCGTCTGGGACTGAAGGTGTTTGGATGCTTTGCTTTGGGGTTGAAACAGGTGTGTGGGTTGTCAATTGCCCTATCACTGTACTTTACTATTTCATTCCTGTTCTTCTGCTGGTGGTGGCAGCTACAAAATTCTCTTCCCGTGGTTACACCTCTTTTCCCCAAAAATCTTTTTCCCCCCCAAAAAATAGTATAGGTTTCTCCCCTCTGGCTGTGTCTGTTTGCGGTGTGGCAACGCCTGCTACCTCCGCCAGCGCTGCTAGCTAAAGCTAGGGCATTGTGTTCAAACTCTGAAAGTCCACTCCACTCGTCTGGGACTTAAGGTGTTTGGATGCTTTGCTCTGGGGTTGAAACAGGTGTGTGGGTCGTAAATTGTCCACTCACCTCCCTTTAACATTTCATTCCTTTCCCCTATCCAACAAACCTAGCCCAAAAGTGTTAATGGTAGTTTCTCCCCTCTGTCCACTCACAATTGTCCACTCACTTCTGTTTATTTCCTTTCCCCTAACCATCAAAGATTTTACTACACCAAATACTTAATTTAATTAAACTTTTATTCTTTTTGTTGGTGGACCTACTTGGTAGTACTTACTACTTTACTTCCTTATCCCTTGCCTCTGCTGCAGGGTAATTTGTGTCCAGGGCCAGTTTAGAACCCTGGTAGTCAAAGCTTGCTGTGATGGACAGGGCATTTATGTGGCAGTGGGAGTGTGTAGGGGTCATGGACTGGGCAAAGGGAGGACTTTTAAAACCCCTGCATACACTCAAAGAAGTTCCCACCCATCCGTCCCTTTTTTTTTTTTTTAAAGATGTTATGGTTACGTTTTTTAGATGATTTGTTAGGATGTATCTATTTGAGAATTAAAATAGTTAAGGTGATTGGCTGACACAGTCCTTACAAGTTATTATTATGTTAATAAATCGCTGTGGCCTTTTTTTATTCACCAACAACTGTCTCGTGTGTTTTTATTGGGGTTATGGGGCACAAGGTATTTTGTTTGACACAGTAGCACTATCCACACTCTAACATACAAGTACATTTTAGATGCCAATGCATCCTTAAACTTCCCAATCTGCCCCTCAGATCTGTAGATGCACCCCCAGACTTGCCAATGCATTCACACATTGAACACCATGACTTACCACAGGACACACCTCATCACCCACATTGCATATCCGGGAATTATCTCAGTACATGCCCTATAACCCACATTACACACCCAGGTCACACCCCAGTAGATGCCCTATCCCCCACATAGCACATCAAGGACTTTCCATAGTCGGCATGTTATGTAATTGCAGGCAGGTCACCTGATTCCAAATGCTCTGACATTAGTCAGAGTGTGAGAAGCAGCATGGGAACTGCTCTGCTCTGCTGGTTTTAAAGCAGTACTATGGAGCTGCAACCCTCTGTCGAGGCCCCCATTTTACCTATTCCCCTGGGCTGCATCCCCTAAAGACCATGCCTGAAACCTGCCCTGTTTGTTTCGCTGACACAACAGGGGTGTACTTGTACCATCTGAACTGCATTGCTGAAACTGCTTGGATTTCAAATGCTTATTTCTAAGATGACCGGTGGTGATCCTAGCAAATGTGCGACGATGCGTGAGCACATGATTTTTAAATCTGGAAAGATCCTGCCTTTCATCCAGTCACCAGAGCTGAGTCACTTAAGCATGATCCTGCATGCATATGACACTGCCTGTATTAGTGAACCTGCTACCTGTCAATGCCTGCCTTCTATATACCAAAAACAGATTATGTGTTAGATTTCAACAAAATTATGTCCATAAGTTTCTACATACATGGCCATTGTATATATTTATGACCATTGGAGACTCTGTCTCCGTATAGTTAAATGCCCACAGCCTATAAACCGAACGTTCGATTTATAGGCTGTCGGCATTTTACTACACGTAGACACAGTCTCCATTCATAATGAATGGAGACTCTGTCTCCGTATAGTTAAATGCCCATAGCCTATAAACCGAACGTTCAGTTTATAGGCAGTCAGCATTTAACTATACGGAGACAGAGTCTCCATTCATTATGAATGGAGACTGTGTCTCCGTGTAGTGAAATGCCCACAGCCTATAAACCGAACGTTCAGTTTATAGGCTGTCGGCATTTTACTACACGGAGACACAGTCTCCATTCATAATGAATGGAGACTCTGTCTCCGTATAGTTAAATGCCCATAGCCTATAAACCGAACGTTCAGTTTATAGGCAGTCAGCATTTAACTATACGGAGACAGAGTCTCCATTCATTATGAATGGAGACTGTGTCTCCGTGTAGTGAAATGCCCACAGCCTATAAACCGAACGTTCAGTTTATAGGCTGTCGGCATTTTACTACACGGAGACACAGTCTCCATTCATAATGAATGGAGACTCTGTCTCCATATAGTTAAATGCCCATAGCCTATAAACCGAACGTTCAGTTTATAGGCTGTCAGCATTTAACTATACGGAGACAGAGTCTCCATTCATTATGAATGGAGACTCTGTCTCCGTGTAGTGAAATGCCCACAGCCTATAAACCGAACGTTCAGTTTATAGGCTGTCGGCATTTTACTACACGGAGACACAGTCTCCATTCATAATGAATGGAGACTCTGTCTCCGTATAGTTAAATGCCCATAGCCTATAAACCGAACGTTCAGTTTATAGGCTGTCAGCATTTAACTATACGGAGACAGAGTCTCCATTCATTATGAATGGAGACTCTGTCTCCGTGTAGTGAAATGCCCACAGCCTATAAACCGAACGTTCAGTTTATAGGCTGTCGGCATTTTACTACACGGAGACACAGTCTCCATTCATAATGAATGGAGACTCTGTCTCCGTATAGTTAAATGCCTACAGCCTATAAACCGAACGTTCAGTTTATAGGCTGTCGGCATTTTACTACACGGAGACACAGTCTCCATTCATAATGAATGGAAACTCTGTCTCCGTATAGTTAAATGCCTACAGCCTATAAACCGAACGTTCAGTTTATAGGCTGTCGGCATTTTACTACACGGAGACACAGTCTCCATTCATAATGAATGGAGACTCTGTCTCCGTATAGTTAAATGCCCATAGCCTATAAACCGAACGTTCAGTTTATAGGCAGTCAGCATTTAACTATACGGAGACAGAGTCTCCATTCATTATGAATGGAGACTGTGTCTCCGTGTAGTGAAATGCCCACAGCATATAAACCGAACGTTCAGTTTATAGGCTGTCGGCATTTTACTACACGGAGACACAGTCTCCATTCATAATGAATGGAGACTCTGTCTCCGTATAGTTAAATGCCCATAGCCTATAAACCGAACGTTCAGTTTATAGGCAGTCAGCATTTAACTATACGGAGACAGAGTCTCCATTCATTATGAATGGAGACTGTGTCTCCGTGTAGTGAAATGCCCACAGCCTATAAACCGAACGTTCAGTTTATAGGCTGTCGGCATTTTACTACACGGAGACACAGTCTCCATTCATAATGAATGGAGACTCTGTCTCCGTATAGTTAAATGCCCACAGCCTATAAACCGAACGTTCAGTTTATAGGCTGTGGGCATTTAACTATACGGAGACAGAGTCTCCATTCATAATGTTATGAATGGAGACTGTCTCCGTATAGTTAAATGCCCATAGCCTATAAACCGAACGTTCAGTTTATAGGCTGTCAGCATTTAACTATACGGAGACAGAGTCTCCATTCATTATGAATGGAGACTGTGTCTCCGTGTAGTAAAATGCCGACAGCCTATAAACTGAACGTTCGGTTTATAGGCTGTCGGCATTTTACTACACGGAGACACAGTCTCCATTCATAATGAATGGAGACTCTGTCTCCGTATAGTTAAATGCCCACAGCCTATAAACCGAACGTTCAGTTTATAGGCTGTGGGCATTTAACTATACGGAGACAGAGTCTCCATTCATAATGTTATGAATGGAGACTGTCTCCGTATAGTTAAATGCCCACAGCCTATAAACCGAACGTTCAGTTTATAGGCTGTCGGCATTTTACTACACGGAGACACAGTCTCCATTCATAATGTTATGAATGGAGACTGTCTCCGTGTAGTGAAATGCCCACAGCCTATAAACCGAACGTTCAGTTTATAGGCTGTCGGCATTTTACTACACGGAGACACAGTCTCCATTCATAATGAATGGAGACTCTTTCTCCGTATAGTTAAATGCCCACAGCCTATAAACCGAACGTTCAGTTTATAGGCTGTCGGCATTTTACTACACGGAGACACAGTCTCCATTCATAATGTTATGAATGGAGACTGTCTCCGTGTAGTGAAATGCCCACAGCCTATAAACCGAACGTTCAGTTTATAGGCTGTCGGCATTTTACTACACGGAGACACAGTCTCCATTCATAATGAATGGAGACTCTGTCTCCGTATAGTTAAATGCCCACAGCCTATAAACCGAACGTTCAGTTTATAGGCTGTGGGCATTTAACTATACGGAGACAGAGTCTCCATTCATAATGTTATGAATGGAGACTGTGTCTCCGTGTAGTGAAATGCCCACAGCCTATAAACCGAACGTTCAGTTTATAGGCTGTCGGCATTTTACAACACGGAGACACAGTCTCCATTCATAATTTTATGAATGGAGACTCTGTCTCCGTATAGTTAAATGCTATTGTATTCTATAAACCGACTCTATTTCGGCTTATAGAATGCAATAGTTCTACCAATGGACGAATGAACGAATGATTTTCGTTTATTAACCATTTGTTCATTTGGCTTTCGTTAGCTTAGCATTTTCGTTCTTCGTTTTTCGGACGAATGGACGAAAATGCTATTTTCGGACGACAATGCATTAGTCCGAAAACGAATGCACATGTCTAATATATAGGCCTCCCCCCGTGTAATTTTGTATACAAAGTATAATGGAAGTTGAAGTGTTAGAGGTGTGGATAAAAAATAGACACACACAAACTAATACATTTAAATGTCAAAAATGTTTTTTATTTTTTTGGGGCAAGCCCAGGGGGGCATGAGAGGGGGCAAAGAGTTTTTTGGCAGAGGGCTACAACTGGGAGTTAGGAATGGTAAGTAAACAGGGGCTCCATGGCTACTAACAATAGGCATCAGTGTGCTTTACTCATCATAATCTAATGAGCAGGAGGATGATGCGCTAGGCAACCGACTAGCATTATTAGGATCATCTTCCTCCTCACTAGACTGACTTTCAGTCACCTGTGCTGATGGAGGGGGGTTAGAGATGCAAGATGCCTCAGGAGCAGCGGTACCGTCAGTACATGGACGCATGTTGGCCAATTTTGCATCCATGTACCTTACCTTTCGGTTGCGGTATTCAGCTCGAGACTGATATTCCTGCTGGCACATCAATCTCATCTGCTCCTGATGCGCAGCTTGCACATCTAAGTGTCTAAGGACTTTGTCCTGCCACTCCATCGTGTGGGCATGGAACGTATCCTGATTACTCACCATCATGGTGAGTTGCTGGCGCATCCAACTGATGTCCTGCTGCATCCCAGCAACTGCACCATGGACAGCATCCAAGGATTCCATCATCGAAGGGGCAGGAGGTCGTGGCTGGGCTCCTGATGTGCCGTACTCACTGGGATCCACCACCGTGAGGAGTATTGTTTCCTCCTCCTCCTCGACAGATGTTGCTGCAGGAAAAGAAGGAAGATAATTAGAACATTACAATACAGATTATTCAATTCACCACAAGCAGAGAGACCATTATTTTTGAATGGATCAGCAGAAGGGACCTGGTTAAGGTTTCCTCTGCCTATCAAATTTAAAAATGAGGGTCTCTCTGAACAAGCAGAGAGAGACACTTGCCAACCAGACCAGGGTGCCTCATTGGAAATACAGTAGCTGCTGGTAAAACTTGCATGTACTATCAATATTATATGTAATTTTCAATGCCAATGCATTCCCAGACTTCCCTTGCAAACGCATTCAACCAGTCCACCTGATTTTCAAATGCATCTCCAGACTTGCCAACCAGCCCCCCATACTTACAAATGCATTCCCAGACTTGCCAACCAGCCCCCCACACTTACAAATGCATTCCCAGACTTGTCAATGGGCCTCCTATGAATGTCAGTGCGTCCCGACATTTCAATGGTGTCTAGTGGGGGCACACAGAGGATGACTGAGCTTTCAGGTACGCAATGACATTGTCTGATGCTGCCCTTCACTTCCGCTGTGACTTCTGAGATGGAACGCCGGGAGGTCATCGTAGCCTGCGTTCTGTCTTTGAAGTCACAGTGATAGTGTCAAACAGTATCGGATGATGTCTGTGCACAGACATCCTCCGGCTGCATGCGTGGAGGATCCAGGTCCATTGCAGTTCTGTGGGGTACCTGGCTCCTAGTCTTATAGTCTGACCTTTATTTTAGGTCTGATTATAAGACAAAGCTAGGAAATAAGATTTTTTTCATAGAGTTATTTGCTATGAAAAAAAATGTATTTTATTCTAGCACAGGGGTGTCCAAGTTTAACTGGCAAAGGGCCACTTCGCTTGAAATGTATACGTGTATACATGTGTGTGTATGTAAATATATATATATATTTTACACTAATGTGTAGTGGTCACATTTACTACAAACACACACATGCATACACATTCACACTTACCCCCCCTTCCCACACACACACAGTCACAATTACCCCACACACACATACATACACACACACTCACATACATACATACACTTACCCCACACGCACTTAACATGCACTCACATAGATACACATTTATACACATACTCGCATACATACACTTACCCCACTCACACACATTTATACACACACACTCACATATATACATACAGTTACCCCACACACTCACATACATACACTTACCCCCCCACACACACTCACATACACTTACCCCACACACTAATACACATTTAAAAACACACACACTCGCATACATACACTTAACCCCCACACACATCCACATTTATACACACACTCACATACATACACTTACCCCACACACACACTCACATACACTTACCCCACACACTAATAAACATTTATACACACTCATATACATACATACATACACTTAACCAACACACACACACATTGATACACACACTCACATACATACATACATACATACATTTAACCCACACACACATTGATACACACACTCACATACATACATACATATATACATACATACACCTACCTCCACACACGTGGCTGTGGAGGTTGTGGGCTCCCGGTGCGCTTCTTCCCTCCCTCTGACCCTTGCACATGACCTCACGCGCAGGGTAGAGGAGGGCATTTGTGCACTGCACACCGCACGGGAAGCTGTATCGGGGAACGAAGTTCCCTACACAGAGCGTGTAGGAAACTTCGTTCCCCGACACAGCTTTTCGTGTGGTGTGCAGTTCGAGGTGCGGCTACCGGAGCAGAGCTCAGGCGGGCCGCATTTGGCCCGCGGGCCGCCTCTGTTCTAGCAAATAATATTAATATGATCTAACTGGTGGTGTAAATGTGTATAATATCTACCTTGGGTGGTGGATCCCAGTGCCTGCACATCAGGAGCATGAAGTTGGTGGGAATCCACGTGAGGTGGTGATGATGAAGATACCGCTGTTAGAGATGGAGAAGAATGAATTGTTAGTGCATGCATACAGATGTGTGCAGAAAATACATCTGAGGCTATTAACAAAACAGGTGAGTTGCAGGTGATTTCATATCACCAATTAATCTAAACATTGTGGAGGGACAAACATTGGGAGTTTTCCCCGAAAGCAAACTCACCAGGTTTGTCACTGCACAATGTATAGCTAACCTGATGAGATGAAATGTGTATCTCACATCAACACAGTTTTTTGTACATAGCCCCTATCAACATTTGCATTAAGATTCATTCATGACAGAAGGAATTACATGAGATATGGATAGTCCTTGCAATTCCCTCGTTCATGAATGAAGCCCTGTTTGTTGTACATGTTTCTAGCCTGTTGGTGTATGTTGGACTTACCGAAGGCAGGTGAAGAGGAAGCATCCACCAGGGCCTGCAGAGCCGCCTGACCCGGTGTAATCAGAGGAGGAGCTGCCAGATGTTGTGTGGCTACAGGACATGGGGCCCTGTCATCACTTGCTGGGGGTTGAGGGCGCACAGCAGAAGATGCTAGGAGTAAAGTGAGAGAGAACAGTGTCAATCAGTATGAAATCACACATAATTACCATGAATGAATGTTCAATACTTACGACCAGCTGTTTCTGGCTCCGGCCTCTCAACCCCCATGATGTATTCAGTCCCCATGGCCTGCAATAGCTCCTCCTCAAATTTCAGCAGGTCAGCCGGCTCTGGAGAGCCGCCACCAGAGCTTCTGGTGGCGGCGGCTGCCCTGGTAAGCTTTCTCTTCACCTGCCTCTTGATATCATAGAATCTGAAAGACATGAGAATATTGCAATTGATTTACTATCAATGATCAGCTGTACATACATATAATCCTATTTACACATACATACATCTATTTCTCGACATATCTATCTTATCAATCCATGAACATTTTGATATCATGTATTATCTTTATACACATATATATATATATATATATATATTGTTATTGATGTGCTACTTATACCTACAGTGTTTGTGAGTGTAACTGCTTATACTATACCAATAATTATTGCAATACTGGATTACACTATGATCTCTGTTTATCTTTGTGTTTCCCCATGCACATTATGAAACACTGAAGAATCTTCCTTATACTGCCATATCAGCAATTTTCAGGCAATTACCATATTTCCTTATATATTTTCTATTGTGTGGGGTTTACTCAGAGCACCAATCACTCCTACTGTTTGGTTTTATTTTGTTTTTGTTAAATACACACATGTGCAGCCACTCTTACATTCCATGTCTTAACTAACCTTGACACAGCTAGCTACTAGCAGCTATATGTTAGAGTAATTGCACAGTAGGTGAAATTGTGGCCCTGAGTCAGGCTGAGCTCTTCCTCTGTGATGAAAAGCAGGACAGAGATGGAGCTCGGCAGGACAGGTCTCCCAAATCAGGAGTGTCCCTCTATGTAATTCACTACAGGTGTGTGTGAACTATGTGTGTGGTGAAATTTTACATATAGTGCAGGTGTATTTTATATGAAATTACCTTTTAATCACCACCTCCTTGGAACGTGAATTCCCACCAACTTCATTAACTGCTTCCATGACCTCCTGCCAGTTCATAGTCCTCCTCCGGATTCTCTTGGCTGCTGCCCCTAACACCCAGTTGTAGTTCTGGCACACCTTTCTCACAAGTGCCAGATTTTCCTCTGCCAAAAAACTCTTTAAATATTGTTCTTTTCTCCCCAATTTTCCCCCTCTCTTCTGCCCCCCCCGGCTTACAGATCCTTCTCCCTCCATTACAGCTAAAATAAATGATCTGAGTGAGGAAATGGTGGTCTGATTATACACAAACATCCCTGGACAATGATTGGCTGTAAGTTGTAAATTAATGTATCGATTTAATAAAGGTACTGGGCCATTTCCTGTGGAGATTCCTCAGAATTGCACATAAAACACTCCCATAGGCTATAATGGGGATTTTTAAAATAGCTTTAAACTACACAGTTAGGTGCATTTTGACTAAACAATGTTAGGGCCAGCTAGCACAGCAGTGCCTGCTTTCAATCTGAATACATTAATCTATATACTGTATGTCTGTCTGTGTTTGTCAGTTTTGTATAATGTGTTAATAAGCATTTTGATAATTATGGATGGAAAGTGTAATACATATTAAAAAAAGATAACATTTCATATCCATAATTATCAAAATACTTAGTAATACAATCTATGTTATATGCTTATATCCACAGATTTTTTCTCAAATTCACTCCCTGCACTTCAGATACTGATTGTGAAGTACAGAGAGAGAATGACAGAAAAATGACAGTGAAAGGAAATAAACAAACTACCGTCTTTGCTCGATTATAAGACGACCCTGATTATAAGACGACCCCCCAAACTTTGGATATTCCTTTAGGAAAAAAAACTAAAAGCCTGAATATAAGACTATTCTATAGGAAAAAAGTTCAACTTGTATATATTCACATGTAAATTGCTGTTTTAATAAAAAATTATGATATAAAAAAATGAATTTCTTGTTTTTATTTCCTTTTATGTGACAATGCTGCCTTTCTCTTTCCCTTGCTCCCAGATTTGTCGCTCTCCCCCCCTTAGTGTTGTCTCTCTCTCACCCTCCCTTTGTCTCCCCCCTCGCTCCCCTTGTGTCTGTCTCTTCCCCCCTTCCCTCCCCTTGTTTCTCTCTGCCCCCCTCCCCTTGTTTCTGTCTCTTCCCCCCTCCCTCCCCTTGTTTCTCTCCCCCCCCCTCGTTACTCTGCCCCCCCCCCTTGTTATTCTGTCCCCCCCTCACCTGTTTCTTGCTCCCTGGTGGCTAGTGGGGGCAGCCGGGGGATGTATGCACTATACATAATAGACGGAAGTGTCGGGCAGCATGGAGGATGTCTGCACGATTCGTGCAGACATCACCCAGCTGCCCGATTCTCCCTGGTGGCTAGCGAGGCAGCGAAGGATGTCTGCGCGATGAGCGAGACCTCCCCTGCTGCCGCCCGGAACGACCGCCAGGACTTTTATGAGGAAGCCGGAAGTACCCAGCTTCATCATAGAAGTCCCGGCGGTCATGCCGGGCGGCAGCAGGGGAGATCTGCGCTCATCGCACAGACATCCCCTGCTGTTAGAGAGTGGGATCCAGGTCCCCTGCAGCTCTGCTGGGGACCTGGATCCATGTCTTATAGTCTGACCTCAATTTGAGGTCAGATTATAAGACGACCTCGATTATAAAAGGGGTATTAACACTTCCCTTGCTGATCACAGTTTCATTTTACTGTGATCCGTTTCCTTCCAAGTTTATGGACCTCATTTAGTTTTTTCAAAATAAATTTTATTTTGTACATTTTTACTATATTACTTATATTCTTTTCATGTATTAATGTAATTACAGTTAACTCCTACAAGCCTGTGCTGTGAATATGACCAGAGCAAACGTTAACCCGTGACGTTGGGACGTTCTATGCCGTCCTGATTTTAAGTCCCTTAAAGTCGTTAGGACAGCATAGTACGTCCTGTGTTAAACAGCTCATATCGCGGCTCGGATCATGCTGCAGGCACTTGCAGCGGGATCCCACCTGTCAGATGAGGCCATTTTAAATGGCCTCAGTCTGACAGGGGAAATTTAGCTGGTGCTCAAAACGAGCACCAGCTACATTTCTCTAAATCGTGCGTGACGTCCGAAGGGCTTGCAATTTTTGTGCAGGGACCCACAGGGTCTATTAAGACCCTGATTGGGTCTCTGCCATAGTGTTCCTGGCTAACGATCACCTTGTGATCAGTGGCCAGGAACAAATCGTGACGTTTTGGTGCTTACGTCATTTGGGACGCAAGCACCATGCGTCACAAAGTGGTTAAAACTCTCCACTTTTTTCAATTTATTTTTTAATACTAAATTCAAATCATTTCATGCTATTGGCAATTCTATAAACCGAAATAGAGTCGGTTTATGGAATACCAATAGCAAAATAGCCATTACATAAACCGACATAATAAACGAATTTCGGTTTATGGAATTGGCAATGGCATTCTATAAACCGAGTCTATTTCGGTTTATAGTAATGCCATTGCAAATAGCATTACATTATACATGCCATAAACCGAAAGTCTATAAACCGAACGTCGTTCGGTTTATAGACTTTCGGCTTATAGAACAGCAATAGCATTACATGTATTCTATAAACCGAACGTCGTTCGTTTTAAAGACTTTCGGCTTATAGAATACTATGCTTTCTATAAACCGAACTAGAGTCGAGTCCCCATTCATAAGAAATTCTTATGAATGGGGACTCGACTCTAGTTAGGTTTATAGAATGCCAATAGTATTTTATAAGCCGAAAGTCTTTAAAACGAACGACGTTCGGTTTATAGAATACATGTTGCTATTGCTGTTCTATAAGCCGAAAGTCTATAGACTTTCGGCTTATAGAACAGCAATAGCATTACATGTATTCTATAAACCGAACATTGTTCGTTTTAAAGACTTTCGGCTTATAGAATACTATTGTCTTTCTATAAACCGAACTAGAGTCGAGTCCCCATTCATAAGAAATTCTTATGAATGAAGACTCGACTCTAGTTAGGTTTATAGAATGCCAATAGTATTCTACAAGCCGAAAGTCTTTAAAACGAACGACGTTCGGTTTATAGAATACATGTAATGCTATTGCTGTTCTATAAGCCGAAAGTCTATAGACTTTCGGCTTATAGAACAGCAATAGCATTACATGTATTCTATAAACCGAACGTCGTTCGTTTTAAAGACTTTCGGCTTATAGAATACATGCAATGCTATTGGTTTTCTATAAACCGAAAGAGTCCCCATTCATACGAATAGGAACTCAATTTCGGTTTATAGAAAGCCAATAGCATTACATGCATTCCATAAACCGAAAGTCATTCATGTCGGTTTATGGAATGTACATTTGTACAATGCTATTGGTATTGTATAAACCGACTCTATTTCGGTTTAGAATACCAATAGCACGAATGGACGAATGGACGAATGAACGAATGATTTTCGTTTATTAACCATTCGTTCATTCGGATTTTGTTAGTTAAAATTTTCGTTATTCGTTTTTCGGACGAATGGACGAAAATGCTATTTTCGTCCGAAAATGCATTCGTCCGAAAACGAATGCACATGTCTAACGTGTTTTGCCTGACGGCTTCATCAAGGTGCATAACTGGACTGTAGATTCCAACTCTTTTAAACCTTTCAAAAGGCATTCTCACATGTGTGTTGCTGATTCAGTTAATTGGTGATTAACCCTTTAGTTGCAGGACAGGACTTTGCAGCATGTTCCTTAAGGATAATGTGTACTCTCAATTGTAGTTAGAAATAATACAAAGATCTATTATCTTGGTATGTTCAAAGATGACACATCAGGGACAGGAACATGATAGAATTCACATATACAATAGTTAAATCCCTAACAAATTACAAACTAGCAAAATATGTGTCTTTCTGTGTATAAACACATTGGACACTTACAGGATAGGTTTGTCAGCTTGTTTGGGGGTTAAAAGGCCACATTTGAGATGTGTGATTTTTGATTTTCCAACTTGGAATTTTGACATGTAGGGCAAGGAAAGGGTTAAGAGCTTTTGTAGTACTGTACAAAAACATTAACCCCTAAAAATGCACAGACAAGAGAAAATGTTCTGCTGTGCAGTGATCAGTGGCAGGGAAGGGGTTAATACAAAGTGTATGGCTTTTATAAGAGCCCTTGGGTCTCACAATTTTGTAACATTTTATTTAATTTATTACAATTAAAAACATATTATACAGATCCGTCTCTCTCCCTTAAAACTCAAGTGAGAAGAGGAAGGCAGATCCATATGGGTCAGAACAATATTTACCAATAGTGATGTTATGCCCGCACCTCTAGAGGATCGCCCGTGCTACCCTGCCCCCGACGGAGGTCCCCGCGCAATACCTTGCCCACACAGCTGAGTCCCCCTGTCATCACGCAGAGAAGATTCCCCAGACTGCACTGCACGTAGGCTGCTTCAGCAGCTTCTCCACGGCAACGGCCACACACCTGTGAAACAATCACTAAGGCACGTGACTCAGCTTTTTTAAACCCTCCTCTTCCTTTCTCTCATTGCTCAGTTATCCTGTGCTTCTGTTGGCTTGTCCTCAGTTTCCTGCTCCCTATTTTCTGTGATTTCCTGGCTCCCTGACCTCGGCTCTGTTTATTGGATTTTGTGACTTCTGGCTCCCTGACCTCGGCTCTGTTTATTGGATTTTGTGACTTCTGGCTGCCTGACCTCAGTTTTGATATTGGATTTTGTGACTTCTGGCTCCCTGACCTCGGCTCTGTTATTGGATTTGGGATTTCTGGCTTCCTGACCTTGGCTTGCATATTGGACTGTATTTCTGACTCCCTGACCTCGGCTCTTTTTTATATTACCTACTGCATTACCATCGGTATCCTGAGTCCATACACAGTTCATTTGTGCTTGTAACTACATCCAGGGGGTCTGTTCCATTTCAGATCCTTTCCTGTGTGTACTACTATAACCAAGTCTGTCCATCTTTGCATTTGGGCTCCTCATCTGAATCGTGAGTTTTTACCTAACAAGTGATCTGACAGGTGAATGGTGATGCTCATTTGAACAATCACCAAACCTTCTTTGTCACTGATCGGTTGTTACTGATACACGCGTTCAGACAGCTTCAAAAGAAATACACGTAATCCCCTAGTGGGTAAAATTAACCCATAGTGAGTGTGACAAAAAAAATGACGATAGCAACAAAAATCCTTCTGCAGCCAGATCGCTTCATGTACGCTGCTTAGGCAGTGACCATATGCGCTGCTTAGGCAGTGACCATATGCACTGCTTAGGCAGTGACCAAATGCGCTGCTTAGGCAGTGATATATGGCAAGCAAGGGGTTAATAGCTCTTAAAATTAATTAACCTCTAAAAAATGCACACAAAGCAAAAAATATGCTGCTGTGGAAGATCACTGCGTACACAGCGATCAATGGCAGGAAAGGGGTTAAATGCTGGAACGGCTTTTATAAAATTATAAAAAAAATTCAAAATATATTATAATTACAAACTTACATTATATAGCTCTGTCTGTCTCCCTCACTAAAACTCAAGTGAGAAGAGAGAGGCAGATCTACACGGGTCTGATCAATATTTACAACAAATATTGATCTGATCAGGCGAATTGTGATGCTCATGTTTGCAATCACCAAACCGCCTTTGCCACTGATCAGCTGTTACTGATCGCTATACATGCGATCAGACAGCTAAAAAAAATGTTTTACGTTAAATGTAACCCCTAACGGGTACAATTAACCTGTGTAAAAAAAAAGTAAAAAAATATAATAAAAGTGCTTCTGCAGCAAGATTGCTGCATTTGCGCCAGATCGCTGCTTAGACAGTGATCTACAGCAAGTAAGGGGTTAATAGCTCTTAAAAGAGCCTTTGTTATACTGTAATGAATTACAGTAAAAAAAATTAACCCCTAAAAAATGCACAGACATCAAAACATGTGCTGCTGTGTATGATCACGGCGTACACAGCGATCAATGTCAGGGAAGGGGTTAAACACTTGAAATGGCTTTTATAAAAGCCCTTGGTTTGTAAAATTGTATTAAATATTTAATTGTATTATTTATTTTATTTAATTTTTTTACATTATCTGATCTGTCTCTCTCCCTTACTAAAACTAGTACTAGTTCCTCAACATCTGAGGAAAGGGATTTAGGAGTAATAATTTCAGAGGACTTGAAGGTAGTTAGGCAATGCAATAGAGCAGCAGGAAATGCTAGCAGAATGCTTGGTTGCATAGGGAGAGGTATTAGCAGTAGGAAGAGGGAAGTGCTCATGCCATTGTACAGAGCACTGGTGAGACCTCACTTGGAGTATTGTACGCAGTACTGGAGACCGTATCTCCAGAAGGATATTGATTCTTTGGAGAGAGTTCAGAGAAGGGCTACTAAACTGGTTCATGGGTTGAAGGATAAAACGTACCAGGAAAGGTTAAAGCATCTTAACATGTATAGCTTGGAGGAAAGACGTAATAGGGGGGATATGATAGAAACATTTAAATACATAAAGGGAATCAACGCAGTAAAGGAAGAGAGTATATTTAAAAGAAGAAAAACTACCACAACTAGAGGACATAGTCTTAAATTAGAGGGGCAACGATTTAAAAGTATTATCATGTGTAGGCAGCGTTCCCTTCTACTGAGCCGATGGGGTTGCTCAGGAGAGCGACCACCATCGGTTCTGGGGGAGCCGAAGGTGTTACTAAGTGCCTCGCTAGCGAGGCACTTTAGCAACACCGGAGGTGCTTAGGAAGCGAACGCTGGTCGCTTTCTTTGCTCTATTTAGTGCATGACGTGCCAGGCACGTCACCTGTCGGCAAGTCCTCAATTTGCTGTGACGTGCCTGACACGTCATTTGTCACTAAGGGGTTAAATGTATTGAATTTTGGCAATAGAGAGTTAGGATTTTACCTTTACACAGCATGATTAATTGACAGCTGCAGAATTTAAAAGTAACAATTCCTTTTTTTCTCTTCCCTTTTTTTGCCACACAGTTATATTATTACTAATCAGATTAACTTGCCTTAACAGTGGAATGGTATTTTTTCCTGCTATAATGATTATTTTATGGACATTGCCTATATATTATGATTATTTCACTACCAATATGTTAAACTATATAATATGTGAATGCACACGGCTACTAAACGGTGGGTAGACAATCGAACCCTTTCAGTAATTGGTTTTTAATGATACTTATATGCCCTGATTGGACCCCTCTCTGTTACCGGGGTTTACATTTTTGACTATTATAACCAGATCACTGTTCTTGCACCCCATACCATACTTTAGATAATTATTTACAGTATAACTATTTACATCTGATTATCTAAGGATGTGCAAGACTTATTTTAATCACAACTTCACTTACCTCACTTTTTTTCTTCACTTATCTTGTTTGTTATATGTGTCATTTTATCTAGTACCAATAAAAGTTACGTCTTATTTATCGAGACTCCACACACATCCATATAATTTTCTTGTTTAGCTTTAGGGTTACCCCCTAGTGGCAGTCTCTTTCCTTATATTGGAGCTATTTTAGAGATTTCCTATATACCGTATTTTCTCGAATATAAGACAACCCTGATTATAAGACGACCCCCCAAACTATGAATATTCCTTTAGGAAAAAAAACTAAAAGCCTGAATATAAGACTACCCTATAGACTACTTTTTGTGCTTTTTTATTCATGTTACAGGGCCAGAACTATAAGTAGTGCAAAGCTATTTTAAAATCCTTTTTTTCAAAATCTACGATAGTGACATTGTAACACTGATATCTGTACTAAATCAATGAATGACCCCCAGCATGTACATATTTTTGAAAACGAGACCACTCAGGGCATTTAACTTGGGGTATTTTGACACATTTCAACTTGGAATTCTGACATGCAGAGGCTTTTTAAGCCAGAAAGTGTATTCTACCCCACAAAGCCATATATTTTTCAAAACTAGACACCCTAGGGTATTTCAAATGGTAGTATTTTAACACTTTCCATGCACTAATTATACCACCAGCCTATGTCAAATTTTAGGTTAGCAATTTTTTAATGTTTTGTTTCCACATACATTGTACTTTGAGCATGAATCCACAGATCCTGTTATGTGTTAGTGCAAAACAACACTTAATATGTGTTCAGCAACATCTCCTGAGTCCAGGGATACCATGCATGCATAGGTGTGTTGGGTCGTTTGGGGGTTAAAAGGCCACATTAAGGGGGGTGCATTTCCAACTTGGAATTTTGACATGTAGTCAGCCTGCGCCCATGTTCCATTTGGGATATTTTTAAAGCCTGTCAAAGTATTTTACCCCATCAAACCATATATTTTGGAAAACTAGACATCCTAGGGTATTTAAAATTCTGGTATTTTAACACTATCCAAGTACTAATTCTACCACCAACCTATGTCAAAAGGTTGGGATGTCATTTTTTTCCCACACACATTGTAGTTCAGGCAGGAATTTTCAGATTCTGGTATTTGCCACTGCCAACCAACACCTCTGAAAGGAACCGGCCGGTCTCTGCTCTTGATCAATTACTTCTAAGGTCGTTGATGTGTGGCAGGTTTGCAGATATCTGGAGAGCTGTGAAGGCGGAAAACAAATACACAAGGCACGTGTTTCTTTATCCTCAGCTCTGAGTGTAGTTTATTACACATTGATATTTATACACACATTTAGGTGTTGTCCTGTATTTTGATTGGTTATAAATTATGCGGAACATAGCATAAAGTACATGAGGGGGCATTTACACAGGGGGGTGTGAACAATATGCACTCATATTGACACTAAGTAGAAAACATGAAATACAACTCAATATCGTCACTCAAGCAGAAAATAGTAGAAACTTGCTTACATATTTAGTTCCTCTTATTGCAATCTAAGACATTCTTACATAAACAGCTAACACCATGATGTCTTATCTGACCTCCTCAGGGACTGTGACCTTTTCTTGTACTTGGTCAAGCCGAGGAATTTCTCAACATCAATTTAACCCTTTCAGTTCCACTCTTTTGTTCACTTGCTGAACAATTTTGATATTGTTGTTGAGAAATTCTAGCATAGGTAATGTAATAATACGTGTGGTATTGGAGTTTTGGAGCTGGTTTAACAGCTTTAGCAATAATGCATTTATCACACCTCACAATTATATAAAAAAACACCTATTATTGCTATTATTAAAACAAAACACTTAACTATCTTTCTTCCCATAACTCCTAAACATGAGCATATTTTGAATGTCCAGTCAAAACCTGTGGCCTACTTGATATTTGTGTCCACATCTCTTTTATTATTTAAATACCGTTGGATAAAATTGGAGTGGGATTGATAAATTAAAACAACATTTTGAAAAAATCTTCACATCCATATTTAAGCTTTACTAACTGACTATGGCTTTCCTGTTTTACCAGACTGCCTCAGGACAATACTGACATCTAACTTTAACTTTAATAGCCTTTGAGATTAGGTTTAGACCTCTGACGACTGAGCAGACCTTGGTTTTGCTCTGCAGAGATATTGGACTTACAATCTAAAAGAAAATTCAAAGTATCTCTCTCTTAAATATGGAAGGCCTACCGTAACTATCTAAATATGTTACATAATGTTACATAATGGCATAACCTGATGACACAAAAACACATGATGGACACAAAACTAAATTAAATATTTATTGTTGATTGCTCCTCTTACCCTGCCTAATAAAACCCTTCTCTACAACCAATAGATCTATGTAAAAATCAAACATATTATTCCGGAGTTTGCAATTCCCAAGGACTGAGTTATTTGCAGAATACTTTAAAATAACTTGAAGCAAAACTGACATCATGCATTCAGAACACACAAAATGGCAGTCTGATGAAATGGCAGCGGACAAAACAATATGGTCTCCCATCCACAACGTGACTCCAGAGGCCCCTACAGTCCATATAATATTCATACTGTTCTCCCCTTTTATTCTTAGAAATTGATATTGTCTGTTTTTAAGGATAACCATCAGGAGTTGCCTGGTCAACAAATCATTGTATCCAAGGTTATAAGGCACACTTCCTTGATTTCACACATTGGTAGGTCATCCAGCTTAATTGCACTGTAAGCTTCCATAATGGGGAATATTTGAGCAGTGTCTTCCAGTCTTCAAGGGGCATGATGTCAGTGGTCAGGATGCACTTGAGGATGAGACCCTTGAAACAAACAACATAAACACAGACAATTAGCAACACTGATCTCACACATGCCAATCCACACATGCCAAGTGATCCTAGCCAATTTCCCAGTCCCAGGGGATCTCACGGACTACCTGTGGACACTTTTTAACCTATTCCTTAAATTCATAATCCTTCTTGATTAGTCTCTCTTACAAAAACAAACTAACTTATTTAAAATATCAGAGACATTTCCTGAGATTTTATATACTGTCTACATAAAATTCCACAAACATATTATCAAAATACAATTTCTTATGGGTCGACATATTGTGTTTGGTAGAGTCACTCTGCAAAAATTCACCATACTCTAAACATACCTATAATATCACAATTAAACAAATCTCTACTACAAAGATTACAAGCCTTCAATAACAATTGTATACATTTGTACACATGAAAATATACTTCCCAACAATGATGATCTTTTGTAGACTGTTGTATCTGTTGCAGACTCCTGAGTGAATTGTTTGCGAGTTACCGTTAAGGTGAAGAATCTGCTTATGTTGGTTAGCGGTCAGGGTTTATTATGCCCATCAAAACACTAACTTGCTGCACCTTTGTTGGCCTGTCTGTTATTACAGGAATATACTTTACGTAAATAATGTGGATCCAGGAGTTGAGTTGAACAATTTTCACAACAATATTCCAGTAGACTTTGTTAGGATCCTTTCTTTACTTGTATTGTAAAACTATTTCTTCTTTTAAAATAAACTTTTTTTCCTTTAAAATAATATTTTAGCAGCAATAGATTAGTTGGTGCACTTTAGACATGTGCAAAACTAAAATTTTCGTTTCGTTTTCATCCATTCGGACGAAAATGTTATTTATTTCGTCTAAAACGAATTTCGTTCATTAGTGCATTCGTTTCAGACGAAATTCGTTCATTATTTTCGTTTCGTTAATTTTTTTCGTTCGTTTTATAGAATACAATGTAATACTATTGGCTTTCTATAAACCGAACGAGAGCCCCATTCATAAGAAATTCTTATGAATGGGGCTCTCGTTCGGTTCATAGAAAGGCAATAGTATTAATTGTATTCTATAAGCCGAAAGTCTATAAACCGAACGACTTTCGGTTTATAGACTTTCGGCTTATGGAATACATGTAATCCTATTGCTATTCTATAAACCGAACGACTTTCGGTTTATAGAATAGCCATAGGTTTACATGTATTACATAAGCCGAAAGTCTATAAACCGAAAGTCGTTCGGTTTATAGGCTGTCGGCATTTAACTAATAAGAGACAGAGTCTCCATTCATAAAATTATGAATGGAGACTTTGTCTCCGTGTAGTAAAATGCCGACAGCCTATAAACCGAACGTTCGGTTTATAGGCTGTGGGCATTTTACTACACGGAGACAAAGTCTCCATTCATAATTTTATGAATGGAGACTCTGTCTCCGTGTAGTAAAATGCCGACAGCCTATAAACCGAACGTTCGGTTTATAGGCTGTCGGCTTATGGAATACATGTATTCCTATTGCTATTCTATAAACCGAACGACTTTCGGTTTATAGAATAGCCATAGGATTACATGTATTGCATAAGCCGAAAGTCTATAAACCGAACGTTCGGTTTATAGGCTGTCGGCATTTAACTATACAGAGACAGAGTCTCCATTCATAAAATTATGAATGGAGACTTTGTCTCCGTGTAGTAAAATGCCGACAGCCTATAAACCGAACGTTCGGTTTATAGGCTGTGGGCATTTTACTACATGGAGACAAAGTCTCCATTCATAATTTTATGAATGGAGACTCTGTCTCCGTGTAGTAAAATGCCGACAGCCTATAAACCGAACGTTCGGTTTATAGGCTGTCGGCTTATGGAATACATGTATTCCTATTGCTATTCTATAAACCGAACGACTTTCGGTTTATAGAATAGCCATAGGATTACATGTATTGCATAAGCCGAAAGTCTATAAACCGAAAGTCGTTCGGTTTATAGGCTGTCGGTATTTAACTATACAGAGACAGAGTCTCCATTCATAAAATTATGAATGGAGACTTTGTCTCCGTGTAGTAAAATGCCGAAAGCCTATAAACCGAACGATCTGTTTATAGACTTTCGGCTTATATAATACATGTAATCCTATGGCTATTCTATAAACCGAACGTTCGGTTTATAGAATAGCAATAGGAATACATGTATTCCATAAGCCGACAGCCTATAAACCGAACGTTCGGTTTATAGGCTGTGGGCATTTTACTACACGGAGACAAAGTCTCCATTCATAATTTTATGAATGGAGACTCTGTCTCCGTATAGTTAAATGCCGGCTTTTAACTATACGGAGACAAAGTCTCCATTTATAATTTTATGAATGGAGACTCTGTCTCCGTATAGTTAAATGCCGGTGTTCTGACAAATTTCTGGAGCAAATTCTCCTGCGCAATCGCAGGAGAATTTGCTCACTGCGCATGCGCATAAAGTTACAGCTGATAACTCAGTTGTAACTTTGTGACCACCGCGCATGCGCCAGCTGCGCAACCCACCTCCCGCCCCCTCACACCCCCTGCATCAATAATACAGCAGGAGGATCACAAATCCCATCAAGATGAGGCAGCCCTCACCAGGATGCTTGCCCCCTTATGTCCCGACGCCCCGTGTTACTTACCACCTTAAGAACACAACAACGGACGCGCGCATTCCCAAACGGCTGGATAGGCGTGCGCATGCGCTGTGTATCGCTGTGGTCGATGATCTGGTAAGAAGGGGTGTGCGGCGGGTGTGAGGGGGCGGGAGGTGGGTTGCGCAGCTGTCTCATGCACGGTGGTCACAAAGTTACAGCTGAGTTATCAGCTGTAACTTTATGCGCATGCGCAGTGAGCAAATTCTCCAGAAATTTGCTCCAGAAATTTGTCAGAACACCGGCTTTTAACTATACGGAGACAAAGTCTCCATTTATAATTTTATGAATGGAGACTCTGTCTCCGTATAGTTAAATGCCCACAGCCTATAAACCGAACGTTCGGTTTATAGGCTGTCGGCTTTTAACTATACGTTTGTCTCCATTCATAAATTTATGAATGGAGACTCTGTCTCCGTATAGTTAAATGCTATTGTATTCTATAAACCGACTCTATTTCGGCTTATAGAATGCAATAGTACTACGAATGGACGAATGAACGAATGATTTTCCTTTATTAACCATTCGTTCATTCGGCTTTAGTTAGCTTAGCATTTTCGTTCTTCGTTTTTCGGGCGAATGGACGAAAATGCAATTTTCGGACGAAAATGCATTCGTCCGAAAACGAATGCACATGTCTAGTATATATTCACATGTAAATTGCTTTTTTAATAAAAAATTATGATATAAATAAAATCTTGTTTTTATTTCCTTTTATGTGACAAAGCTGCCTCTCTCTTTCCCTTGCCCCCAGATTTGTCGCTCTCCCCCCCTTAGTGTTGTCTCTCTCTCACCCTCCCTTTGGCTCCCCCCTCGCTCCCCTTGTGTCTGTCTCTTCCCCCCTTCCCTCCCCTTGTTTCTCTCTGCCCCCGCCCCTTGTTATTCTGTCCCCCCCTCACCTGTTTCTTGCTCCCTGGTGGCTAGTGGGGGCAGCCGGGGGATGTATGCACTATACATAATAGACGGAAGTGTCGGGCAGCATGGAGGTTGTCTGCACGATTCGTGCAGACATCCCCCAGCTGCCCGATTCTCCCTGGTGGCTAGCGAGGCAGCGGTGGATGTCTGCGCGATGAGCGAGACCTCCCCTGCTGCCGCCCGGAACGACAGCCAGGACTTTTATGAGGAAGCCGGAAGTACCCAGCTTCATCATAGAAGTCCCGGCGGTCATGCCGGGCGGCAGCAGGAGAGGTCTCGCTCATCGCGCAGACATCCTCCGCTCCCTCTCTAGCCACCAGGGAGAATCGGGCAGCTGGGGATGTCTGCACGAATCGTGCAGACAACCTCCATGCTGCCCGACACTTCCGTCTATTATGTATAGTGCATACATCCCCCGGCTGCCCCCACTAGCCACCAGGGAGCAAGAAACAGGTGAGGGGGGGACAGAATAACAAGGGGGGGGGGGGCAGAGAGAAACAAGGGGAGGGAAGGGGGGAAGAGACAGACACAAGGGGAGCGAGGGGGGAGCCAAAGGGAGGGTGAGAGAGAGACAACACTAAGGGGGGGAGAGCGACAAATCTGGGGGCAAGGGAAAGAGAGAGGCAGCATTGTCACATAAAAGGAAATAAAAACAAGATTTTTTTATATCATAATTTTTTATTTAAAAAGCAATTTACATGTGAATATATACTAGACATGTGCATTCGTTTTCGGACGAATGCATTTTCGTCCGAAAATTGCATTTTCGTCCATTCGCCCGAAAAACGAAGAACGAAAATGCTAAGCTAACTAAAGCCGGATGAACGAATGGTTAATAAAGGAAAATCATTCGTTCATTCGTCCATTCGTAGTACTATTGCATTCTATAAGCCGAAATAGAGTCGGTTTATAGAATACAATAGCATTTAACTATACGGAGACAGAGTCTCCATTCATAAAATTATGAATGGAGACTTTGTCTCCGTATAGTTAAAAGCCGGCATTTAACTATACAGAGACAGAGTCTCCATTCATAAAATTATGAATGGAGACTTTGTCTCCGTGTAGTAAAATGCCCACAGCCTATAAACCGAACGTTCGGTTTATAGGCTGTCGGCTTATGGAATACATGTATTCCTATTGCTATTCTATAAACCGAACTTTCGGTTTATAGAATAGCCATAGGATTACATGTATTACATAAGCCGAAAGTCTATAAACCGATC
Source organism: Pelodytes ibericus (assembly GCA_036172795.1). Lineage (NCBI taxonomy): Eukaryota > Metazoa > Chordata > Amphibia > Anura > Pelodytidae > Pelodytes > Pelodytes ibericus. The sequence continues at coordinate 49,321,670 of CM069858.1, read as the reverse complement.
GTTCGGTTTATAGACTTTCGGCATTTTACTACACGGAGACAAAGTCTCCATTCATAATTTTATGAATGGAGACTCTGTCTCTGTATAGTTAAATGCCGACAGCCTATAAACCGAACGACTTTCGGTTTATAGACTTTCAGCTTATGTACTACATGTAATCCTATGGCTATTCTATAAACCGAAAGTCGTTCGGTTTATAGTTTAGCAATAGCATTACATGTATTCTATAAACCGAACGTCGTTCGTTTTAAAGACTTTCGGCTTTTAGAATACTATTGGCTTTCTATAAACCGAACTAGAGTCGAGTCCCCATTCATAAGAAATTCTTATGAATGAGGAGGGACTCTAGTTAGGTTTATAGAATGCCAATAGTATTCTATAAGCCGAAAGTCTTTAAAACGAACGACGTTCGGTTTATAGAATGCATGTAATGCTATTGCTGTTCTATAAGCCGAATGTCTTTCGGCTTATAGAACAGCAATAGCATTACATGTATTCTATAAACCGAACGTCGTTTGTTTTAAAGACTTTCGGCTTATAGAATTCATGCTGCTATTGGCTTTCTATAAACCGAAAGAGTCCCCATTCATACGAATAGGTCAATTGACCTATTCGTATGAATGGGAACTCAATTTCGGTTTATAGGAAGCTAATAGCATTACATGCATTCCATAAACCGAAAGTCATTCATGTCGGTTTATGGAATGTAGTACAATGCTATTGGTATTGTAAACCGACTCTATTTCGGTTTAGAATGCCAATAGCACGAATGGACGAATGGACGAATGAACGAATGATTTTCGTTTATTAACCATTCGTTCATTCGGATTTTGTTAGTTAAAATTTTCGTTATTCGTTTTTCGGACGAATGGACGAAAATGCTATTTTCGTCCGAAAATGCATTCGTCCGAAAACGAATGCACATGTCTAGTGCACTTTGAACTTGTCTTTTGTTGACTGTACAGCTTTAATCTATATGAAAATAAAACTCAAAATATTCCAGTTAGTAACATGTTATATTTCATTAAACATTTTGGCTTTTTTGCTTTACATAAAAACATCATTAAAAATATTATGACTCTTAGCTCATGTCTCAAAACAACTAGACCACTCTTTTGTTCTTAAAAATAGTATTATTCTTTTTATAAATCTCCTGAGCATGATGAGTGTAATATACAACTGATATTAATAATCACTCACTGTTAATAATCACTAGCACTTCATTAGTGATTAAGACCTCTTACTGGAACTGCATCAATAATAATCTAGATTGCTGGTCCTTATGAGTAAACTCTGAAACAACATCAGTATAGGCTGGAGCTACTTCAATAAAACTAACAGGCATGACCTGTCAAAATAGATATTTTATAAAATAATTCACAATTGATACATATACTTCATCAAAATTATTGACAACAAAATGTATCTCTTGGCCATTAAACAATATACTATTTTGTGCCCATTCCCCATCCCTTCACAAAAAAAAATACTTTTGCATCCATTGCTACAACTCTCTTATCTGCAATTAGACAAGAAGATAGAAGGGGAAACAAAGGGGGGGTTTCTGGGGAAACTTTTTCTCTTTTTCATACACAACAAAAACTATCTGAATTTATACCTCCAACACCACAGTATGTTTAAGAACATGACACTTGCTAATTCTTTCCACTAATCACTGACGTACATTCTCATATATTAAAAACTTATATCTAAAATGTTAAACAACATTTTAATATTCTTTCTCCATGTATCACATGGGGTACTTTGCCTTAATTATAACAAAAACTAGAATGCAACAAATGAATATTTTTAGAATCACATATGTGTGTGTGAATGTATATTTACTGTATATAAATATGCTAGCTCTGTATTTATTTAAATATGTATGGCTCTCCAGCTGGTAATCTGACGTTCCCTATAGTTTGAAAATTATATTCATATATCACCAAAAATGTAAGTAGCGCTGTAGCACTGTAAAAATAATTCTGATCACACCACAAAGATAAAAACAATTACAGTATATGCAAGTTACCAAAGATTATATTGGATGGGCAGGAAGTTTATTTAAAAACACTGATCAATACTTTTCAGTTTAAACCAAAAGTTCTACCTCTTATTGCTATATACCATACACATTATTACTTATGTCTTCCTTTTCAAATTAATATTCACTTTTAAATCCTAACTGTTATATTCTTAGTCCATAACGTCTTTCTTTCTAAGTATGTGCAACATGACCTCTGACCTTTTACAAAACACAAAAAACATCTAACTCCAGCAACTAAAAATTCCATGGCCCACACATTCTTTAACAGCTTATCTTTAAACACAAAATTCACTCCTAAACATAGTACGCATAAACGTTACTCAAGCCTTTCTCTGATACAAACTCCGAAATTCTACTTAAATCTAAAGCACATCTGTACCTTCAAATATCTTAAAATTAATACATCTTCTCTTATCTATTTTATCTAAAGTGTTGGAAAATGTGATATCTTATGTTGGGAAAAATCAAAACCCATCTTCAACATACACTAAAAATTCATATACAAAAGTCCTTCCAACCTACATAAAATGATATACTTGTCAAGACACCTAAATACAAAAAGGAAGAATGTACCCTAAACAAATAAACATTTCTAATAGGTAACACGTAAAACCTGTTAAATGTTTAGAGTCTTTAAACAAGTATTAGATTTATTTTTACCCTCATAATTTTACATAATGCCTCTGAATATGTAGATTGAATCAAAATAAACCTTAATAAATATCAAATAATGGTATTTATGAAATTTTACAGCTGTTATACTATCCACTGGATTGATCACGTATATATAACATGATGTCCAAGAGAGACCTTGAGTAATATATAACTCTTAGTGTTTTACACACAAAATTTTCTATTTTTCTTACTTAAAGATACAGTTACGCAAGCTCAGTAGCAAATTAATTCTAAAACTATGCATACCACTAATAAAATTACTGACTATGCCAAAGTAAAACAACTCTGCTTACCCAAAATAACACAACTACAGTAACTATTGTTAATTTTCTGCTAGAACTAATTTACTATAAAACTTCTCATCACACTGATGAATATAGCCCAGAAGACCATCACTCAAAAATTATACTAACGGCATAACGTGCCTATTTTTATTGAGCGCTCGTTTGAGTGATCCATGAGATACGTCCTCTGTACTCCACTAAATATAAAACACTTCCTTTTGTTACATCTCTATAAAACACGACTGCTGCTTTGGGGCTGTTGACACAAAACTAGGACATGTCTCTACTCTTGTGGTAAAATATTAGAGACTTTTACTCTAACACTATTGCCCATTTGCGCAGACATCACTTCTAAAGATACAATTATATCTTAAAGCATAGCAGTTGCAAAAATTACTTATGCAAATATTTATACAATAACGACAATTCTCCTAATGACAACATTAAACATAATATGCCACAGCTTCTATGGTCTTATCAACTTGCACAGCTAACATATCCAAAACACCAAGATACAGTGTACTTGGGAGTTACAGACATGAGACTCTAATCTTCAATATGTTTTACAGAAGGATCTGTATCCTCCCAGATACACAAATTCAGTTCCCAGAACGGTTGTCTTATAACTTTTATATGTGTCCCAGCCACACTAGAAATACTTAACACTTATAATTCTGTTTAACAATGCAATGTTTTAATACTCTTATACTTTATACATAAAATATCTACTATATCCTTAAAAGACTGTGTACGACAGGGAGACAAATCAAACATACCTTATGGCCACAGAACAAGCAGTTAATTCCTTATCTGACAATGTGCATGCCATGCTTTTCTGTGGGGGCTCTGAGCAAACAGGAAGTGCTGGATACAGCGGCTCTATCTTAGCTTTCTGTGGGACAGATCTCTTAGGGTATTTAGATTTACCCTTGTTAATGTTCTCTCCCTTTAGATTTGCCTTATTTAATTATTATGACACTAGACATTAAGCCCGTTAAATTAACGGGCGCTAGAACATATGTGGACGGGGGGGGACATAAAGGGGCAACATAGGGGCAAGCACCCTGGTGAGGGGGGGAGCCTTGACGGCTGCCTCATCTTGATGGGAGTTGTAATCCTCCTGCTGTATTATTGATGCAGCAGGGGGATCACAACTTCCATCAAGATGAGGCAGCCCTCAAGGCTCCCCCCTCGCCAGGGTGCTTGCCCCAATGTTGCCCCCTTATGTGTCCCCCCCCCCATGTTACTTACCACCTTAGCGTGGTGTGAAGGGGGCGGGAGGTGAGTAGCGTCACTCCGCTCGCGCATGCGCAGTCTTTACAAAGTTACAGCTGAGTGATCTGTCAGCAGGGCCGGCCTTAAGTGTTCCGGCTCCCTGTGCGGGATTCCCCCATGGCGCCCCCCCCCCCATGTATGTATCTCTCTGCCTTCCCATGTTTGTCCCTTTCCTCTTCATTGCACTGTCTGTCTCTCTCTAACTCCCCCATACCTGTTCTCTCTCTCCCTCTATTCTGTCTCTCTCCTCCCCCCCTGTACTGTCTGTCTCTCTCTCTCCCCCCCTGTTCTGTCTCTCTCCCCCCTGTTCTGTCTCTCTCCCCCCCTGTTCTGTCTCTCCCCCCCCTGTTCTGTCTCTCTCTCTCCCCCCCTGTTCTGTCTCTCTCTCTCCCCCCCTGTTCTGTCTCTCACTCTCCCCATTACCCCTGTTCTGTCTTTCTCTCCCTCCCACCCTGTCTGTCTCTCTCTCTCCCCCTTCCCCCTGTTCTGTCTCTCTCTCCCCCCCTGTACTGTCTGTCTCTCTCCCCCTTCCCCCTGTTCTGTCTCTTTCTCCCTCCCTCTGTTCTTTCTCTCTACCGCCTGTTCTGTATCTCTCTCTCCCCTACCAGCTGTTCTGTCTCTCCCCCTCCAGCTGTTCTGTCTCTCCCCCTCCCCCTGTTCCGTCTTTCTCTCCCTCCCTCCCCTGTCTGTCTCTCTCTCCCCCTTCCCCCTGTTCTGTCTCTCTCTCCCTCCCTCTGTTCTTTCTCTCTACCCCCCTGTTCTGTATCTCTCTCTCCCCCCTCCAGCTGTTCTGTCTCTCCACCTCCCCCTGCTCTGTCTCTCCCCCCTCCAGCTGTTCTGTCTCTCCCCCTCCCCCTGTTCTGTCTCTCCCCCCTGCCCTGTCTCTCTCTCCCCCCTGCCTGCCCTTCCTCTGTTCTGTCTCTCCCCCCTGCCCTGTCTCTCTCTCCCCCCTGCCTGCCCTTCCTCTGTTCTGTCTCTCTCTCCCCCGCTTTTCTGTCTCTCCCCCCCTGTTCTGTCTCTCTATCCCCCCTGTTCTGTCTCTCTCCCCCCCTGTTCTGTCTCTCCCCTTATTTCACGTAATAGGGCAATAAACAATATTAGTGTTTTTTTGGTTTTCTAACCATTTTCTTCTACAGTGATTTTTTTAACCCGAACCCTAAATTTACCCCAACTCTAAATTTAATCTAACCCTAAATTGACCCCCACCCCTTAATCTAACCCTTGTAATCATCCGAACCCCCGTTTAACCCTAATTATTACCCTATTTGTGACCCTAACCCTAGATCTAGGTTCAGTAGATCAAGGGTTAGCTTTTTCCATTTATTTATTTATTTTATTTATTTATTTATTTAATTTTCTATTTTTTAACTGTAATACCGTCTAACTGCCTGTAGGGGAAGTCAAGTAGCGGTTTCAGAGCGACGGAAGATATATTTTTTTTCTGTCTTCCGTCGCTCTCCTCTGGGCACGCTGTATCGGAGGAGCATGCACAAGAACAGCACACACCCGCAATCACCGGGTGATCACCAGGGGGGCACAGAATGTGTTGCATGATGCCTCGATAGAGGCATCATTGCAACACTTTAACACACATAGGCAGTGATCAGCTTTCACTGCCTATGTGTGTTAACGCGTACACGATCACATTCGCGGTGATCGTATGCGCGCGGGGGGGGGGTCGAGGGGGGGCTGAAAGCACTCTCAGAGGCTGCTTCGGATCCGAAGCAGCCTCTGAGAGTAGCTACAGACATGTAGTGTTGCGCTAAGGAGCGCAACACTACATGAAAACGGAGGACGTATATATACGTCCTCATGGTCCTTAAGGACCATGCTTTTCAGAACGTATATATACGTCCATATGCGTTAAGGGGTTAACTACATGCGCATGTCCCCGACGTTGCTAGGGCAACAGGGACGCTATAGTATGATGTGTCTCTGAGTCCAGTCTGTTGCCCTAGCAACGGCTGTCCGTGGGGCAGTGTCTCTGCGTCCAGTCTGTTGCCCTAGCAACCCACGGACACAGGGACTGGACGCAGAGACACTTGAAGATTATTACAGAGGATTATTATCCCTGAACTACATACTGTGGTCACATAAATTTGGGTGTAATAATGGGGATTCTACTTTTGTATTGTCATACAAAGGGACATCATTCCTTTTGCCTGATATAAAACTTGTAGTTGCTAAATCACTTAACTTTTGTCCCATTATGAACAGATAATTTTATGCAGTTCACACAACTTAATATGCAATTATTATCTTATACTTTAAATGATTTTTTAATAATTTTGACAATTAAAATGCAATTCTTATCTTATACTTTAACTTATGTACATATAACCTTTGACACACCAACGACAGTTTCCTAGAAAGCAACACTTGCTAATAATTACTTGTATATATTTATGTACATATATACATATATATCTCTGAATAGGTTTTGTTAAACTGTGCCGTGACCCAGTGTCACGCACTTCAGCGATTTCCCAGTGAAATCTTAATATCTATATCTATCATTTGTGTACCAGACACACAATATTTTCTTGTCCCAGTGACAAGTACCGTAGATAAATAGATTATTTTAAATTGTGTACCATAAACACAATATTGTCTTGTCCCAGTGACAAGTGTTTAACAACAACCCATTGCTTACTTAAAACACTAAAATTTTACGTACAAGATTCGGAGAGACAGAAGAGCACGGACACAGAAGTATAAAATACAACCATGTATAACTTGTACTCACCCTGTATGTCTGAAACCCACTTCTAACACCAAATTGAAAGGAACCAGCCGGTCTCTGCTCTTGATCAATTACTTCTAAGGTCGTTGATGTGTGGCCGGTTTGCAGATATCTGGAGAGCTGTGAAGGCGGAAAACAAATACACAAGGCACGTGTTTCTTTATCCTCAGCTCTGAGTGTAGTTTATTACACATTGATATTTCTACACACATTTAGGTGTTGTCCTGTATATTGATTGGTTACAAATTATGTGGAACATAGCATAAAGTACATGAGGGGGCGTTTACACAGGGGGGTGTGAACAATATGCACTCATATTGCCACTAAGCAGAAAACATGAAATACAACTCAATATAGTCACTCAAGCAGAAAATAGTAGAAACTTGCTTACATATTTAGTTCCTCTTATTTCAATCTAAGACATTCTTACATAAACAGCTAACACCATGATGTCTTATCTGACCTCCTCAGGGACCTTTTCTTGTACTTGGTAAAGCAGAGGAATTTCTCAACATCAATTTAACCCTTTCAACCTCAATATCTGTTCAGCAACATCTCCTGAGTACAGGGATACCACCCATTCAAAGGTTTGTTTTGGGGCTAAAAGGCCACATTTAGGGGGTGCGCATTTCCAACCTGGAATTTTGACATGTAGTCAGCCTGCGCCCATGTTCCATTTGGAACATTTTTTAAGCAGTCCAATGTATTTTACCCCATCAAACCATATATTTTTGGAAAATAGACATCCTAAGGTATTTCAAATGGTGGTATTTTAATACTGTTTATGTACAAATTCTACCACCAGTCTTTGTAAAAGTTTGTGGTAGTACTTTTTTGGGAGTTTGTTTTCCACATGCATTGTACTTCAGGCATGAATTCACAGATTCTGGTATATGTCACTGCCAAACAACAACCCAATATGTGTTCAGCAACATCTCCCGAGTACAGGGATATAACCCATGCATAGGTTGTTGGTTTGTTTTTTGGCTAGAAGGCAACATTTGTGAGATGTGCATCTCAAAATTCCAACTTGGAATTTTGACATGTAGTCAACCTGCGTCCGTGTCCTATATGGGATATATCTTTGAAGCCAGCCAATTAATTTACCCCCACCAAACCATATATTTTTTAAAGGTAGACACCCATCACTCCTGGTGGCAAGGGCTCAGCAGCCACCGATACATCACTAGATGATGTATCAGAAAGCTGACCAGGGTCAAAATCGAACCTTGAGTCCGCAGCCTCAGAATCAGTGCCTAACAGTGATCTTGAGCAAAGAAGGGGTTACTAGCTCTTAGAAGAGCCTATCTAGTACTGTAATACATTACAGTACAAAGAAATGAATCAATAAAACAGTGCAGACAGCAAAACATACTGTAGCTGTGCAAGATTACTGCTTATACAGTGATGAATGGCAGGGTAGGGGTTAATACACAGTGAAAGACTTTCATAAAACCTGACAATTTTATAAAATGTTATTTTATATCACTAATACTGATCTGTCTCTTTCCGTCACAAAAATGTAAGTGAGGAGAGGGAGGCAGATCAATATTTGTGAATATTGATCCGACCAATTTTGATCTGACCAGGGCGAATGGTGAGCTTCTTTGAGCAATCACCAAACCGCCTTTGCCACTAATTCGCTGTTACTGATCGCTATGCGCTCAGACAGCTTTAAAAAAAATCTCAAATATTTTTACTTTACATGTAATCGCCTAGCGGGTATGTGTAAAAAAAATATATATATATGCAGACAGATGAAAATTGCTTTGGCGTCAATATCATTGCGTAAGCAGTGATCGACGGCAAAGAAGGGTTTAATAACTCTTAGAAGAGCCATTGTAGTACTGTAATAAATTACAGTACAAAAAAAATTAACCCCTAAAAAATGGACAAACAGCAAAAATAAATGCGCTGATGTGCACGATCACTGCTTACGCAAGATCAGTGGCAGGGAAGGGGTTAAACGCAGGGAATTGCTTTTATAAAAAATGTTGTATTGTTTTATTATTCGTGTGTTGTGTATTTATTATTTTTTTGTACTTTTACTTACTTTTATAACTTTGATCTGTCTCTCTCCCTCACTAAAAAAAAATGTGATGAGAGGGAGGCAGATCCTAACTGATCAGATCAATATAGGGTTAATATTTATCTGACTAGGCAGTGGGGGTGTTCATCAGAGCATCCCCACTGCTCGTCAGTGTGCCTGCAGTCATAGAATGCCTCTGTGAAGAGGCAATCATGTGACTGCAGGAAGAGCACAGGAAGCAGGTACTTCCTGCCTTCTGTGCTCTTGCCCTTAGAAGGGCAGCGCAATCTTGGTCACACAGTGACCTCCGCTTTCAGTGATCGTTTTGACACAGGACGGACTAACAGTGACGGGGGGATGTATTGGGAAAATCAGCAGGGACTTAATAATGGCAAATAACACTGGCTTAGTATTGGGCAAATTGGCAGGGGTTTATTAAATGGAAAATAACACTGGCATATTATTGGGCAAATTGGCAGGGGCATATTCAATGGCAAATAACACTGGCATATTATTGGGCAAATTGGCAGGGGCATATTCAATGGCAAATAACACTGGCATACGATTGGGCAAATTGGCTGGGGCATATTAATGTCAACTAGCACTGGCATATTATTGGGCATATAACACTGGAATATTATTGGGCAAATTGGCTGGGGCATATTAAATGGCAAATAACACTGGCATATTGTTGGGCAAATTAACAGGGGCATATTAAATGGCAAATAACACTGGAATATTATTGGGCAAATTGGATGGGGCATAGTAATGGCAAATAATACTGGCATATTATTGGGCAAATTGGCTGGGGAATATTAATGGCAAATAATACTGGCATATTATTGGGCAAATTGGCTGGGGAATATTAATGCAAATAATACTGTCAACGTGTATGTAATTGGGTGATGGAGGCATGTAAATGGGGTGATGGGGCATGTCCTTGGTGTACATTGTGGGGGGGGGGGGTGCCCAAATTTTGTCTGCCTATGGCTTGCTGGGGAATATTAATGGCAAATAATATTGTCAATGTGTATGTAATTGGGTGATGGGCAGCACAAAACCAAGATACACCACTGGGGGGGGGGGGGGGGGGGGTGAGGAGAGAACACAGACGGGGGAGAGGAGGAAAAGAGCTATTGGGAAGAGGAGAGACACATACATGTTTAGAGGGACTAAGAGACAGTCATAGGAGGTAGAGAATAGAGAGAGACATGGAAGGGAGAGGAGACAGACAGACATGGGAAGGGAGAGGAGAGAGACATAAATGGGAAGGGAGAAGAGAGAGACATAAATGGGATGGTAGAGGAGACAGACATGAGATGGCAGAGGAGAGACAGACAGACATGGGAGAGGAGAGAACACAGACGGGGGAGAGGAGGAAAAGAGACAGCTATTGGGAAGAGGAGAGACACATACATGTTTAGAGGGACTAAGAGACAGTCATAGGAGGTAGAGAATAGAGAGAGACATGGGAAGGGAGAGGAGACAGACAGACATGGGAAGGGAGAGGAGAGAGACATAAATGGGAAGGGAGAAGAGAGAGACATAAATGGGATGGTAGAGGAGACAGACATGAGATGGGAGAGGAGAGACAGACAGACATGGGAGAGGAGAGACAGAGAGCTGGGAAATGAGAGGAGAGTCAGACGGACATGGGAAAGAAGAGGATACAACAACGGACATGGGAAGAAAGAGGAGAGAAACGGACATGGAAGGAAGAGAGACAGAGGGACACGGGGAGTGAGAGGAGTGCGACCGACAAGGGAAGGGAGAGGAGCATGACAGAAGGACATGAGAGAGAGGAAAAGACACACAGACATGGGAGAGAGGAAAAGACACACGGACACGGGAGAGAGGAAAAGACACACGTACATGGGAGAGAGGAAAAGACACACGGACATGGGAGAGAGGAAAAAACAGATGGACATGGGCCCCTCCCGAGTTCAGACTCTGGATCCACCCCTGGCCAGATGGTAAACACCCATGAGTACTTCAAGAGCTAAGCCAGATCCTGGCTAGATCAATTTTTGATTTACAGGGATTCTTTTATTTCAGGCATCGTGCCCAGAGATTGGTGTAAAGCCGATGTGGTGCCCATATTTAAAAAGGCATTAAAATCCCAGCCAGGTAATTACAAACCTGTAAGCTTAACATCGGTGGTGGAGAAACTGTTTGAAGGGTTGCGAAGTGAATATATCCAAGATTTCATATTGAACAGTAATCTCATGGGTCTAGGACACTTCATCGCCGCGGCTTCATCACTGACAGTTCAGCGCAGCAGTTAGAACGTTCATTGCGGACGAGGCTATCTAAGAGCTGATAGTTCAGCGCTGAACTGTCAGCTCTTACAAACGTACAAGTAAAAAGAAAATAACCCCTCCAATAAATGATTCCCCCCAAATACTAAAATTAACCCAAAACCCAATACTAAAATTAAGCTCCGAACCCTAATACTAACCTCCGAACCCTAATACTTACCCCCTAAACCCTAATACTAACCCCCGAACCCTAATACTTACCCCCTAAACCCTAATACTAACCCCCGAACCCTAATACTAACCCTCTAAACCCTAATACTAACCTCCGAACCCTAATACTAAAATTAACCCCCTAAACCCTAATACTAAAATTAACCCCGAACCCTAAAAACGAATTCTAACCCTCTAAACCCTAACCACCCTTAACCCCAATACTAAAATTCTAATTCTAAAACTCTATCTTCTAACTCTAACACATTAAAACTTACCTTTAGCGATGAAATGTCCCTCAATGAAATCTCCCGCGACGAGCTGTCGTGTGGTGAAGTGACGGCGTTGAAGCGGCTGCGCGGATGCAGCCGCGATGAAGTGTCCCATCCCCTAATCTCATTAGCAGGTGCCAACATGGCTTTGTGAAAGACAGATCTTGTCAAAGTATCTTAATTACATTCTATGAAGAGGTGAGTAAAAATCTAGATATCGGTGCTGCAGTGGATGTGATACATTTGTACTTTGCTAAGGCATTTGATACAGTTCCACACAGGGCCGTCATCATAAAATTCAGAGCCTCTTACTGAAAAACATTTTTGCGCCCCCTTATCTCCCTCTTGCCCCCCTACAATCCCAAAGTCATTTTATCCAGGTCTTTTTATATCATGCCAATGATTTAAATGCACCCAATGATTTAAATGCACCCATCACCTGCATTTCACATCCAGGATTTGCTGCTGCTCCCCGGGACATGCCACTTCTTTCCCATTAATTTGCCACAGACAGTTTTCCCATTAATATGCCACTCTTTGCCCATTAATATACCACAACCTGTATTGCCCATTATTATGCCACTCTTTGCCCATTAATATTGCACATCAAGTATGTCCATAAATATGCCACAACCAGTATACCCATTAATAAGCCACAACCAGTTACCCATAAATATGCAATTATTTGCAAATTAATGTGCCACAACCTTTATGCCCATTATAAAGCATTCTATGCCCATTATTATGCCAGAGCCAGTATGCCCATCAATATGCCACTATATGCCCAATGTGTATGCTGCAGTCAGTATTCCCACTAATATGCTACAACCAGTATGCCCATTAATATGCCACTCTTTGCCCATTAATATGCCACAGCCAGTTTCAACCCCTCCTCCCCCCTTCCCCAGTACTTACCTTTGCGAGACACTTCGCCTTCCATGCTGCCTCTCTCGCACTGATCTGCTTGAGGGCCGGAAGGTCACGTGACCTCAGATCAATGAGCGCGTAGCATGAGAGAGGCAGTTTGGAAGCATGTCTGTACATTGCACAGACACCATGAAGGGAAGGGATAGAAAGGAGGGAAGAAAGGGATGAGAGAGAAACGAGGAGATAAGGAAGGAAGGAAGAGAGAGGGGAAGGGGAGAAAAAAGAGGTAAAAAAAAGAGAAATAATTTTTTTTTAAAATTCTTTAGGTTCTCTGGGAGGTCCGCTTTAAGTGCATGGTTTGGCTGTATTGGATTCAATCAGTTCAAAATTGTATACTCTATATCAGTACTTAGCTTATATATTTGCACCAAGGGATACACCCCAGTGATCCCTTTACATTTATTATAAGATTTTTGCTTGCATCTGTGGGCTCTCTCTAACCCAGTTATATCTAGGCTTTTATAACTTCCATTGGATTTAATATATGTATCTTTTCTGTATTGCAGTATCACTATACCTATACATTTTATATATACTTATCTTTAGCTCAGTTAGCTTATTAATGCATTTCTATTGCCTACATGTATTTATGTGTCTATTATTATGTGTATATATTTCTAATAGGTATTTCTATTCCAGTGTATTGTTTAAGTTTCACATACTCACCTTCTCATTAAGCTGACGATTTCTGTCTTTAGGCTAATGATCCAGTACATTGACTCTGAGTCAGTTCACTCGTTTATATGTATCCATATTTGTGAGGCTGTGGTTTACAATTCAGTTCATAACACTGTTTCTTGCTCTTTTTTTTGTATTTTTATTCCAATGCCTCTGATTGTTTGTTATGTGTATATATTTGTGATTTTATATTCACTATTTACTTTTAGCTTTGCTGTATAACTTAATGGGAACACAATGTGAACTTATTGTCTAATCGTTTGTTTTTACTAATTGGACAAGCACCTTTTCTGATCTAGGGTAATTGGGAGCATATATGTGCTTGCCTTCCTCTCCCTGGTCAGACCTATGAGTAATTCCGAATGGATGAAACGCGTTAAGTGTTTATTCTACCCCCATGTCATTTTATTTTTTATTTTTCTATTGGATTAAACATTATGTTTTATAAGGATCAAGCTTCGTGAGATTTCTGCATATTGGACTTTCTTGTGCTTCCTTATTCTCTATTTTGCCGATTACGGCCGGGCTCGGGACCCGGGGTCCAGCAGACGGTGAGCAGCTACAGGGGATTGATTTTGTTCGCATGCCTCTTCTCCTTATTCTTGATATTTTGTTACAGACACCATGATGCCTTCTCCCGCAGAGATGCTAGTGAGGGGAGATCTTTGATCTCCAGAGCCAGTGACTCTGCCAGCATGCATGCTTTTTTTTTTCTTTAAAGAGCAGGGGCCCGAGCCAGGTGTGTTGCCTGCCACCCCCTTAAGGCGGCCCTGGTTCCATACAAAAGGTTACTGTACAAATTGACTGAAATAGGCTTAGGGCCAAATGTTTGTTTGTGGATTGGCAATTAATTTAAATAGAGAATGCAATGGGTGGTGGTAAATGGGAAGTTCTCGAATTGGACAGATGTGATAAGTGGAGTATCTCAGGGATCTGTCCTTGGTCCTCTACTTTTTAATTTGTTTATTAATGATCTCCCAGAAGACATGGGGAGCCATTTCTCTGTGTTTGACAATGACACACAATTAAGTAGGGCAATACAGTCTGAACTAGATGTGTCTTCATTTTCAGAAGATTTGGACAAATTGGTTAATTGGGCAAAATGAGATTCAAGTGTAAAATTATGCATTTTGGGTACAACAATAAGAATGGAACATATAGTTTAAATGATAAAAATAAACAAAGTGGTAGGTGTGCTGAGTGACACCAGTGAAATAAAGGAAATATGATAATTGCCTTACAGAGTGGATCACTCCTATAGGACGATGTCTTTCTTTCACTCAAAAAAGACAGAAAAAACAAAGACCATAGTGTAATATAGTCTGGAATATAAAGTGTTATATAGAGGTAAGCTAGTACACTCACATACAAATAAAGGAGAAAGTCTTATCTGGTAATCCTTATTTAGTCTTTTTATTCCTCATTCAGCAAATATGTAGCATAGGAATATATGAAGAAAACCGTGAGTGGATGGTAGAATACAAGATTTTAATAAAAAAAAATATAGTAGCTTATATATAAGGTTTGACGTGTGCAGCACAATAGATATTCAAAGGAGCGATGGCCAAGACAACAGGTCCCACGCTGGTAATGAAATCCAAGTAAAAGCAATATTTCAAAATAACAATAAAAGGAATGTATAATAAAAGATCGCATTTAAAAGTTCATAAAAAGTTCAGGTCCGCAGTACAGTGAATCATGCTACGTGTTTCGCCTTTATGAGGCTTCTTCCTGGCGTGTTATTCCTGTACTTGTTTTTGGTCTTTAAATAATCACGCTAATTCACTTCCTGGTTCCTCCCTCCGTCATGTCATCGCGCCTCCGTCACGTAGTGAGATTTCAGATGGGATCTCGTGAGATTTCGTACTTACGATTGGCTTGGTTGGCAACATATAACATAACAGGAAGAACACGGGAGGAAGTGTTTTAAAGTACGTTTTTCTCAATTTTGGAGCAACATACAGTGCATAGGCACAAAATGTAAGGAAATATATTTACTGCTCAAAATGGAAATAAAAGATTACATATGTATATAAGGGGAAAATGTTAATTTATTAAAAAAGGATATTTTATGAAAAATTATATTTTGTGAATTTTTTTTATTTTATTAAAAAATAAATATATATATATATATACACATAGGGCACCTTTACATGTGTGTTAAAAACACAAACACACATATGTCTGGTAACTTCAATGTGTATATGATAGTATATATCTATAAATTACAGAAAATATATATGTCAATATGGTACAAAAAATTAAAGTATTGTACAGAAAAATACATATATACATATATATAAAAGATAAATGTACACATGTAATGTTTTGCAAGAAAGAAAATGCCTATGCATTTGATGTATGCTCCAATCTTGCACATAATACAAAATATACATCAGAAATAGAAAAAATGGAATAAAATGAAGAATATAGAAACAGATCATAAAAAATTATATAAATCAAAATCTGCATTAAGACCTTTTGGTAATAGGGTGTCTACATCGAACACCCATCTCATTTCAATTTTACCCATTTCTTTAATATTATCCCATCCCCCCCAATGTTTGTGTATTTTGTCAATGGCCAAAAATGTGATAACTTTCGGATTTTTAATGTGTTTTTCTAAAAAGTGTTTGGAAAGTGAATGTTGGGTGATCCCTTTTCTAATGTTCCTGACGTGCTCCCCCATACGCTTCTTTAAAGTTCTGGACGTCCTGCCAATATTTTGAAGCCCACATGGGCACTCGGCCAGATAGATAACATTTGTGGAGGAGCACGTCAGGAATTGTTTGACAGAAAACTCTCTTTTATTTGAAAATGAACTGTATTTGGTAATGGGGTACAAACATTTTGTTAATTTATTTTTTACATTTGGAGCTCCACTAAAGACTACCCTAGGTATTTCAGGTATGAGATTTTTTAAAGTCTTGTCTTTGAGGAGAATATTCCAGTGGTTTTTTATGATTTTTTTGACTTTTGATGATTTATTATTGTAGTCGAATACTAAAGGTATGTTGGCTATAGTTGATTTTTCAGGTATACTTCTGGGTTGAAGTAGTGTATCTCGATTTATTGTTTCTATGTTGACTATGATGTTATCTATGGCCAACAGGTCGTAACCCTTCTCCTCAAATCTATTCCTGAGGATATGGGCCTGTTGTTGATACACTGCAAGATCTGTGCAGTTCCTTCTTAGTCTCATGCACTGACTTTTTGGAACCCCCTTAAGCCATGACAGGTGGTGGCAGCTGCTATAGTCAATGAAACTGTTTGTATCCACCTTTTTGAAAAAAGCTTTTGTTTTAAGATGTTTGTATTCTACATATATCTCTAGATCTAAAAATTGGATATTAGTTTTACTTTAAACTGTGTTTAGGGTTATATTATTGGTGTTATTATTTAAAGAGGTTAGAAAGTTGTCTTAACTATTCTGATCACCCTTCCAGATGAAGAAGAGATCATCAATATATCTCCTATAGAGGACTAGGTTCGCCTCCCAGCCATGTCCACTCCACACAAACTGGTCCTCCCAGTTGCCCATAAAGAGATTTGCATAGCTGGGGGCGACCTTGGTCCCTATGGCTGTCCCTTTAAGCTGTAGATAGAATGTTTCCTCGAACTAAAAGAAGTTGTGTTCAAGAATGATTTTGAGTCCTTCGAGGACATATTCTATTTGTGCTGATGTCATCTTTCCATCTTTTTCTAAAATAGTGTCTACAGCCTGACAGCCTTGATGGTGATCTATAATAGTATATAAAGAGGATACATTACTGGATACTAGGATGTAGTCCTCCTGCCAATCCATAGTTTTTAGTAATTTGATTAGACCTATTGAATCTTTTAGGTAAGATTTTAATTCATGTACATATGGTTGTAGGTAGACATGTGCAAAACTAAAATTTTCGTTTCGTTTTCGTCCATTCGGACGAAAAATGTTATTTATTTCGTCTAAAACGAATTTCGTTCATTAGTGCATTCGTTTCAGACGAAATTCGTTCATTATTTTCGTTTCGTTAATTTTTTTCGTTCGTTTTATAGAATACAATGTAATACTATTGGCTTTCTATAAACCGAACGAGAGCCCCATTCATAAGAAATTCTTATGAATGGGGCTCTCGTTCGGTTCATAGAAAGGCAATAGTATTAATTGTATTCTATAAGCCGAAAGTCTATAAACCGAACGACTTTCGGTTTATAGACTTTCGGCTTATGGAATACATGTAATCCTATTGCTATTCTATAAACCGAACGACTTTCGGTTTATAGAATAGCCATAGGTTTACATGTATTACATAAGCCGAAAGTCTATAAACCGAAAGTCGTTCGGTTTATAGGCTGTCGGCATTTAACTAATAAGAGACAGAGTCTCCATTCATAAAATTATGAATGGAGACTTTGTCTCCGTGTAGTAAAATGCCGACAGCCTATAAACCGAACGTTCGGTTTATAGGCTGTGGGCATTTTACTACACGGAGACAAAGTCTCCATTCATAATTTTATGAATGGAGACTCTGTCTCCGTGTAGTAAAATGCCGACAGCCTATAAACCGAACGTTCGGTTTATAGGCTGTCGGCTTATGGAATACATGTATTCCTATTGCTATTCTATAAACCGAACGACTTTCGGTTTATAGAATAGCCATAGGATTACATGTATTGCATAAGCCGAAAGTCTATAAACCGAACGTTCGGTTTATAGGCTGTCGGCATTTTACTACACGGAGACAGAGTCTCCATTCATAAAATTATGAATGGAGACTTTGTCTCCGTGTAGTAAAATGCCGAAAGCCTATAAACCGAACGATCCGTTTATAGACTTTCGGCTTATATAATACATGTAATCCTATGGCTATTCTATAAACCGAACGTTCGGTTTATAGAATAGCAATAGGAATACATGTATTCCATAAGCCGACAGCCTATAAACCGAACGTTCGGTTTATAGGCTGTGGGCATTTTACTACACGGAGACAAAGTCTCCATTCATAATTTTATGAATGGAGACTCTGTCTCCGTATAGTTAAATGCCGGCTTTTAACTATACGGAGACAAAGTCTCCATTTATAATTTTATGAATGGAGACTCTGTCTCCGTATAGTTAAATGCCGGTGTTCTGACAAATTTCTGGAGCAAATTCTCCTGCGCAATCGCAGGAGAATTTGCTCACTGCGCATGCGCATAAAGTTACAGCTGATAACTCAGCTGTAACTTTGTGACCACCGCGCATGCGCCAGCTGCGCAACCCACCTCCCGCCCCCTCACACCCCCTGCACACCCCTTCTTACCAGATCATCGACCACAGCGATACACAGCGCATGCGCACGCCTATCCAGCCGTTTGGGAATGTGCGCGTCCGTTGTTGTGTTCTTAAGGTGGTAAGTAACATGGGGCGTCGGGACATAAGGGGGCAAGCATCCTGGTGAGCGCTGCCTCATCTTGATGGGATTTGTGATCCTCCTGCTGCATCAATAATACAGCAGGAGGATCACAAATCCCATCAAGATGAGGCAGCCCTCACCAGGATGCTTGCCCCCTTATGTCCCTACGCCCCGTGTTACTTACCACCTTAAGAACACAACAACGGACGCGCGCATTCCCAAACGGCTGGATAGGCGTGCGCATGCGCTGTGTATCGCTGTGGTCGATGATCTGGTAAGAAGGGGTGTGCGGCGGGTGTGAGGGGGCGGGAGGTGGGTTGCGCAGCTGTCTCATGCACGGTGGTCACAAAGTTACAGCTGAGTTATCAGCTGTAACTTTATGCGCATGCGCAGTGAGCAAATTCTCCTGCGATTGCGCAGGAGAATTTGCTCCAGAAATTTGTCAGAACACCGGCTTTTAACTATACGGAGACAAAGTCTCCATTTATAATTTTATGAATGGAGACTCTGTCTCCGTATAGTTAAATGCCCACAGCCTATAAACCGAACGTTCGGTTTATAGGCTGTCGGCTTTTAACTATCCGTTTGTCTCCATTCATAAATTTATGAATGGAGACTCTGTCTCCGTATAGTTAAATGCTATTGTATTCTATAAACCGACTCTATTTCGGCTTATAGAATGCAATAGTACTACGAATGGACGAATGAACGAATGATTTTCCTTTATTAACCATTCGTTCATTCGGCTTTAGTTAGCTTAGCATTTTTGTTCTTCGTTTTTCGGGCGAATGGACGAAAATGCAATTTTCGGACGAAAATGCACTCGTCCGAAAACGAATGCACATGTCTAGTATATATTCACATGTAAATTGCTTTTTTAATAAAAAATTATGATATAAATAAAATCTTGTTTTTATTTCCTTTTATGTGACAAAGCTGCCTCTCTCTTTCCCTTGCCCCCAGATTTGTCGCTCTCCCCCCCTTAGTGTTGTCTCTCTCTCACCCTCCCTTTGGCTCCCCCCTCGCTCCCCTTGTGTCTGTCTCTTCCCCCCTTCCCTCCCCTTGTTTCTCTCTGCCCCCCCCCCCCCTTGTTATTCTGTCCCCCCCTCACCTGTTTCTTGCTCCCTGGTGGCTAGTGGGGGCAGCCGGGGGATGTATGCACTATACATAATAGACGGAAGTGTCGGGCAGCATGGAGGTTGTCTGCACGATTCGTGCAGACATCCCCCAGCTGCCCGATTCTCCCTGGTGGCTAGCGAGGCAGCGGTGGATGTCTGCGCGATGAGCGAGACCTCCCCTGCTGCCGCCCGGAACGACAGCCAGGACTTTTATGAGGAAGCCGGAAGTACCCAGCTTCATCATAGAAGTCCCGGCGGTCATGCCGGGCGGCAGCAGGAGAGGTCTCGCTCATCGCGCAGACATCCTCCGCTGCCTCGCTAGCCACCAGGGAGAATCGGGCAGCTGGGGGATGTCTGCACGAATCGTGCAGACAACCTCCATGCTGCCCGACACTTCCGTCTATTATGTATAGTGCATACATCCCCCGGCTGCCCCCACTAGCCACCAGGGAGCAAGAAACAGGTGAGGGGGGACAGAATAACAAGGGGGGGGGGCAGAGAGAAACAAGGGGAGGGAAGGGGGGAAGAGACAGACACAAGGGGAGCGAGGGGGGAGCCAAAGGGAGGGTGAGAGAGAGACAACACTAAGGGGGGGAGAGCGACAAATCTGGGGGCAAGGGAAAGAGAGAGGCAGCATTGTCACATAAAAGGAAATAAAAACAAGATTTTTTTATATCATAATTTTTTATTTAAAAAGCAATTTACATGTGAATATATACTAGACATGTGCATTCGTTTTCGGACGAATGCATTTTCGTCCGAAAATTGCATTTTCGTCCATTCGCCCGAAAAACGAAGAACGAAAATGCTAAGCTAACTAAAGCCGGATGAACGAATGGTTAATAAAGGAAAATCATTCGTTCATTCGTCCATTCGTAGTACTATTGCATTCTATAAGCCGAAATAGAGTCGGTTTATAGAATACAATAGCATTTAACTATACGGAGACAGAGTCTCCATTCATAAAATTATGAATGGAGACTTTGTCTCCGTATAGTTAAATGCCCACAGCCTATAAACCGAACGTTCGGTTTATAGGCTGTGGGCATTTAACTATACGGAGACAGAGTCTCCATTCATAAAATTATAAATGGAGACTTTGTCTCCGTATAGTTAAAAGCCGGCATTTAACTATACAGAGACAGAGTCTCCATTCATAAAATTATGAATGGAGACTTTGTCTCCGTGTAGTAAAATGCCCACAGCCTATAAACCGAACGTTCGGTTTATAGGCTGTCTGCTTATGGAATACATGTATTCCTATTGCTATTCTATAAACCGAACTTTCGGTTTATAGAATAGCCATAGGATTACATGTATTACATAAGCCGAAAGTCTATAAACCGATCGTTCGGTTTATAGGCTGTCGGCATTTTACTACATGGAGACAAAGTCTCCATTCATAATTTTATGAATGGAGACTCTGTCTCTGTATAGTTAAATGCCGACAGCCTATAAACCGAACGACTTTCGGTTTATAGACTTTCGGCTTATGTACTACATGTAATCCTATGGCTATTCTATAAACCGAAAGTCGTTCGGTTTATAGTTTAGCAATAGCATTACATGTATTCTATAAACCGAACGTCGTTCGTTTTAAAGACTTTCGGCTTATAGAATACTATTGGCTTTCTATAAACCGAACTAGAGTCGAGTCCCCATTCATAAGAAATTCTTATGAATGAGGAGGGACTCTAGTTAGGTTTATAGAATGCCAATAGTATTCTATAAGCCGAAAGTCTTTAAAACGAACGACGTTCGGTTTATAGAATGCATGTAATGCTATTGCTGTTCTATAAGCCGAATGTCTTTCGGCTTATAGAACAGCAATAGCATTACATGTATTCTATAAACCGAACGTCGTTTGTTTTAAAGACTTTCGGCATTTAGAATACATGCTGCTATTGGCTTTCTATAAACCGAAAGAGTCCCCATTCATACGAATAGGTCAATTGACCTATTCGTATGAATGGGAACTCAATTTCGGTTTATAGGAAGCTAATAGCATTACATGCATTCCATAAACCGAAAGTCATTCATGTCGGTTTATGGAATGTAGTACAATGCTATTGGTATTGTAAACCGACTCTATTTCGGTTTAGAATGCCAATAGCACGAATGGACGAATGGACGAATGAACGAATGATTTTCGTTTATTAACCATTCGTTCATTCGGATTTTGTTAGTTAAAATTTTCGTTATTCGTTTTTCGGACGAATGGACGAAAATGCTATTTTCGTCCGAAAATGCATTCGTCCGAAAACGAATGCACATGTCTAGTTGTAGGACAATGTCTAAGTATTCTAAAAAAAGGTTTGAAAAAATAGATCCTATCCCAGACACTGTTGGTCTTCCGGCTGGATTTAAGGGATTTTTATGAATTTTCGGAAGAAAATAGATGGTGGGAATCTTTGGATGTAAGAGGTTGATATAATCTAGTTCTTTTTAAATTAGGAAATGATTAGTTTGGCCTTTGTCTAAAAAGGTCGATAATTATTTTTTCAAATTATTTGTAGGGTCTTCTTTTAATATACAGTAGACTTCAATATCATTTAGATGTTTGTAAGCCTCCAGTTTGTAATCTTGACGGGATAGAATGACAATTCCTCCACCCTTATCGGCAGGCTTAATAATGATATTCTCATCCATTTGTAGTTCTTTTAAAGTCTGCAACACTTTTTTTGTAAAGTTATTATTGTCGTATTTCGTGTGTTTTATTTTTATAAGGTCATCTGTAACAAATTTTTCAAACGGATCTAGAACTCCAGATTTGTAAGTGGTTGGATAAAAGTTGGATTTTTTCTTTAAATTAGATGTAGTAATAGTATTCGGGTCTAGGAGTAGTGTACATTGCTGTATGTTGCTCCAAAGTTGAGAAAAACGGACTTTAAAACACTTCCTCCCGTGTTCTTCCTGTTATGTTAAATGTTGCCAACCAAGCCAATCGTATGGCTTAAATCTCGCGTGATCCCGTCTGAAATTGCGGAGGCGCGATGACATGACGGAGGGATCCCTGATTGGGGTCAGTAAGGTTATCAGTCAGGGCTATTTCAATGTAATTATAATTCTAATGTTTGTTTTCATTGGGAGCTTGATACTGTATTTGGTGTGCTGGGGGAAGCTGGGTTGGGATTATACTGTAATCCATGTATCTCTCCAGATGTGGGGAGGAGTTCTGGCAGAGCATAAAAAGAATGATTTGAATGCTGATTAAAGACACTGATTTTACCCCTTCATGAAGTCTCGGCTCATGTTTGGGGAACTGGGATTTTATATTCACTTTGCATCGTATTTCGGCTGTTTATTCGGGAGTAAGCTGCACAGGGCTCATTTATTATATATGGGTTCCTTTACACTGGTGGCAAGCGGCGGGATTTATCCCGAATGGATGTATTTCATTTAACCGAAAAGGAAGTGAATGGCGCATAGATGCGAACGGCTGAAACGAACAACACTTAAAGAACTGCTGGAAGCTCGAGGCATAGTAGCAAGCAACAAGACGTAAGCCACGATAATAGCCGAATTACTGGAGAGCGACCGAACCAGCGAGGTACAAATGGCGAACGCAGAAGAAACAGAGTTTCAGAAAGATGTGAGATGGAGACTCAGCTTGGTAGGACCGAATCCTGCACCAGAGATTGTGGTACAAATCATGGCACAAGCTTCGGAAGCAGAGAGTCGCCGGGAAGCACGGGAGACCAGAGAAAGATCACCACAAATGGATATACTGTCACTACCAGGATCATCTGTGGGGCGGCCACGTAAGATAAATTATGCTGCTTTTAAAAATTTTATAGAAAGCGAAATGGATATTGATAATTATCTGCAGGACTTTGAAAGACAGTGTGTATTAGAAGATGTGGATAAAACTAATTGGCCTGCAATATTGAGCAGCAAGCTATCAGGCAGAGCAGCAGAAGCCTTTAGAGCGGTACCTGATGTGGACATGCAAAATTATGAAAAAGTGAAGGAGATTTTGTTAGCCCGTTATGCAGTTACACTGGAGGCACACAGGAGAAAATTCTGGTCGCTCCGGAAGCAGGGCAAAGACTCTTACACAGAGTGGGCATTCCGCATGCATTTTTTCTTTAGTTACGCTGCCAGTAACTGGATGCAGGGATGCCAGGCGACTACACTGGAGGATGCATTACAATTGTTATTATTGGAGCAGTTTTTTGACCACACTCCTACAGATACCAGGGATTGGGTCAGAGACAGAAAGCCGCTGTCAGTAGAAGAGGCAGCACGTCTAGCAGACGAATTTCATGAGAGCAGACGGATAGATCACAACTGTGGAGCTTCAGGATTTCGACCGCGTTATCACGCTCAAGCTCCAGCACCGCAACCGAAACCAGTACCACCGGTGAGTCAACCTACTTCCACTGGGGTTCATAAAACTGCACCGATGTGTTTTGGGTTTAAGCAGGTGGGACCCATAAAACCTAATTGTCCACACCGTAATACTGATCGATGGGGGCGAGCACCAGCCCCACCAACGAGAGCAGCTGCTCATTGTATACAAGAGGATTACAACTATTCTACGCAAGGGGGTGACCACACTAATTCAGAGAATTGGTCCATGCTACACGAGGTCAACCCAGTTCAAGCAGCAGATGACAATCGGGTGCACCATCGACAGACCGTGCGACTTAAAGGGCAGGAAGCCAGAGGACTGAGAGACACTGGAGCTACGATAACTCTGGTACAACCACACCGTGTCAAACCGTCCCAACATACTGGACGCTCCGTGGCTGTAAGGGTGGCGGGAGGGGCTATTCACAAGTTACCCACTGCCATGGTACACGTTGACTGGGGCACAGGGGCTAAGGCTGTGGAGGTGGGCATCATCCCAGAGTTACCGGCGGAGGTTTTGCTGGGAAACGATTTGGGGTGCTTGACTTCTCAATTTATACAGCCGACTACAGCAGGAGCGCTCCCAGTCACAACCAGACAACAGGCACGAGCTATGGACACCTCACACTCCACAGATGACCCGGTAGGCACACTAATAATGCTTCTGTAGATTCTAGTCCTAACATGTATTGGGGCACTCCCACCGACTTTGGGCAGGCTCAGAGGGAGGATAGCACTTTAAGTGGGTACAGGAGGGAGGCAGATAAACCCCAGGGAGACGTAGGACAGGAAAGGTTCCAGTGGGAAAAAGGTTTGCTATATCGGATAACAGAGGGGGCGGGAGGAGGAACCCGACAGGTGATGAAAAAACAGTTAGTGGTACCCCGCAAATATAGGGCAGAGTTATTACGGATTAGCCACGATATACCCTTAGCAGGACATCTAGGGATTAAGAAAACCCGAGATAGGTTGACTAAGACATTTTTTTGGCATGGGGCTACCCAAGATTTACAAAATTATTGTAGAACCTGTGATGTATGCCAAAAAGTAGGAAAGAGGGGTGACCACCCCCGAGCGAAATTAAGACCTCTTCCCATAATAGAGGAACCTTTTTTCAGAGTGGCAGTGGATTTGGTAGGACCCCTTAGTAAGCCTAGTCCATCGGGTAAGAAATATATTCTTACGGTGGTGGACTATG
This sequence comes from Pelodytes ibericus, assembly GCA_036172795.1. NCBI lineage: Eukaryota > Metazoa > Chordata > Amphibia > Anura > Pelodytidae > Pelodytes > Pelodytes ibericus. The sequence goes on along the minus strand of CM069858.1, from coordinate 49,296,225 downwards.
CTACACGCTACCCGGAAGCTATAGCCTTACCTAATATCACTGCTGAAACCGTAGCTGAAGCTCTCTTTAAAGTATTTACTCGAGTTGGGTTCCCTAGGGAAATAGTATCCGACAAAGGGACCCAATTCACAGCGGTAGTTACTCAGCAGCTCTGGCAGAGCTGCGGAGTAAAACCCATACTGAGTTCTCCCTATCATCCCCAGACGAACGGGCTCTGCGAACGTTTTAATGGCACTCTAAAACAGATGCTAATCACATTCACAGAGACCTGGCGGAACTGGGAAAATGTCCTTCTCCACCTGCTGTTTGCATACCGGGAGGTACCCCAGGCATCCACCGGATTCTCTCCTTTCGAACTGTTATATGGAAGGAGAGTCCGAGGACCCCTGGACCTGGTCCGCGAGCACTGGGAAGGGGATATGGGAGAATCAGGCACGCCGATAGTACCATTTGTTTTAGAGTTGAGAGACCGACTGCAGGCGCTTACTCAATCGGTAAGGGAAAACATGCAGGCTTGCGTTAAGTAAAATCCCTGTATTGGCGGCACCTGACCACACTAAAAGATTCCTCGTTCACACCGATGCCTCAATGTTCGGACTGGGAGCCGTGTTAAGTCAAGTGGGGGACGATGGCCTGGAGCATCCGGTAGCATATCTGAGCCGAAAACGTATACCCAGAGAGGTCAGTTATGCCACCGTTGAGAAAGAGTGTTTGGCATTAGTCTGGGCCCTCAAGAAATTACAGCCTTATTTATATGGACAATCTTTCACGGTTATGACGGATCATAACCCCCTCATCTGGCTCAACAGAGTAGCCGGAGATAACCCCAGACTGCTAAGATGTAGCTTGGCACTGCAACCCTATAATTTTACAATGCAGTACCGCCAGGGAAGCAGAATGCCAACGCAGATGGGTTATCCCGGCAAACAGAACTGGAAAAACAAAGTTTAACAGCGGACATCCCCAAGCCAACCCGTTAGGGTCTGGGCGGGTATGCCGTCCCATGGAACTAAGGGCGAAAGGAAGAGTTCTGTTTGAATCCACTGGTTTTGTGTGCCAAGTTGGCTCCATTTGTGAGTTTATGCATTGCTGATGGCCTGGTGGTTTTGAGATGGCTCCAGGGTGTCTCAGGATGTATCCCAGAGACAATAGGACAATGGGCTATAGCCTGAGACATCATGGCAAGTTATGGATTAGGGGTAATTGGTTTAAGAGTTCAAGGGAGGGGATCTTGATTGGGGTCAGGAAGGTTATCAGTCAGGGCTATTTCAATGTAATTATAATTCTAATGTTTGTTTTCATTGGGAGCTTGATACTGTATTTGGTGTGCTGGGGGAAGCTGGGTTGGGATTATACTGTAATCCATTTATCTCTCCAGATGTGGGGAGGAGTTCTGGCAGAGCATAAAAAGAATGATTTGAATGCTGATTAAAGACACTGATTTTACCCCTTCATGAAGTCTCGGCTCATGTTTGGGGAACTGGGATTTTATATTCACTTTGCATCGTATTTCGGCTGTTTATTCGGGAGTAAGCTGCACAGGGCTCATTTATTATATATGGGTTCCTTTACAGACCACAAACAAGTACAGGAATCACATGCCAGGAAGAAGCCTCATAAAGGCGAAATGCATAGCGTGATTCACTGTACTGTGGACCTGAACTTTTTAAATACTATCTTTTATTATCCATTTCTTTTATTGTTATTTTGAAATATTGCTTTTACTTGGATTTCATTACCAGCATGGGACCTGTTGTCTTGGCCATCACTCCTGTGAATATCTATTGTGCTGCACACTTCAAACCTTATATGTAAGCTACTATATTTTTTTTATTAAAATCTTATATTCTACCATCCACTCACAGTTTTCTTCATATTATCCTATGCTATATATTTGCTGAATGAGGAATAAGAAGACTACATAAGGATTACCAGATAAGACTTTCTCCTTTCTTTGTTTGTGAGTGTCCTAGCTTACCTCTATATAACACTTTATATTCCAGACTATATTACACTATGGTCTTTGTTTTTTCTGTCTTTTTTTAGTGAAAGATAGACATCGTCCTATAGGAGTGATCCACTCCATAAGGCAATTATCATATTTCCTTTATTTCACTGGTGTAAGTCACTCAGCGCACCTACCACTTTGTTTGTTTTTATTGTTTGTTATTCATGTGTGTTTTGCAGAGAAATACATAGGCTGGTGCTGCTTTGACACAGATAACGCGCTAGTCTTTTTTCTATTTAAATATAGTTTAAATGGTTTTCCCTTGGGGAAATCTACTAATGAAAAAGATTTGGGAGTAGTTGTAGACAATAGACTTAGCAGTAGTACACAGTATCAGCTGGCAGCTGCAAAGGCCAACACAATATTGGGATATATTAAAAGGGGTAATGACTTACGGGAGGAAGCTATTATTCTGCCTCTTTATAGGTCCATTAGTAAGACCCCACCTTGAATATGTGGTTCTATTCTGGGCACCTTTTTTGTAAAAAAAAAAAAAAGACATTATAGAAGTAGAGAAAGTGCAGAGGAGGGCTACAAAACTAATAAGTGGAATGGAAGGTTTAAGTTATGAAGAAAGGCTGGGAAAGTTAAATGTATACAAGCTAGAGAAACAGCAGCTTAAAAGGGATATGATAATGTTCTATAAATATGTACAGGGCTCATCCAAAGGGCATTCTAATGACCTCCGTGTTAACAGAACTGTACAAAGGACAAGAGGTCACTCGCTAAGACTTGAAGAAAGGAGATTTAGTCTACGACAGAGGAAAGGTATTTTTTTACAGTAAGAATAATTAACAAATGGAAATCAGCCTGAAGAAGTGGTTCTAGCCAATATGTTAGATGCCTTTAAAAGGGTAGAACTTGATGGTTAGTCTTTTTACAACTTAAACTTCTATGTAACTATGTTAATATGGCTGGTGTCGAGGCAAAATCCTGTAACTGAATGTATCAGAAAAAGTTAAATGGGGTGAGTTTTATGGTCAGGGCTAGATCACTGAAAGCTCTTAGTCTATCATTATGAATCAGGTCATAGACCTGTGAGATATCCCCTTGATCGAATATTTTGGGGGGGTCAAATTCTTATTTATTTATTTATTTTTCCATTTTTGTTTTAATTTTTGGACGAAATTGGATAGTTCCGTAATAAAAGTCTATGGGAAATTTTCAGTTCGGTAACTTTCGGGCTCGATTTCAGAAGCAATGATAGCAGAATTGCGCAGCTATTCAGGGCCACATTGGGGAAAATTGTGTAGCTCAAAATTTAGCTTCTTATATGCCCCTGATGTGCCACAAATAATTCCTGACTTTAGGCCAATATTTTGTGTAGACCTTTACCATTTCAACCTGGCCAATTAGCAAACAGCTCAGAACTGTTACAACTGCCAATCACTATCATGTTAAAACCGAGTACAGGACAAATAAGGCACACCTTCTAAAATCACCATCAGCAGAACAATTGTATTGTCCAAGACAGTGATGAAAAAAACTCACTGAAGAGAGGACAGTAGCCTAACATGTTTCGCACCATAGACACTGTTTACTCACACGCATACAAAATCAGATTTAGTTTTCACATATTTAAGCCGGCTGCATCTATATATCTTTAAAGCGGATTATTACTTGTGGTTACTCTGATTGCGAATAGCAAGATTAGATTCTATATCTGCCAATCAGAAAACCTATGAATTACAGTCATAACTTACCTGTGATTCGGTAGAATGCATTTAACTCAGCTTACTTTCAACATTGTATTGGGAAAAAAATGCATCTGTTGTTGATAATACAGGCTTAATGTGTTTCCTAGATAATTCTAGAAAAAGTAAATAGCACATTACTGGATTTTGCGGTAAGGATTTTATAAGTAATAGATGCACTAGAAAGGATTCAGTCCCAATAATTAAAAATCATGCTTTTTACCAGATTAATGTAGATTTATATGTATTCCATAGCAACTATTGTAAATTCATAAAATTACATTTCCATTGTTGTATCAACTTTCAATTTTCACTTCATCCACCATCATCATAGTGATAAGACAAAAAGGTCACAGTAATCTTGCAAGTAAACAACTTCATTTTAATAAAAATTAAATGGAGCTGCTTGAATATTTGACATAACATTTCTTTTAACATTCAAACAGTTGTCTCTAAGAGAAAAAAAAAGATTAGTTGCTTTGCAGTTTATTTGCCAGATAACCTTAATTTCTCTAAAAAATATATGTTTTCTTCTTGATTTCACTGTACTTTTAGCATTTCTATTTGAATAACAATAGGTTACCTCAGTCCTGTACTACAAAAGAGTGTTTTTTTTCTAGCCTGGATTTGAAACCCTCATCTAGCCATTAGAAGAAACCCATTAATCAATCCTATTGCTCTTACATCTAAAAACCTTCAGAATTTAAAAGCTTTTGACTGAATTATAACATATTAATAGGAGTAATGAATGAGGCGTAAAGCCCTCTATTGACCTTCCTTACAAAGAAACTGCTTACTTGGCTCAAACCTTTAGCCAGCTATTCATCAGTCAAAATATAAAAGTTGGTTTTAAAGGTCATAAACCATCCAGCTACTGAAATATGATTAAGAAATATGAAAATAAATTGTAAACCCTTTAATGTTATTCTTATCCACGACCCATTAACGGTAGTGCCTTTCAAGTATGTAAACTTGATTAACATACCCCGTAGTTCGGAGTTCACTCTTCTTTTATAGGAAACAATCTATACCTTGTTGAATTATTGTGAATGACTGCTTGGGAACAGTACAGTTGTACAAAGGCACATATAGTTAAATGGCAATGAGGTTAAAAAGAAGTAAAGGTTGATGGACCAGTTTGCAGTGAACATAAGTTCTTAACAGCACCATGGGGATCCTCATTTTAACCTTTTACCTCAAACAATCCAATAATCAGATCATTGAATTTGATTTAATAGTTTGGGGTTTAATCAGATTAGTTGAAGGCATAACATCAGTGATAAAGTCAAAATGTACTAGATGTAAACCCATCATGTGTAAATTATAAATATACATGTAGGTGTGTATTCTACCATGTACATTTGGTAGAACAATAATGGAAACACTGCATGAAAGAGGATGATTGCTACTTGGAAGAACATGGGCTTAAATGCCAGAAAACCCAATAATTGCAAATTGTTGTACATTAACCCTTTAAGGACCAAGGGTTTTCCTAGGCCAGTGACCAGAGCGATTTTTACATTTTTTATATGTGGTTGTTTAAATGTAATTTTCCCCTTTACCATTTAACACACCCATACAAGTTATATGTTGTTTTTAAAAGGACATTTAGAGCTTTCTTTGGATACCACATACATAAATATAATCTGTAATTTAGTATTAAAATTACCAATAAAAAGAAATAAAATATTTTAAAAAACATGTTTTTTCATCATTTACACATAAATCTTGACCGTCTGCTGTGTAATGCTGCAAAAAAGCACTCCATTTTGTGTTCAGCAACATCTCCTGAGTACAGGGATACCACCCATGCATAGGTAGGTTATGTTATTTGGGGGCTAAAAGGCCACATTTGGGAGGTGCACATTTTGAATTTCACACTTGGAATTTTGACATGCTCTCAACCTGGGCCTATGTCCCATTTGGGACATATTTGAAGCCGGCCAGTGTATTTTACCCCCACAAAACCATATATTTTTGAAAACTAGACACCCTAGGGTATTTCAAATGGTGGTATTTTAACACTTTCCATGCACTAATTCTACCACTAGCCTTTGTCGAACTTTTGGGTAGTAATTTTTTTTCATATACATAGTAATTCAGGCATGAATTCACAGATCCTGTTAGGCGTCACTGACAAACTACACCTCAATATGTGTTCAGCAACATCTTCTGAGTACAGGGATACCACCCATGTATAGGTAGGTTATGTTATTTGGGGGCTAAAAGGCCACATTTGGGAGGTGCACATTTTGAATTTCACACTTGGAATTTTGACATGCTCTCAACCTGGCCTATGTCCCATTTGGGACATATTTGAAGCCGGCCAGTGTATTTTACCCCCACAAAACCATATATTTTTGAAAACTAGACACCCTAGGGTATTTCAAATGGTGGTATTTTAACACTTTCCATGCACTAATTCTACCACCAGCCTTTGTCGAACTTTTGGGTAGTAATTTTTTTCCCCATACATTGTTCTTCAGGCATGAATTCACAGATGCTGTTATGTGTCACTGCCAAACAACACCACACTATGTGTTCAGCAACATCTCCCTAGTACAGGGATACCACCCATGCATACGTTTGTTGGGTTGTTTGGGGGCTAAAAGGCCACATTTGAGAGGAGTGCATTTCCAACGTAGAATTTTGACATGTAGTCAGCCTGCGCCTGTGTTCCATTTGGGACATTTTTGAAGCTGACCAATGTATTTTACCCGCATAAAACCATATGGTTTTGAAAACTAGACACCCTAGGGTATTTCAAATGGTAGTATTTTAAAACTTCTCATGCACTAATTCTACCACTAGCCTTTGTCAAACTTTTGGGTAGTAATTTCTTTTCCCATACATTGTACTTCAGGCATGAATTCACAGAGGCTTTTATGTGTTACTGCCAAAAAACACCACACTATGTGTTCAGCAACATCTCCCGGGTACAGGGATACCACCCATGCATACGTTTGTTGGGTTGTTTGGGGGCTAAAAGGCCACATTTGAGAGGAGCCCATTTCCAACGTAGAATTTTGACATGTAGTCAGCCTGTGTTCCATTTGGGACATTTTTGAAGCTGGCCAATGTATTTTACCTCCATAAAACCATATAGTTTTGAAAACTAGACACCCTAGGGTATTTCAAATGGTAGTATTTTAAAACTTCTCATGCACTAATTCTACCACTAGCCTTTGTCAAACTTTTGGGTAGTAATTTCTTTTCCCATACATTGTACTTCAGGCATGAATTCACAGAGGCTTTTATGTGTCACTGCCAAAAAACATCACACTATGTTTTCAGCAACATCTCCCGAGTACAGGGATACCACCCATGATTTCTTGGACAACCCCCCCCCCCATCCCCCGAAGTGTTCTGTTACATCACAATATGTAATTGATATATGTATGATATATTTTTATGGTTTACACACAAGCCTGGCAGAGAAGGACAGGAAGGGCAGTGGTAGATGGACTCTTTCCTTATGCCTCTTTTGTAGCACACTCTGCAGCGTTTTAGAGGTACTTGCTTATTGGCAGTTGGGGGATTTTTTTTAGGGAAATTCCTCTCACTCAGCCGGACAACATTTTCTGCTTGCAGGTTTGCAGGCGTAGGGGGCTGCTCCAAAAGAAAATTACTAAATGCTTTTATTTGGTACTCTAAGAAGCTGTGTCTCCTCCCTGTACCTGCCTTGTTATATAAAATGTACGAATTGTACGTGGCAATTTGAGTTAAATAAATAGCCACCTTTTTATACCAGGAGTGTGTTTTTCGTTGGACTAGGTATGGTGTAATGCGCTGGTCTGCAAGGTCCACTCCCCCCATGTGCCTGTTGTACTCCAGGATACATCGTGGTTTTTTAATTTTTTTGTTTGAAGGCTTTATTCTCACTGATACTGTGCTTTCATCGTGGATTGTTGAAAGCATGTACACATCCTTTTTATCTGTGTACCTAAGGGCCAGTAGTTCATCCTGTCTTAAAGAGGATGATGTCCAACATGTTTGCCTTGGGTAAACCAGCTGCTGGGGAAATCCTTTTCTATTTTTTCTGATTGTCCCACAGGCAAGAGTTTCCAAGCAGTAAAGATTTTTAAATAACTCAATGCTGGTGTAGTAATTGTCTACGTACAGGTGGTATCCGTTATTTAGTAATGGGAGGATGAGATCCCACACGATCTTTCCGTTTGTACCAATAGAGTCAGGGCACCCTGGTGGATCTAGATGGGAGTCTTTCCCATGGTAAATGCGAAAGGCAAAAGTGTAGCCTGTGTTGCTTTCACAGAGTTTGTAGAATTTGATACCATATCTAGATCTTTTAGATGGTATATATTGCTTGAAAAGCAATCTGCCTTTAAATCGCATAAGTGATTCGTCTACACAGATTCTTTGGTCAGGCACATATATGTGAGAAAATGTTTGGGACAAGTTTGTTAGAAGGGGCCTTAGCTTATAGAGCCTGTCATAAGAGGGGTCATCTTTTGGCAGACACTTAGTATTGTCACTGAAGTGGAGGAAGTGGAGAAGTATTTCAAATCTCTGCCTGGTCATAATAGCTGGGAAAAGCGGGGTGGACAATAATGGATGTTTGCTCCAATAGGAACGTATACTTGGCTTTTTAATAATTCCCATAACCAGCAATAGTGATTTTTTTTTTTTTTATCTCCACCAAGTCAGTGGAGTGCCAGCTCTGATGCCTAGCATAATATGATGTAGGTTTTGCTGCCATGTACTGTTGGGCATAAATATTTGTTTGCTCAACGATCAGCTCAAATAGTTGATCCGTGAGCAGCAGCTGCACAAATTGATGTGGTTCAGTACAAGTTAAGTTTTCTGTAATGCCAGGCGATGCCCTGAAAGTGGGTATGTCTGGTTGCAGACTTTTAGGTGGCACCCATGAAAGTTCTTCAGGGACTGTGTGCTTTCTTTGCGGGCTGCCAGCAGATCCCATACTACTGTCACTTTCCGAATCAATTATTGGCTCCATATCGGAGGCCGTTTCAGTCTCTGAACTGGATGCCAGAATGGCATAAGCCTCTTCCACGTTGTACATAAGGGGCATTTTTAAGACTGAACTATAACAAAAAAAAGTTTTTTTGAACCTCCCAGCCTAATTCCCACAAATCCCAACCAATTTCCCACCTAACTAACTAATAAAATAAAATACAATATTCCCACAAAAAGGGGGGGGGGGGAATAAGTAGATCAGAGAAAATTTGGAAGACGCACAAATTAAATCACTAGATCACAGCAATAGCGGCTGCACAATGGCACTGGAAGGGTTAAATTAATAAAAATTAGCTTTTAAAAAAGCATTTAAATTAAAAAATGGGAGATTTATTTTTTATTTTAAATGGAAAAAAAGAAAAGAAAAGTAAAAGAGCACTGATCACAGTTAACTTTAAGAAAAAGAAAAAATAATCTTTTATTTTAGCACTTAAAACTCCTGGAATTCTATGTATCTCTTACTGTCACTCTCAGTACCTCACGATCGCAATGATCATTGACTTGTCACATGGGCATCAGTGATCACTGTGATTCGCTAATCACAGCGATCAGCTGACCCCACGTTCGCTCCTTGGGTCTAGGAACTAAGAACTAAGCACGGAGCACACCGCTCGTTTACAACCATGACGAGTTAACTCGTCATAAGGTCGCGATCCCCGCGGCTCTTATGACGATTTAACTCGTCATAAGGACGGGAAGGGGTTAATTGGAAAAACTGATTCAATGTCCTCCGCTTTAAAGTGTGTGATAAAATCACTCCCGCACCCGTTAATAAAAAACACTAAACAAAAATCTAACAATCTAATCAATTTTTAAGTCAACATTTCAATGAAAAATTACTATATTGTGGAAAGTCTGCTTACTGCAACTAATGTTTGCCCATTAACCCCTCCAGTGCTATAAGAAGCAAAATCAGAATAGGGTTAAAAAGAAAGGATTACCCTACATTTAAGGATCTACTCCAAATGCACCGATCTTTGGCCCCAAAGTCTGACTCAGGGCACATTGGGAAAATATCGGCAACTGAATTGTGAGCTACCAAATATGCCCTAATATGCCACCGCATAGGTCCACAATTCATACAACATAGTTGATTCCACGCTGAGAAGGCACCCAAAATAAAATGGCACCTCTACCATCCCCATAGAAGATGAGGACACATCGGTGTAGCCAATTGGTGCTTGACTTCAGGAACAGGTTATTGATTATTCACAGGGCAAACAAAGGGTGCCAGGGGGCAGGGCCGCCATTTACGGGGCATCTGCCCGGGGCCCACTCATTCCTGGGGGCCCATGGCAGGGGCCCCGTGGGCCCCCGCCAGGCCTGCCATTTAGTGGGGCAGCTGCCGGCACTTTGCTGCTCAGTGCAGCAGTCTTGTTCCTTCTTTCTTTTCTTTTTTGTTGCTGGATCTTGAAAGAAAGAGGTTTGGCTGAGAGTTCAGAAGCCTCGCATGATTAGCTGAGACCTCCTTCACACAAGGAGCTCAAAGCACAGAGAGGTAAGTTAAAACGGACAGTGTGTATGTATGTCAGTGTAAGTGAGAGTGTGTGTATGTCAGTGTGAGTAAGAGTATGTCAGTGTGAGTGAGAGTGTGTGTATGTCAGTGTGTGTATGTCAGTGTGAGTGAGAATGTGTGTATGTCAGTGTGAGTGTCTGATTGAGGTGAGGAAGTTTATAATCTTACCTACATGTGTCACTATGTGTAGTCTTCGTATATCTGTCCGAGGGAGGTAATGACGCCAGCCTGAGGCATTGTGTGGGCATGACAGTAAGAATCCCCATATGTTGAAATATCTTGATGTGTTGGATTTTGTGACGAGAACTTTGAGTGACTAACGTATATCTACGTATAAGAATAAGTCTACCTCAAAATTCCTATACCGCGGGTCAGTCCAGTTGTCTACCCGGGTGACAGACGGGGAGGAGGTGGTCAGAGTAAGGCCAAAGTGTGCTGCGTATAGTCCAAAGGTGTGCTGTACGTATCTGACTAAACAAAATATACGTAATATACGGTAGATCACAAGACTAAGTTACGGAAAGTCCCAGGAAGTGACTAAGTACAATGGTTAATAATACAAGTGTCCCGAAGGGCTACTGCTTGCCTGAGCAGTACGTGGCGGACAAAAGAGGAAAACGGTTTGCCAAGTGCCTACCGAAGTTAGAGGAACCCAGCAAAGGTAATTTAGCATGTGATATAGTGAAAGAGAAAGTGAAGAGGCAGTAAGGAAGGCAAAGAAAGTAGCTAAGATATGTGGTATCAATATGACTACTGGCAGACGACTGCAGCCAGAGGACTGGCGCAAACCGTTGAAAGGAAAGAAGGAATGTTTCAAGACCTAGTACAGACAGCAGAAGCCTGATTCAGAGTTGCTAGGGCAATTCACCAGGAAGGGTGGATAGAAGAAGAGATAGATATGGATGAACAGAAAGTGTTTTATATTTAGTGGAGTAGAGAGGACGTATCTCCTAAATCACGCAAACCTGTGTGCGCTCACCAAAATACGGTATTTTTTAGCCTTTAGTATAATAGTTTGAGTGATTTTTGAGTAACGGTCTTCTGGGCTATATTCATCAGTGTGATGAGAAGTTTCATATTCAGTGATTCTAATAGTTGTATGCATTGTTTTGGAATTAATTTGATGCTGCATTTGTGTAACTGTATCTTTAGGTAAGAAAAAGAAAATATATTTGTGTGTAAAACAGCAGAAGTCATAAGTAACAATGTGAACTAACGGTATTTATAACAATAAGAGGCAGAACTGTTAGTTTATGCTGACAAGTATTGATTAGTGTTTTAAAGCAACTCCCTGCCCATCCAATATAATCTGTGGTAACTTGCATACACTGTAATAGTTTTATCTTCTTAGTGTGACTAGAATTTGTGTACAGCGCTACTTACACTGTTGGTGTTTTATGAATATAACATTCACACTATAGGGATGTTAGATTGCTAGGTAAAGAGCAATACGTATTTAAATAGACACAGAAATAGCATTTGCATTCTACCACATTTATATACAGTAAATGCACACAAGTGCAATGATAAAATGTTAATTTGTTGCGTTCTAATTTTTGTTACTATTAAGGCAAAGTACTGTGATACATGGTGAGAGAATATTAAGATATTGTTTAAAGTTTTAGATGCAAGACAAGTTTTAAATGTCATGTTTTTAGTGTTGTGTTATAAACAGATAAGTTGTGTTTTGCGGGTGTTGTAGGAGTTAATGGTGAAGTTGAGAGAAAGCTTCCCCAGAAGCCCCCCTTCTCTCTGACAGTCTATTTGCAGATAAGAGAATTGTAGCAGCAGCTGCAAAATTATTATTTTCTTTTCTTTTTGTATAGGGAGGGGGAGAACGGGCCAGAATTCCAGTTACTGTCAGTTGTTGAGAAGTTCTGTGTGTTATGTGTTATGGTTATATAGTCTAATCATGATAGTATATGTCCTAATGGTAAAGAGATACATGATAATTATGTATGAGAACATATTCTCACATTATCAATTGATTAAACTATGATTATAAAAGATTAATAATATTTCAAGAACAAAAGAATGGTTCAGCTTGACGAGTTTTTATAATTATATTGCAACACAGACTAGCAGTAATAATATGTTTTAATCATATTTTACTGTGGAGATTAATAAGATTAGAGACAGCAAAATAAATGTAAGTCACAAATCAAATAATTGAAGATGTTTAGTGAATTATTGCATGTTACTAACTGGAATTCATTCAAGTTTTATTTTCATATAGATTAAAGCTGTACAGCCAACAAAAGTTCAAAGTGCACCAACGAATTTAATGCTGATCATAATTATTTCTAAAGAAAAAGTTTATTTTTTTAAGAGAAGAAAAAGTTTTCCAATTCATGTAACAGGATTCTCACAAAGTTTATCGGAATATTGTTGTGAAAGTTGTTCAAATCAACTCCTGGATCCACGTTATTTACGTAAAGCACATTCCTGTACTGACAAACAGGCTAGCAAAGGAGCAGCAAGTTAGTGTTTTGATGGGCATATTAAACCCTGACCACTAGCCAACATAAGCCAAGTTTTTACCTTAATGGGTAACTCGTAAACAAATTACCCAGGAGTCTGCAACAGATACAACATTCTACAACAGATCATCATTGTTGGGAAGTATATTTTTATTGAGTATATATGTATAAAATTGTTATTGATGATTTGTAATTTTTATGGTAAAGATTTGTTTAATTGTGTTATTACGGATATGTTTGAAGTATAGTGAATTTTTGAAATGTAACAATCAAATTGACTCTACCAAACACAATTGAGTCGACCCATCAGAAATTGTATTTTGATAGTATTTTTTGCGGAATTTTATATAGAGAATGTTAGGAAGTTTTTCAGATATTTTGAAATAAGTTCGTTTTTTGTAAAAAAGTTAATCAAAAAGGATAATGGATTTAAGGAGTAGGTTAAAAAGTGTTCACAGGTAGTCTGTGAGATTCCTTGGGACTGGGAAATTGGTTGGGATCACTTGGAGCGAAACTTGTAAGTGGTTTGGCATGTGTGATATCAGTGTTGCTAATTGTCTGTGTTTATGTTGTTTGTTTCAAGGGTCTCATCCTCAAGTGCATTCTGACCACAGACATCATGCCCCTATGTGAGACTGGAAGATGCTGCTCAAATATTCCCCATTATGGAAGCTTACAGTGCAATTAAGCTGGATGACCTACCAATGTGTGAAGTCGAGGAAGTGTGCCTTATCACCTTGGATACAATGATTATGTTGACCAGGCAACTCCTGATGGTTATCCTTAAAAACAGACAATGTAAATTTCTAAGAATAAAAGGGGAGAACAGTATGAATATTATCTCCCATCCACGACGTGACTTCAGAGGCCCCCACAGTCCATAGACTGTAAGGGCCTCTGAAGTCACGTCGTGGATGGGAGATCATATTGTTTTGTCCGTTGCCATTTTGCCTGACTGACGCTTTATGTTCTGAATGCATGTTCAGCTTTGCTCCAAGTCACTTTAAAGTATTTAGTCAACAAAAGTCCTGGGGAATTGCAAACTCTGGAATAATATGTTTTATTTTTTACATGTATCTATTGGTTTTAGACAACTGCTAACTACCGTATTTGCTCGATTATAAGACGACCCTGATTATAAGACGACCCCCCAAACTTTGGATATTCCTTTAGGAAAAAAACTAAAAGCCTGAATATAAGACTACCCTATAGGAAAAAAGTTAAACTTGTATATATTCACATGTAAATTGCTTTTTTAATAAAATATTATTTTAAAAAATGCATTTCTTGTGTTTATTTCTTTTTATGTGCCAATGCTGCCTCTCTCTTTCCCTTGCCCCCAGCTTTGTCTCACTCCCCACTCCCCCCTCACCTGTCTCTTCCCCCCCACATGTTTCTCTCTGCCCCCCCTTCCTCTGTCTCTACCCCCTTCCTGCTCTGTCCCCCCTGTCTCTTTGCCCCCCTCCCTCACTCCCTCCCCCTGTCTCTCTGCCCCACACCCTCCCTCCCCCTGTCTCTCTGCCCCCCTCTCTCCCTCCCCCTGTCTCTCTGCCCCCCCCCCCCCCTTACCTGTACCTCAATCCCTGGTGGCTAGTGGGGGCAGCCGGGTGATGTCTGCACGATACTTGCAGACATCCTCCATGCTGCCCGACACGGCAGTCTATTATGACGGACAGCTGTCCGTCATAATAGTCTGCCGTGTCGGGCAGCATGGAGGATGTCTGCACGTATCGTGCAGACAACCCCCAGCTGCCCGATTTACCCTGGTGGCTAGTGGAGCAGCAGAGGAAGTCTGCGCGATGAGCGCAGACCTCCCCTGCTGCCGCCCGGCACGCTCGCTGGGACTTCTGTGACGAAAGCGGAAGTACCCGGTCGTGCCGGGCGGAAGCAGGGGAGTCTGCGCTCGTTGCGCAGACATCCCCTGCTGCTAGAGAGGGGGATCCAGGTCCCCTGCAGCTCTGCTGGGGACCTGGATCCATGTCTTATAATCTGACCTCAATTTGAGGTCAGATTATAAGAGACCTCGATTATAAGACGAGAGGGATTTTTCAGAGCATTTGCTCTGAAAAAAAACCTTGTCTTATAATCGAGCAAATACGGTAATAACCTTAGGGGTTTTATTAGGCAGGGTAAGAGAAGCAATGAACAATAGATATTTAATTTGTTTTGTTCTAGCACTAGCAATGATAGGTGCATCTTATCTCAAGGCAATACATGGGCAGCAGATGTTCTCTATTATCAGTATATTCTCCAGAACATTCCTGTACCAGCATAAATAACGGAACCAAGTATGTAACGTTTGCTTTGCACATATAATTATATAGTTTTGTGACCACATGTGTTTTTGGGTCATCAGGTTATGCCATTATGTAACATTATGTAATTGGCAGGCCTTCCATATTTAAGAGAGCGATACTTTGAATTTTTTTAGGTTGTAAGTCCAATATCTCTGCTGAGCGAAGCCTAGGTCTGCTCAGTCACCGAAGGTCTAAACCTAATCAGTATTGTCCTGAGGCAGTCCGGTAAAACAGGACAGCCATAGTCGGTTATTAAAAGCTTTATTATAGATGTGGTATTTTTGATTAAAGATGTTGTTTTCTCTATCTCTTTTTTATTTTCTTGACACTCAGACACCTACACATTTTTTTTTTCGTACGTAAGTTGTATGACAGTTTAATGGGTCATCCTTGTGTCTATTTTATCCACTATATATAATTTACAAATCTTGTTTATTCTTTATGCAACATGTATATCCATAGGTATCAAAAAGATAGATACATACATATCTAGACATACGTATATGTCAGAATTAGAAAACATCTAAAACATATACAGATTCATAAAACACACAAAAACAAAACAAAAGAAAGAACTAACATAACAAACAACAATTCCGCCAGGATCTGCCACGTCAACCTCCCGTCCACCCATCCTCATGCCATAGACGCAGCCCACTAATCAGAGAAAGTCAGCCTCGTGGCCTCCCACAGAGCCCAGATCTCCTCAAATTTATTTGCAAATCCCCTCGAAAGATAGAAGGCCCTCTCAGCCGTAAGCTTGAATTTGACCTGTTTACTAATGTCCGCCCATTTGGGGAGATCTTGACTCCTCCAGAGTTGGGCGAGTGAAAGCTTTACTGCCATAAGTAAGTTTATTGCAAAAATCTGTTTTGATGATCTACCTGAGTCCAGATTCATGTGAAATAAAAAGGTTTCAGGCGTTAATAAGACATCTCTTTGAAAGATCGCATTTAGCATCTGTGAGACTTGATATTTAATAGAGGTCAAGCAGTGACACGACCACAAGATATGGAGATGAGTACCCTCCCCTCTACCACATCTTCAACAGAGATTTATGGAATCCGGGACGAATGTATTAAGACGTGATGGAACAAAATACCATTGAAAGAGTACCTTTTAAAATTATTCCTGTAAATTGATACTGTGTAAGGCGCCTCTGGTATTATGGCATGTCCAATTCCAAATTTCCATAGGCAATGATTCCCCTAAGTCTAGTTCCCAATGATATATGGGATTAGGTTCATCGTTTATCGATAGATCGTCCAGCAAGGACCGCAATCTGGACACCGCCCCCAACCTCTTACTGAGGTGAAAGAACTCGTCCAAAAAGGATGTCTGTACCGGAGGATTAACATCTAAATATGTTTTAATTCTAATATAGTTAAATAGTTGAGAGCTCGATAGATTTGATGACTCATGTAAGGTATCATAGGGGGCGATTTTCCCTCCCAGCATTATATCAGAGATTTCCAGCAGGCCTGAAACTGACCACTGAGTAATATTCAAATCCGGAATAGCGATCGTGAGGGCCCCCAGAGGAGTAATGGTAATGCCCTATGCCTTGGAAAACAGCTTATTAAACCTTGCTGCCAGGATCCCGGAGAAGAGCTTGACATTGAGATTTATCAAAGATATGCGCCTGTAGTTAGGGATAAGAGAAGGATCTTTGCCGTTCTTAAGAATTGGAGTGATGGAAGCCTCCAGCATCTCAGTGGGGAATGTACCTAAATGGGCTGATTCCCTAAATACTCTAAGTAATAGGGGTATAATATCTGATTGAAGCGTAAGGTAGATGTCACGACAGCACTGTCACACTGCCAATTACTCCCTCCTCACCAACCTCCTTACCTGTTGTTCATGACTATGTGATGGCTTGTGATCGTTTTGCACGCAGTAAGGTCCCTAGGAAGAAACCCTTTGGTCTTCTGTGCCCCTTACCTGTTCCTACACGTCCCTGGACCCACATTGCCATGGACTTCGTAACTGACCTTCCACCCTCTCGCAATAAGACTGCCATACTGGTAGTTGTGGATCTGTTTTCCAAGCAAGCCCATTTCATTGCATTGAAAAAATTACCTACAGCCAAGGAATTAGCCCACTTCTTCATCAAAGAAATCATCAGAATCCATGGGGTTCCTCAATCCATCATATCCGATCGTGGTACCCAGTTTGTATCCCGTTTTTGGAGAACACTTTGTAAGCACTTGGGGATTTCTTTGCATTTTTCTTCTGCTCATCATCCCAGACCAATGGCCAAACTGAGCAAACTAATCAGGTCCTTAAACAGTATCTTCGGCTCTTTGTCTCTGAGAACCAATCCGATTGGACAACATACTTACCTCTTGCGGAACTGTCTTATAATAGTTCTCATCACGATTCCCTTAAGATGTCTCCATTCTGTGCCATGTGGGGTTATGAACCTTCCCTATGGCCTCCAGTGACTCTCCCTTCAGACATTCCTGCTGCTGATACACAAGCTCTAGATCTGAAGTGCCATTGGGCCAGTATAACCACCCAGCTTACAGTGGCCAAACAAAAACGATGGGCTGATGCTAAACGATCCACCTTCCCGGTACTCAATCCTGGCGATAAAGTCTGGTTGTCCACAAAAAATCTTCGCCTCCACTCTACCTCTACAGCCCTAGGTCCCAAGTACATTGGACCCTACAAGGTTCTCCACAGAATCAATGAAGTTTCATACTCCTTGCACCTGCCCTCCTCCATGCGTATCCATAACGTTTTTCATGTCTCCTTGTTGAAACCAGTTGTCTCTAATAGATACTCCTCTGTCTCACGGACGCCTACCCCGGTTTTAGTTCAGGACCATGAGGAGTATTTAGTGCAATCTATTCTTGACTCCAGAATCCTTCGTGGTCGTCTGCAATATTTCATTCACTGGCAAGGATACGGTCCTGAAGAACGGTCCTGGGTCGACTCCTCTGATGTTCATGCCCCTGCCAGGGTACGCTCCTTCCATCTTCGATATCCTACCAAACCTGGGCCTGGGCGCTCGTACAGCGCCCGTCGAGTGGGGGGTAATGTCACGACAGCACTGTCACACTGCCAATTACTCCCTCCTCACCAACCTCCTTACCTGCTCAGAACTCCCCGGAAATCTGTCTCACTGCAATCTGGTCTCCATTAACAGGTCTTTCATGAGTAATCCTAGGTTACTGTTCTGCACATGTGCAGTTCTATGTTTGGCTTCCTGCCCTTACTCATCCTTAAAGGGGCAGGTTTAAACATGACTTTTCTTGTCATTCTCATTGGTTGATTGTTTGGTAGGAGGGCTATTTAAACCTCATTTGTGCACTTGCTCTTTGCCTGAAATAGTGCTCCAAGCCTTTTCTAGCGTTCACAGACTACCTTTGACTCCTGTTGCCGATTTTGCCTGTTTTTGACTCTGCCTGTTTGCCGCCTGTCTTGACTCTTCGCCTGCCTCCTGACTCCGATCGTTTGCTGCCAGCCTTGATCCCTGCTTATTGACAATTCTCTTGCCTAGCCCTCCTGTACCTTCGTTTTGAGTATTTATGCCCGTGTCAGTTTTATTCTGATTACGTTTCATTATCCTAGTAAGTGTCAGAGTGCCAAAGTCCTGGAGGAAAGAAACCTGAGGCTCAACCGTAGGGTGGAATTCCTTCAGGCAGAAGAATTCTGTTCACTTGCCTGGGTTTGTTACATATACCATACCTACTTCTGCACAGTGGTTCCAGCTCCGCATCAACCTTACAGTAGAATGATGACGAGAGTCAGTCAGGCCCCGGGGCCTTACCTTTCTTAATGGTTTTTAAAGCCAAGGTCAGTTCAGCTTCCGAAATAGGCTGATTCAATTATATCAATCCCTCCTCCGAGACCCTGGGGAGGCCCAAACTACGCAGGAAACCCCTAATCTGGGATACGTATATTCCCGCTGGTGGGAGATTATATAGAGATTTGTAGTATTGACCAAATGCATTACTTATCTGGGAGGGGAGAGATATGTCTTACAGTCAAAACAGATCTTATTAATTCTGGATTGATGATTTCTGAACTTAATCAGTTTTGTAAGTGTTTTACCAGGTCTACCGTTATTAAGGTACCACTTAGTTTTCAGTCGAGATATTTCTTTTTTAAATTGATCTTCTAATTTCATCTTGATTGCACCTCTACAATAGAGCTGGTAATATCTAAGGTAGGGCACTGCTTATTGCGGTTTTCAAGTATAGCCAGTTCTATGTAGAGGTCCGAAAGTGGTTTACCTCGTGCTTTATTGGCAATAGAGCCCATTTTAATCAGAATCCCATGCATACAGCACTTGAACGAACACCATAATGTCTGGTCCCTAACCTCGCAGTTGTCATTAATACGAAGGAAATCTTGAGTTGAGGCACTTAGTTCAAGTTTATTTGCCTCCGATGCCAGAATGGATTAGTTCAAGCACCATTTAGATCTTATTAGATATTAAACATTATCTCTAATGTCGAGAAAAAGGGGGCGTGGTCAGACCAGGAGATGCTACCTATGCGGGCTCCCACACAGCTCTCCAGATGAGCAGAGCACATAAGAAAAAAATCAATCCTAGAATAAGAGTGATGTGGGTTGGAATAAAATGTAAAATCCTTCTCGTTTGGATGATTGACTCGCCAGGTATCATATAGGTCATTCATTGATACAAATTTAGCAAATGACTCTGCACCTTTCCTAGTTCTTGGGTCCAACCTGGCCTCACCGGGAAGTCCCCTGTCGAGTATAGGATCCGCTATAGTATTAAAATCTCCCCCGTAGATAGTCACCACCTGCTGAAGATTATCGACTCGGTCAGGAAAACCAACGTGCCATCAAAGGGAGCATAGATATTAACCAGGGTAAAAGGGATATAATTGATTCTGCAGATAATTATGCAGAATCTACCATTGGTATCAGACTCCCTGTAAATAAGTTCAAATTTGGGAACTGCAGAAATAATAATTGAGACCCCCCTTTTCTTCCTATCGGAGAGGGAGGATTCAAGAACAATAGGAAATCTACGATATTTCCAAAATTTCGAACCCTCCGATTTCCAGTGAGTCTCCTGAACAAAGCAGACGTCTATCTGATTTTGTCTAAGGAGATCATAAAGTAGGAGCCATTTTGTGGGGAATTAAGCCCCTGGGTGTTAATAGACAACAGTTTAATTGGCATAACTAATTCTACCTATAGGGGGCTGCTCCGGATGCACGAGGGGAGACCGAGGCAGACGTAGAGATCCCGGCAGAAAAAAAGAAAAGAAAACATACAAAAAAAAAACCATATATTCATATATACTAACAACCTTATTGGGGGGATGTGCGACCGCATCGAATATCGATGTATGGGTCGCACAACCTGCCAATCTAAATACCTTAACCACCGCGGGATACTAGCAAGTGACTGGGGGAGTCTAAGGTGCAGGCAAGGCAGTGTAAGAGGAAAGGGAGAGGGAGAAAGAGAACGGAAAAAAAAAAGATTATTTATTTATTATAATAAGGTGCCTATACAGGTAAATAATAATTCAGAAAAAATATAAGTTCACATGATACAAACAGTGTGCTTAGAAAACCAGATCTTATTTTGTGCAAGTGTTATATCATTACTACTTTATATATATATCAGAATAGTACAAAAAAATATATAGTAGCAAGTTTATAATACATTATTAAATAGAATATTTAAAGTGCCTAGTATCAATAAATATTAATACAAAAAAAAAAAGTATTTACATAGAACATGAACAGTGATTCAAAACCAAAACTTATTTTTGTACAGGTGCTATATCTTGTATATATCATAAGAGTGTAGAACTCAAGAAGCGTATACGAGCGATTTTATAATAAATTCTTAAATCAAATGATTAATACGATACCTAGTATCAGTAAATATTAATAAAGAAAAAGTATATATTCACCGAGAGCAAACAAAGTGATTCAAAGCAAATTTGTTTTGTACAAGTGGTATATCTTTTATATATCAAAAAAAGTGTAAAACTTGAGAAGCGAGAAAAAGAAAAAAAAAAGTTTAAATTTAAGTGCTAAAAAATAGTCATAATTCTTAAAATAGATTAATTTAAATTATATAACAACATATTTATAGTAAATCACCAAGTTAGATGCTCAGCAGAGTGCCTGGTGTTGTACGGTCAATATATAGAAATATGCCACCGACTGTACGACACCACGTCCCACATCAAACTGCTAAGTCAGGTGCTTAATACCTGAAATACCCCCAAAAAAGGAAAGGGGGGGGGGGGGAGGGAACGGTCCCATTCTTCCCTATCTCTTCCCTATTCCTTTTTACATCATACAATTGTTTCCTCTTGTTCTCAGTTCATAATTATTTATATGGATTTTGCAACGCGACTATTGGTCTTTGGGGGTTTAACCCCAATTTAACATATGTTCCCTGGCTTCTGCCTGGTGCTCACAAAATATGACTTGCCCTGATATAAAATTATCAATTTTGTAGGGAACCCCCATTTATATTGCATAGCTTTTGTTCGGAGAATGGTGGTAAGTGAAATAAATTACCTCCTTTTGATTCTGGTGTCCTGGGATATGTCCGCATATAAAGATATAGCAGAGTAGTTTGGATCGTGAGTTGGATAAAATCTGTTTTGCTTCAATACTAGATCCTTAACTCTTGTATTATGAAAGCATGCAATCACATCCCTAGGGACATCCTGGGGAAGATTTGACGGTCGAGGGAGTCTATGTATCCTCTCAAACGGGAAAATCCCAATTATCTCAGGATTTAAATGCAATTTCAAAAAATCAAGAAGGTAAGTGTTATGGTACACCCCGGTATAAGAGAGGTTAATACCACTGAAGACGTTCCATTTCTGAATGAAGAAGCAGCTAACAGCAGTTCCAATTAGCCGAACAGGAACCATACGAAATCCTTCACGAACCAAACAGCCGCACAAGTAAATCATACGAATCCCATATCCCCAGGTATGAGACCAAGCTCCGTGTTGAGGGTTAAACAGAGATCTACTTTATTTGTGTAACAACACAGACTTATAAAAAGACATAAAAATGACATCACAGACGTTAGAATACCAAGGGGGGGGGGGGGGGGGGTTGGAAATAAACATAGTTCTACAACTAACTGGGGCTAGGAACACATTAGACTTTCAGACTGCAACCAAATTACCATACAGTGAGTAGACCTAATTGCAAAAGACACAGTAAGAGACATAATGAACCCAACATAATCAGTTTATACAGAACAATGGATGTTGGAGTAAAGTGTCCAGGATTGTCACTGACACATTATAAACCTTTAGAGTGGTCTACTCACAGAATTAAACATTACACGTAAAGCAATATGCTCACAGAATGTGACTAACTAACAATATTGCTAACTTTCCAAATATGCATCACATTCCCCTAAAACATACCTTTTTCAGAATCAGACAATTCCACCCAGTAGTTTATTCGGTAGTTTGTGAAACGGACAGGCAATTAACCGAAAGATAGACGAAGGCAACGGAAAAGAAGTATAGTTCCAAGACAGAAGGGTCTGTGGTCACATTCTGTCATCAAACTAATGGTGACCACTGGCCATATGACCAAGCTCATGTAAGTAAAACTTTCTTACAGGGGGATAAGCTTTACCCTTTGAAATGGTAATTAGGTAATTCAATACCTTTACAAGTTAGGAAGAGACCACCACTCCCCCTATCTCTCACTTCTCTCTCTTCTTTCCTGGCTGTAGATGTGAGCAGACATGGGTTAGGTTTTATCCTGGTGAAGTGTGGGTGAGATCTGATGATTTTTACTTATACGGTTTAGTTGTTATTGTGGTTTAGCAGTTATTGTTGTTGTTCTAGTTATTTAGATTGTGTGTTATTATTTGTATGTTGCTGTTGTTTTGTCTCTGAATAAATGTTTGTTAAAGTAGACGGACCAGAGTTTTTATGTGTAAGTGTACATAATTCATACACCACAGGGTCTGTCACAGTAAGTTTCCAAATCAGTGTTTTTTAATAGATTCTGTTATTCCTCGGAATTTTAAATTTCGTCTCCTTGAACGGTCTTCTAGTTCTGTGACCTTTTGCTTCAGTATCTTTCTTAAGCTAGAAATTATCTTGCTGGATCTGACTCAGACCTTCTCGTAAAAGATCGATTTGAGATGACTGTGTTACCAGAGTCAGGTGAAGTTGTGAAATTTCTGATTTAATTTCTGCGAGGTTTTTATCTGAATCAATTTTAATCCTTTTATATAGGTTTTCAAGGGCAGAGCTAAACGAACTATGGGAGATAGATGAAACTGAGGAACTATCAAGTAGGCTTTCCTCTGCTGAAGAGTTTGAAGCTGATTTGGTTACCAGCTCTGGAGTATTAATAGATGATTTAGGGGAATAAAAGGTGTTGATTCCCGTAACTTTCTTAGGTTTTTCTTTCTCCTTATCTCTCTTGGGGACCATTTTGGGGGAAAAAAAGGGCAAGCCTAACTATGTTTTAAGGCAACCCAAGCAGCTTTGTTGTAATCAGAGTAACTAACTTAATGTCAAATACTTCTAAGAATGAGCTTCTATGATAGAGTAAACCCACTACAACGTAGTATTGATATATTTTGTATAATAAACACAGTTTTGAATTCGGGAAGCAGCTTCGCTTAAAGAAGGATAAGAAATATCTAGTCCTTATAAATCCAGACAAGTATGTTACTCTTTAGCGGGGACAACTGTGCGGTCAATAGCTTTCGCTCTGCAAATTGTGTAATGCAATGTTTGACACGTGAGACACCCTATCTCAACAAAATTTAAGTAAGAACAATAATTGAAGTGGGCTGATCTCACAAAGAAAGATTGAAAGCCTCTGATGGTGACTTGTTTAAATTTATTTAATAAGGAGAAACTGATTCCTGGTGAATACTGATTCTCTCTGCAATAAAACTATAAGGATTTAAAGATTGAGAATATAACTTATGGAATGTCTGGACACTAATCACATACCTGTCTATGGGAATCGGTGACCCCTGGTAACATAAGTAATTGAGTTACAAGAAAAGAAATTGTCTCGCATTTTCATTCAGCACGCACTGACTTCTCATTTAAGTGATCGCACAAAGAAAGACTGAAAGCCCCTGATGGTGATTTGTCCAACACCAGGTGATTACTGATGCTTGTTTAATACACACGATTCAGTCAGAGCCAAGATCTCTGACTCCTCAGAAGGAGGAAAAAGGGAGAGAAGAGAAGGAGGAAGAAAATAGATAACCCTGGTATATTCCTTGTCAAATATACCAACCTTATAAAGAAAGACTGTGAATATAAGCTGGTGACGGTTGACTAACAATCATACAGGAGAAGAGTGATACCCGGTGAATACTGCTTTTCTTTTTATCTCTAAAGACATAAACTTTTTAAAGGAATGTATATGAACACAGAAGGTGATTTCTATGCATGAATACTATCTAACTTTAAATTAAAAAACAGGAATAAAATATAAAGGCATACTGTAAATAAACCTGTACCCAGCAAGGAGTAAGAGAAAGAAAGAAAAAAAAAGAGAAAAAGAAAAACTATAACTTTGTGGCTCTAGCCTGGTAATACAATTCAGTACGTCCTATTTAATCCAATTAACCGATGCCACCTAAGGGAGACAAGGCCGAAAGGACTGAAAAAACTGACCGAATGGACAAAGCTGAGAAAGCGGAAAAATCTAAAAATCCTTCAAAGCAAGCAAAAACGCAATCTATAAATGCATTCTACTCTCCCCGTAGTCAGATGAGTACATCAATGCTTTCAGATAAATTCTCTCCGGAATCTAGGATAGAACCCAGAAGAGACCACCCAACTGGGAATATATCACAAGCTGATCTCTCAATGGCTCTGGAAGCACTAGACACAAGAATCAAAATTGATCTTGACCAAAATCTAATTGACTACAAATCTGAATTGCTGCAGATAAAAACTACCTTGATTTCGCAGGCTAATGAGATTATATCACTTCAGCAAAAAGTTGCCGAGCTACAGTCCCAAAAAGCTGACTTGGACTCCGATCTTGTTTAAATGAACCTTAAAATTGCAGATTTAGAGGACAGGTCTAGAAGATAAAACCTGAAGATAAGGGGCATCCCCGAAGAATACACAGATCTGGAACAATATGCTACAGAATTACTGTCGGTATAAATGGATCCTAGTCTGTTTGTCCCTAGACCTCTGGAAAGAATCCACAGACTTCCTAAACCTCCGGCCTTCGCTCATTCCGCAAGCAGCAGAGACACAATTTTATGTTTCCAAAGTTTTAAAACTAAAGAAACCCTAGTTAGAGAAATGAGGAAAAATCCCAATAAGAGTCCAAAGTTCTCAGGGTTAACAACATTCCCTGACCTGTCTATAGTAACCAGATCTTTCAGAAATAAATTTTCTTCTCTTACTTCATGCCTGAGGGACAATAACATCTCCTACACCTGGGGATTCCCAGCTAAAATCAGGATTACCTATGAAGATAGAAATTTTATGTTTCAAGACTTCAATCAACTTAAAGAACAGATGCAGAACTGGAGCTTGTGACTTGAGTAATCTAAGAAGGAGAGAGGAAAGATGGAGGAGAGTCTAATGTATTTTTTATTTTATTTATTTATTTTCTCTCCCTATTTTTGACTCTTAGATATTCATCTGGTGAACGGTCCTTCTTGCACTTTACTTTACTATTAGGTTAGCTAACTCTTTGAAAGTATCGAAATGCTGTAATTGCTATAAATCATTCATGAGGAAAGTTGCACTGTATGATAAGAAAGCACTTTAGTATTAAGTAAGTTAATTTTTGATAGTTTTCCTTTTTTTGGGGGGGTTCTTTATGAACATGAAAGCAGTTTATTATTAAGTGAGTTAACTTTTTGAAAGTATCGAAATGTTGTTAACATTATAGATTATTTAATTGCACCGTTTGATAAGAAATTACTTTATTATTAAGTAAGTTAATCCTTGAAAACACTAATATTTTGATAAATTATTTAGGAAATTTTAGGAAAAGGAATCACTTTATTATTAGGTTGAAGGGTGGAAAAAAAAACTTTTTTTTTTTTTTCCTTTGTAAATATGGGAAATAAAGCACTTCATTTCTAAATAGGCTGATCTCTTGGAAGCACTGAAATAATGAGTATGGTGACAAATTACTTATGAGGGGAACTGCACTTTAGGATAAGAAAGCACTTTATCAGTAAAGCACCAATATCTTGATAAATTATTCACACAACTAAAAATGTCAACAGCAATTAAAGTTTTTAAGACAGGAAAAGCCCCGGGACAAAATGGTTTCACTGCTGTGTTTTATAAAACACTGGACCCCCTGATCTCTCCAGTCCTCAAAAGAGTTTTTAATGGAATAGACGCAGACAACCCATTTCCCACAGAAATGCTAGAGGCCTGTATCTCTCCTATATTGAAAAGTCGTAAGGATCCAACTAAAGTGGATAATTACCGCTCAATATCACTCATCAACCAGGATGTTAAAATGTACAAGAAAATTTTGGCACAGAGACTCATATTAGTCATGCGAGAGCTGATTCATCCAGACCAAGTGGGTTTCATGTTAGAGAGGGCGTGCGAGGACAACACCCACAGGGTCTTCAGCATACTGGAGGAAATACATTGCCTCAGGCTCCCATCTGTCTTCATGGCACTTGATGCCGAGAAGGCATTTGAAAGAGTCAACTGGAGGTATATGGCGGAGACCCTGCGGGTGTTTGGACTGGTGGGTCCATTTTTGAACCGCACATTAGCTGTTTATTCGACCTCCAGAGCAAGAATCACTGGCCCATCACTCAGCTCAGACCTGTTTGATATCAGAAATGGCACGCGACAGGGCTGCCCTCTTGCCCCACTGTTGTAAGCTCTTACGATAGAACCATAGGCTGCTCTTATCAGGGGGCCCGGCGAGATTAGGGGAGTAAGGATAGGAGAAAGGGACCATACAATAATGCTATACGCAGATGATGTTTTTCTTTCACTCTCCTCTCCGGAACACTCGATACCGGCAATGCTTTCGGTAATGGAGGGATTTTCTTCATTTTCCAATTACAGGCTAAATATACCCAAGACCCAGGCTATTACATTTTATCAGGAATTCGAGCAAGGATTGATAACGAGATTGGGGAATATCCGGGAGACTAAAGAAATTGAATATCTAGAAATAAAGATTACTAACAGAATAGATAACTTAATACAAAAAAACTTTTCAACGTTATTAATAGAAGTGAAAAAGACATTGAATAGCTGGAGAAGTATGGAATTATCCTGGCTAGGACGTACTAACATCATAAAGCATATGTGGTCCCGAAACTTACATATTTGTTCAGATCCATTCCCTTCAGGGTATCAGTAGTGACCTTGAAAGAGCTCGACAGAAAATTCTTAAAATGTATATGGAACTCTAGGAAGCCGAGCTTTTCGGCTAAAATCCTGAAAAATAGTATCCGTCAGGACGGCTTGGGTTATCCAGACCTGGCTGGACAACATAATGCCTCCTAGTTCAGGTTCTGGCCTGGAATCACAAAGGGAAAGATAACTTGGGTTGGGTTCATATAGAGAGGACTAAAAACAAGGGGTGTGACCCCTTCTTACAGCAATGGGTTAATAAGGACCTGTTTAAAAAAATGAACATATCGAATACCATAGTGACTGATAGAGAATGTTCATAAACTAAGAAAATCCCTAGGCACTACATAATTTTTGACCAAAGATGCCCCACTAGAAGTACTGTCTTTATATATCCAAGATATCTATTTGGCCCACTGGGGGAACTGGAATATTCAATATATTGGAGATTTATATAGGGATACCCAAATCCTAACTTTTCCAGAACTTCAAGAAAGATTTAACTTACCAATCTCAGAACTTTTTGTTTACCTTAGATTGAAAGGCTTTCTACTTAAGACCAAACCGGCACCCCCGGACTGCTGGGGAGATTTCGTTAAAACAGCTTCCAGAGAGAGATTGCTCTCTAAAATAATGGCTTTCTTGTCAGAGATCCTTGTCCCGGTCAGGTGTAGAGCCATATGTAAGTGGGAACCAGATCTGGACATTGACCTCTCACTGGAAGCCTGGTATAAAGCATGGCAGGAAACAAGGAAGGTCACACACTGCATTAATTTGCAAGAGCAATATTTTAAACTTTTCCATAGGTGGTACTTAGTACCAACCCGGCTGTTTAAGTTTCAAGCCGCTATAGATGATCTCTGCTGGAGATGTAGAAAAAGTAAGGGTTCATACGTGCATGTTTGGTAGGATTGTCAGTTATTGAGGGACCTTAAACGACAGATGATACAGAGATGTGAGGAAGTCTTTGGTCTCCCCATTTAATTAACTCCCCAGATGTTTATACTCCATCTGAATATTCCAATTGGAAACAAGTTCAATAGATCTCTTTTGATTAATAGCTTCCTGGCAACTAAGATCTGCCTGGCACGCTGCTGGAGGAAAACAGAGATTCCCTCATGGACTGAAGTAGAGGCCTAAATTGACACCCAATCTTTAGCCGAGAGGTTTCATTTCCGAAGAGATACTCTAGAGAAACCTATTATAAGATCTGGTCCTAAGGAAAGAAATACACAACCAGGCCCGGACTGGCCATCGGGCATACCGGGCAAATGCCCGGTGGGCCGCGGTGGCCATGGGCCGAGGCCGGCAGGGGAGGTCTATGCAGGGCCGGCACTATCCGAGCGACGGCCCCGCTGTTTTCCATGAATGGCCGGTGAGGACATCAAAGATCTCCCTCACCGGCCCACATGCTGTCGGCGGGGAGAGAGGGAGGGAGGCAGTCTGGAGGGATGACCCGGCGGAGCTCTAACTTGCAGCTCCACCGGGTTCCTCTCGCGAGATCCGGAGCATTGCCATGGCAACGACCGGATCTCGCGAGAGTGAACTCTAGCCCGCAGTCTAGAGTTCACTCAACACGAGGACCACCAGGGAACACCGCACCGCCAGTCCCAGGTACCAGTGTGTGATGGGTGTGAGAGTGCTGTGTGTGATGGGTGTGAGAGTGATGGGTGTGAGAGTGCTGTGTGTGATGGGTGTGAGAGTGCTGTGTGTGATGGGTGTGAGAGTGCTGTGTGTGATGGGTGTGAGAGTGCTGTGTGTGATGGGTGTGAGAGTGCTGTGTGTGAGAATGCTGTGTTTGAGAGTGCTGTGTGTGTGAGAGTGCTGAGTGTGATGGGTGTGAGAGTGCTGTGTGTGATGGGTGTGAGAGTGCTGTATAAATGTTAGAATGGATTGTGTGTGTGTGTGTGTAGGAGGGGGGGGGGGATAAACAAATAAAATAACAGGCATTATGTCTCCCCCCCCCCCCGACATAATACCTGTTATTTTATTTGTTTATTCCCCCCCCCTCCTACACACACACACACACAATCCATTCTAACATTTATACATCACTCTCACACCCATCACACACAGCACTCTCACACCCATCACACACAGCACTCTCACACCCATCACACACAGCACTCTCACACCCATCACACACAGCATTCTCACACCCATCACACACAGCACTCTCACACCCATCACACACAGCACTCTTACACCCATCACACACACATAGCACTCTCACACATCATTCTCACACAGCACTCTCACACATCATTCTCACACAGCACTCTCACACACATCACTCTCACACACAGCACTCTCACACCCATCACACACAGCATTCTCACACACAGCACTCTCACACCCATCAAACACAGCACTCTCACACCCATCACACACACATAGCACTCTCACACATAGCGCTCTCACACATCATAGACAGCACTCTTGCACTCTCACACACAGCACTCTCACACACATCATACACAGCACTCTCACACACATCATACACAGCACTCTCACACACATCATACACAGCACTCTCACACACATCATACACAGCACTCACGCACTCACACACATCACTCTCACACACGCCCCCCTCACACACCGCCCCCCTCATCACACCGCCCCCCTCATCACACCGCCCCCCTCACACACACATACTGCACCCCTCACATACACACAGAACCCCCCAACACACTGCACAACAGACATACACAATACTTCCATATATATATATATATATATATATATATATATATATTTATATATACACACAGCACCCCTAAACACATTACATTCCAGACACACACTTGATCCCTTACCCAACTCTGGATCATCTACACACTAGATCTCTATATACACACTCTGAAACCGTTATAAACACACACTCACTAGATCTCCTATACACATTCTGGGTCCTTCAAACACACACTAGACTCATATATATATATATGTATATATACACACACTAGATTCCTTTTAAGCAAACACATACTACACCCCTAAACACACACTACATCTATATATACACACACACACACACACACACTATAGCCTGTATGCACACACTTGCTATATCCCCTATACACACATTCTCTACAGCCCCTAGCCACATATGCATCACATTACACCACAAACACAACACAACTAAAACCGACCTTATTACACAATACCACACCACAATCAGCTCACTCTACACACACGCAATCCCACAAGCAGGCTCCAAACACATGCTCAATACTCTTTCCTGGCATTTTTGTCTCCTGGTATCCATTTATAGAGACACCAGAGACAAGTTGCAAGGAAACACAGTGCAAGCATGTTATTAAATTTGCTTGCACTGTGCAGAACAAATACAGGGCTTTTTTCTCATGCTAGAGCTCTTCAACAGAGCTCTGCGCATGGTCTGCACTGGAAGAGCATTGAACCAACATGCTCACTTTGAGAGGGAGCGTTTGTCATCGGTGATGACAAAACACACCTCCTCTGCCCCGCCCCCTTCTTAGTGGGCCGCTGTGATAAAAAATGCCCGGGCCGAATTTTTCTCCCAGTCCGGCCCTGTACACAACCAATGCATATCAGATTGATCTGAGGGGCTGGCACTCTTCTGCCCCTCCCCCCCCCCCCCCGGAGTGCCTGTAGGTCCCCAAGTGAATGAGATGGAAGTATGGGTATGAATGTGTCAAGTTCCGTTTTTTTTTATTTTTTATTTCCTTCCTTCTTTTCTCTTCTCTTCTTTTTTCTCCTTCTTTTGTATTCGTTTTATGTACGCAACTGTTGTTTGGTATTTCTCCCTTTTCTATCTAGTCCCTCATATGCTCCCGAATTATTTGTCACGGGTTATATCTTTTGGAGGGGATGCAAAATTAGATACCAACTTGTGAATTAATGACAGAGGTGAATTAAAAAGGAAAAAGAAATATAAATAGATGGAATTGGTGATAGATTCATGTTGATATTTGTCCCCCTGCTTGCTTAAATTGTAATGTAGACATGATGTGCACTGACGCTATAAAGCAAAGTGTTTCTTTATTTTCCCATTTCCAGCAACGGCTAAGGAATTTCACTCCAGAGGGAACGAGGGGGTCACTTGCTATATGTTTAAATACATTAGGGATATTCAATAACCCCTAATAACAAAGCACTAGGAGTTTATGATTTTTTGGGATATTCCTATTGTATTTGTTTCGTATGTAAAATGTTGTTTTCTTGTTTTGTTTTCTCTCTCTTTTTTTTTGGGGGGGGGGGGAGGGGATTTAATAAATATGAATAAATTAAAAAGAAAAGAAAACTGAGCTCCCATTTTGTGCACTGTGGACAAAATGGAGGCAGAAATACAGAAAAGACAATATTCAACAAACTTGTTTATAAGGGTTAATAAAAAAAGAAAGGAGAAAGGAAAAAAAATTCACGTTGTTTTTATATATTTATATAGATCACTAGTTTATCACTGATATTTAGATATGCAGATGGTCTAAACACCACATAATTTTGTAAACTTCTTTTTTGAAACGGATATTGAAATGTATATTGAAACAATGATTCTATAATGATTTCACTTGTAACCTGATTGAAACACATTGGCTAATTGTTAATTGTCCACACTACATAAAGCTTTTTGAAAACACTCAATGCTAGGCTTGAAAAAAACTCTTATGAGTTGAAACGTTGCCGAACTTGTGAATAAAACTCTCACTTCAGTAAAAGGCTGAAGAGAGGAGGAGCTGGTAATGACACTAGGATGTCAGTGATGATTTTATGCTGCTGATTAAGTAGAGCTGGGTATTCACTCTATTGTGAGTTGCAGTGTGATTGTATTGTCAGGTGCTGGGGTAATTTAATGAGCCTAAAACTCCGATAGGTAGTGTGTTTAATGTAGGTTTTCTGATGAAGGAGTTGAAGAGTAGTAAATTGGAATTAACAAACTGGGGTCACTTTTGACTCTGTGTTCTCCTTCGTTCCTTATATTCAATATTTAGGTGTCAACTGCATCTAAGGAACATAGCATTCATTCGCCCGTTCCTCAGCGAAGAGACCGCCAAAATACTAGTGCACTCACTTGTGATCTCTCGCCTTAACTACTGTAACAGCCTCCTGATTGGACTACCTCTGGCTCGTCTGTCTCTTCTGAAATCTATCCAAAACACAGCTGCCAGACTCATCTTTCTTGCACGTCGGTCTGATTCGGCAGCTCCTCTCTGCAATGCCCCCCCCACTGGCTCCCCCGTGTGTATGTTAAATTCTGTATTTAACATACAAAGCCCTCTGCCCCTCCGTATATTGCCTCCCTTGTTAACCGATACCTCCCTGCACGACCTTTGCGCTCCTCAATGGGACTAAAACTCTCCTCCAACCTCATCACCACTTCTCACTCGCGTCTCCAAGATTTCGCCCTAGCTGCCCCCTCTCTCTGGAACTCCCTTCTGCAGAGCATCCTACTCTCTCCCTCCTTTTCAAACTTTAAAAAGTCCCTCAAAACTCATCTCTTTAAAGAAGCTTACTACCCAACCCACTAGTATACCGGTCATTTTACCTCTAGCTGATCCCACCTAGCTGGAGCACACACAATTCATCTTTGGTCAATCCCACCTAGTGCCACCCATCCACACTACTGTTACTACAACTTCGATCCCTCTGACCTCTTCAATCCCTAATGTGTCTTATGGACCCCATTCCCTCTAGATTGTAAGCTTGCAAGCAGGGTTCTCTACCTCATGTACCAGTCTGTTCTAGTTTGTCTAAGTTAGTATGTAGTTCCCTTCTATGCTCTGTACCTTTCGCTACGTAAATTGTTGGTGCTATATAAATAAATGTTAATGTTATGTAATGTAATCTGTTGATATCCAAGTATGTAGGTCATGAATACCTCTGTGGAATCTTGTAAGTTATGTGTTGTTAATGTTTTTGTGGGGTCTTTCAATGGTAATGATCTTGATAACTGTTTAGTATTTATATATGAAGATCTTCCACTAGAAACGGATGAAGAAGATGAAATCTTCCTTACATGGGTCTTTTCACTAAAATCTGATAATAGCACGCTCCTGAGGACTTAGCCGCTCCCCCAGCTGAACACCTGTGGAGGCCTCTGCCTGATCTTCCTGCTCTAATAATTCAGGGAGTGGAAGATTCTCCTGATCCTCAGAGGCTGAAGCGCATATCGCCACCACATCCTCTATCCTCTCGTGGTAGTGTTTGAGCATATTCACGTGGAGCATGCGTCTCTTCCCTGTCCCTGAGCAGGGGCCAATCACATTGGTGGTTTTACATCTCTGTTCCACCACCTGGTATGGGCCTTGCCAGATGGCCTGCAGCTTGTCCTTGCGAACAGTTTTTAAAATCAAAACTTTCTGTCCCACGTGAAAGCTGCGGTCTCTGGCTCCCCTATCCCCTGGTGTTGTTGGGCCGCCTGGAGGTTGGTCCGTACGGTCTGGTTTAGTGCCTCCAAGCGGTCCCTGAACTCCAGCACATAGGGTACAATGGGTGTCCCATTTGTACTACTTTCCCCCTCCCAGTGCTCCCTAATTAAATCTAACGGTCCTCGCACCCTTCTCCCAAACAGTAGTTCAAAGGGAGAAAAGCCCGTGGCCTCTTGGGGTACTTCTCTGTAGGCGAATAGCAGATGGGGTAGGAATCGCTCCCAGTCCTTATGGGCCTCTCCAAAGGTACGGAGCATCTGCTTTAATGTCCCATTAAACCTTTCACATAACCCATTAGACTGCGGGTGGTACACAGAGTTCACGATAGGCTTAATGTCACATATTCTCCATAGTTGGTGGGTCACATCGGCCGTGAACTGTGTACCCCTATCGGATATGATCTCCTGGGGGAACCCCACTCGGGAAAATACTTTCATTAAGGCGTGGGCTACTGTCTCGGCGTGGATATTAGAGAGGGCTACTGCTTCGGGGTACTGGGTGGCGTAATCGACTATGGTCAAGATATTTCTCTTGCTGGAGGGACTGGGTTTTGGTAAGGGCCCTACTATATCTACGGCCACTCTACTAAATGGTTCTTCTATGATGGGCAGTGGGCATAATTTGGCCTTGTGGCGGTCACCTCTCTTGCCTACTCGCTGACAGATGTCACATGTCTGGCAGTACTGCCACACATCCTTGGATTTGGATCAAAAGCTGTAATGATAGGTAGAAGGGTTGAACTTGATGGACGTGTGTCTTTTTTCAACCTAAATTACTATGAGATCAAATTGGAAGGTTGTGAATTTGACATAAGCTTAAAAAAAGGCCACCTCCTAATTTAACCTCCTCATGATATTCACTTAACTAAATTGGACATAGTCCAACTTGAAATTACCTTCATGAAAAGCCCAAAAAATTGCTACTCACTAAAAAACAAAAAGAAGTTCAATTTTTGTTAGGCGAGTTGGACTTTGTGACATAATGCTTCTGATAACATACTGAACATGTTTGAAGATAGTCGATTGTGGGTCAGTTGTAAGTTTTTGAGACAACTTAAATTATCTTTCCACACCAAAGGTTGTTGATTTAATATCTTCTGCATTTGTGATTATTAATACTGCTATTTGTAAGTATGCAGTAAATAAGTTTAAATAAATAAATCAATATGCTGTCACTGCTTTTACAAACTCAATGAACCTTTTGCTGACATATAAATATGGGAATACCTGTATAATTTTAATGCTCATAAAACTGGCACCAATTATAAATGTAATAAATATGTGAGTTATTGGTTTTATAATTGTTTAGGTTTTCTCATGTCACTGGAACGTTTCAGCATGGTGTGTCTTTGACCAAATCATAAAGACTGTAATTTCTAGTAAACACTTCATATAAACTTTGTGAGGATGAGAAGCACAGTTTTTTTGTATAGAAAATACAATATAATTGCAGCCTCTGATCCCAACTCAGTCCCGTTGAACTAATTGCCTTCCACAGGAATCAGGGATCCCCCTTAGATCATTTTTGTTATTTCAGGTATTTCTGCGTATCTCATGTTATATGCTCCTCACATGTAGGGAGCATATCCTGCCTGTTTTTTTTTGTATAGAAAATACAATATAATTGCAGCCTCTGATCCCAACTCAGTCCCGTTTAACTAATTGCCTTCCTCAGGAATCAGGGATCCCTCTCAGATCATTTTTGTTATTTCAGGTATTTCTGTTTCTCTCATGTTATAGGCTCCTCACATGTACAGGAGAATATTCTGCCTGTGGGGTTTGGTAAAGAATGAACTCAAGGAACTTGTTACATAGTTAGTCCTCAGTTGGCACTTTTATTGCTTTACGGAATATCTCAACAGGAATAACCCAAAAAGCATAACTGCAGAACAATAATATAACAGAATAGGTATAATATGTTGCTTCACTTGGTCCATATGGCAAAAACAACAGAGGCAGAGTGTCCTGATATCCCTATATTCTAGGGTCGGGACTACTTCTACTTCACTGCTAGATAGATACAACTTCATCCAACCCCAGCCATTGAGACTGCATAGTCTAGTCCCCATATTGCTGCAGTTGCGAAACGAATGCTGTCTCTGACAATTTATACATAAGAATAAAACCAGAATGAACTATACCAGTAGAGTAGTGGGCAAAGGTCTGATCACATAGCCAAAACATGCTGTGGAACATACCAATCCAAAATTAGTACATCATTTCTATAGTATATAGCATGTCTTCATTATTTTAGGCATATTATAGAAATAACAGAGATGTTAGCTTCTCCCTCATCCCTCATCATATTAACCAATCTTTTGGGGTTTTCTTTTCATTTCATGGGCTCTGATTGTGTATGATGTTATTAAGCTAAACCTGTTTATTTCAAATGCAATATTCTTGCTTGTGCTATTGCATGGAAAACATTTTCATGATCCTTTAAGTCCATATACATCAGCATAGACCAGCATCCTAGTAATAATCATGAGATATTATTCTACTGTGAAGGTGAAAACAGTTTAATTATACTTTGTGAATGTTATAAATGCTCTTAGACATAGTGACCTTCGATTTCAGCTATAACTCTTTTTTTAACAAGTAAAATAGTCATATTGCATATATTCCTAAAAACATGCAGTGTAATGTGTTTTATAGAGAATACAATTCAGTAAGTTCAGTAATATAGAGCTATTTTCTCAGAATATTGATACAGAAAGAAGAGGTTATCTTCTACAACACTGCAGGAGGGGACAGGATAATCTGAAGAATGACTTACAACTCTACTCTACCTATACATTCTCAAAATAAATGGATTCTGGGCTATTTTATGGTAGTCAGGAGCAGGTTGATAAGCACTAGAAAACTTAAATTAAAATAAGGCATATATTTCCTGATTCATGAACATAAAGTCATTTATCAGCTATGCTGCAGGAAAGTCATAAAGTCTCCAAAACAAGACCATCTATTTTCACAGTACCGAAAAGAAATTGCTACCTGAGGTATTGCCATTTTAACATAATTGAAGTTAGGAGATGTTTGAATTCATATATATGCTGTATTTTTATTTATTTTTTAACACAGGCATCAATGACAAATAGATCAGGCTTGTACAAAACATACCTAAAAAAACAGTAATGGTAAGTTGGAATCCATAGCAGACTTAAAAATGAAAGTTACTAGACCAATCCAAAAATGCTATCATCTCAAATATGAAAACATTAAAATAAATTATATTTGATGAAACCACAGTAACTGCCATATAATTTATCACTAGAAAAAAACAAATAATGCATAAAATGTTAGCTGTTCCTCAAAGAGTTGCCAAGTCATGTTTTTCTCACAAATATGAGGGTTGGTCAAACCGAAGCAGTGCTAGTAAATTACAATAATTCTTTTATATGCCAGTGGAACTTTTAATAGCAGTAAAACATTTTGTAAAATAATCTGATAATGCTAATGTATTTTTAATACCCTAAAATATATACTTTTGTTTGGTATTTTCACTCCTTTTGCTTCCATTACATATAAATTGTGAGAGGAAGTGTGGTACAATTGTTGATGGAAGATACATCAGGCCTGCCTCGTTAAACAACAGCCTGCATTTTTCTAGTTAAAATAATGTCCCACAACATACATCCCTTAAAAGAACGGTCCAAAGGATAAGAGGCTATGACATGAAGAAAGGATATTTAGTATACGGCAGCTGAAGACAATAAAGGTATGGAATTCACTGACTGAAGAGGTGGTGCTAGCAAATATGTTAGATGCCTATAAAAGGGGCCTGGATACTTTTTTAATGAACCAGAACACAGTAATGTTAATTTAGTGCCTGTTGATCCAGGGAGAAATCTGATTACCATTTGGAGTCAAGAATGATTTTTTTTTTCTCCATTGAAAGCAGAATTTGTAATTGCTGAACTAATGGGGGGAGTTTGCCTTCCTTTGTAAAGGGTTGAACTTTATGGGTTCAACCTAAATTACCATGTAACTAAATGTATAGTTTCCAACACTATGCTAGGTATAAATATTTGGATAACTATTATTATTTTATTTTGACACCTTTGGCATTATAAATAATTTGCCAGGCTGTTCTTAGCATGCTCTGAATTCCAGTTATTCTTCCAGGCAGTAAAGGTGCCAGATTATAGGGTCTACTCAATAAAGAGAGAATTGCAGGGCGAGTTAGAAAAATTCTCCAGTGCAGTTGAATGAGAGATTTACTTTGCCCTTAATTTTGAAATTCCGATCACAATTCCATGCAATTCTCTCATTATTGAAAAGACCCTTACATGTCTTACTTTTTTCTGCAACCCAGCTGAAACCTTATTTGTATGATGCAATTGGACATTGTACAATATTGATCAATTGGTCTATATGTTCGTTAGTAAATAATAGTTCATCACAACAATTTAGTTCATACCACCCAAAACAGAATTATTGTACAATCATCTTGGCATAATTAGAATAATTTTTCTTGGGAGGCAAGCATAGTAAAATATAATAATAAAATATAGTGCAAATATCTGCTTAAAAATACATTTATGTAGAGACAACACTACCACCCGCATACTCTACCAAACAATAGCCCAACAAACAAGGTAACATATTAACAGTAATTCAGATTGAAAAATGACCTAAGGCCGTAAGATTTGATCATTTTACCTATCTGTTCTGATTTTGATCCAAAAGAAGCCAAAAAATCTACTGATTACGTTTTGCATTTTACCACTTAGGGGAAAAATCATCTTGCCATAATTAGGATAATTTTTCTTGGGAGGCGGCATTAACAGTGCAGGTCCTCATTTCTGTGGTATTTAGCAAAATGTAAAATACAATGCATACACCTGCTTAAAAATACATTTAGGTAGAGGAAAAACTACCACCGGCATACCCAACCAAATAACAGGTACAGCTGAGGATGCGAGGCAGGAATAGGTTGGCACAATTTGGAGATGGGAGTGTGGGTGTTGAAAAATGAGGTACCAAAGGGGTTAGGCAGAAGCAGAGTGACAATAAAAATGGTCGGGGCAGGTAGACTAGGATCTGAGGTGGAGAGAGGGAAGCCAAGGTTGGGATTCAAGAGGATAACAGTCCAGAACACAAGCAGGAATCAGAAGCCGGGATATCCAAAAGTTGTAGTAGGGTAGGGACTAGAATAACACTTGAACAAATATGGGAGCTGAAAGTTTGAAAACGAGCAAGTACTGACTGTACAGTGCTTACTCCTTTTATAGTATGTCAGTGCTCTGACTCTGTCCATCTCCCCTTAGGGAATAGCCCTCCCCGGTCTTGCCAGCCCAGAAGTGGGAGGAGGGTTCTGCCTCCTCACTCCCCTCCGTGCTCTCCAATAGAAGCGTGCGACAGGATCTGAAGCCACACACCCTGCCATCCATTGGCCACTGGCACTCGCAAGACATGAGGAGTGCCCAACTTGAGGCTGGGGATGCGGCCTGTACCACGGCCAAGCAGCCACCCGACGAGAGGCTGAGAAGCGGTAGCCAAAGACCCGAGAAGTGGGACCCACCGGGGAGCGGCAATATTAATGTTTATTCTATTATTTATAATTATGTATGTTCTACATGTAACCAAAGCACTGGCAATCAACTGCAACACTGCTTATACCATGCAATGTGCACTTTAAATGCTATCTCCCTTGGAAAAACGAATAATTAGAAGTATTTAGGAATAAATATAGACAACAGGCTTGGCACCTGCCCACCATAAAATAGCTTAGAATCAATTTATTTTGAGAATGTATAGGTAGAGGAGAATTGTAAGTCCTTCAGATTCAGATTATCCTGTCCTCTTCTGCAGTGTTGTGGAAGATAACCTTTTATATGTTTATCTCTTATATGTTTCAATGTTTGTTACACTGTAAAGCGGCAAGATGATATCTTACTCCCATGAATCAATACACCATCTTATACATGCCAATATCTTGTCAGCCTTTGCAGCTGCTGACTGACTTTTCAATATGTTGCTGTGTCCTAAATTATTCTAATTATTAATTAAGAGAGCTAGCATTTAAAAGATTTGTTGCATAGTATAACCAATGAAGCAATTGACTGCCAGTGATTTCATTGGATTACCTGTGTTTAGCTATCTCCCCAATTATTGCGAAATGACTTCTCCCTCCTTAAGCTGCAAGGACTGCTTTGGAGGGGAAATATATAAAATATTTAAATAATTTATATTAAAAACATTCTATGTCCTATTGAATTATTTTATGACAAAGTTCTTGTAAGCCTTTAGCTGTGTTCCCAAACTCCTTCTTCCCCTATTCCAACCTTCTCCACAATAATTTTGAAAGATTCATCAAAAACTGAACAAACTTAATAATGAATCTGTAAGCAAGCAGCCCTCTCTATTGACTATATGTATTAATGAGGGTCGTCTTCTGCTTCAACAGAATGAGGAACTGCAAACCCACAAGAAAGTGGCAAGCAGCCACTGTGATCAGCACATACCAGGAGCAGGTTTAGCTTTGCCTCTATCTAGTGCAGCCCTGAATAAAACAAGCCATGTGTTTCAAAGTGTAATTCTGCATTTTCAGACGTGTCCCTTTTGACAAAGCTGTCACACTGATGCCCTGTAAGTTGGTGGGTGTGCTAGTGAACTGCAAGTCCTGCACATGTGGAACTCTGTCCTGGACCAATGAAATAATTTTTTTATTTAATTAAAAATCGAATTTTATAGTTTCAGTACACTGAAATAAGGCATAACAGACATAGTAATATCACAAGGTGTTTAAACAAGCTTGGTCATGCTTTTAAGAAAAAGTAAAATTTAAAGGAGGAAAGGAGAACAGGTAGAGACAGAAGAAAGAGCATAGAAAAAGGAGAGTGAGGTATAAATTAAAGAAAAACAATTAAATATACAGGAAAGATATAGAGTGGGGATAAACCCTGTGGGACAGACCACTGGCAACACAGAGCATCTGCACACAAAAAATGGGCCAGGTGGCTGATTTCTATAGCAGGGTGGGGTACCTGTACAACAGGAGGCAGATTCAAAATGCAGGTTAAGTGCTGGCACTTACTTACAAACAGATAACAAAATAAGCTTTCACTGTTAATCGGGTTATAAGGAGATCTTAACTTCCTAAACTGCCTAGGAACGTAGAAGGTTTAGAACATTCAGGAACTTCCACATTAGGCAGGCCAACACCACTGAGATCCATAGGAGGTCTGAGGACATGATTCCCTTTATCTCTTCATGCTTGGAGTGCATGCTCCATGAATAGGCAATGTCTTTTAATGCTGCTCTGGTGGGTCTCAGGGCTCTGTGCACTTGCAGTGTGCGAGTTAGCAATGTTTAATAATGCTTCTCGATCAGCAAAGTAGTGCATAGCACATCTCTGGGTGGTGCATTTGAAGGTCCCCTTATGTGAATAATTCTCCAATTTTCATCTAGGTGTTTTAAAAATAATTTTAATTTTGTATGGTTGAGCGCTGACTTCCTTATGAATTTACCGGGGGTTAACTCTTAGGCTGTTTAGTTGCCTTCTATTTGAGGGATTCATCTGCCCAGTTTTGCTGCCCAATGATGCTGCTGGCTGAAGTTCTATTTAGCTATATTTTGTGAGGCCAGCATCAGAAAAAAAAAATCAGTCTCCCTGGCCATGCGCCCCCCAGAAATAATTTCAAGGGTCTTTGGGGGGTAATGAGTTATTAAGATCATACAATCTCTCCTTTTTAATGTGTAAGAGGAGCTTCTGTGTAACGATCTGCCTGGATTTGAACCCTGACTTCTGTGTTTACTGCATGCTCCTGTTCCAGGCACTACCTGCTTGTTTTATTAATATTATTATTGTTCCTGACCATCCTGCTCTCTCCAGTCCTTTGACCTCGGCTTATTCCTCTCGACAACTGCAGTTTTTATACATCACACCCTTTATTTCAGCACAGAAATCACAGCTAGTGGAATGTATCAACTTGCTGTCTACAAATCAATCTTGATCAAAACATGGAACATAATATTTGAACTGCTGCCTTAATTTTGCATTCTTCCCAGGTCAGTTTTGTTATATTGACAGTCACAAATTGAGTTTTAATGATTTGTTCACCCAAACAACAAAAAACAAACAATAGATACTGTTATCAACTTGATAATACAACACAAACTTGTTAAACATTTCAGTTCTCGGAATATCCATCCCGATTGACTCATTAAAGATTTTGTGAAAACTTCCAACAATACACATTGGGGCATCTTATGGATAATTGCCTCGCTTTCAGTATGTTCAACAACAGCCCTCATTGAAGTTAAATCTCCTAGAGGTAACTTCTAGGGATTCACTAATTGGAAAGAAAAATGTTTTTTTTTTTTTTTTTTTTGTTCTTTTTTTCCATTTGATGAACATTATGTAGAATTAAATCAAGAATTCACTTCAAAGAAAACTATCCGGTAACCTTTTGCTTTTTACATTGTTTAACTTCTGGCTAATATATTAACATATCCTTTGTGTTTTATCTCCAGGCTTGACAATTTCTGTTAATTGTCTTGATTAAATCGTAACGAAGAACAATGGGACTTGTTTGTGCTAATATTGCAGCTGTCAATTATGTGCTGTAAATAATATTTGTTTCATGACTCAAAATCAACATACAGAGACAGATATTTAAATCACTGAACTAACAATTAAGCTTCAACTAAATTAATAAGTTATGCAATTTACTTTACAATTATATTGTATTGAATGTTCACATACATACA
The DNA here is from genome assembly GCA_036172795.1 of Pelodytes ibericus. Classification (NCBI taxonomy): domain Eukaryota; kingdom Metazoa; phylum Chordata; class Amphibia; order Anura; family Pelodytidae; genus Pelodytes; species Pelodytes ibericus. The sequence continues at coordinate 49,253,783 of CM069858.1, read as the reverse complement.
CATTTGTATTGCCTGAATTAAATAGTTCAATAAATGCATCACACTGTTGCTTTTTGTTTTAATTCGATTCAAACTGAATTATTAAAGGGAATTTGTGTAAGTTTTCCAGACTAGTTAGCGCTTTACATTTTTTTCATATGAAATTGTTCATACACCTCTATTGGTACTATTAGCCAACTATTTGTCCACTATTTGTTTCCTGTGGTTCATGGCTTAACTGGTGCCACACATTATCAGGCACACATTGTAAAAGAGGCATTCTCAAACGGAATATATGGTATAATGCATCCTTTACGACCTGTCCTGCCCAGCTGTCATGAGATAACATCATAACATATAAAACAAAAGAATGGCCATACCTATTTTTCCATTTTACTGGAAGAAACCCAATTAAAGAGCTTCCTTAATTGCTTTTCATTGGCCATAAAAGTTAATTTACTCAACTGTGAAATGTGGTGAGTCAAACAGGGAAAAATCATGACTAAATAGCTGAGTTGGAAATGTTATACATCCTACCTTTTCTGTACAATTCAACCATAGGTTAATGTTTAGTGAATAGATTTCGTTGTCTTGTATAAAATGCTCTGGTTATTATGGATGCACATTGGTGTTAGTTGACAAAACAGTAAACTGTGGTGAACAACTAAATAGAAAACATTCAGACTTTATTAGCTCAGCTAGAAAGATAATATTTTTTCCTCAGCTATAAATGACTGACTTTTGTATTTTGGTTGTCATTTCACACTGTTTAGAGAATACATCTGAGTGAAATCCAGTTATGTGTGTCTACCTGATTAGATTTCTTATTCAAGTTTACAGGTATACTGGAGAAATAGCTACGAACAATCACCTTTGACATGGCTCTTATTTAGGCAAACAGCTCCTACTGTAAATACCTGACATATAATCAGTGATAGGCAACATGTCCATACAAGGACATCAGAGTGCTCGGCAAGGTCTGTAAAGGTCCATAGAACACAATCAAATTGTCAACCACAGACCCAAGTAAATGTCCACCATGAGCAATGTTGGTATCTTCGCTTGCATATGATCCTGTGGTAGCAATATCAGAATGTTATAGAACTGGTAATATTAGTTGGAGTTTGTCACATCCTCTCCTCCGCACATGTTAATAACAGATCCATCAGTCTGTATCTCCTAATAATAAATATAACATAATATAATAAAATACATTATTTAATCATAACGAAGATGCAATAAAATCATCTGTCAAAACAGAAACGACACACGCTTGACGCGTTTCACGTCAAACGCGTCAAGCGTGTGTCGTTTCTGTTTTGTACCTGTCTCCCTGCTCGATGGTTTTATTACTCTTTTTTATTTATTTAATAAAGTTACTTTTTACAAACCAACTGTGGATTGATGCTGTCTACCTTCCGGATGACTTCAGCTGGCACTACCTCTGTTTGTTCCTGTTGTCTGCCTGGGGTGTGAGTAGACCCCTTTTCTGTGCTACAGCACCTGGAAGATAATCTTACTCACTCAACTGTTACTTGGGGCTTGAGCCAGTCAGAATCTGCTTGGAATTCCTCTCATCATTTCTACTCTATTGACGAGCTCGCCCCTCAGAAGACCCTCATCACATTTGGTGAAGATTACAAGCCCTACACAACAGCAGTGAAACTGTGAAGCTATTGATCAAAGGGTCCAAATTGAAATTGAGTATTGCATTTTGTTTTGCCTTAAAGTGGCACACACAGCCTTATTTTTAAGATATCTCTATCGAGTATGGAGGAGAGACAGGCCAGAGTGCGGAGCACTTTCATGAAAGGCGAATCTGAAATGGGGCCTGACATTGATTTATACACCTTATTTAGGGATCTGGAAAAAGCTACAAATAAAGAATTACGTTCATGGTGGGACATCTTGACCTTAGAGAAATATATAGAGGTCCAACGAATACCCAGAGGGCTGCGTCTAAAAAAGGTTCCATTCTTTATTAAAGATGATGCAAAATTGGAGGAGGATTGGAACTCCACCCTCACTGAATGCTCCTTGAAACTCATGCAGATCAGAGTCTCATACAAACAAAGATTATTGATTACTGCCCAGGATGAACTTGCAGCACTTGAATTAAGAAAGGAGGAGGTTAAGGCTAACTCTAAATTTGAAGAATTTGTGTCACATTTAACCATATACAAAGAAAAATTGGAGGATGAAATATCCACCTCAAAAAAGGATAAGTTCCAACGCGATCGCTTGGACTATTCACGGAACGAAGTATACCAGTGGAAATGTCAAAATTCTCGCAAACAACAACATCACAAAAGAAAGCCTGATTCTAAATCCATACTGAGAAAAACATCTAGAGATTCACGCAGGTTGTCATTCAGCAGACCTGAGACATCAGGAAATGAAGGCGGGTCATCTTTCTCTTCAGCTTTATCACATACTGGAAGCAGGGGCTCTCGAGCCAGCAGATTGGAGAGACTCTCTCTAATGGAATCCGATGCCTCAGATGATTCCCATCAGGTTTTAAAGTGGCGCCGCACATCTTACAAAAGAAAGAAAAGCGGAGAAGCAGGCAAAGGAACCGAAAAACATTCAAGGACGGCAAGGACCCCCCTACCCTGGAACAAGAGGCAGGGCCGGACTGGGAACAAAAACCAGCCCTGGAAAAAATTTATATACCAGCCCCATCGCATAAGATTTTTAAACCAGCCCATAGCATAATATAATTTTTTTATTCATAGAAGGGAAAATCATGCATTTTAAAAAGCACATCTGAACAGTGTATTATTTATAGATAAGACTGATATATAAGCCTGTCTAGGGCAATATATATACCTCCAGTATGTACACAGAGTTATATGAATTGCCCTGTGCAGAGGTATATATCAGGGCAGTGTGTGAGACATATCCTGTAGCCTGTCTCCCGCATATCTGTAGCCTGTCTCTCTCTGTCCTTTCTGTGGCGTCTCTCTCTCTGTCTTTTCTGTGGCGTCTCTCTCTCTGTCTTTTTTTTTTTGTGGCTTCTCTCTCTCTGTCTTTTCTGTGGCGTCTCTCTCTCTGTCTTTCTGTGGCGTCTCTCTCTGTCTTTTCTGTGGCCTCTCTCTCTCTGTCTTTTCTGTGGCGTCTCTCTCTCTCTGTGTCCTTTCTCTCTCTCTCTGTCCTTTCTGTGGCTTCTCTCTCTCTCTCTCTGTGGCGTCTCTCTCTCTCTCTCTGTGGCGTCTCTCTCTCTCTCTGTGGCGTCTCTTTCTCTCTCTGTGGCATCTCTCTCTCTCTCTGTGGCATCTCTCTCTCTCTCTGTGGCATCTCTCTCTGTGGCGTCTCTCTCTCTCTCTGTAGAGTCTCTCTCTCTCTGTGGCGTCTCTCTCTCTCTCTGTGGCGTCTCTCTCTCTGTGGGGTCTCGCTCTCTGTGGCGTCTCGCTCTCTGTGGGGTCTCTCTCTCTGTGGCGTCTCGCTCTCTGTGGGGTCTCTCTCTCTGTGGCATCTCGCTCTCTGTGGCGTCTCGCTCTCTGTGTGTCCTTTCTGTGGCATCTCTCTCTCTCTCTGTCCTTTCTGTGGCGTCTCTCTTCCCACCTTCCCCCTTAGTGTCTTTCACCCCCTCCCCCTGTAGTGTCTTTCACCCCTTTCCCCCTGTAGTCTTTCACCCCTTTCCCCCTGTAGTCTTTCACCCCTTTCCCCATGTAGTCTTTCACACCCTCCTCTTCCCCTGTACAGTCTTTCACCCCCCCTTCCACCTCCCCCTGTAGTGTCTTTCACCCCCCCTTCCCCCCCTGTAGTGTCTTTCACCCGCCCTTCCCCCCCTGTAGTGTCTTTCACCCCACCCCACCCTTCCCCTTCCCCCTGTAGTGTCTTTCACCCCCTGCCCTTTATGTCTCACTCACCTTGCTTTCTCTGCTCCCCATCCCGCCGCCGGAACTGCAGCTGCAGCATCCGGCGGCAGCAGGCGAATTTCTTAAAGCGGCGACGGCCGCCGAATTGCTTAAAGTGGCCCACCGCCACTTTAAGCAATTTGGCGGCCGTCGCCGCTTTAAGAAATTCGCCTGCTGCCGCCGGATGCTGCAGCAGCCGAACTCTTAAAGTGGCGGCCGCCGCCGCTTCACTTTAAGTGGCCAAGGCGGCCCCGGGGCAGGCGGCCCACCGGGATTTTTCCCGGTATCCCGGTGGGCCAGTCCGGCCCTGACAAGAGGAATTAACCGGGACTAGTACTAATGTTATTAATTTGTCTAGTTTTCCGCTAAATGCCACTCATGAAAAAGTTCTAGGTTTGGGTTTGTCTTTCTCTCCTACCAATTGTTTCAACCTCTTCTCCACCCTTGTAGATGTAAATAAGTTCATAAGAAAAGTTACCTTGAAAAAACATTTCCAGGATTCGGAAACAGGTTAGTTCCACAATTTACACTACAGATTTGGTACAGCCACAAAATCAAACCCCAGTTAACTTAACTTTTATTGATTTGTGCCTAGTATCTACTCTGGAGGGTTTAAAATTTGCTCCAAAAGAAATTGTTACCATACGTACTGGGCTAAAACCGAATTCCACCTTCTACCCGGTAAACAGTAGAAACAGTGCAATTGATTCTTATCAAAGATTAGTTGAGAAAGATTTAATAAAATTAGCTTGTAAACAAACAACACATAGTGTATGCCATAACCTCAGTAAGCATGAGCAGGAGGCAATTAAAGAACTGGCCGGTAACTTGGATATAGTCATAAAGAATGCTGACAAGGGTGGAGCGGTGGTTGTCATGAGTAGTGAGTACTACATGAGAGAAGCCTATAGACAGCTTCCTGATACAAAAACGTATGGACGTTTCTCGACCAACCCAACGGAGGCCTGTCAAAAAGATTTGTCTAAATTATTAGATTTCGGCATATACAATGGGATCTTAAATATAGATGAAGTAGAATATATCTACAAAAGGAGTCCCCTGATGCCTATCTTCTACTTTCTCCCCAAGGTGCATAAGTCACTTGTTAATCCTCCGGGGCGTCCTATCATTTCAGGGATTGGTAGTTTGGGAGAATGCCTCTCAGAGTTGGTCGACTTATATCTACAACCGATTGTGGTAGCCCAAAAGGGCTACATACGCGACTCAAAACAAGTCTTACAGCAAATGGGGATTTTGACTTGGAAGGATAGTTATTCCTGGCTGTCTCTGGATGTATCCTTGCTCTATTCATGTATTCCACATGATAAAGGTGTAATTGCAATTGCGTGGTGTCTGGAGAGCTTCAGTAATTACTGTCCTCAGACTGTACAGTTCCTACTCATGGCGGTGGAGTTTCTCCTGACTCATAACTGTTTCTCCTTTGATTCTAAATATTATGTCCAGACACAGGGCACAGCGATGGGGGGCGCGTTTCGCGCCCTCATATGCCAATATGTATATGATCTATTGGCAGGAACATTACATCTACTGTAGCGACAATCCCTTTATGTCTGATATTATATTTTATGGTCGCTATATTGATGACTTGCTGTTAATAGGGACAGGAGAACATGAGAGAGTAAAATCATTTGTTGACTATGCAAACACTAATCCGCTTAACTTGAACTTCACTTTTGAACATAAATTACATACCATTACTTTCCTTGACCTGGAACACAATGGGGACGCTGCTGACGGGGGTATTAACACCACAGTTGATCGCAAGGAAGTGGCAGGTAATACTGTCCTCCATGCGAAAAGCTGTCATCCCCCTCATGTAATCAGGAGTGTCCCAAAAGGGCAGTTTACTAGATTAAAACGAAACTGCTCCTCTTTGGAAAATTTCGAGTCCCAGGCCAAGGAATTACAGCAGAGATTTAGGAAAAGAGGCTATCTGGAATCCAATATCCAAGGGTCCTATAATTTGGCCAAAAAGAGGGACCATGAGGATCTTCTTTGTGACCACCCTATATCAAAAGTGAAGTCCTCTAATCAGAATGGGGAACGAATTTGCTTTATTACAGAATTTAGCTCAGAATTTAATCAGATCCGCTCTATCTTGAAAAAACACTTACCAGTATTAAAAACAGATGAATCTCTATCAAGGATAGTGGAAAGGGGAATCAATTATGTTCCAAAAAAGACCTGTACATTGGGGAATCGTTTGGTCCCTAGTACTTTACCTTGCCATAATCCCACTAAGAGCACTGAAACCTGGCTCTCTACTAAGGGCATGTTTCCTTGCGGCCATAAGATCTGTAAGTGTTGTACCCATATTGACAGAACAAATACCTTTGTATCAAATATTGGAGGGAATATTTTCCGTATCAAAGATTACATTAATTGCTGCAGCGAATATGTCATATATCTCATTACATGTACTAACTGTGGCATTCAATACATAGGCCACACCACACGCCAACTAAAGGCTCGCATAAGGGAACATTTGTCTAGTGTTGAATTGAGAGATGAACAGGCACCTATAGGGAAAAAATTTTGTCCTGCAGTAATGGGTGTCTAGGTTTTTTAAATTTTGCGGCATTGAAAAACTTCCCACTCATCTTAGAGGAGGGAATTTAAATACTATATTGAATCAGCGAGAGGTTTTCTGGATATTCCAACATAAAACCCGTATCCCACAGGGCCTTAATGCCAAATATGACGTATCTTGTTTCATTGGCTAGAAGTTTCTATTCGTTCTTTTTTTTTCTCTCTTATTTTTTTTTCTTCCCCCTCCTTTTTTCTGTACCCCTCTCTTTATTTTTACTCTTTATTCTCCCCAAGGTGCAAAAGTCACTTGTTAATCCTCCGGGGCGTCCCATCATTTCAGGGATTGGTAGTTTGGGAGAAGGCCTCTCAGAGTTGGTCGACTTATATCTACAACCGATTGTGGTAGCCCAAAAGGGCTACATACGCGACTCAAAACAAGTCTTACAGCAAATGGGGATTTTGACTTGGAAGGATAGTTATTCCTGGCTGTCTCTGGATGTATCCTCACTCTATTCATGTATTCCACATGATAAAGGTGTAATTGCAATTGCGTGGTGTCTGGAGAGCTTCAGTAATTACTGTCCTCAGACTATACAGTTCCTACTCATGGCGGTGGAGTTTCTCCTGACTCATAACTGTTTCTCCTTACTTAAAACCCGTATCCCACAGGGCAAAATATGACGTATCTTGTTTCATTGGCTAGAAGTTAGGGTTTCTATTCATTCTTTTTTTTATTTTATTTTTCTCTCTTCTTTTTTCTTTTCTTCCCCCTTCTTTTTTCTGTACCCCTCTCTTTATTTTTTACTCTTTATTCTACGTATTTCTGCGTATTTCTGCTTCACTTCAGCCAAATGAGACTACTACACTCTGTTAATTGGGATTCAGAACACTGTAAATCACTCATTTTTACATTCAGCACTCACTACCATCACTTATGTATTTATTTTTTTTCTCTTCTCTTTTTCTCCTTATTTTTGCGATTTTTTCGCTCTTTCACTTTATATACAATCACTATTGACTCACTGTTTCACATAATAATGTTCCACTCATTATATTATATTTCCTTAGTTCATTCCATATTTGTCTGATATGTTTGTTTCATGCTTATTGCTTTTCACCTTTATCTTTTTAATACTTATATAAATCCATTTATATCAATTTATTCTTTTTAATTATGGTATTTCTTAATGTTTTAATCATTAATACTGTGTGTATATCCAATAATACTATTACTGACTATAACCTTCTATCGCTAAGTCATTCATTCATATCTGACACATTTTTGATTTCAATTTATACCTTGCCCTATATATGATATGCACTATTGCTTTTTATTATGCTAAAGGCTGTTTCTCTCTCTCTTCCATAGTGTTCAATAAGCACTGTGCTGCTGTTACTTATGAAGACATTGTACTTGTGTCCGGACTGTGCTACATTCACTCTGTGTAATCCTCAGCTGCTGACAGGGAGAGGGGGGCGTGTCTTCTGCTCCTTGCAGCGCCCCCCACCTTTGGGGGGGCGTGTCTAGCTCCCTGACTCTAGGATGCATGCTCTCTGATCGTTCTGAGCGTGGTGGACGCCCCTCCTCACTGACACCGGCTGCAGTGCTCAATGTTCACTGTGCTGCTGTTTCTTATGAAGACATTGTACTTGTGTCCGGACTGTGCTACATTCACTCTGTGTAATCCTCAGCTGCTGACAGGGAGAGGGGGGCGTGTCTCTTGCTCCTTGCAACGGCCCCCACCTTTGGGGGGGCATGTCTAGCTCCCTGACTCTAGTATGCATGCTCTTTGATCATTCTGAGCATGGTGGACGCCCCTCCTCACTGACACCAGCTGCAGGTACTATACTAATTACTTTTTAATTGTGTATTTATGTATATATATTGTGTGTTGTACCATGATACTTCAGACTGCTTTTGACAAAGCGCCAGTTGGTGCGAAACGAGGACAGCGTGTGTTGTTTCTGTTTTGTACCTGTCTCCCTGCTCGATGGTTTTATTACTCTTCTTTTTTTTTCTTTTTTTTTATTTAATAAAGTTACTTTTTACAAACCAACTGTGGATTGATGCTGTCTACCTTCCGGATGACTTCAGCTGTCAATACCTCTGTTTGTTCCTGTTGTCTGCCTGGGGTGTGAGTAGACCCCTTTTCTGTGCTACAGCACCTGGAAGCTAATCTTACTCACTCAGCTGTTACTTGGGGCTTGAGCCGGTCAGAATCTGCTTGGAATTCCTTTGATCCACCACCAAGCCTAAGCCATAAAGTGTAACTAGCAGATAGCCATCACCAGAGCTGGACTTCATGAGCTGGGGTCGTAAAAAGTAGTGGAGCATGTACTCTGACATTGGGTGAATCAGAGGACAACCAGAAAATATGAAATATGGGGAACACGTGTATATATTGTGTGAAGGTCCAGTATATATATATATATATATATATATATATATATATATTCAGATTTATCAGGTTGTATTCTTTTGTTTGGTACCAAACATGGCCAGCGGAATGTGTTACTGTCATGAGAACCAAGAATGAGTACTTTCCAAACTGTTAAAACATCCATGTTTGGTGTCTAAATACTCCTAAAAATATAAGGAATGTGATCCTAACTAAATTATGGTGTTATACAGTACATGACACGTTTTGGTAAGCTTATTGAAGCCCCCAGACAAGGTCGGGGAGGGGCAATCATGACAGGGTGCTGAGAGGATATGTCAGCCTATAGTGGGAATCAGTGGGAGGAGTTGGGAGAGTATAAAAGATAGGAACAGGAAGTTCAGGGGCCATTTTAGGAAAAATTTTCCCCATATACCTGTTGTGTGTCTGGTCTGTCTCCCTTCTTCTTTTCCAGGATCATGGAGGCTGAGATTGATAGGATTCTGCCTGAGATGAAGGCTGCTGCGCTGCTGAAGGGACCTGGCTGGCTGAAGGGACGTCTGGAGGGACCTGGAGCTGCAGCAGGGCCTGCTGCCACCGCATCTGGGAGGCCTTCTCGTTCGGTGAGGCCTCCCCGCCGCCTGAGCCCTGGGGATGCCGACCTACCAGGGCCCAGCGGGCTCCAGGCGGCAAAGAGCCGCTCAAAAGCTCCCCTCAGGATGGCCAGAGCGGGATCGCAACCTGGGAAGCGCCTGAGGCCGGCAGCAGCACGGGTAGGCCGCAACCGGAAGTCGACGGCGGTGGGAAAGGAAGAGCCGGAAGTGACCAGCGGGAGAGTTGCGGTCACGCAACTGGATGCTCCGGCGGGCAGGCCTGCCGGTCGTAGGAGCGGGAGGTCCGGGCCATCAGGCCCCAACTCATCAGAGCCAATGCCTAACGCTGGGGGAAGAGGAAGCAGCGGGAAAGGCTCCGGTCGGCCGGATGGTGCAGCGGTGGATGCAATCCAGCATCAGGTGAGCAGGCCCAGTAAGGGGGGGGAGCAGGAGGCCCTGATCACTCAGCGCGCCACCCGGTGGCCAACCGCGCCGCTCACACCTCAGCTAGGCCACGTGGGATGCTAGGAGGTCAGTCACAGGCCACATCCAGGTCCTCTACCCCAGACTTATATACAGATAATAGTAGGGCCCCCATGAGTTTAGGTGCAGCGCGATGGGGGTCAAGCGACAGGGGGTCCGTATCATCGGGTGGTTCTTCCCCCCTCACACCATGACAAAGGTCGGTGTTCCCGTTATTGTTCTCCCCGCCCCCGTCACCGGCTAGGTCCACATCCCCCGTGGTGAGAGAAGGGTCTCCTATCGAAGTAGACGGGGGTGAGTACAGTGGGGATGGTGGCCAACAGCCAGGCGGATACGGTGGCGCAAGACAGCAGTACAGGGGTCGGGACGGACGCGCCCGGGCCAGTCGCGCTTCTCCAAAGGCAGCTAGGCGTGCGGGGGGCGTGAATGTACGCCAAGGGGTTCGCAGTCGCTGTAGGTCACGGTGCAGGGTCCGGTCACCGGGAAGGGGAGCCTCCTCCCCAGCAGATGCTAGCCCACAGCCCAGGAGAGGGGTTCCATGTAGGCCACGGATGAATGCGCGGTGGGAGGGGTCACCTTCATCAAACCGGTATGATTCCCCGGTACCTTCACATTGCTCTCTCTTTTCCAGGCGTTCCCAGGATTTGGAACAACAGCGGGCGGGACCGGCCCCCATGACGAGAGGCCGCGGTGGCCCTGGGACGGCACCGGACAAGAGAAGGTCAACTTCGGGAGGGGCACTTACAGCAGGGAGCGCTGGTCCGAGCGATCAGCAGGCCAGCTCGGCCCCGGGGCCGATTGGTGAGTTGATTGTAACCCCTTCTCCTGATAGGCACGGGGAAGCGGAACTGCTGGGGGGGCTGCGCGCCTTTTTAGATTCATGGGCCAAAAGGAATGACGCGGGGGGGCCGAGACAGTGGTGGCAGCTTGGGTCCCTCCGGTATCAACTTCCCTGATGAGCGGTGGGTCAGGGGGCACAGAAGGGGTATCGGCTGGGTCGGCGGGGGCGCCTCCTCAGGCGTTGGGGGTCAGCTCACAAAGTCTAACAGGGGTGGGGGGCCCCTCGATTAGCGATTTAGGAGGGGCCGATTTGGGGTCAGTTAGCATAGCGGAGGCGGCACGGTATTCCTCGTACACGTCTTTCTCAGGTCCGTTAGGGGTGCACTTGAAGGTGGAGGTTCGGGAAAAAATATGGAAGGGAGAGTACGTCAAACTTCTTTCTCTCCTGCCTCTGGAGGAGCCTATTGACTTCAAGGAGGATGAGAAAAAAGAGGATAGAGGGAAGAAGGAGGAGGAGGAGCGTAGGAAACGGTACAGGAAGCTCGGAAAACGTTTGGGAACTGGTTACGGTCGTTTTGCATTTTGGCTAGTGTCATAGGTGAAAAGCGCCCCGAGCGGTGCTCCTCACTGTTTTGCTACGTGGATGGTATTTGGGAAGCGTACCGACTGTATGGGGGTTTAGCATGGTGGAGGTATGACGAACAGTTTCGTCAACGCCTCGCCGCTAACCCAGGCATGAGCTTTGACCAGATTGATATTACTCTTTGGGTAAAGATCATGATGGCGCAAAAGGCATCACCCTTTCCCGGGGGGGCCGGTAGTGGAACACAGGGTTCCGCGCCGGCCGCCGGAAAACGTGGTACTTGCTGGCTGTTCAACGACAGCCAGTGCAAGTGGGGCGCCTCCTGCAAATTCAGGCACGAGTGCTCGGTCTGCGGAGGCGCTCATAGCGCGTCTAGATGTTTTAAGCGTGGTAAGTCAGGTAGCTCAGCCGGGCAGTCTGGGGCTAAAGGGGAGAACTCCGGTGAGCTGCGACGCGATGCGGCCGTGGCTAAGGCGTTACGGTAGGCGAGCGGACGCAAGTTTCTTGGAGGACGGGTTTAGGTCGGGGTTTCGCATCCCGTTTGTCCCAGGCCCAGGCCGTATCTCCCGCCGGAACCTGAAGTCGGTGCTTCAGTTTCCGGAAGTAGTGAGGGACAAACTACGGAAGGAACTGGAGGCGGGCAGGATGGCCGGCCCGTTTCCAGAACCACCCATGGCGAATTTGCGGGTTTCTCCTTTGGGGGTGGTCCCCAAGAAGGATCCCGGTAAATTCCGGTTAATACATCATTTGTCCTATCCTAAGGGAGGGTCGGTTAATGATGACATCGATAAGGAGCTTTGCTCCGTATCGTACGCATCATTTGATAGAGCAGTAGAGCTGGTCAGAGACGCGGGTGCTGGGGCATTAATGGCTAAAGCAGACATAGAATCGGCCTTTCGTCTCCTCCCTATACACCCGAGGGAGTGCCACCACCTATTGGGCTGCTGGTTTGATCAGGGGTTCTATGTGGACCTCTGTCTGCCTATGGGGTGCTCTGTTTCTTGTGCCTATTTTGAGAAATTTAGCACATTTCTCGAATGGGTAGTTAAGAAAGTAGCAAATGATCGTTCAATGGTGCACTACTTGGACGATTTTTTGTGCGTGGGCCCCAGGGGCTCCAGAGCCTGCTTGGTGCTGCTGCGCTCGCTGGAGCAGGTTGCGCATAGCTTTGGGGTTCCCTTGGCGGCGGACAAGACAGAGGGCCCTACTACGTGCCTAAGCTTTCTGGGGTTGGAGATAGATTCGGTGGCAGGGGTCTGCAGACTCCCCAGGGATAAGCTGGTGGTATTACGTGCTGCTGTTCGAATGGTAGGGGGGGGGCCAAAAAGGTTACCCTGCGTCAGTTACAGTCACTGATAGGGCGCTTGAACTTCGCCTGCCGGATAATTCCGGTGGGTCGGGTGTTTATTAGGTCGCTATCACGGGCTACGGCAGGTATTGCGGCGGGACACCATTTTATCCGGGTAACTAGGAAGATACGTGCAGACCTGGCTGTGTGGCTGGTCTTCCTTGAACGGTTTAACAGAAAAGTGGTATTTCAGCGCGCAGTAGTACAGGCAGATGAGCTGGAGCTGTATACTGATGCGTCAGGTAGCGTGGGTTTTGGCGCTTACTTTGCTGGTAAGTGGTGCGCAAAGCTTTGGCCGGAGGCATGGGCGGGTAGCAAACTCCTGAAGAACCTGGCGTTTCTGGAACTATTTCCCCTGTTAGTGGCCCTAACGCTATGGGGGGGTGCATGCGAGACCGGCGGGTTGTCTTTTTCTCTGACAACTTGGCGGTCGTGCATTCAGTGAACAACCTATCAGCAGCTTCGGCCCCGGTGGTGCGGCTTTTACGGCGTTTTGTGCTGCTTTGCATGGAACTGAACATCTCGTTCCGTGCAAAACATGTACCAGGGCACTTAAACGTTATAGCGGATGCTCTTTCTTGAGTATAAAAGATAGGAACAGGAAGTTCAGGGGCCATTTTAGGAAAAATTTTCCCCATATACCTGTTGTCCCACCCACCCTCCCTAATTTTATGGTTAATGAGCCTTTATTTATTTATTTATTACATGTCACAGCGTTGGCGGAAGCTTGCAGGGTATCCAGGAGGGTTAATGGAAGATTTGGATTGGGGAGAGTCAATCGGGACTCTGGTGGGAGGTTCGAGGGGAAAGTGGTACCTCGAACCTCAGGTATTGGGGGCATTGGGATATGCCCAGAACATGGACTTCGGCAGCCACCTGGATACACTTGCAAGCTTGATTGGTTTTCCTGTATATGGAATGTTTTAATATTTATGTTTATGTTATGTTTAGTCATTGTATTAATTATGGATATATATACATATGTGGAATGTGTATATATATGTGTATATGATTGTAAATGCAATGGCTATTTAAATAAAGTGCTGTGGCCGTTGTTTTACCCCACAGTCTGGTTTTAAGTTCAGTTATTTCTAGGCGAACACATATCCTCAATGATAGAAGCTACCATGTCATGTGTTTGTAGGTAACTATCCACACTAGTGCCCTGGACAGGTATGGACAATTTAATAGCTTGGCTGCTCTTCTAAGAGCTGCTTTTCAAAGAGTATATTTAAGAGATATTCTGGAGAAAGACTTGATTTTTTAACTTGCTGAGATCTTCTTTTCTACTGATACAAGTAAGATTCATTTAGTCAAGTTATTGTGTGGTGGTTTGTACTGATTTCCTGCTTCAAATTGCTAAGGAATTTGAATTGAATACTTAGGTGTTTGTCATTGTTTGGTTCTAATTAGCATAGGCTCACTCAGGTGTTAAAACCTTCCTTGGTGCTTGTAGGTGTGTGCTGTGGGTGTATATAAGGCATAGTAGAAATTAGCTTGGCTAATTTAATAGCTTGGCTGCTCTTCTAAGAGCTGCTTTTCAAAGAGTATATTTAAGAGATATTCTGGAGAAAGACTTGATTTTTTAACTTGCTGAGATCTTCTTTTCTACTGATACAAGTAAGATTCATTTAGTCAAGTTATTGTGTGGTGGTTTGTACTGATTTCCTGCTTCAAATTGCTAAGGAATTTGAATTGAACACTTAGGTGTTTGTCATTGTTTGGTTCTAATTGGCATAGGCCCACTCAGGTGTTAAAACCTTCCTTGTGCTTTTAGGTGTGTGTATAAGGCATAGTGGAAATTAGCTTGGCTAATTTAATAGCTTGTTTGATCTTCTAAGAGCTGCTTTTCAAAGAGTATATTTAAGAGATATTCTGGAGATACTCTGGAGGTAGTCTGAGGTATACAAGAGGTGAGCAAAACTAAAAGATCTTTTTGATTTAAATTCTTAAAATGGAAGATTTGGTTTACTGTGATAATTGTTCTGCATTTGTTTCACATTCCATTTTTTGGAGGTTTGGAGGCTGTCTAATCTGTAGACAGTTCTCAAGATTGCAGCAGGAGATTGCATTTTTAAAGTCCGAGATTTGTAATTTATCTGTAAAACAAACTCGGGCTGAGACTGTTGCAAAGTCACTGCCACAGAGGCCACTGCCGCAGAGGCTTCCTAGGAATGGCAGGTGGGTTACTGTTGGATCTGGTAGGCTTAGAGTTGTGGATAAAAGGCATGTCCCGCAGTCTGTGGCTGTCCAGAATTCATTTTCAGCACTTTCAGAGTGCAGTGGCTCAGATGCAGAGTTTGAGGAACCACTCTCCTATGTGGCTAAGGTGTGCAAGGAGAAGGTGAGGCCTGATAGAAAGCAGTTGTTGTTGGGCGATTCTATCATAAGAGGTGCAGAGTTGGACAGTATTGGCTTAGTGAGATGTCTTCCTGGAGCTACTGCTCGCAGAGACAGGAGGCGTGTTTCTAATATTGTTAAGCAAGCAAATCAGGAAGGAGAATTGGATGTACTGGTTCATCTAGGGACAAATGATTTGGCTTGCAATGAGGTTTCAGAGGTGAAGGAAGCTTTTCGTGTTCTTGCCAATGATATACGGCAGGTTGTGTCCACACTGTCCTTTTCTGAAGTTATGCCTGTGCATAACATTCACAATGATAGACAGATGCGTATTAGGGACTTCAACTTGTGGCTTGGAGAATGGTGTCGGGAGCAAGGATTTGGCTTTGTTTCTCATGGAAGTTCACGATGGGATAGAAAGGAACTGTACAAAAAAGATGGTTTGCATCTTTCTCAAAAGGGAACGAATGTTCTCAGTGAGCAGTTCAGAGGTTTTGCTAGGAGGTTTTTAAAATAAAAGAGGGGGGCAAAATGGCGATAAAACATCAATCCAATTGCCCCCCCAAAAAGGTACAGAAGTTACCTGTAGTCAGTGTGCTGAAAAATGATAAGCTTAGGGTCATGTCTACAAATGCTCGCAGATTAGGGAATACGATCAATGAACTTGTGGCAATATTGGCAACTGAGAATGTAGATTTAGTGGCTGTTACTGAGACATGGTATAATGAAAAACATGACTGGGACATATCAATACCAGGGTACTCTTTATATAGAAAAGACAGAGAAGGTAAAAAAGGGGGAGGGGTGGCCCTCTATGTGAGGGATAGCTTAAAATGTAACGTAATACAAGTTAGTGAGGCGAACATAGAGTCAGTTTTGGTTACATTAGAATTTGGTTATCATATGGTAACTCGGGTAGGTGTGATTTATAGGCCCCCTGGAAAAATAGAGGAGTTAGATAATCTACTAGTTGAGGAAATAGCTAAAATGACAATGAAGGGAGAAGTGATCATCATGGGTGACTTTAATCTTCCTGATGTGAACTGGAAATACAAAACAGCTACTTGCGCCAGGAGTACGCATATCCTAAACTCCCTACTGGGATTATCTCTAAAACAAGTAGTGGAGGAGCCAACTCGAAAGCAGGCCATACTAGACTTAGTGTTCACAAATGGAGATTTGTTATCAGATATTACTGTAGGTGAAAGTTTAGGATCTAGTGATCACCAGACAGTGTGGTTTAATATAAGAACAGTGACGCAGTCACACCACACAAAAACAAAAGTTTTAGATTTTAGAAAAACAGACTTTTCTAAAATTAGATTAGGTGTAAAGGAGTCATTATCAGACTGGAGCAATTTAAATGGAGTCCAGGAGAAATGGGATTATCTAAAAGTTGCACTACTGAAGGCAACAGAAAATTGCATAAGGCTTGTCAGTAAGAGCAAAAAAT
This sequence comes from Pelodytes ibericus, assembly GCA_036172795.1. Lineage (NCBI taxonomy): Eukaryota > Metazoa > Chordata > Amphibia > Anura > Pelodytidae > Pelodytes > Pelodytes ibericus. Next base: position 49,237,436 of record CM069858.1, on the reverse strand, counting down.
TGAAGAAACCACTGTGGTACTCTGAGAAGTGGCTAAAATAGTAAAAAATAAAAAGCTAGCATTTAGTAATTATAAAAATACTCAGAGTGAGGAAAATAGAAAGATCTATAAGAGTAGGCAGAAAGAGGCAAAGCAAGCTATAAGAGCTTCCAAAGCACACACAGAAGAGACTATAGCCCAGTCAGTGAAAAAGGGGGATAAAACATTTTTTTGATACATAAATGAGAAAAGGAAAGTAAAACAAGGATTAGTTAGATTAAAAACAAAAGAAGGATGCTATGTAGAAGAGGATAAAGGCTTAGCAGACTGCCTTAATGAATATTTTTGTTCAGTTTTTACAAATGAAAATGAGGTTAAGGGACCTCATTTAGGGAAAAAGACTAATGAGTCTTTTGATGCATGTAAGTTTACAGAGGAAGAGGTTTTACTTCAGCTGTCTAAAGTAAAGACAAATACGTCGATGGGACCTGATGGGATCCATCCAAAGTTATTAAAAGAACTTAGTGGTGTACTAGCAAAACCGTTAACAGATTTATTTAACCAATCATTGTTAACGGGAGTAGTTCCAGAAAATTGGAAATTAGCTAATGTTGTGCCCATTCACAAGAAAGGTAGTAGGGAGGAGGCGGGCAACTATAGACCAGTAAGTCTTTCTTCAGTAGTGGGGAAAATAATGGAAACCTTGTTAAAGAATAGGATTTTTATTAGCGATATTGCAGAAGGTCTTGTTGGCAAAGTATGTCTTTTTGCTGATGATACAAAGATTTGCAGCAGGGTTGATATTCATGGAGGGATAAGCCAAATGGCAAATGATTTAGCTAAACTAGAAAAATGGTCAGAGCAGTGGCAACTGACATTTAATGTGGACAAGTGCAAGATTATGCACCTTGGGCGTAAAAACCCAAAAGCAGAATATAGACTATTTGGTACAGTCCTAACCTCAACATCTGAGGAAAGGGATTTAGGATTAATAATTTCAGAGGACTTGAAGGTAGGTAGGCAATGCAATAGAGCAGCAGGAAATGCTAGCAGAATGCTTGGTTGCATAGGGAGAGGTATTAGCAGTAGGAGGAGGGAAGTGCTCATGCCATTGTACAGAGCACTGGTGAGACCTCACTTGGAGTATTGTACGCAGTACTGGAGACCGTATCTCCAGAAGGATATTGATACTTTGGAGAGAGTTCAGAGAAGGGCTACTAAACTGGTTCATGGGTTGAAGGATAAAACTTACCAGGAAAGGTTAAAGCATCTTAACATGTATAGCTTGGAGGAAAGACGTAACAGGGGGGGTATGATAGAAACATTTAAATACATAAAGGGAATCAACACAGTAAAGGAAGAGAGTATATTTAAAAGAAGAAAAACTACCACAACTAGAGGACATAGTCTTAAATTAGAGGGGCAACGATTTAAAAGTAATATCAGGAAGTATTACTTTACTGAGAGGGTAGTGGATGTATGGAATAGCCTGCCAGCAGAAGTGGTAGAGGTAAACACAGTCAAGGATTTTAAGCATGCCTGGGATAGACACAAGGCTATCCTAGCTATAAGACCGGGAACGGGGGACTAATAAAAGTACTCAAAAAAAAAAAATTGGGCAGACTAGATGGACCGTATGGTTTTTATCTGCCGACACATTCTATGTTTCTATGTTTCTATGATGGAGTGGGCCATAAACTGTCAGGCCAAGCCCCTCTGATCCACCCAGGGGGGCTGGTCTCTTCGAAAATCCCCAGGGATCTATATAATCAGAATGTTGGATTGTAGAAATGGAGATTTTCTTTTTAACAACTGTATAAAGAACTTTACCATCTGAATCTCCCAAAAGGATTATATATATCGGTACTAATATGTAAGAATGTCTTGTGTTTTCTCCTATTTTTTTTATGGACTGTTTTGCACTTGTACTTTGTATTTCTGTATGTCATCTATTTCTGTATTTTTGTACACAGCACTGTGAAGCCTTTTTTCAGATTAAATGTTTGCTTAATCAGCTCTTGTCTTTGTTCTCTAATATGAACTCACTATTCTGAGGATAGCTCAGGTAGAACACGTTACCAAAGGGTTAATTATTTATATGTGTCTGATCAGTAAAGTAAGGTTGTGATACTATATTGTACTGTGTTTGGGGTAACCGAAGACGCCTGGATATAAAGTCTTGGTGGTGGCAGCAAATTGTGTACTAGGCTAATAGTGTACGAGGTATTGCAGGCAGAGGCATCGCTAGGGGGGGCTACTGGGGCTAAAGCCCTGAATCCCCAGTGCATTGCCCCGAATGGAGTCTCTGGGGCTAAAGTATACTTTAGCCCCGAGACTCCAGGGCTATCACTGTTAAGAAAAAAATCTCCCCTACTGAGCTTTCCCCCGTCTGGGACATAGTCCCAGAATCGGAGGTTTATGCTCGTACGGGGGTGAGGAGGAGAGGCGCTGCTGATGGCCCCTCCTCATGGAGGTGTGGCCCACAAGCAAGTGCCTGCGGTGACCGCACCTCCTGGCCATATTGACAGCGCGACGGGTGCAAGCTCCGCCCAGTCGCTCTGTGAATCTGGCTGCGCGCCAGATGTGACATCCGGCAGAAGAAACCGTGTCCCATCGGAAACGTCCTCCTCCCTGCAAACAAAGGTAACTTAGCAGGGAGGGGGACCAACTCTATAAGGATTTCTTTTTTTTTTAAATTAAGAAATGTGTGTGGGTTGTTAGTGTTAGTGTCTGTATGTAAGTGTGACAGTGTGGGTGACTCAATGTGTGTGTGTGTGTCAGGGTGTTTGCATAAGTGTATGAGGGTGTGTGTGTGTGTGTGTCATGATGTGTGTGTGTGTGTCAGGGTGTTTGCATAAGTGTATGAGGGTGTGTGTGTAAGTGTGTGTGTCAGGGTGTTTGCATAAGTGTATGAGGGTGTGTGTGTAAGTGTGTGTGTCTGGGTGTTTGCATAAGTGTATGATGGTGTGTGTCAGGATGTGTGTGTGTGTCAGGGTGTTTGCATAAGTGTATGAGGGTGTGTGTGTGTGTCAGGATATGTGTGTGTGGGAGGGTGTTTGCATAAGTGTATAAGGGTGTGTTTGTCTGGATGTGTGTGTGAGAAAGAGATATAGACGCTGTGTGAGATAGAGATAGAGAGAGAGACACTGAGTGAGATAGAGAGACGGAGAGTGTGAGAGAGAGAGAGAGACGGAGAGCGTGAGATAGAGACGGAGAGTGTGAGATAGAGAGATGGAGAGTTTAAAAGAGAGAGAGAGACGGAGAGTGTGAGAGAGAGAGACAGAGAGTGTGTGAGAGAGACGGAGAGTGTGAGAGAAAGAGAGAGACGGAGTGTGTGAAAGAAAGAGAGAGACGGAGTGTGAGAGAGAGAGATGGAGAGTGTGAGAAAGAGAGACGGAGAGTGTGTGAGAGAGACGGAGAGTGTGAGAGAAAGAGAGACGGAGTGTGAGAGAGAGAGACGGAGTGTGTGTGAGAGAGAGAGAGACGGAGTGTGTGTGAGAGAGAGAGAGAGAGATGGAGTGTGTGTCTGAGACGGAGTGTGTTTGAGAGAGAGACGGAGTGTGTGAGAGAGACGGAGTGTGTGAGAGAGACGGAGTGTGTGAGAGAGACGGAGTGTGAGAGAGAGACGGAGTGTGAGAGAGAGACGGAGTGTGAGAGAGAGAGAGAGAGACGGAGTGTGAGAGAGAGAGAGACGGAGTGTGAGAGAGAGAGAGACGGAGTGTGAGAGAGAGAGAGACGGAGTGTGAGAGAGAGAGAGACGGAGTGTGAGAGAGAGAGAGACTGAGTGTGTGAGAGAGAGAGAGACTGAGTGTGTGAGAGAGAGAGACTGAGTGTGTGAGAGAGAGAGAGACTGAGTGTGTGAGAGAGAGAGACGGAGTGTGTGAGAGAGAGAGACGGAGTGTGTGAGAGAGAGAGACGGAGTGTGTGTGAGAAAGAGAGAGAGAGGCGATGTGCGTTAGAAAGAGAGGGAGAGAGACGGGGTGCATGAGACACAGAGAGAGAGAGAGACGGGGTGAGATTGTGTGTGACTGAGCTCATCTGGGCTCTAGCCCCCGATCATTTGTTGACCTAGAAACGCCCCTGATTGCAGGGGTTAATTTAGTGGTTGCTGGGACTAGCAACAGGTAACCAGGGATCTGGTGTCATTAACCCTTTCACTCCCACACTCTTTCCACTGTCTCAGCCAGGCAAATAGCCCGTGTTCGTGACATCATCATATAAAAATATATACATATAAATACAACAATTTAAAGTAATATATAAAAAATACAGATATCACATATAATATGTTATACATGTATTTATTGCATTTAATAATGATAATACATGAAAATAATCTCAAATTGGTAACCCCAAAAAAAGTTAGGGAACTGCCACATATATATATATATATATATATATATATATATATAGTATTGTGATAAAACGGGGGGATCAGTAAGGCGCAGTAACAAGTTGAACCTTAATATACATTCAAAACACACTAATAGTGTAATACAGTATGTAAAACAATGTGACCACAATAATGAATAGGTATTGCACTCACCAATCGGGTGTAAGAAATGAAGCATGCAGGATTATAGCTGGGAATTAAACAGGCTTTAATCTGTGGAAAGAATAAAAGCAGTCATGGGCAGGACCAGATAGATTTAGGCAGGAGGCGGTGCAAGGATTTTCGTCTACACAGGCGAAGGTGCATTTTGGTGCCCCCCTCCTCTTACCCGCCATGCCTCCCACACCACCAACCCTCCATACATTTTATTTATCTAAAAGTATAATGTATAGTGTGGAAAATAAATACATCTAAATATTCAACTCGCATGCTCTAAATTTGTCACACATTGACACACTAACACACATTGAAACCCTTAAACACAAAGACACCCTTGCAGTCACACATAGTGACACACTTACACACACACCCTTATACAGACACATCCTTACACAGACACAGTGACACACTTACACACACAGCCTTACACAGACACAATGGCACACTTACACACACCCTTACCACTTACACACACAGTGACACCAATACACACAACCTGAGACACACTTACCACTTACACTTGTTTCTTTCCTTTTTTAACCAAAAAAAAAAACCATTGATGTTTGTTCTCCTCCCTGATCTTCTACCTTCTTTTGCAGGGAGGAGGATTGTTCAGATGGTGTCTGCCTCTTTGAAGCACTCCAACAGTGTCACAGCGCGAGGGGGCGGAGCATGCACCCCTCGATCTGCTCTCACTACCCGAGTGGCAGGTGTGATTAAAGTGTCGGTGCCAGCATGAGATTTACGCTTGCTGGCAACGGTTTCACTCAAATACTGCCGCCTGGGGAAATTGCCACATTGTAGGGCCGGCTCTGGGACAAACGGTGCCAGAGCCAGCATAGAGCGGTGCGTGCAGGAATTTCAGGGCCCCTTACTGAACAAATCTTCTGGGCCCGCCCTCCCCCCGACAATAGCTCCTACTCGCCCCACCTAGCCTCACAAGCATGTTATCCCGGTCAAGTGTAATATGGAGGGTGGTTGGGAGCAGTTGGTCGATATGCCAGTAATATTTTGCCACTCAATAAGTCAGTATTTTGCCACTCAGTATGCCAGTATTTAGCCATTCAATATGCCATTATTTTGCCCCTCAGTATGCAATTCTTTTGCCATTTAATATGCCAGTATTTTGCCCCTCAATATGCCATTCTTTTCCCATTAAATATGCCAGTATTTTGCCCCTCAATATGCCATTCTTGTGCCATGTAATATGCCAATATTTTGCCCCTCAATATGCCATTTAATATGCCAGTATTTTGACCCTCAATATGCCATTCTTTTGCCATTTACTATGCCTGTATTTTCCCCTCAATATGCCATTTAATATGCCAGAATTTTTCCCCTCAATATGCCATTTAATATGCCAATATTTTGCCCCTTAATATTCCAGGATTTTGCCAATTAATATGCCAGTATTTTCCCTTTAATTTGCTAGTATTTTGCTCCTCAATATGCCATTCTTGTGCCATTTAATATGCCAGGATTTTGCACTTCAATATGCCAGGATTTTGCCAATTAATATGCCAGTAATTTGCCCCTCAGTATGCCAAGATTTTGCCCCTCAATATGCCAGTGTTATGCACCACCCTCCTTCCCCAGTACTTACCTCCTTGCTGCTGTCTCCCGGTGCTCGGCAGGTCCGCGGCTGTTAGGGAAGCGTTCTGCGCTCCCCTCCAGCCGCGCTGCTTCAATAAAGTTTGTTAAAGAAAATAATAAAATGCGACGGGAGTTACGACGGATTTTTTTTTAAACAAACTTTATTAAAGCCGCGCGGCTGGAGGGGAGCGCAGAACCCTTCCCTCACAGCCGCGGACCAGCTAAACCCATGAATTTTCCCACCCCTCCTTGTGGCGCCCTAAGGCCTTAATGTAGCGCCGGCCCTGGATTTAGGACTGGACCCCCGCTGGGAAAACATTTACAAGTTGCAGGATAACAATGAGCATAAAATGGAGCTCAGCAGAGGCGTCGCTAGGGGTGGGCTACTGGGGCTGAAGCCCCGAGTCTCAGCTCCATAGCCCCGAATGGAGACTCTGGGGCTAAAGTATGCTTTATCCCTGAGTATCCGCCAGGCACTGCTGTCAAAATGATTAACAGCAGAGCACAATTGCTCATGCTGGGAGCCAGTGGCGTCCGAGGGGGGCAGACCGCACCGGGTGATACCTCCAGCGGGGGTGACACCCGTGCTGCCGGCACCCCCTGCATTGCGCTGCTGAACTTTTTTTTCTGGCAGCTGCATCCGCTGGGTGAAAAGAAAAAAAAACAAAAAAAAAATGGAGACGTTTGGGACTGCACGGACACGGAGCAGCAGCCAGGCGTTAAGTGATGGGGAAGGGGAGAGGAGGGAGAAGAAAACGAGCACTGGAATGGCACAATATTCCTGGCATCTGAGTGGCATAATATTACTGGGCTCTGAATGGCACAATATTCCTGGTATCTGACTGGCACAATATTACTGGGCTCTGACTGGCACAATATTCCTGGCATCTCACTGGCATAATATTACTGGGCTCTGAATGGCACAATATTACTGGGCTCTGAATGGCACAATATTCCTAGTATCGGACTGGCACAATATTTCTGGGCTTTGAATGGCACAATATTTCTGGTATCTGACTGGCACAATATAACTAGGCTCTGACTGGCACAATATTCCTGGTATCTGAATGGCACAATATTACTGATATCTGACTGGCACAATATTACTGGGCTCTGACTGGCACAATATTCCTGGTATCTGACTGGCACAATATTACTAGGCTCTGACTGGCACAATATTCCTGGCATCTGACTGGCAAAATATTACTGGGCTCTGAATGGCACAATTGTACTGGGCTCTGAATGGCACAATATTCCTGGTATCTGACTGGCACAATATTACTGGGCTCTGAATGGCACAATATTCCTGGTATCTGACTGACATAATACTACTGGTATCTGAATGGCATATTATTACTGGGCTCTGAATGGCATAATATTCCTGGCATCTGACTGGCAAAATATTACTGGGCTCTGAATGGCACAATTTTACTGGGCTCTGAATGGCACAATATTCCTGGTATCTAACTGGCACAATATTACTGGCCTCTGAATGGCACAATATTCCTGGTATCTGACTGACATAATATTATTGGTATCTGAATGGCATATTATTACTGGGCTCTTAATGGCATAATATTACTGGGCTCTGAATGACATATTACTGGGCTCTGAATGGAATAATATTACTGGACTCTGAATGGCATAATATTACTGGGCTCTGAATGGCACAATATTACTGGGCTCTGACTGGCACAATGCTACTGGGCTAAGACTGGCACAATATTACTGGGCTCTGAATGGCACACCATTACTGGTATCTGAATGGCACAATATTCCTGGTATCTGGCTGTCACAATATTATTGGGCTCTGAATGGCACAATATTACTGGGCTCTGAATGGCATAATATTACTGGGCTCTGAATGGTACAATATTACTGGCATTTGAATGGCACAAACATTATGGTATTTGAATGGCACAATATTACTGGTATTTGAATGGCACAATATTCCTGGCATCTGAATGGCACAATATTCCAGGTATCTGAATGGCACAATATTACTGGGATCTGAACAGCACAATATTACTGGTATATGAATGGCACAATAATACTGGCATCTTAATGGCACAATGGTATTGGCTTCTGGCACAATAATACTGGCATATTAATGAGCAAATTAGCTGTGGCTTATTAATGACAAAATGATACTGGCATTTATTTGGGCAAATTGGCTGTTACACAGAGAGAGATGCCTGTATGTATAGATATGTATTGTTTTAGAATTGTACAATTGTCACCTCGTGGTGCTCCTGTGTGTTGCATAATTAATGGCGGTCCCATGTGTGCATAATTATGGGGCACGTGTGTGTGTGGCATATTTATTAGGCCCCATGTGTGGCATAATTAAGGGACTATTTTGTGTGGCATGATTATGGTGCACCTGTGTGTGTGTGTGTGTGTGTGGCATAATTATGGGGCACCTGTGTTTGTGGAATAAATATGGGGCACCTGTGTGTCTGTGGCATAATTATGGGGCAACTGTGTGTGTGACATAATTATGGGACACCTGTGTGTGTGTGGCATAATTATGGGGCACCTGTGTGTGTGTGGCATAATTATGGGGCACCTGTGTCTGTGGTATAATTAATTGGGCAAAGGTGAGGCATAAATAGTGGGGCTCTGGTGTGGCATAATTTATGGGGCTCTGATGTGGCATAATTTATGGGGCTCTGCTGTGGCAAAATTTATGGGGCTCCTGTGTATGGCATAGTTATGGGGCTTCTGTGTGTGCCATAGTTAATAGGCCATCTAACTGGCATTACTAAGGAATCTGTTTGGCATTGTGTTGGAGGAAATCCAGCAGGGTGACTCCATGAGTTTCCGCACCGGGTGACACCAACCCTAGTGACGCCCCTGCTGGAAGCAGCAGGCTCTTAGCGTTGGGTCCCTAAGTGACAGGGAGCCCCACGCTATATTTGTGCCTCTTTTCCTGCTCTGGCACAGAGACCTGCTTCTGACAAAATTTCCCTTTCCGCTGCCAATCAGACACAGGGGCGGGACTTAAACCCGTAGCCCCACCCCCTCCCCTACCAGCAGAAGTAATGCAGCATGGAGGGAGCTGGTCTCTGGCATGAAGAGTACAGCAGTACCCTCCACATCCTAGAGTTCCAGGGAGAAGCCAGAGCTGACCCCTCTACACCTAACAAGGTATGGACTGTTTGTTGTTGTGGGCAATCCTTTCCATGATGCTCAGCCAGCATTATGGTGTATTTTGGCTGGCTGAGCATCATGAGAATGGTAGTTCAAAGTAGATGTTAACTGTGTATGGGCTGTTGACTAAATGTCTCATAATGATCAGCCAGAATTGAGAAAATGGGTTACAGGATACATAATAAGAGGTGTTAGCTGTGAACTACAATTCTCATGATACCAATACAGCCAAAAAAGGCAAATTGAGATATTATTATTAGGAAAATTAACTTAATTGGCAACATTAATTATATTAGAGTGTGAGCTTTATTGGCAAAATGAATTACATTAGCTTGTGAGCTTTATTGACGGACTGATTTACATTAGAGTGTGAGCTTTATCGGCAAAATTAATTACATTAGAGAGGGAGCTTTACTAGAAAAATCAATTAAATTAGAGTGTGAGCTTTACTGGAAAAATTTATTAAATTAGAGTGTGAGCTTTATTGGCGGACTGATTTACATTAGAGTGTGAGCTTTATTGGCAAAATGCATTACATTAGAGTGTGTGCTTTATTGGCAGGCTGAATTACATTAGACTGTGAGCTTTATTGGCAGACTGATTTACATTAGAGTGTGAGCTTTATTGGCGGACTGATTTACATCAGACTGTGAGCTTTATCGGCAAAATAAATAACATTACAGTGTGAGCTTTATTGGCAAAATGATCAGCCAGAATTGCCTGGCTAAAGATTATGAGAAAATGGGTAGCAGCATACATAATAAGAGGTGTTAGCTGTGAACTACAATTCTCATGATACCAAGTCAGCCATAAAATGCAAATTGAGATATTATTATTACGAAAATGAACTTCATTAGCAACCTTAATCGGCAAAAAAAATAACATTAGAGTGTAAACTCTATTGGCAAAATGAATTAAATTACATTACATGCAAATAAAGCTAACACTCTAATGATTTACATTAGAGTGTAAGCTTTATCTGCAAAATGAATTATATTAGAGTGTGAGCTTTATTGGCAGACTGATTTACATTAGAGTGAGAGCTTTATTGGCAAAACGAATTATATTAGCGTGTGAGCTTTATTTGGAAAAATGAATTAAATTAGAGGGTGAGCTTTGTTGGCAGAGTGATTTATATTAGAGTGTGAGCTTTATTGGCGGACTGAGTGTGAACTTTATTGGCACACTGAATTAGTGTGAGCTTTACTGGCAAATTGGATTACATTAGAGTGTGAGCTTTATTGTAAAAATTAATTGAATTAGAGTGTGAGTTTTATTGTCAAAATGAATTACATTAGAGTGTGAGCTCTATTGGCAAAATGAATTACATTTGATTGTGAGCTTTATTGGCAAAATTAATTAAATTAGAGTGTGAGCTTTATTGGCAAACTGAATTACATTAGAGTGTGAGCTTTACTGGCAAAACAAATTACATTAGAGTGTGAGCTTTATTGGCAAAAAGAATTACATTAGAGTGTGAGCTTTTCTGGCGGACTGATTTACATTAGGGTGTGAGCTTTATTGGCCAAATTATTTAAATTATAGTGTGAGCTTTATTGGCAGGCTGAATTACATTAGAGTGTGAGCTTAAAGTCTGACTTATTTAAATTAGAGTGTGAGCTTTATCGGCAAAATGAATTACATTAGAGTGTGAGCTTTATTGCCAAAATGAATTACATTAGCGTGTGAGCTTTATTGGCAAAATGAAATACATTAGAGTGTGAGCTTTATTGGCAAAATGAATTACATTAGAATGTGAACTTTATTAGAAAAATGAATGAAATAATAGTGTGAGCTTTATTGGCAGACTGATTTATATTAGTATGAGCTTTATTAGCAAAATTAATTACATTAGGGTGTGAGCTTTATTGGTGGACTCATTTATATTAGAGTGTGAGCTTTATCGGCAGGCTGATTTACATTAGAGTGTCAGCTTAATCAGCAAAATGTAATACATTAGAGTGTGAGCTTCATTGGCAAAATGTATTACATTAGAGTGTGAGTTTTGTTGGCAAAATGAATTACATTAGAGTGTGAGCTTTATTGGCAAAATGAATTACATTAGAGTGTGAGCTTTATTGGAAAAATGAATTAAATTAGAGTGTGAGCTTTATTGGCAAAATTAATGACATTAGAGTGAGTTTTATTGGCAGAGTGATTTACATTAGAGTGTGAGCTTTATTGGCAGACTGATTTATATTAGAGTGTGAGCTTTATTGGCAGACTGAATTACATTAGAGTGTGACCTTTATTGGAAAAATTCATTGAATTAGAGTGTGAACTTTATTGGAAAAATGAATTAAATTCGAGTGTGAGCTTTATTGGCAGACTGATTTATATTAGAGTTTGAGCTTTATTGGCAGAATGAATTATATTAGAGTGTGAGCTTTATTGGAAAAATGTATTGAATTAGAGTGTTAGCTTTATTGGCAGACTGAATTACATCAGAGTGTGACATTTACTGGCAGATTGAATTACATTAGTGTGTGAGCTTTATTGGCAGACTAAATTACATTAGAGTGTGAGCTTTATTTCCAAAAAGAATTACATTAGAGTGTGAGCTTTATTGGAAAAATAAATTAAATTAGATTTTGAGCTTTATTGGCAAACTGAATTACATTAGAGTGTGAGCTTTATTGGAAAAATAAATTGAATTAGAGTGTGAGCTTTATTGGAAAAATGTATTGAATTAGAGTGTTAGCTTTATTGGCAGACTGAATTACATCAGACTGTGACATTTACTGGCAGATTGAATTACATTAGTGTGTGAGCTTTATTGGCAGACTGAATTACATTAGAGTGTGAGCTTTATTTCCAAAAAGAATTACATTAGATTTTGAGCTTTATTGGTAAACTGAATTACATTAGAGTATGAACTTTATTGGTTTACGGATTTACATTAGAGTGTGAGCTTTATTAGCGTGTTGAATTACATTATAGTGTGAGCTTTATTGGCAAAATCAATTAAATTAGATTGTTAGCTTTATTGGCAAAATGAATTATATTAGAGTGTGAGCTTTATTTAAAAAAATAAATTAAATTACAGTGTGAGCTTTATTGGCAGAGTGATTTACATTAGAGTGTGAGCTTTATTGGCGGACTGAGTTTGAGCTTTATTGGCACACTGGATTACATTAGAGTGTGAAATTTACTGGCAGATTGAATTACATTAGTGTGTGAGCTTTATTGGCAGACTTAATTACATTAGAGTGTGAGCTTTATTTCCAAAAAGAATTACATTAGAGTGTGAGCTTTATTTCCAAAAAGAATTACATTAGAGTGTGAGCTTTATTGGAAAAATTAATTACATTTGATTGTGAGCTTTATTGGCAAAATGAATTAAATTAGAGTGTGAGCTTTATTGGCAAAATGAATTACATTAGAGTGTGAGCTTTATTGGTAAAATGAATTATATTAGAGTAAAACACATTTCTCCAATTTAGCGTATAGTCCATGTTCCCGTAGACGGAGAAGTGTGTTAGTTGTGTTCGGCTGGAGAGGAGGAGAAAACAAGGATGTCATCTAGATAGATTACGATGAAGGAATCTAGAATATCACGGAAGACGTCATTTAGGAAATGCTGGAATGTGGCTGGGGCATTGCAAAGCCCGAAGGGCATGACGAGATATTCAAAGTGCCCATACAGTGTTCTGAAGGCTGTTTTCCATTCATCATTTTCACGGATACGGACCAGGTTATATGCACCTCGTAGATCTAATTTTGTAAATATCTTTGCTCCCCTTAATCTGTCTAAGAGTTCGGGTATCAGAGGTAAAGGATATCGTTTTTTTTATAGTGATATCGTTTATAGCCCGGTAATCCACACACGGACGCAGGCCTTCGTCTTTCTTGCCAACAAAGAAAATTCCTGCTCCTGCCAGGGGATGATGAGGATCTAATAAATCCTTTGGCCAGGTTCTCAGAAATGTACTCTTTTAGATGTTTGAGTTCTGTTTCAGTGAGAGGAAAAATGCGTCCACAGGGAATGGGTGCATTAGGGAGTAGTTTGATTGGACAGTCGTATGGCCGTCTCGGGGGTAATTGTTCTGCATTCCTTTTGCTGAAGACGTCTTGGAACTCTTTATATTTGTCCGGCAATGTGACTGGAGGGTCAGTAGTTATAGTGAGCAGGTGCATGTCTGTGTTGTTCAAGCAAGTGGTGGTGCAAAAGGTAGATTTAAGGGCTTGGTTATTATGTCACACCCACCTGGAGAGTCGTGGAGCGGATGAAACCCAATTTGCAGCGGAACAGCACTCCCTTACTATCACGACCCTTAGGAGCACCTGGAAGTGGAGACAGGGTCCCAAAGGGTCTGTGGTGGAGTGGAGGCGTTTAATAAAAATAATAAATTTCCAGAAAGCAGCAGCAGGAAAAGCAAACGAAAACGCAGTCTCACAGCAGACAGAAGTAAACGATAAATCTGGAACTAGGTCAGGAAACAGGCTGAAGCAGCTGTCCAAGGAAATCAGGGAGCAGGAACCGGGAACAGAAGCTGGAGCAGGGAGAAGCAAACAAAAATGCAGTCTGCAGCAGACAGAAGCAAACGCTCAATGTGGAGCTAAGTCAGGAAGCAGGCTGTAGCAGTTGTCCAAGGAATCAGGGAGCAGGAACCAGGAACAGAAGCTGGAGCAGGAAGAACAAATTAAAATGCAGTCTTGCAGCAGACAGAAGCAAAGGGCAAAAAACAAAATAACCAAGCACTGACTGGAAGGTGTGCTGGGTTTAAATAGGTAGCTGGGATCACATGACCGGCCACCTCCCACCAGTAGGTAGGGTTGCCACCTTTTCCTCCAAAAAAATACCGGCCGTGTGTGGGCGGAGCTACAAGAGGGAGGGGCCATGAGAGGTGGGGCCAGAAAGGGGGCGGATTATCACTGAAATGATATATATTATTTGTATATCATGCCAGTGAGAAGCGTGTGTGTGTGTCACAGACTGTCACTCTCACAAACTCTCACAGACTGACACAGACAGTTTGTGAGAGAGAGTGAGAGAGACAGTCTCTCTCTGCTCTCATTCTCTCACAGACAGTCTCTCTCTCTGGTCTCTCTCTCACAGACTGTCACTTTCACTCTCTCACTCAGTCTCTGACAGTCTCTGTCACAGTCTCTCTCTCTCTCTGTGTCTCTCACAGACAGTCTCTGCTCTCTCTCTCTCACACAATCTCTGCTCTCTCTCTCTCTCTCTCACTCAGATTCTCTGCTCTCTCTCTGCTCTCTCACAGACAGTCTCTGCTCTCGCTCTCTCTCTCTCACAGACAGTCTCTGCTCTCTCTCTCACAGACAGTCTCTGCTCTCTCTCTCACAGACAGTCTCTGCTCTCTCTCAGACAGCCTCTGCTCTCTCTCTCACACAGTCTCTGCTCTCTCTCACAGTCTGTGCTCTCTCTCACAGTTTCTGCTCTCTCAAAGTCTCTGCTCTCTCTCTCAGAGTCTTTGCTCTCTCTCTCTCACAAACAGTCTCTGCTCCCTCTCACAGGCAGTCTCTGCTCTCTCTCATACACAGTCTCTGCTCTCTCTCTCACAGACAGTCTCTGCTCTCTCTCTCTCACAGTCAGTCTCTGCTCTCTCTCTCTCATAGACAGTCTCTGCTCTCTCTCTCTCATAGACAGTCTCTGCTCTCTCACTCTCATAGACAGTCTCTGCTCTCTCCCACAGGCTGTCACTTTCACTCTCTCACTGCTCTCTCTCTCTCTGTCACTCTCTCACACACAGACACTTTCACTCACTCTCTCTCACAGACTGTTACTTTCACTTTCTCTCACAGACTGTCACTTTCACTCTCACTCTCTCTCACTCTCACAGACTCTCTCTCTCCCTGTACCCTGTCATGGAGGGGTCTCTAGCTGTCAGGTTAAGCTGTTTCTTTCCATCGGGTGTCAGTCCTCTTCAGTGCAGCTTGCAGGGGGCGGAGCTCCAAGCAGGTCCGGAGCACAGAGCAGGTCAATAGCTGCTGCTGTATCTCTCCCCGCAAGAGCCGAATCCTCTGATTCCGGGACAGTGCACTGGAAGGCAGAAGGCTCTGCACGTGGGGGAGATACAGCAGCAGCTTAAAGCTGCTACACCAAGAGAAATACCGGGCTTTGCATTGCCGGTATCTTAGGTATACCGGCCCCGGCTTCCAGACCTCAAATACCGGCTGTGCCGGTAAATTACCGGCCAGGTGGCAACCCCACCAGTAGGTGGGGCTCACAGATGTAAAGAGGTCAGAGACTCAGCGCCATCTTGTTTTATTCCCTGGTCCCTGGCCTGTTCCTCCCTAATGGATCTCTCAGGAGCTGCGATTCTGCCGTGAGGGCGGCGTGGGAGCCCAGGGGCAGGTGATTACCCAGCTGTGCCATGACAGTGAGCTTTATTGGCAGGCTGAATTACACTAGAGTGTGAGCTGCCGGACTGATTTACATTAGGGTGTGTGCTTTATTGGCGGACTGATTTACATCAGACTGTGAACTTTATCGGCAAAATAAATAACATTACAGTGTGAGCTCTATTGGCAAAATGAATTACATTTGAGTGTGAGCTCTATTGTCAAAATGAATTACATTTGAGTATGAGCTTTATTGGCAAAATAAATTAAATTAGAGTATGAGCTTTATTGGCAAAATGAATTACATTAGAGTGTGGGCTTTATTGCAGCCCACGGAGACGCCTAGGTGCAGGAGGGCCTTGACAGCTTGTGCATTAGCAAGGCTGCATCTATTGGTGTTCAGGGAAAGAGGAGGAGTTGGGGGTGGGGAGCAAAGGGCTTATAAGTCGGTGCACTGTGGAAAAACAGCAGAATAATTTTGAATCCTACCAGAATTTCCCGCCCACCCATCCCTATTTTAGGAGGTTAAGAGGTGTACTTGTTATTTCTGTGTTCTGCCGCTTGTCCTCTGTGTTGCAGGTACAGCGTCACGTCGGATGGTCATGAAGAATTGGACTTTGTCACAGCTGGCGGTTACTTGCTCCTTAGGGGGGGTCTATGGCTGGAATATTGGGAGTCAGCCATAGTTCGAATGGAGATGAGAGAGGTCCAGAGCACAAGCTGGGGGGCTCCTAGCCTGATGGTGGGCTGGGCAGAAGGTCTGCCCGGCAGTGGATTCGATGGACTTGGGACCCCTGGGGAGCAAGTTGGTTCAGGACATGTTTACTGGGTTATGTTAACTATGTTAATAAAGTCATGGTTAATTATGTTAATTATATGTTCATGTCATTTATGACATATGTGTGAACATGTGGGTTTGTCATTGCCTAATTTTATATTTATACTGTATTTATTGTAATGTTCATTCTAAGGTTGGAGGCAATGACATATGTTATAATAAAATGGCTGTGGCCTTTTCTACCCACTATGTCTGTGCCATGTGTTTATATTTTATGGTAAGATTCAGCCTGGTAGTCTAGGCTACAACTGTCATGGTAAAATGGTCAGCCAGAATTGCCTGGCTGAAGATTATGAGAAAATGGGTAACAGCCATAGGCGTGGGCACACCCTAATCCAGGGCCGGCGCCACCAGTAAGGCGACCTAGGCAGCTGCCTAGGGCGCATCTTGGCTGGGGGCGCCGGAACCCTGCTTCCAAAAAAAAAAAAATCCTCCTCCTTACTTACCTCGTCGGCGTCGCTGCGTCTCGTTGTGCGCTCCCCTCCAGCCAATGCGCATTCAGTAAAGTTTTTTTTTTTTAAACTTTATTGAAAGCGCATTGGCTGGAGGGGAGCGCACAACGCTTCCCTCTCAGCCACAGGCGGCCCAGCACCGGAGACAGAGCAGCAGCAGCAGCAGCGACGAGGTAAGTAAAGGAAGGAAGTCCTGGCTGGCATATTGGGTGGCTAAGTCCTGGCATATTGCTGGGGAAAGTCCTGGCATATTGCTGGGGAAAGTCCTGGCATATTGCTGGGGGAAAGTCCTGGCATATTGGGTGGCATAATCCTGGGATATTGGGTGGCATAATCCTGGGACATTGAGGGGCATAATCCTGGCATATTGGGTGGCATAATCCTGGCATATTGAGGGGCATAATCCTGGCATATTGAGGGGCATAATCCTGGGATAATGAGGGGCATAATAATGGGACATTGAGGGGCATAATCCTGGGATATTGAAGGGAATAATCCTGGCATATTGAGGGGCATAATCCTGGGGTATTGAGGGGCATAATCCTGGCATATTGAGGGGCATAATCCTGGCATATTGAGCGGCATAATCCTGGGATATTGAGGGGAATAATCCTGGCATATTGTGGGCATAATCCTGGGATATTGAGGGGAATAATCCTGGCATATTGGGTGGCTAAATCCTGGCATATTGCGGAGCATAATCCTGGGGTATTGAGGGGAATAATCCTGGGGTATTGAGGGGCATAATCCTGGCATATTGAGGGGCATAATCCTGGGATAATGAGGGGCATAATCCTGGCATATTGTGGGGCATAATCCTGGGATAATGAGGGGCATAATAATGGGACATTGAGGGGCATAATCCTGGGATATTGAAGGGAATAATCCTGGCATATTGAGGGGCATAATCCTGGGGAATTGAGGGGCATAATCCTGGCATATTGAGCGGCATAATCCTGGGATAATGAGGGGAATAATCCTGGCATATTGTGGGGCATAATCCTGGGATATTGAGGGGAATAATCCTGTTATATTGTGGGCATAATCCTGGGATATTGAGGGGAATAATCCTGGGATATTGGGTGGCTAAATCCTGGCATATTGCGGAGCATAATCCTGGGGTATTGAGGGGAATAATCCTGGCATATTGAGGCTTAAATTATGTTACTTATTCTCCACCATTCTTAATAGGGGGCTTTATTGCAACATGTAACTCTGTTAACTCTCTTTTAATTTAAATGCTGAGAAAGGGGTGGAACATGTGATGTCATGATATGGGAAAATAATATGATAATGGGGGGAGGGGGCGGCAAATTTTATTTTGCCTAGGGCGGCGTGTGTGTTTGTGCTTTAGGGTGCACACCCTAATGCAATAGGCTGCGCACGCCTATGGTAACAGCATACATAATAAGAGGTATTTGCTGTGAACTACAATTCTCATGATACCAAATCAGCCATAAAATGCAAATTGAGATAATATTATTCCGAAAATGAACTTAATTGGCAACATTAATCGGCAAAATAAATAACATTAAAGTGTGAACTCTATTGGCAAAATGAATTACATTATATGACAATAAAGCTCACACTCTAATGATTTACATTAGAGTGTAAGCTTTATCTGCAAAATAAATTACATTAGAGTGTGAGCTTTATTGGTGGACTTATTAACATTAGAGTGAGAGCTTTATTGGCAAAACAAATTACGTTAGCGTGCAAGCTTTATTGACGGGCTCATTTACATTAGAGTGTCAGCCTTATCAGCAAAATGAATTACATTAGAGTGTGAGCTTTGTTGGCAAAATGAATTAAATTAGAGTGTGAACTTTATTGGCGGACTGATTTATATTAGAGTGTGAGCTTTATTGGCAAAATGAATTACATTAGAGTGTGAGCTTTATTTTCGGACTTATTTACATTAGAGTGTGAGCTTTATCGGCAAAATAAATAACATTAGAGTGTGAGCTCTATTGGCAAAATGAATTACATTTGAATGTGAGATCTATTGGCAAAATGAATTACATTTAAGTGTGAGCTTTATTGGCAAAATTAATTAGATTAGAGTGTGAGCTTCATTGGCAGGCTGAATTACATTAGAGTGTGAGCTTTATTGGACAAATGAATTAAATAAGAGTGTGAGCTTTATTGGCAGAGTGATTTACATTAGATTGTGAGCTTTATTGGCGGACTGAGTGTGAGCTTTATTGGCACACTGAATTAGTGTGAGCTTTACTGGCAAATTGGATTACATTAGAGTGTGAGTTTTATTGTCAAAATTAATTACATTAGAGTGTGAGCTCTATTGGCAAAATGAATTACATTTGATTGTGAGCTTTAATGGCAAAATGAATTACATTAGAGTGTAAGCTTTATTGGTAAAATTAATTATATTAGAGTGTGAATTTTGTTAGCAAAATGAATTACATTAGAGTGTGAGCTTTATTGGCAAAAAGAATTACATTAGAGTGTGAGCTTTTCTGGCGGACTGATTTACATTAGGGTGTGAGCTTTATTGGCCAAATTATTTAAATTAGAGTGTGAGCTTTATTGGCAGGCTGAATTACATTAGAGTGTGAGCTTAAAGGCTGACTGATTTACATTAGAGAGTGAGCTATATTGGCAAAATGAATTACATTAGCATGTGAGCTTAAAGGCTGACTGATTTATATTAGAGTGTAAGCTTTATCAGCAAAATGAATTACATTAATGTGTGAGCTTTATTGGCAAAATGAATTACATTAGCGTGTGAGCTTTATTGGCAAAATTAATTACATTAGGGTGTGAGCTTTATTGGTGGACTAATTTATATTAGAGTGTGAGCGTTATCGGCAGGCTGATTTACATTAGAGTGTCAGCTTAATCAGCAAAATGAATTACATTAGAGTGTGAGCTTTATTCGAAAAATGAATTACATTAGAGTGTGAGTTTTATTGGAAACATGAATTACATTTGATTGTGAGCTTTATTGGCAAAATGAATTACATTAGAGTGTGAGCTTTATTAGTAAAATGAATTATATTAGAGTGTGAGCTTTATTGCAGGCTGAATTACATTAGAGTGTGAGCTTAAAGGCTGACTGATTTACATTAGAGTGTGAGCTTTATTGGCAAAATGAATTACATTAGCGTGTGAGCTTAAAGGCTGACTGATTTACATTAGAGTGTGAGCTTTATCGGCAAAATGAATTACATTAGAGTGTGAGCTTTATTGGCAAAATTAATTACATTAGCGTGTGAGCTTTATTGGCAAAATTAATTACATTAGAGTGTGAGCTTTATTCGAAAAATGAATTAAATTAGAGTGTGAGCTTTATTGGCAAAATTAATTACATTAGAGTTTGAGTTTTATTGGCTGAGTGAATTAAATTAGAGTGTGAGCTTTATTGGCTGACTGAGTTTGAGCTTTATTAGCACACTGGATTACATTAGAGTGTGAGCTTTATTGGAAAAATTAATTATATTAGAGTGTGAGCTTTATTGGCAGGCTGAATTACATTAGAGTGTGAGCTTAAAGGCTGACTGATTTACATTAGAGTGTAAGCTTTATTGGCAAAATGAATTACATTAGCGTGTGAGCTTAAAGGCTGACTGATTTACATTAGAGTGTGAGCTTTATTGGCAAAAATGAATTACATTAGAGTGTGAGCTTTATTGGCAAAATGAATTACATTAGCGTGTGAGCTTTATTGGCAATATTAATTACATTAGAGTGTGAGCTTTATTCGAAAAATGAATTAAATTAGAGTGGGGTCTTTATTGGCAAAAATAATTACATTAGAGTGTGAGTTTTATTGGCTGAGTGAATTAAATTAGAGTGTGAGCTTTATTGGTGGACTGAGTTTGAGCATTATTGGCACACTGGATTACATTAGAGTTTGAGCTTCATTGGAAAAATTAATTACATTTTTTTGTGAGCTTTATTGGAAAAATGAATTATATTAGAGTGTGAGCTTTATTGGTAAAATGAATTATATTAGAGTGTGAGCTTTATTGGCAGGCTGAATTACATTAGAGTGTGAGCTTTATTGGCAAAATGAATTACATTAGCGTGTGAGCTTTATTGGCAATATTAATTACATTAGAGTGTGAGCTTTATTCGAAAAATGAATTAAATTAGAGTGGGGTCTTTATTGGCAAAAATAATTACATTAGAGTGTGAGTTTTATTGGCTGAGTGAATTAAATTAGAGTGTGAGCTTTATTGGTGGACTGAGTTTGAGCATTATTGGCACACTGGATTACATTAGAGTTTGAGCTTCATTGGAAAAATTAATTACATTTTTTTGTGAGCTTTATTGGAAAAATGAATTATATTAGAGTGTGAGCTTTATTGGTAAAATGAATTATATTAGAGTGTGAGCTTTATTGGCAGAATTAATTACATTAGAGTGTGAGCTTTATCGGCAAAATGAATTACATTAGAGTGTGAGCTTTATTGGCAAAATGAATCACATTAGATTGTGAGCTTTATTGGCAAAATGAATTACATTAGAGTGAGAGCTTTTCTGGCGGACTGATTTACATTAGGGTGTGAGCTTTATTGGCGGACTGATTTACATCAGACTGTGAACTTTATTGGCAAAATAAATAACATTACAGTGTGAGCTCTCTTGGCAAAATGAATTACATTTGAGTGTGAGCTCTATTGGCAAAATGAATTACATTTGAGTATGAGCTTTATTGGCAAAATAATTTAAATTACAGTGTGAGCTTTATTGGCAAAATGCATTACATTAGAGTGTGAGCTTTATTGGCAGACTGATTTACATTAGAGTGTGAGCTTTATTGCCAAAATTAGTTAAATCAGACTGTGAGCTTTATCGGCGGGCTGATTAACGTTACAGTGTGAGCTTTATTGGTAAAATGATCAGCCAGAATCGCCTGGCTGAAGATTATGAGAAAATGGGTAACAGCATACATAATAAGAGGTGTTAGCTGTGAACTACAATTCTCATGATACCAAGTCAGCCAAAAAATGCAAATTGAGATATTATTATTCCGAAAATGAACTTAATTGGCAACATTAATCGGCAAAATAAATAACATTAAAGTGTGAACTCTATTGGCAAAATGAATTACATTACATTTCAATCCATGGCAATAAAGCTCACACTCTAATGATTTACATTAGAGTGTAAGCTTTATCTGCAAAATAAATTATATTAGAGTGTGAGCTTTATTGGTGGACTGATTTACTTTAGAGTGAGAGCTTTATTGGCAAAACGAATTACATTAGAGTGTGAGCTTTATAAGCGGCCTGAATTACATTATAGTATGAGCTTTATTGGCAAAATCAATTAAATTAGAGTGTGAGCTTTATTGGCAAAATAAATTATATTAGAGTGTGAGCTTTATTGGAAAAAAATATAAAATTATAGTGTGAGCTTTATTGACAGAGTGATTTACATTTGAGTGTGAGCTTTATTGGCGGACTGAGTGTCAGCTTTATTGGCACACTGAATTACGTTAGAGTGTGAGCTTTATTGTCAAAATGAATTACATTAGAGTGTTAGCTCTATTTGCAAAATGAATTACATTTGATTGTAAGCTTTATTGGCAAAATGAATTACATTAGAGTGTAAGCTTTATTGGTAAAATTAATTATATTAGATTGTGAGCTTTATTGGCAGGCTGAATTACATTAGAGTGTGAGCTTTATCGGCAAAATGAATTACATTAGAGTGTGAGCTTTATTGGCAGATTGGATTCCATTAGAGTGTGAGCTAATAGGCTGACTGATTTACATTAGAGTGTGAGCTTTATCGACAAAATGAATTACATTAGAGTGTGAGCTTTACTGCCAAAATGAATTACATTAGAGTGTGAGCTTTATTGGTAAAATTAATTAAATTAGAGTGTGAGCTTTATTGGCCAAATGAATTACATTAGAGTGTGAGCTTTATTGGCAGACTGAATTACATTAGAGTGTGAGCTTAAAGGCTGACTACTTTACATTAGAGTGTGAGCTTTATCGACAAAATGAATTACATTAGAGTGTGAGCTTTATTGGCAAAATAAATTACATTAGCGTGTGAGATTTATTGGCAAAATGAATTACATTAGAGTGTGAGCTTTATTGGCAAAATGAATTACATTAGAGTGTGAGCTTTATTGGCAAACTGAATTACATTAGAGTGTGAGCTTTATTAGCGAACTGATTGACAGAGTGTGAGCTTTATTAGCGGGCTGAATTACATTATAGTGTGAGCTTTATTGGCAAAATCAATTAAATTAGAGTGTGAGCTTTATTGGAAAAATGAATTAAATTACAGTGTGAGCTTTATTGGCAGAGTGATTTACATTAGAGTGTGAGCTTTACCGGCGTTCTGAGTGTGAGCTTTAATGGCACACTGAATTACGTTAGCGTGTGAGTTTTAATTTCAAAATTAATTACATTAGAGTGTTAGCTCCATTGGCAAAATGAATTACATTTGATTGTAAGCTTTATTGGCAAAATGAATTAAATTAGAGTGTAAGCTTTATCGGTAAAATTAATTATATTAGATTGTGAGCTTTATTGGCAGGCTGAATTAAATTAGAGTGTGAGCTTTATTGGAAAAATAAATTACATTATAGTGTGAGCTTTATTGGCAAAATCAATTAAATTAGAGTGTGAGCTTTATTGGCAAAAATAAATATATTAGAGTGTGAGCTTTATTGGCAAAATGAATTATATTAGAGTGTGAGCTTTATTGGAAAAATGAATTAAATTAGATTGTGAGCTTTATTGGCAGAGTCAGGGGAGGGCTGGCAGCCTTAGGCCTGGGGGGCAAATCCAGTCAAGTGGCCCATTGCACCATCGAATCGCCTCCCCATCAACGGCCATCTTTTCCTTGTTTTATAACGAATATTGCCAGGATTTTCCCCCACAATATGCCAGGATTTGACATTTAATATGCTAGAATTTTCCCTTACAAAATGCCAGGATTATGCCCCTCAATATGCCAGGATTATGCCCCTCAATATGCCAGGATTTAGACACCCAATATGCCATGATTTTCCCCTCAATATGCCAAGATGATGCCCCCTCAATATGCCAGGATTTTCCCCTCAATATGCCACGATTATGCCCCTCAATATGCCAGGATTTAGACACCCAATATCCCAAAATTTGGGCACCCCCCCCTACCCACGTTGCACACCTACGACATGACCCATAACCCACGTTGCACACCAGGACATGCCCCATCACCACATTTACATGCCTCCATCACCCCATTACATACACATTTCCAATATTATTTGCCATTAATATTCCCCAGCCAATTTGTCCCATAATATGCCAGTGTTATTCTGCAATTTAATATGACTCATTAAATTTGCCCAATAATATTCCAAGGTTATCTGCAATTTAATATGCCCCTGCTAATTTGCCCAATATGCCAGTGTTAATTGCCATTTAATATTCCCCAGCTATTTTGCCCCATAATATGCCAGTCTTATTCTGCCATTTAATATTCCCCAGATGATTTGTCCAATAATATGCCAGTGTTATTCTGCCATGTAATATTCCCCAGCCAATTTGCCCAATAATATGCCAGTCTTATTTGCCATGTAATATGCCCCAGCCAATTTGCCCAATAATATTCTAGTCTTATTTGCCATGTAATATGCCCCAGCCAATTTGCCCAATAATATGCCAGTCTTATTTGCCATGTAATATGCCCCTGCCAATTTGCCCAATAATATGCCAGTCTTATTTGCCATGTAATATGCCCCAGCCAATTTGCCCAATAATATGCCAGTCTTATTTGCCATGTAATATGCCCCAGCCAATTTGCCCAATAATATGCCAGTCTTATTTGCCATGTAATATGCCCCAGCCAATTTGCCCAATAATATGCCAGTGTTATTTGCCATGTAATATGCCCCAGCCAATTTGCCCAATAATATGCCTGTCTTATTTGCCATGTAATATTCCCCAGCCAATTTGCCCAATAATATGCCAGTCTTATTAGCCATGTAATATTCCCCAGCCAATTTGCCCAATAATATGCCCCAGCCAATTTGCCCAATAATATGCCCCCCCCCCCTTACCTTTTCCCTGGTGGCTAGTGGCAGGACTTCCCTGGTGGCTAGTGGCAGAAGGACTTACCTGGTGGCTAGTGGCAGGCAGCATGGTCCCTCCATGCTGCCTGTTCGGCCTCCCGGCGGTTGTGCCGACAGGTCACGTGATCGGCGCGCGTCTGACGTCAGAGCGCCGATCACGTGACTGTCGGCACTTCCGTGTCGGCACACTGCACGGGGAGCCGAACAGGCAGCACGGAGGTTTCTCTGTGCTGCCTGTTCGGCTCCCCGTGCAGCTTTGCAGGCAGAGCGGAGGTGAGAGGGGATCTTCCGATCCCTTCTCACCTCAGTCTCTGCCTGCAAGCGCGTTTTTTTTTTTTTTTTTTTTTAAACACTGGCCAGCGGCCGTGTTTTCCAAAGCTTAGGGCAGCCTGGGGGGCAATTGCCACCCTGCCCCCCGGCCCAGCCCGCCCCTGGGCAGAGTGATTTACATTAGAGTGGGAGCTTTAATGGCACACTGAATTACATTAGAGTGTGAGCTTTTCTGGCAAACTGGATTACATTAGAGTGTGAGCTTTATTGGAAAAATTAAGTGAATTAGAGTGTGAGTTTTATTGGCAGAGGGAATTAAATTAGAGTGTGAGCTTTATTGGCGGACTGATTTATATTACAGTGTTAGTTTTGTTGGCAAAATTAATTACATTAGATTGTGAGCTTTACTAGCAAAACGAATTACATTAGAGTGTGAGCTGTATTGGCAAAAAGAATTACATTAGAGTGTGACCTTTTCTGGTGGAGTGATTTACATTAGGGTGTGAGCTTTATTGGCAAATTTATTTAAATTAGAGTGTGAACTTTATTGGCAAAATGAATTATATTAGAGTGGTAGCTTTATTGGTAAAATGAATTACATTAGAGTGTGAGCTTTTCTGTCGGACTGATTTACATTAGGGTGTGAGCTTCATTGGCAAAATTATTTAAATTAGAGTGTGAGCTTTATTGGCAGGCTGAATTACATTAGAGTGTGAGCTTAAAGGCTGACTGATTTACAATAGAGTGTGAGCTTTATCGGCAAAATAAATTACATTAGAGTGTGAGCTTTATTCGCAAAATGAATTATATTAGAATGTGAGCTTAAAGGCTGACTGATTTACATTAGAGTGTGAGCTTTATCTGCAAAATGAATTAGAAACAGAAACATAGAGTGTGAGCACTATTGGCAAAATGAATTACATTAGAGTGTAAGTTTTATTGGCAGAGTGAATTAAATTAGAGTGTGAGCTTTATTGGCAGACTGATTTATATTAGAGTGTGAGCTTTATTGGCAAAATGAATTACATTAAAGTGTGAGCTATATTGGCAAAAATAATTAAGTAAGAGTGTGAGCTTTATTGGCGGACTGATTTATATTAGAGTGTGAGCTTTATTGGCAAACGTAATTACATTAGGGTGTGAGCTTTATTGGTGGACTGATTTGTATTAGAGTGTGAGCTTTATTGGCAAAAATAATTAAGTAAGAGTGTGAGCTTTATTGGCGGACTGATTTATATTAGAGTGTGAGCTTTATTGGCAAAAGTAATTACATTAGGGTGTGAGCTTTATTGGTGGACTGATTTGTATTAGAGTGTGAGCTTTATTGGCAAAAATAATTAAGTAAGAGTGTGAGCTTTATTGGCGGACTGATTTATATTAGAGTGTGAGCTTTATTGGCAAAAGTAATTACATTAGGGTGTGAGCTTTATTGGTGGACTGATTTGTATTAGAGTGTGAGCTTTATTGGCAAAATGTATTACATTATAGTGTCAGTTTTGTTGGCAAAATTAATTACATTAGAGTGTGAGCTTTATTTTAAAAAATTAATTAAATTAGAGTCTGAGCTTTATTGGCAAAATTAATTATATTAGAGTTTGCCTTTTGTTGGCTGAGTGATTTACATTAGAGTGTGAGCTTTATTGCAAAATTAATTACATTAGGGTGTGAGCTTTATTGGAAAAATGTATTGTATTAGATTGTGACCTTTATTGGAAAAAGTAATTGAATTAGAGTGTGAGCTTTTTTGGCAGACAGAATTACATTAGAGTGGGAGATTTATTGGCAGATTGAATTACATTAGAGTGTGAGCTTTATTGGCAAAATTAATTAAATTAGAGTCTGAGCTTTATTGGCAAAATTAATTATATTAGAGTTTGCCTTTTGTTGGCTGAGTGATTTACATTAGAGTGTGAGCTTTATTGCAAAATTAATTACATTAGGGTGTGAGCTTTATTGGAAAAATGTATTGTATTAGATTGTGACCTTTATTGGAAAAAGTAATTGAATTAGAGTGTGAGCTTTATTAGCGGGCTGAATTACATTATAGTGTGAGCTTTATTGGCAAAATCAATTAAATTAGAGTGTGAGCTTTATTGGCAAAATCAATTAAATTAGAGTGTGAGCTTTATTGGAAACATGAATTAAATTACAGTGTGAGTTTTATTGTCAAAATAAATTACATTAGAGTGTGAGCTCTATTGGCAAAATGAATTACATTTGATTGTAAGCTCTATTAACAAAATGAATTATATTAGAGTGTAAGCTTTATTGGTAAAATTAATTATATTAAAGTGTGAGCTTTATTGGCAGGCTGAATTACATTAGAGTGTGAGCTTTATCGCCAAATGAATTACATTAGAGTGTGAGCTTTATTGGCAAAATGAATTACATTAGAATATGAGCTTTATTAGTAAAATTAATTGCATTAGAGTGTGAGATTTATTGCCAAAAATAATTACATTAGAGTGTGATCTTTATTGGAAAAATAATTAAAGTAGAGTGTGAGCTTTATTGGTGGACTGATTTATATTAGAGTGTGAGCTTTATTGGCAGACTGAATTACATTAGAGTGTGAGCTCTATTGGTAGAGGGAATTACATTAGAGTGTGAGCTTTATTGGCAAACTGAATTACATTAGAGTGTGAGCTTTATTAGCAAACTGATTTACATTAGAGTGTCAACTTTATTAGAGTGCTGAATTACATTTTAGTGTGAGCTTTATTTGCTAAATGAATTATTTTAGAGTGTGAGCTTTATTGGCAAAATGAATTATATTAGAGTGTGAGCTTTATAGGAAAAATGAATTAAATTACAATGTGAGCTTTATTGGCGAACTTAGTGAGTGCTTTATTGGCACACTGAATTACGTTAGATTGTGAGCTTTATTGGCAAAATTAATTATATTAGAGTGTGAGTTTTATCGGAAAAAGTAATTGAATTAGAGCGTGAGTTTTATTGTCAAAATGAATAACATTAGATTGTGAGCTCTATTAGCAAATTGAATTACATTTGATTGTAAGCTTTATTGGCAAAATGAATTAAATTAGAGTGTGAGCTTTATTGGCAAAATGAATTACATTTGAGTGTGAGCTTTATTGTTAAAATGAATTACATTAGAGTGTGAGTTTTATTGGCAGAGTGATTTACATTAAAGTGTGAGCTTTATTGGCAGACTGATATATATTAGAGTGTGAGATTTATTGGTAGACTGAATTATATTAGAGTGTGAGCTTTATTGGCAAAATTAATTACATTAGGGTGTGAGCTTTATTTGTGGACTGATTTACATTAGCGTGTGAGCTGTATCGGCAGGCTGATTTACATTAGAGTGTCAGCTTTATCAGCAAAATTAATTACATTAGATTGTGAGCTTTATTGGCAAAATGAGTTACATTAGAATGTGAGTTTTGTTTGCAAAATGAATTACATTAGAGTGTGAGCTTTACTGGCAAAATGAATTACATAAGAGTGTGAGTTTTATTGCCAAAAATAATTACATGGAAGTGTGAGCTTTATTGGAAAAATGAATTAAATTAGATTTTGAGCTTTATTGGCAAAATTAATTACATTAGAGTGTGAGTTTTATTGGCAGAGTGATTTACATTAAAGTGTGAGCTTTATTGGCAGACTGATATATATATATATATATATATATTAGAGTGTGAGCTTTATTGGTAGACTGAATTACATTAGATTGTGAGCTTTATTGAAAAAAAATAATTGAATTAGATTGTGAGCTTTATTAAAAAAATAATTGAATTAGATAGTGAGCTTTTTTGGCAGACTGAATTACAATAGAGTGTGAGCTTTATTGGCAAACTGAATTACATTAGAGTGTGAGCTTTATTAGTGAACTGATTTACAATAGAGTGTGAGCTTTATTAGCGGGCTGAATTACATGATAGTGTGAGCATTATTGGCAAAATCAATTAAATTAGAGTGTGAGCTTTATTGGCAAAATAGATTGAATTAGAGTGTGAGTTTTATTGTCAAAATGAATTACATTAGAAAGTGAGCTCTATTGGCAAAATGAATTACATTTGATTGTAAACTTTATTGGCAAAATGAATTAAATTAGAGTGTGTGCTTTATTATCAAAATAAATTACATTAGAGTGTGAGTTTTATTGGCAGAGTGATTTACATTAGAGTGTCAGCTTTATCAGCAAAATGAATTACATTAGGGTGTGAGCTTTATTGGCAAAATTAATTACATTAGAGTGTGAGTTTTATTGCCAAAAATAATTACATTAGAGTGTGAGCTTTATTGGCAAAATGAATTAAACTAGAGTGTGAGCTTTATTGTCGGACTGATTTATATTGGAGTGTGAGCTTTATTGGCAAAATTAATTACATTAGAGTGTGAGCTTTTCTGGCGGACTGATTTACATTAGGGTGTGAGCTTTATTGGCAAAATGAATTACATTAGAGTGTGAGCTTTATTGTCAAAATGAATAACATTAGAGTGTGATCTTTATTTTTTCGAAATGATTTATATTAGATTGTGAGCTTTATTTGCAAAATTAATTACATTAGGCTGTGAGCTTTAGTGGCAAAATAAATAACATTAGAGTGTGGGCTCTATTGGCAAAATTAATTACATTTGAGTGTGAGCTCTACTGGCAAAATTAATTATAATAGAGTGTGAGCTTTATTGGCAGGCTGAATTACTTTAGAGTGTGAGCTTAAAGGATGACTGATTTACATTAGAGTGTGAGCTTTATTGGCAAAATGAATTACATTAGAATGTAAGCTTTATTGGCAAAATGAATTACATTAGAGTGTGAGCTTTATTGGCGGACTGATTTAAATTAGAGTGTGAGATTTATTGGCAGGTTGAATTACATTAGAGTGTGAGCTTTATTGGCAGGGAGAATTACATTAGAGTGTGAGCTTTATTAGTGGATTGATTTACATTAGAGTGTAAGCTTTATTGGCAAAATTAATTACATTAGAGTGTGAGCTTTATCGGCTGGCTGATTTACATTAGAGTGTCAGCTTTATCAGCAAAATGAATTACATTAGAGTGTGAGCTTTGTTGGCAAAATGAATTACTTTAGAGTGTGAGCTTAATTGGCAAAATTAATTACATTTGAGTGTGAGATTTATTGGCAGGTTGAATTACATTAGAGTGTGAGCTTTATTGGCAGGGAGAATTACATTAGAGTGTGAGCTTTATTGGCAGAGTGATTTACATTAGAGTGTGAGCTTAATTAACGTGCTGAATTACATTGTAGTGTGAGCTTTATTGGCAAAATGAATTAAATTAGAGTGTGAGCTTTATTGGCAAAATGAATTAAATTAGAGTGTGAGCTTTATTGGCAGACTGGATTACATTAGAGTGTGAGCTTTATTTGAAAAATCAATTAAATTAGAGTTTGAGCTTTATTGGCAAAATGGATTACATCAGAGTGTGAGCTTTACTGGAAAAATGAATTAAATTAGAGTGTGAGCTTTATTGGCAAAATTAATTACATTAGAGTGTGAGTTTTATTGGCAGAGTGATTTACATTAAAGTGTGAGCTTTATTGGCAGACTGATATATATTAGAGTGTGAGCTTTATTGGTAGACTGAATTACATTAGAGTGTGAGCTTTATTGGCAAAATTAATTACATTAGGGTGTGAGCTTTATTTGTGGACTGATTTACATTAGCGTGTGAGCTTTATCGGCAGGCTGATTTACATTAGAGTGTCAGCTTTATCAGCAAAATGAATTACATTAGAGTGTGAGTTTTATTGCCAAAAATAATTACATCAGAGTGTGAGCTTTACTGGAAAAATGAATTACATTAGAGTGTGAGTTTTATTGGCAGAGTGATTTACATTAAAGTGTGAGCTTTATTGGTAGACTGAATTACATTAGAGTGTGAGCTTTATTGGAAAAATGAATTGAATTAGATAGTGAGCTTTTTTGGCAGAGTGAATTACAATAGAGTGTGAGCTTTATTGGCAAACTGAATTACATTTGAGTGTGAGCTTTATTAGTGAACTGATTTACATTAGAGTGTGAGCTTTATTAGCGGGCTGAATTACATTATAGTGTGAGCATTATTGGCAAAATCAATTAAATTAGAGTGTGAGCTTTATTGGCAAAATGGATTATATTAGAGTGTGCGCTTTATTTTCAAAATGAATTATATTAGAGTGTGAGCTTTATTGTAAAAATGATTTAAATGACAGTGTGAGCTTTATTGGCGGACTGAGAGTGAGCTTTATTGGCACGCTGAATTACGTGAGTGTGAGCTTTATTGGCAGACTGGATTACATTAGAGTGTGAGCTTTATTTGAAAAATGAATTACATTAGAAAGTGAGCTCTATTGGCAAAATAATTTACATTTGATTGTAAGCTTTATTGGCAAAATGAATTAAATTAGAGTTTGAGCTTTATTATCAAAATAAATGACATTAGAGTGTGAGTTTTATTGGCAGAGTGATTTACATTAGAGTGTCAGCTTTATCAGCAAAATGAATTACATTAGAGTGTGAGCTTTATTGGCAAAATTAATTACATTAGAGTGTGAGTTTTATTGCCAAAAATAATTACATTAGAGTGTGAGCTTTATTGGCAAAATGAATTAAACTAGAGTGTGAGCTTTATTGGCGGACTGATTTATATTGGAGTGTGAGCTTTATTGGCAAAATGAATTACATTAGGGTGTGAGCTTTATTGTCAAAATGAATAACATTAGAGTGTGATCTTTATTGGCGAACTGATTTATATTAGATTGTGAGCTTTATTTGCAAAATTAATTACATTACGGTGTGAGCTTTAGTGGCAAAATAAATAACATTAGAGTGTGGGCTCTATTGGCAAAATTAATTACATTTGAGTGTGAGCTCTACTGGCAAAATTAATTATAATAGAGTGTAAGCTTTATTGGCAGGCTGAATTACTTTAGAGTGTGAGCTTAAAGGATGACTGATTTACATTAGAGTGTGAGCTTTATTGGCAAAATGAATTACATTAGAGTGTAAGCTTTATTGGCAAAATGAATTACATTAGAGTGTGAGCTTTATTGGCGGACTGATTTAAATTAGAGTGTGAGATTTATTGGCAGGTTGAATTACATTAGAGTGTGAGCTTTATTGGCAGGGAGAATTACATTAGAGTGTGAGCTTTATTAGTGGATTGATTTACATTAGAGTGTAAGCTTTATTGGCAAAATTAATTACATTAGAGTGTGAGCTTTGTTGGCAAAATGAATTACTTTAGAGTGTGAGCTTAATTGGCAAAATTAATTACATTAGAGTGTGAGATTTATTGGCAGGGAGAATTACATTAGAGTGTGAGCTTTATTGGCAGAGTGATTTACATTAGAGTGTGAGCTTCATTAACGTGCTGAATTACATTGTAGTGTGAGCTTTATTGGCAAAATGAATTAAATTAGAGTGTGAGCTTTATTGGCAAAATGAATTAAATTAGAGTGTGAGCTTTATTTGAAAAATCAATTAAATTAGAGTTTGAGCTTTATTGGCAAAATGGATTATATTAGAATGTGAGCTTTACTGGCAAAATGAATTACATTAGAGTGTGAATTTTTTTGCCAAAAATAATTACATCAGAGTGTGAGCTTTACTGGAAAAATGAATTAAATTAGAGTGTGAGCTTTATTGGCAACATTAATTACATTAGAGTGTGAGTTTTATTGGCAGAGTGATTTACATTAGCGTGTGAGCTTTATCGGCAGTCTGATTTACATTAGAGTGTCAGCTTTATCAGCAAAATGAATTACATTAGAGTGTGAGTTTTATTTCCAAAAATAATTTCATCAGAGTGTGAGCTTTACTGGAAAAATGAATTAAATTAGAGTGTGAGCTTTATTGGCAAAATGAATTACATTAGAGTGTGAGTTTTATTGGCAGAGTGATTTACATTTAAGTGTGAGCTTTATTGGTAGACTGAATTACATTAGAGTGTGAGCTTTATTGGAAAAATTAATTGAATTAGATAGTGAGCTTTTTTGGCAGAGTGAATTACAATAGAGTGTGAGCTTTATTGGCAAACTGAATTACATTTAAGTGTGAGCTTTATTAGTGAACTGATTTACATTAGAGTGTGAGCTTTATTAGCGGGCTGAATTACATTATAGTGTGAGCATTATTGGCAAAATCAATTAAATTAGAGTGTGAGCTTTATTGGCAAAATGGATTATATTAGAGTGTGCGCTTTATTTTCAAAATGAATTATATTAGAGTGTGAGCTTTATTGTAAAAATGATTTAAATGACAGTGTGAGCTTTATTGGCGGACTGAGAGTGAGCTTTATTGGCACGCTGAATTACGTGAGTGTGAGCTTTATTGGCAGACTGGATTACATTAGAGTGTGAGCTTTATTTGAAAAATGAATTACATTAGAAAGTGAGCTCTATTGGCAAAATAATTTACATTTGATTGTAAGCTTTATTGGCAAAATGAATTAAATTAGAGTTTGAGCTTTATTATCAAAATAAATTACATTAGAGTGTGAGTTTTATTGGCAGAGTGATTTACATTAGAGTGTCAGCTTTATCAGCAAAATGAATTACATTAGAGTGTGAGCTTTATTGGCAAAATTAATTACATTAGAGTGTGAGTTTTATTGCCAAAAATAATTACATTAGAGTGTGAGCTTTATTGGCAAAATGAATTAAACTAGAGTGTGAGCTTTATTGGCGGACTGATTTATATTGGAGTGTGAGCTTTATTGGCAAAATGAATTACATTAGGGTGTGAGCTTTATTGTCAAAATGAATAACATTAGAGTGTGATCTTTATTGGCGAACTGATTTATATTAGATTGTGAGCTTTATTTGCAAAATTAATTACATTACGGTGTGAGCTTTAGTGGCAAAATAAATAACATTAGAGTGTGGGCTCTATTGGCAAAATTAATTACATTTGAGTGTGAGCTCTACTGGCAAAATTAATTATAATAGAGTGTGAGCTTTATTGGCAGGCTGAATTACTTTAGAGTGTGAGCTTAAAGGATGACTGATTTACATTAGAGTGTGAGCTTTATTGGCAAAATGAATTACATTAGAGTGTAAGCTTTATTGGCAAAATGAATTACATTAGAGTGTGAGCTTTATTGGCGGACTGATTTAAATTAGAGTGTGAGATTTATTGGCAGGTTGAATTACATTAGAGTGTGAGCTTTATTGGCAGGGAGAATTACATTAGAGTGTGAGCTTTATTAGTGGATTGATTTACATTAGAGTGTAAGCTTTATTGGCAAAATTAATTACATTAGAGTGAGCTTTATCGGCTGGCTGATTTACATTAGAGTGTCAGCTTTATCAGCAAAATGAATTACATTAGAGTGTGAGCTTTGTTGGCAAAATGAATTACTTTAGAGTGTGAGCTTAATTGGCAAAATTAATTACATTAGAGTGTGAGATTTATTGGCAGGTTGAATTACATTAGAGTGTGAGCTTTATTGGCAGGGAGAATTACATTAGAGTGTGAGCTTTATTGGCAGAGTGATTTACATTAGAGTGTGAGCTTCATTAACGTGCTGAATTACATTGTAGTGTGAGCTTTATTCGCAAAATGAATTAAATTAGAGTGTGAGCTTTATTGGCAAAATGAATTAAATTAGAGTGTGAGCTTTATTGGCAGACTGGATTACATTAGAGTGTGAGCTTTATTTGAAAAATCAATTAAATTAGAGTTTGAGCTTTATTGGCAAAATGGATTATATTAGAATGTGAGCTTTACTGGCAAAATGAATTACATTAGAGTGTGAATTTTTTTGCCAAAAATAATTACATCAGAGTGTGAGCTTTACTGGAAAAATGAATTAAATTAGAGTGTGAGCTTTATTGGCAACATTAATTACATTAGAGTGTGAGTTTTATTGGCAGAGTGATTTACATTAAAGTGTGAGCTTTATTGGCAGACTGATATATATTAGAGTGTGAGCTTTATTGGTAGACTGAATTACATTAGAGTGTGAGCTTTATTGGCTAAATTAATTACATTAGGGTGTGAGCTTTATTTGTGGACTGATTTACATTAGCGTGTGAGCTTTATCGGCAGGCTGATTTACATTAGAGTGTCAGCTTTATCAGCAAAATGAATTACATAAGAGTGTGAGTTTTATTGCCAAAAATAATTACATGAGAGTGTGAGCTTTATTGGAAAAATGAATTAAATTAGATTGTGAGCTTTATTGGCAAAATGAATTACATTAGAGTGTGAGTTTTATTGGCAGAGTGATTTACATTAAAGTGTGAGCTTTATTGGTAGACTGAATTACATTAGAGTGTGAGCTTTATTGGAAAAATTAATTGAATTAGATTGTGAGCTTTATTAAAAAATTAATTGAATTAGATAGTGAGCTTTTTTGGCAGAGTGAATTACAATAGAGTGTGAGATTTATTGGCAAACTGAATTTCATTTGAGTGTGAGCTTTATTAGTGAACTGATTTACATTAGAGTGTGAGCTTTATTAGCGGGCTGAATTACATTATAGTGTGAGCATTATTGGCAAAATCAATTAAATTAGAGTGTAAGCTTTATTTGCAAAATGGATTATATTAGAGTGTGAGCTTTATTTTCAAAATGAATTATATTAGAGTGTGAGCTTTATTGGAAAAATGATTTAAAATGACAGTGTGAGCTTTATTGGCGGACTGAGAGTGAGCTTTATTGGCACGCTGAATTACGTAAGAGTGTGAGCTTTATTGGCAGACTGGATTACATTAGAGTGTGAGCTTTATTTGAAAAATAAATTGAATTAGAGTGTGAGTTTTATTGTCAAAATGAATTACATTAGAAAGTGAGCTCTATTGGCAAAATGAATTACATTTGATTGTAAGCTTTATTGGCAAAATGAATTAAATTAGAGTGTGAGCTTTATTATCAAAATAAATTAAATTAGAGTGTGAGTTTTGTTGGCAGAGTGATTTACATTAGAGTGTCAGCTTTATCAGCAAAATGAATTACATTAGAGTGTGAGCTTTATTGGCAAAATTAATTACATTAGAGTGTGAGTTTTATTGCCAAAAATAATTACATTAGAGTGTGAGCTTTATTGGCGGACTGATTTATATTGGAGTGTGAGCTTTATTGGCCAAATTAATTACATTAGGGTGTGAGCTTTATTGGCCAAATTAATTACATTAGGGTGTGAGCTTTATTGGCCAAATTAATTACATTAGGGTGTGAGCTTTATTGGCAAAATTAATTACATTAGAGTGTGAGCTTTATCGGCGAGATGATTTACATTAGAGTGTCAGCTTTATCAGCAAAATGAATTACATTAGAGTGTGAGCTTGATTGTCAAAATGAATTACATTAGAGTGTGATCTTTATTGGTGAACTGATTTATATGAGCTTTATTTGCAAAATTAATTACATTAGGGTGTGAGCTTTATTGGCAAAATAAATAACATTAGAGTGTGGGCTCTATTGGCTAATTTAATTACATTTGAGTGTGAGCTCTACTGGCAAAATTAATTATAATAGAGTGTGAGCTTTTTTGGCAGGCTGAATTACTTTAGAGTGTGAGCTTAAAGGATGACTGATTTACATTAGAGTGTGAGCTTTATTGGCAAAATGAATTACATTAGAGTGTAAGATTTATTGGCAAAATGAATTACATTAGAGTGTTAGCTTTATTGGCAGACTGAATTACATTAGAGTGTGAGCTTTATTGGCGGATTGATTTACATTAGAGTGTAAGCTTTATTGGCAAAATGAATTACATTAGAGTGTAAGCTTTATTGGCAAAATGAATTACATTAGAGTGTGAGCTTTATCGGCTGGCTGATTTACATTAGAGTGTCAGCTTTATCAGCAAAATGAATTACATTAGAGTGTGAGCTTTGTTGGCAACATGAATTACATTAGAGTGTGAGCTTTACTGGCAAAATGAATTACATTAGAGTGTGAGATTTATTGGCAGGTTTAATTACATTAGAGTGTGAGCTTTATTGGCAGGGAGAATTACATTAGAGTGTGAGCTTTATTGGCAGAGTAATTTACATTAGAGTGTGAGCTTCATTAACGTGCTGAATTACATTGTAGTGTGAGCTTTATTGGCAAAATGAATTAAATTAGAGTGTGAGCTTTATTGGCAAAATGAATTAAATTTGAGTGTGAGCTTTATTGGCAAAATGAATTATAATAGAGTGTGAGCTTTATTGGCGGACTGAGTGTTAGATTTATTGGCAAAATGAATTACATTAGAGTGTGAGCTTTATTGGCAGACTTGATTACATTAGAGTGTGAGCTTTATTGGAAAAATTAATTGAATTAGAGTGTGAGTTTTATTGTCATAATTAATTACATTAGAGTGTGAGCACTATTCTCAAAATGAATTACATTTGGTTGTGAGCTTTATTGGCAAAATGAATTACATTAGAGTGTGAGCTTTATTGGCGGACTGATTTACATTAGAGTGTGAGGTTTATTGGCGGGCTGAATAACATTATAGTGTGAACCTTTTTGGCAAAATGAATTACATAAGAGCTTTATTGGCAAAATTAATTATTTTAGTTTGTGAATTTTATTGGCGGACTGATTTACATTAGAGTGTGAGGTTTATTGGCGGGCTGAATAACATTATAGTGTGAACCTTTTTGGCAAAATGAATTACATAAGAGCTTTATTGGCAAAATTAATTCTTTTAGTTTGTGAATTTTATTGGCGGACTGATTTACATTAGAGTGTGAGTTTTATTGGCGGGCTGAATTACATTGAAAAGAAAAAGAGAGGCGCTCAAATATATATTAAACAGTTGTGCAATAAAATATATGTGAAAGAGAAAAAAAACAATAATGAATATTTATTTTGATAGATAAAAATATATTAATAAAATACTTATGACATGAAGTTAATCAAATATTCTAGATGATTGATTGAAGATCTCACAGAGTACTAGGTATTCACTATATGGAGAGAAAAAAAGGGAAGAAAATAGTGCTCTCTGTTTACATCAAAAATAGTGGGGGTGTCATTGGATAGTGGGTGTTGTACTCACAAATTTGGGAGCAGAATCACTGCTCTATATCTAGATGTGAAAGGAGATTCCCAGGGATTATGGAGAACTTCAGCTCCTGAAGATTTGCTTGTATAGGCAGCAGTCTAAAGAACATCATAAAGTGGAAGAGGAAGAGGAAGCTGGCGTGATGAGGACGTGACGGCACGACGCACTTTCTAGAAGCGGAGACGCGACTGTGGGTGAGGACGAGAGAAAGAGCCGAACAAGGATCGAGTATGAAGATCGAGATTGCATGCGGCAGAGGAACCCCAGATGGACAGAGCAGCTCTAACTAAGACGTTTTTGCAGAGACCCTTCAGCAGCGATTGGCTTCCAGCGGGATGTATCTAATGTGCAGAGTGTTTGGAGCATAGAAAGATCTGTTTCCCTTCATGCTGATTGAAGCGTCTTCAAGATAAGTAAAAATATCAAAACTATTCACTCTCTTGAATTTGTGGCAAATTGTGGAAGTAACTAATTGTGATAAAGGCTGGAATTAGGGGAGAAGGAGAAAGGAGAAAAGGAAAGGAAAATACTGAATGTTCAGCTGTATATATAACTCTGCATACAACTCTGCATACAACTCTGCATATAACTCTGCATATAAATTTGCATATAACTCTGCATAAAGGTCACGATCTGAATGACAAGTATCAGACTCTCTATAAAAAACACAGATCCACTTCAAATTCTATTTAGGTCTGGATTATTCCACCTGACTCCAATATAAAGACTATAAATATATCAGAAGTTTGACTTTGACTAGCTATTATAGGAAAAAGACTTAGAACCCATAATGCCGCCCAAAGCTCCCCCAACATCAAAAACTAAAGAAAAAAGAGATTATAAAACTGGAAAAGGCTCAACAGACTTTTTTTCCCCAAAAACAAACCGGGAGACAAAAGATGATATATATAATTCAATATATAAATATTTGATGTTTTTTACAAGTTCATCATATTTGGTACTAAGGCAAGAAAATACATTCTACTTAGAATTCAATGGAATGTAGACCCCCCTTCCCTCCCAAGAGATGTCCCTATATCACAAGAGTCCATTGTTGTCAGGTTCCAGGACCTTCACCTACCTTGCCCAGGGGACCCTCACGGCCAAAGTCATCCTCTGTCCCTGTTTGCCGCCATCGCGCTATAGCGCGACCGCGAGGTAGGCCGCATCCCCGGCCTCGAGTTGCTATTCACCCGCTAACAGTGAGTGTGACTACTTCCAAGAGGTTTAGGGGGCGGAGCTTACTCGCGAGAAACGTTGCGCGATTGGTTGTTGGCATAGGGGCAGGGAGAATAGGAAGAGGAGGCTGTACCTCTTCTCCCTATTCACAACATAGTGCAGGGGCGGTCCCCAGGTGTAAAGGGGAGAGGTCCTTAATCAACAGCTCTATAAAAACCCCACACTCACCTCAATCATTGCTTGCTTGTTGAGCTGTGGTGTCTGTTCTCAGTACCATTTATTCCCAGTTACCTGCTACTTTGATTGAAGATTTACCTGTGTACCGACCTTGGCTTTTTCCCTGGACTATCCTTTTTGCTGTATCCCTACCTGTACT
This sequence comes from Pelodytes ibericus, assembly GCA_036172795.1. Classification (NCBI taxonomy): domain Eukaryota; kingdom Metazoa; phylum Chordata; class Amphibia; order Anura; family Pelodytidae; genus Pelodytes; species Pelodytes ibericus. Next base: position 49,197,719 of record CM069858.1, on the reverse strand, counting down.
TCTATACCTGTTTGTGTATCCTGACTACCGGCATTGACCTTTTGGATTGGACTGACTATTCTACCGCCTTACCCTTTTTTGTGTCACTTTTGGAGTCACCTCATCTCTCCACCCGCCACCCAGCGCTACGCTCCTTACCCCCGAATCTCACATAACAAGCAAGCCAGCTATGGAGCTTGCAGGGATGGCTGAAGCTATACAAGCACTGACACAACAAATTGCGATCTTGACACACACTGTACAAGGAGTCCAGGAACAACAGATAGATTTGCATAATCAAGTACGAGCACTCCAAGCGGCACCACCTCATCCCGCCCTTGCCGTACCTCCTCCATTTCTTGTCGCCGCACCACCAGAAGATGGGGGCGCCGCCTTCCCAGAACCTCAAGTCAAACTCCCAGAGAGGTTCGAAGGAGACTGTACCAAATACCGAACCTTCATCACGGCCTGTGAGTTACTATTTGTATTAAAACCCCGGACCTATGCCACAGACTTCGTAAGGGTTCGAACCGCTATTTCCCTTCTATCTGGAGGTCCCATGACCTGGGCCCAACATCTACTGGAGAGTCAACACCCCTCTCTAGCATCATGGGGGACATTTCGCCAAGAAATGGATACCCTCTATGATGATCCCCACCGTAAGTCAACAGCTGAATCTAACCTCAGATCTCTACGACAAGGTAAACGTCCTGTCGAGGATTACATCGCTGACTTCCGCCGAACAGCGGGGGAGACTGAATGGAATGAACCCGCCTTGATACATCAATTTCGTTTGGGTCTATCTGAATTTCTGAAAGATGAAGTAGCCCGAGTAGAAACTCCAGAATCATTGGATGCCTGGATCAATGTGGTCACCCAAATGGATAGACGTATGAGAGAGAGAAAAGAAGAGCGAATGGCTCAACAAAATACCTTCTCCCGGCCCAAACTTCCGTTTCGGTCTACCAGCTCAACCACTACAACCCCTCCTCTTTGCACTGGAAGTGAAGAACCTATGCAACTCGGAGTGGCTCGTGGACCCTTATCTGAAGCGGAGAAAGACCGTAGACGAAGGGCTAATCTCTGTCTATACTGTGGAACCCCTGGTCATACTACCACCACTTGTCCTCGACTGACTTCTCGAGGTAAGAAGACTATATTTCCCACTCCTCTCATGACCGGAGGTGTTACCCCTCTCTTATCTGTTCCTGTTTCCTTACAGTGGGAAGATAGGACCATCATTCAGGAGGCTATTATCGACTCTGGAGCCAGCGAATGCTTTGTAGACCTGACCCTAGCGGAACATCTGAAACTTCCTACACAATCAAAAAATCCGCCTTTAGTTGTGCAATTGGTGGATGGAAGCCCTATATTATCTGGTCCTGTGAAACTACAAACCAAACCCTTGCGACTACGCATAGGAAAGAAACATGAAGAAATCATCTCCTTCAATTTAGTGCATTCTCCTTTATTTCCCCTCATCCTGGGATTACCCTGGCTCAAGCTTCATGATCCCCTCATCCATTGGTCGTCCGGAACAGTCACTTTTTCTTCATCATTTTGTCTCCAACATTGTCTTCCTCCAGCTCATATCACCCTTATACAAGAACCCATCTCTCAAAAGGAAGAAATACCAGAGGCCTATGAACAGTTCCGTTCCGTCTTTAATCAGAAAGAGGCCGAGCGTCTCCCTCCTCATAGACCATACGACTGCCCTATCGATCTCCTCCCGGGGGCTGCCATCCCCTTTGGGCGAATATTTCCTCTATCTGAACCTGAGTTGACAGTATTAAAAGAATATCTGGATGACAGTCTCCGAAAAGGATTCATTCGTCCTTCCACCTCTCCTGCAGGAGCAGGCATCTTTTTTGTTGGCAAGAAGGACGGGGGGTTGCGACCGTGTGTAGACTATAGGGAACTAAACAATATAACAATAAAAAACAAATACCCATTACCATTGATTCCCGAACTTATGGATCGCCTGCAAAACGCCCAGATATACTCCAAAATTGATCTTCTAGGGGCATACAATCTTGTACGTATACGGAAAGGAGATGAGTGGAAGACGGCCTTTAGAACTCGTTACGGACATTACGAGTATCGAGTGATGCCTTTTGGATTATGCAATTCCCCAGCCACTTTTCAACATTTCCTCAATGACATCTTTAGAGACATGTTGGATAAATTCGTGGTAGTCTATTTGGACGATATTTTAATATACTCTCCTTCATTGGGAACTCATCGCCAACATATGTTCCAGGTTCTTGAGAGATTGCAACAACACAATCTATATGCTAAAATATCTAAGTGTATCTTCGAAACGACCAAAGTTGAATTTTTGGGATATGTGATCTCTCCGGGACGTTTGGAGATGGATCCCAAGAAAATATCATCTATTCTTCAATGGCCTACTCCTAATTCCGTGAAAGCTGTCCAGAGGTTCGTAGGATTCGCGAACTTCTATCGTAGATTTATCAACAGTTTTTCCCGCATCATACATCCCATAACACAACTTACCAAGAAAAATACTTCATTCCATTGGACTCCACAAGCCCAAAAGGCATTTGATACCCTAAAAAATAAATTTACTCAAGCTCCCATTCTGGTCCTTCCTGATTCCTTGATTCCTTATTTTCTGGAAGTAGACGCCTCCGAAACAGCGGTAGGAGCAGTTCTCTCTCAACGCCATGGAGAGAAAGACTTCCTTCACCCAGTCTCCTTCTTTTCTCGTCGACTGACCCCCTCAGAGACTAATTACAGTGTAAGCGACCGTGAATTATTAGCCATTAAATTGGCATTGGAGGAATGGAGACACTTGTTAGAAGGAGCTCTTCACCCTGTCACCGTGTTTACCGACCACCGAAATCTAGAATACCTCAGGAAAGCCCAAAGATTATGCCCGCGACAAGCCCGCTGGGCTCTTTTTTTTACAAGATTCAGGTTACATATAACCTATCTCCCGGGATCAAAAAATCTCAAAGCTGACGCTCTATCCCGGCTCCACGAACCTTCAACCCCTAAAGCTATGACAAACAACACCATTCTACAACCAGGTCACTTTCTAGCCCTTCACACCTCTCTTTTATCAGATATAAAGAAACACGGATCTCACCCCGTCTCACTAACAGAGACCTCTTCTTTAAATCAAGACCAGGGTCTTTGGTACAGAAACAAACTTATTTATGTACCCCCACCAGTAAGGACTGCTGTTTTACAATCCCTCCATGATGCCCCTCTCGCAGGACATGGAGGATTCCAACAAACAGTCGACCTAGCTTGTAGATATTTCTGGTGGCCAGGATGGAGACAAGACATAAGAAATTATATCCTTTCTTGTGACATCTGCGATCGTTCTAAAGGTAGGAATACCAAACCAGCAGGACTCCTTCAACCGCTTCCTACTCCAAATCACCCTTGGGAGGATCTAACAATAGATTTTATAGTGGATCTCCCACCATCACTACAACATAATACCATCATGGTTGTGGTCGACCGGTTCACAAAAATGGCACACTTTATTCCTACCACCCAGTTACCTACCGCGGCTGAGACCGCCGAATTATTTTTGAAAAATATTGTACGTCTCCATGGTCTTCCTCGATCCGTATTATCCGACAGAGGTGTTCAATTCACTTCACGATTTTGGTCAGCGTTCTGTAAAGGACTTCAGATAGACCGTCTCCTCTCCTCAGCCTACCACCCTTAAACCAATGGACAGACAGAAAGAGTAAATCAAATACTCGAACAATATCTTCGATGCTACATCACCCATCTCCAAGACAATTGGTTATCTTTGCTACCCTTGGCGGAATTTGCCTACAATAATCATCTACAGAGGACAATAGGCATGTCACCCTTCAAAGCCAACTACGGGTTCAATCCCACATTCCATCTTGATTTACCAAAGACCAGTCATGCACCTCCCGTCACAGATCGTCTTCAACTTCTCCAACAAAATTTTTCTGTCATCAAGACCACCCTAAACAAAGCCCAACAAGACTATAAAAGATACGCGGATAGACGTCGGATTCCAGCACCTTCCTTTCAAATAGGAGAAAAAGTGTGGCTCTCATTGGCTCATTTCAAGACAACCGTGCCATCCCGCAAACTAAGTCCTAAATTCCTAGGACCATTTCCTATCACAACACTCTGTGGACCCGCCGCAGTTCGATTATCGCTCCCTAAGACCTGGAAGATACACCCAGTTTTCCACGTCTCTTTAATCATGAAATGGAAACCAGACGCCTATCCTCGAAGACATACCCTTCCTCCTCCACCAATAACCATCGATGGATCAGAGGAGTATGAAGTGGACAAGATTTTAGATTCCAGGATTCGCCATGGAAGACTAGAATATTTGGTCCATTGGAAAGGCTACGATCCCGAAGAAAGAACCTGGGAACCCATGGCTAATTTTCATGCTCCTGCTAAAATCCGATCTTTTCACAGGCTCCATCCCGGGCACCCGGCTCCTCAACGCATCCGGAGGTTGCGTGTACGGGGGGAGTCTGTCAGGTTCCAGGACCTTCACCTACCTTGCCCAGGGGACCCTCACGGCCAAAGTCATCCTCTGTCCCTGTTTGCCGCCATCGCGCTGTAGCGCGACCGCGAGGTAGGCCGCATCCCCGGCCTCGAGTTGCTATTCACCCGCTAACAGTGAGTGTGACTACTTCCAAGAGGTTTAGGGGGCGGAGCTTACTCGCGAGAAACGTTGCGCGATTGGTTGTTGGCAAAGGGGCAGGGAGAATAGGAAGAGGAGGCTGTACCTCTTCTCCCTATTCACAACATGGTGCAGGGGCGGTCCCCAGGTGTAAAGGGGAGAGGTCCTTAATCAACAGCTCTATAAAAACCCCACACTCACCTCAATCATTGCTTGCTTGTTGAGCTGTGGTGTCTGTTCTCAGTACCATTTATTCCCAGTTACCTGCTACTTTGATTGAAGATTTACCTGTGTACCGACCTTGGCTTTTTCCCTGGACTATCCTTTTTGCTGTATCCCTACCTGTACTTCTATACCTGTTTGTGTATCCTGACTACCGGCATTGACCTTTTGGATTGGACTGACTATTCTACCGCCTTACCCTTTTTTGTGTCACTTTTGGAGTCACCTCATCTCTCCACCCGCCACCCAGCGCTACGCTCCTTACCCCCGAATCTCACAATTGTATATGATGGACACCACATGTGGTTACAATTCTCTAGCCAGATAGTCTAGGTTTTTTCCTTCACCTTTGACATTAAGAGGCCCACCAATATATCTTTACTTTAAAACATAGTACCCTTTGTTAGTCTTATCCTGTCCAAGTATAATTACAACATATGGCTTTCATTATAAACAAAATGGATGCTAAAGCCACGTCCCATATACTAACAATTTTATGATCATATACATATATACACGCCTCCTTGTATTACCATAAATTAGGGAGTGTTTAACTTTATAGAGGTATTAAAAACTATTGCAAACTTCTGATCTGTTTCCAATACATTATAACATCACAACTAAGAACACCTTAAGCATTGTTATGTTATTGGTCCTACGGATTTGAATAAAATAATTTGAAGTTTGTTTTTCGGATGGTTATTCAGCAAGACACTAAGATTGATGACTAATTCTTATGGAAGAAATATGACATTTATGGAGACAGAAAATTTGTAACAAAAGACAGCCAACAGTTAGAGCTATAAGTCTCAACCGAAGACTCCATGGAAGCCCTAACAATCTCTGAGAATACTGGGGTCACTCAGGCCTTTCTAAAAGGGGCACTGGAGGATTTAGTGAAGACAATAAAATATGAAATAAAAAATAGCTCTAAAGAACTTAAAAACGACATTATGGGCTTAACAGATAGCTTAAAAAATATGGAGAAAAAGATAGAAATCATAGAGAAGCAATATGAAAAAGTAAATCATGTGCTGGGGACCTCAACTATCAAGATAGTGGCCATAGAGCACAAAATGGCGGATATTGAGGACAGGGCCCGGCGGGTAAATCTCCATTTTAAAGGAATACCAGAGACATACCAGAATGAAAATCTAAAACAATTTCTCTGGGACCTATTTAAGGATATTCAAGTGGATCTCAGTTCTCCTTTTGCACAGTTGGAGAGATAGAATAGAATTGGTAAACCAGGGAATCCAGATCTAGAAAGGCCCAGAGATGTTATTGTTTGTTTTTTCTCCTATGCTTTTAAGGAGAGTGTCTTCAAAGCAGCAAGAGATACCAAAACTACAGACCCCAGATTCAAAGCTATACAAGCATTCCCAGATCTTTCATATGAAACAAGAATCTGGAGGAGATCTTTTCAAATTGATCTAAGAACCCTCAGACAAAAAGAAATTAAATATAGCTGGGGATTCCCAATATCTTTAAGGGTGATTTGGAAAGAAAAACAAATAATATTTTCAACTCCAGACCAACTAGCAGACTGGATCAAAGATAAAAATGGAGATAGGAGAATCAACCGAAGATTTATCAAACATAGTACAATAACTACAAAAATATAAAAAGAGAACTTAGATGAAAGTGACTAGGGATAAGAGCAAACCCCTCAAAGTGGATAAATGAAAAGGAGGAGGGGTATTGAAGGACTCATGGAGGAGAGGGATAGATTAAATTATTAAGTGAAGGTATGGGAAGCAGAGACATTGTCCATAAGTTTATCTCCTACCGAAATCCAAAGGGGAGAGAGGGAGAGAGCAAGATGGAGATTTTCTTTTTTTTTTTTCCCTCTACGCATAAGGGGATTCCTAGAGAATTAGAAGATAAAAATTCTATCTACACACTGTATCTTCTCAAAGCTTAAGAAGTAAGAGCCGAATGCCAAACAGGAACATATACAATAAACTACAACAATATAAAATCTCCTAACTGGGACTATTCGCTGAATTCAAACTCTTGAAAACAATAGAACTGGAAATCCATCCGGAGGAATTGAAAGAACAGAGAAACCCCTTTAAATTTAAAAAAAAAAAATTCTGATTATGAGAACAATATAGGATTTAATCTAATCAAGTTAATTGACTGTGAATGGAGATTTACTATGGCACAATGATAATAGATCTGAGATGTATGACCAAACAAAATTGAATGTTCTGAGTGTAGGTGCCCATAATCAAATTCATATAATGCCTCTTCTATTCACTATCGGCTACCTGAGAAAAGGAGGTAGCCACCCATGTTGGCATATAGAAATAACATATGTTTTAGATTCAACATGGTATACTATATTGAATGCTGATGAAATATGAATTAAGGAATATGGAAAGGTCTTACTTGTATGCACATAAAAATAGCCTAGGATGTCTGTCTAACTAAGTTTTTTTTTTTGTTTTTGTTTTTTTTTCTCCCATCTGGGATATGTGGGTGTTTTTACATAGTCACAACACAAGATTTGATTAATTATATTTTATGGATAGAATATAAACTGACGCACTAATACCACAATATAAGGAAATAGAAATACATTTGGAAAAAAGACACACAAAAATAATTTAAGATAAGCAAGCCCTCACACTCTAATGAGGTGGAGGAAAGGAAAAGAAGGGGAAGGGAAAATCCAATTATGGTAGGGGGTGGGTGACTGCACTAAGTTTATAATATAACACACAAAAATATCTTTAGAATAATATAGGTTTCAATAAATTAGTAGACGATACATTTAAATGGAAAATCACTCTGAAAGAAAATATATAAAATTAATAAATTATGATGTTTGCACTCACTAACGATATAAGAATTAAAGAGTAATTACGTCACTTATGGGTGAAGGCACTAAGTTATCATTTAATTAATTAGAAATAAGCTGTAAATAAAATCAAAGTTAGGATAAATTGGTTGTAATGTGCTTTTTTTTTCTTCTTTCTTCTCTCTCTGTTCGGGGAGGGAGAGAAGGGGAGGAAAGGGACAAAATTCAAATTAATCATGTAACAGGATGTCGATCCACAAAGCAGTACTACAATATGTATAGAGATAAATGATGATTGGTTGTACATACAACTAACCTAGGATGATTATGGAGGTAGGTATCCATCAATTCTTTTGTTTTTTTTGTTTTTGTTTTTTCTCTCTTTCTTCCTCTTTTTATGTGTGGAGGGGGGAGGGCGAGGACAGAAGGGGAAAACTAAATCTAACTATGAAATAGGATGCCGATTTATGATGGGGTACTACGATATGTATAGAAAAAAATGTGGAATGTATGTACATAGTATTAATCTAGGATGCCTAATGGAGATAGGTACCCTTTTATTTATTTTTTTATTTTTACTTTGTTTTTTCTCTTTCCCTTCTCTTTTCTCCCTCCCTTCTCTCTCCTTTCTACTTTTTTCTCTCTGTCTTCTTTCCCGCTTTTCTATACTTTGCTCTGAATTCCAAATATATGAAATTTCGTACCAGAAATCTGAGGGGGCATATGCTCTTTTGTAGATAGATTTTTTTTTTTTAGGATCACCCGCAGACGCATACGTCTTCGCCTAATAGGTTCCAATGGAACTTAAGGGTGTACCAATGGGCAAGAATCACAAGCCCTCGATTACACAAACTATCTCTCAGGAATTTTATCCTGAGAGGACTAGTCTTGAATGGAACAGGGGAGGGCACTTCCCCCCGACCCCTTTGTATGTGAATGTGTGCAGATATGAATGGATGGGGCTCATGCAGGTGGGGATGGCCGGGAACGCGTTCGGGGTCGTGGGTGCCCCCTCTGCCCCCCGGTCGGGGAGCACTGTGCATTGCCCGATAGACTACCAGACTCCGTACATAAATGATTAGATGTATGTCGGGCAATGTCCAGGGCTTAAACTCCCCCTCTAAACGCACCAGGGTCTATAACTTTCTCAGAAAAAGAGAAGATAGAAGTGGCCTTCTTACAGGAGACCCACTGGCGATCAAAGGATAGAATACGGTGGGGAGGGGTGCGGGTTTTCCACATGTTTACCACTCATCATTGTCTGAAAAAAAAAAATAGAGGAGTTGCAATCGTCTTCTCAAGCACTCTGAAAATCTATCCCAAATATGTCGAACAGGATATTAATGGGAGATACCTGATATGGATCGGTGTTATAGATGAAGTGAGATACACTCTGGTGAACCTATACCTTCCCAATACAGACCCACTGTCCGTGTTGACTAAAATTTTAGAGAAAGCACAAAAAATAAGAGAAGGCATAATGGTTATCGCAGGAGATTTTAATTGTGTGTTAGACACAGATATGGATAAACGGATCTCAAAAAACAAGAAAATCAGTAAAAATTTGACCAAAAAGGCAAGAGCTTTTCGAAATCTAATCCATAAGTCTGGCCTCTACGATATTTGGAGAGTAACACATCCAAACGAAAGAGATTACACACACTTTTCGAACAGTCATCATACATATTCTAGGATAGATCTGGTCTTTGATGATGCCGACACTATAAGAAATATCAATAATATAAATATAAAAGAAATTACTTGGTCAGATCATAGCCTGATAATTTTAGAACTAAATAAACAAACAACTCGACACCCAGTCTCCACGTGGCTATTAGACGATTCCCTCTTATACAGACAAGAACACAAGGACCATATTTCAAGTATGACCACTCTCTACTTTAAGGAAAATGGACCTATGGAACCATCAGCTGCAATGAGGTGGTGTGCATATAAAGCAGTTATTAGAGGCCATTTTATAAAATTAAAGAAATATATTAATAAAACAACAGAGAGACCCCTAGCAGATCTATATTTAGCTTTATACCGTATATCAGCGCTCAACAAAGAAAATCCCTCACTAATACATATACAGGAAAGAGAGAGGATTCAAAAACAAATAAACCAGAGGGAATTAGATCAAACAACAAAATCTGTGGAGAAATTAAGGGTAAGATATTACCATAGGAGTAGTAGACCTGATCGCCTGATGACAAATCAATTAAAAAAAAAAGAGAGCAAAGAACAAAATAAATAAAATAATTAAAGATAACCAAACTTTGATGACCCCGGATGCGGTGGCTAGTGGCTTTAGGGAGTTTTATGAAACTCTATACAATATCCCAAAGACTACTACAGAGGAGGAAATACAGGCCCCTGGTGGGGCCGTAGCAATGCGGTTGCGGCTTATTTGATGCCTAAGTGGACATACCTGTTTCGGATGGTACCGTTAAAGATTCCCAAAGACTGGCTGGAGATGGTACATCGAAATTTGCATAATTTTGTATGGAAAGGCAAGCCCCCTAGAATTGCAGCGAGAATACTGGGTATGAAGACGAAAGGCTTGGGATTTCCATTTATTAAACAATTCTATGAGGCGAGTATGCTATTGCATCTAGTCAAAACGCAGCTACCACAGGCTAAACAGGAGATATGGTATAAAATTGAAGTAGAACTACTAGGTGTGAAAGACTTGTCATCTATAATTTGGTCAGTTAAGCATAAAAAGTATCCAATTAGTATGAAAAATAAAAGTGTAATAGTCGATGAGATCATGCCAAATTGGTTCTTGTTCAAACGGAAGGCCAACATAAACAACAAAATACTTAGAGCACAGAAATTGAATGTCCTTGAAGGAATTTTGGAAGATCTCTCACTTGGAGATTGGGATCTCCTTTCTCTCGGACGTGGGATACTCCCATTCAGGCGGCACCTTCCAGGCATGAACCCCATCAGTGTGTATGAATGTATGTAGTATGAACGGTAGGGTGCAAAGCTGTGTTTTTTTTTTTTTTTTTCCTCTTTCTAGTAACATAGTAACATAGTAACATAGTAATTTAGGTTGAAAAAAGACACAAGTCCATCAAGTTCAACCCTTCTACCTATCATTACAGCTTTTGATCCAAAAGAAGGCAAAAAACCCCTAAGGAAGCTATTTCGAATTTTGCCTCCTGGGGGAAAAAATTCCTTCTTGACTCCAAGAGGCAATCAGATTTCTCCTTGGATCAATAAGCTCTTTTATTAATGCTTATTCTATTATTAATAGCCCTGTATGTTCTGCTTTCCTAAAAAAACATCCAAACCATTTTTAAATGCATCTATTGTGGTTGCTAGCACTACCTCTCTTGGCAGTGAGTTCCATAACTTTATTGTCCTAACCGTAAAGAATCCCTTCCTTTGCTGTCTATGAAATCTTTGCTCTTCCAGTCTGAGGGGGTGACCTCTTGTTCTTTGTACCTTTCTGTTAATGAACAGGTCACTGGAGAGCTCTTTATATTGGCCCTGCAAATATTTATATAATGTTATCATATCCCCTCTGAGACGCCTTTTTTCTAACGAATATAAATTCAATTTTTTAAGTCTCTCTTCATAACTAAGATCCTCCAAACCCCTTATTAATTTTGTAGCTCTCCTTTGCACTTTTTCTAGTTCCTTAATATCCTTTTTAAGGACTGGTGCCCAGAACTGTACTGCATATTCAAGGTGAGGTCTTACCATTGATTTGTAAAGAGGCAAGATGATATCCTCCTCCCGTGAATCTATACCTCGTTTTATACATGCCAATATCTTATTGGCCCTTGCAGCTGCCGACTGGCATTGGGCACTGTTGCCAAGTTTGTTGTCTATAATTATTCCTAAATCCTTTTCATTAGTAGTTTTTCCCAGGGAAAAACCATTTAACGTATATGTTGCTTTGTTATTATTTTTCCCATAATGCATAACTTTACATTTGTCTATATTGAACCTCATTTGCCACTTTACTGCCCAGTCCCCCACTCTGTCCAAATCTTCCTTTAAAGAAAAAACATCAAGATTAGTCTTTATTGCCTTACCTAATTTAGTGTCGTCCGCAAACACGGAGACATGGCTCTCAGCACAATGTGGCAGATCATTAATAAACAAATTAAAAAGAAGAGGGCCCAAAACAGACCCCTGAGGTACTCCGCTTAATACCCTTGTCCAATTTGAGAATTTTCCATTTACAACAACCCTTTGTGTTCTATCTTTTAGCCAATTTTCAATCCACATACACACATTTGCCCCCAAACCTATTTCTCTCAATTTGTAGAGTAACCTTTTGTGTGGAACTGTATCAAATGCTTTCGCAAAAAATCCAAATAGATCACATCAACTGCCACACCTAGATCTATATTTTTACTGACTTCTTCATAGAATGTTATTAAGTTTGTTTGACAAGACCTGTCTTTCACAAAACCATGTTGACTTTTACTAATTATATTCTGGTTCAAGATGTATTCTTGAGTGTATACCTTTAGCAATCCTTCAAATAGTTTCCCCACTACAGATGTCAAGCTCACTGGCCTATAATTACCTGGCAGAGATTTTGATCCCTTTTTAAATATTGGAATGACATCCGCCTTTCGCCAGTCTGTTGGCACTGTACCTGAACTGAATGAATCCCTAAAGATCATGAATAGTGGTCTGGCCAGAATTATGCTTAACTCTCTAAGTACCCTTGGGTGTATACCATCTGGTCCTGGGGCCTTGTCTATCTTAACAGAGTGTAATTGCTTAAGCACTTTTTCCTGTGTCAGCCAATCCCATGTTTGCGGCGAATGTCCCATAACTTCCTGTAGCAGGGGCTCGTCCATCTGCTCTTCCTTAGTATAAACAGAAGAAAAAAAAGTATTTAAAATGTCTGCTTTCTCTCTGTCCTCACTTACCAAATTTCCCATTTGGGATAACAAGGGCCCAACATTTTCCCTCTTTAGCTTTTTTCCATTTATATATTTATAAAACATTTTGGGGTTAGTTTTACTCTCCTTGGCAACCCTTTTCTCATTTTCCAATTTAGCCATTTTAATTGCCTTTTTGCAGGCTTTGTTGGCCTCTTTGTACTCTATAAATGATAATGCTGATCCCGTGTTTTTATAATGTTTGAATGCCATTTTCTTGTTTTGTACTTCCTGTTTCACGTTACCTGTAAGCCACATTGGTTTCGATTTGTGTCTTTTGCATTTGTTTCCCAAAGGTATATATTGGGATGTGTACTTTTGTAATGTGTGCTTAAAGGCATTCCACTTGTCTTCTGTGTTTAGTCCAGAAAACAATCGTTCCCAGTCTAAATGTTCAATCGATGCCCTTAGTCCATCAAAGTTAGCCCTTCTAAAATTAAGTGTTTTGGTGGCGTATTTACCAATTTGCTTTTTTGCATTAATCTCAAATGAGACCATATTATGGTCACTATTCCCCAAGTGTTCTCTTATTTGGATGTTTGAGATAAGCTCCTCATTGTTTGTTATTACCAAATCCAGACAGGCATCCATTCTAGTTGGGGTGTCTACTAATTGTGCCATAAATTTGTTATTAAGCAGGTCCAGAAACTTGCTGCCCCTAGCTGAACTAGTTGTACCACACTTCCAATCTATACCTGGGTAATTAAAATCTCCCATGATTAGAACTTCATTCATATTTGCAGCCTTTTCAATTTGTAATAAAAGCTGATCTTCTCCATCAATGCTAATATTTGGTGGCTTGTAGCATACACCTACAAGTAATGTGCGATTCTTTTTAGCGTCTAAGCTAATCTCCACCCACAGTGTCTCCACATCAGTTCCAGTTACATCATGTACACCTTCTTTAATACTGGGATTTAATTTAGGATTTACATACAGACAAATCCCTCCCCCTTTTCTATTTACTCTGTCCTTTCTAAAAAGTGAGTAACCTTGTAAATTAACTGACCAGTCGTGGGTCTCATCCCACCACGTTTCTGTGATTCCGATTAAATCATACTGTTCAGCACTTACCAGTATCTCCAGCTCACCCATTTTGTTTGTCAAGCTTCTTGCATTTGCTAAAAGACATTTGAGATTACTACCCATTTTATGTTTAGTTGACAAACACTTAATGTGTGCAGGTTTAATTATATGGACCTCCCTTTGGTCTATGTTAACCCCACCACTGCTTTCCTCCTCTCCCATAGCTAGACCCACCTTCCAATCTACCCTAGCTACCATTGCTTCTTTTTGATCTTGACCCTCCCCCCCAGAGCTTAGTTTAAAAGCTCATCTAATCCTATAGCCATCCTCGCCCCTAATACTGCAGCCCCCTCATCATTGAGGTGCAGCCCATCCCGTCCAAAGAGTCTGTAGCCGACTGCAAAGTCTGCCCAGTGCTCCAAGAACCCAAATCCCTCTTGCTTGCACCACCTTCGCAACCACGCATTAATCTCCCTAAGCTCCCGCTGTCTCCCTGACGTAGCGCGTGGTACTGGTAATATTTCCGAGAATATTACCTTGGAGGTCCTTTCCTTTAGCTTCTTTCCTAGTTCCCTAAAATCATTTTTAAGGACCCCCCACCTACCATTTACTTTGTCATTAGTACCAATGTGTACTATGACCGCTGGATCATGCCCAGCCCCTCCCAATAATCTGCCTACCCGTTCCGCAACATGCCGAACCCGAGCACCCGGGAGACAACATACAGTTCGGCATTCGGGGTCCTGGCGACAGATTACCCTATCTACCTTCCTAATAATAGAATCCCCTACCACCACAACCTGTCTAGCCTTCCTAGTGTCCTGGCTCCCAACTGCGCTGGAGAGGCTACTCACCTGGCTGCTAGGAGAGTCCGCCTGCCCCAGAAATGCCTCTTCTGAGCTAATCCCCCCAGCATCCTCACACAAGCTGGCAAACATGTTGGGGTTTTCTTTCTTTCCCCCTCTATTCTCCTTTTTTCTTTTTTTTCTCTTCCCTCTCTTTCTTTCTCTTTCTCTTTCCTTTATTCTCTCTCTCTTCTCGTTTGTTTATTCCCCACTCCAGCACCTAACGCTCGACTTAACGCATGATGTGTACATTTGCAATTTGGATGTATTTGAATTATGAAAATTTCAATAAAGATATAAAGAAAAAAAAAAAAGATTTGCTTGTATAAATAATATCACAGTGTATTAGGCATTCACATAAAAAAGAAGAGTATTCTCGTAGTGAAGCACATTAATAACAATATTTTAATCAAGACGGGGGAAAAAAGGCTTACTTAAAAATATTGTGAGTTTGAATTTCTTCAACTCACACAAAGCGCTGTATAGTGCAGAACTGTCTGGTGGCCGTCAAATGGACCGAAGATTGGGAGCGCAGATTGTCCAAGCAGCATACGTTAAGACTGTCCAATCCACCAAACACTGTAAATGCAGATAGTCCGTTGTAATTGTCCGTTTGCCTTAGCGGTTAGGATCAATATCCACGATTGAAATATGGAAGTGTGCGGAGAGGAGGGGCGTGTCGAAGGGCTGAATAACATTATAATGTGACCTTTATTGGAAAAATGAATTATATTAGAGTGTAAGTTTTATTGGCAAAATGAATTACATTAGAGTGTGAGCTCTATTGGCAAAATTAATTATATTTGATTGTGAGCTTTATTGGCAAAATTAATTACATTAGATTGTGAGCTCTACTGGCAAAATTAATTACATTTTAATGTGTCCTTTATTAGCAAAATGAATTAAATTAGAGTGCGAGCTTAAATGGCAAAATGAATTATATTAGAGTGTGAGCTTTATTGGCAGGCTGAATTACATTAGAATGTGAGCTTTATAGGCAAATTGAATTATATTAGAGTGAGCTTTATCTGCAAATTAATTACATTAGAGTGTGAGCTTTATCGGCGGGTTGATTTACATTAGAGTATGAGCTTTGTTGGCAAAATGAATTACATCAGAGTGTGAGCTTTGTTGGCGGGCTGAATTACATTAGAATGTGAGCTTTATTATCAAAATTAATTACATTAGAATGTGAGCTTTATCGGCAGACTGAATTACATTAGAGTGTGAGCTTTATTGGTGGACTGAATTACATTAGAGTGTGAGCTTTATTGGCGGATTGAATTACATTAGAGTGTGAGATGGGTGCTCGGGAAAAATTCTGGTTACAACCCACTTATCTCAGAGTAGAATTAGAAGAGTCCTATGTAATATGGTATTAATTTTACTGAACCCTTGGGAACATCCAGAGCTGGCAGAGGCATAAATAGAAACTGCTGAACCCTTATTGCATTCCCCCAATCATTTCGATATTTAGTTTAATATAAAGCCTTGCATATGAAGTTACTGTTCATTGGTATCATATACATCATTTATGTTTTATTGCTCATTTCTTATATTATACCTATTATATATATATATATATATATATATATATATATATATATATATATATATACCTATTGCTCATTGTCATAATCACATGTATACATATGCATTTATTGTTAATATCATATATATATATATATATATATATATATATATATATACTGTATATAAACACACCGTGGCTTGACAAATGATGTATAGGAGCCACACAAAAAAAAATCTAGGAGCCAAACAATGGCACATACACACAAACATACACACACAATCACATGCAGTCATACACACAATCACACAAACATACACACACACAATCACATGCAGTCATACACACAATCACACACACATACACAAAATCACATGCAGTCATACACACAATCACACAAACATACACACACAATCACATGCAGTCATACACACAATCACACAAACATACACACACAATCACACAAACATACACACACATAATCACATGCAGTCATACACACAATCACACAAACATACACACACAAAATCACATACAGTCATACACACAATCACACAAACATGCACACACAATCACACAAACATACACATAATCACATGCAGTCATGCACACAATCACACAAACATACACACAATCACATGCAGTCATACACACAATCACACAAACATACACACACAATCACATGCAGTCATACACATAATCACACAAACATACACACACACAATCACATGCAGTCATACACACAATCACACAAACACACACACGCAATCACACAAACATATTCACACACAATATCACATGCAGTCATAAACACAATCACATGCAGTCATACACACAATCACACAAACATGCAAACAATCACATGCAGTAATACACAGACTCACACACACATACACAAAATCACATGCAGTCATACACACATACACACAAACATACACACACAATCACATGCAGTCATACACACAATCACACAAACATATTCACACACAATATCACATGCAGTAACACACACAATTACATGCAGTCATACACACACAATCACACAAACATATGCAAACAATCACATGCAGTCATACACAGACTCACACACACATACACAAAATCACATGCAGTCATACACACATACTCACAAACATACACACACAATCACATGCAGTCATACACACAATCACACAAACATACACACACACAATCACATGCAGTCATACACACAATCACACACACATACACAAAATCCCATGCAGTCATACACACAATCACACAAACATACACACACAATCACATGCAGTCATACACACAATCACACAAACATACACACACAATCACACAAACATACACACACATAATCACATGCAGTCATACACACAATCACACAAACATACACACACAAAATCACATACAGGCATACACACAATCACACAAACATGCACACACAATCACACAAACATACACATAATCACATGCAGTCATGCACACAATCACACAAACATACACACAATCACATGCAGTCATACACACAATCACATGCAGTCATACACACAATCACACAAACACACACAATTACATGCAGTCATACACACACAATCACACAAACATATGCAAACAATCACATGCAGTCATATACAGACTCACACACATATACACAAAATCACATGCAGTCATGCACACAATCACACAAACATACACACACAATCACATGCAGTCATACACACAATCACACAAACATACACACACAATCACATGCAGTCATACACATAATCACACAAACATACACACACAATCACACAAACATACACACACACAATCACATGCAGTCATACACACAATCACATGCAGCCATAGACACAATCACACAAACACACAATTACATGCAGTCATACACACACAATCACACAAGCATATGCAAGCAATCACATGCAGTCATACACAGAATCACACAAACATACACACACACAATCACATGCAGTCATACACACAATCACACCAACACACACACAATCACATGCAGTCATACACATAATCACACAAACATACACACACAATCACATGCAGTCATACACACAATCACATGCAATCATACACACAATCACACAAACATACAAACACAAAATCAAATACAGTCATACACACAACCACACAATCACACAAACATACACACACATAATCACATGCAGTCATATACACAATCACACAAACATACACACACAATCACACAAACATACACAATCACATGCAGTCATACACAGAATCAAACAAACACACACAATCACATGCAGTCATACACACAATCACACAAACATACGCACACACACACAATCACACGCAATCATACACATAATCACACAAACATACACACACCCAATCACATGCAGTCATACACACAATCACACAAACATACACACAAACATACACACAATCACATGCAGTCATACACAGAATCACACAAACATACACACACAATCACATGCAGTCATACACACAATCACACAAACATACACACACAATCACATGCAGTCATACACATAATCACACAAACATACACACACACAATCACATGCAGTCATACACACAATCACACAAACATACACACACAATCACACAAACATACACACACACAATCACACAAACATACACACAATCACATGCAGTCATACACAGAATCACACAAACATACACACACAATCACATGCAGTCATACACACAATGACACAAACATACACACACAATCACATGCAGTCATACACATAATCACACAAACATACACACACACAATTACATGCAGTCATACACACAATCACATGCAGTCATACACACAATCACACAAACACACACAATTACATGCAGTCATACACACACAATCACACAAGCATATGCAAGCAATCTCATGCAGTCATACACACAATCACACAAACATACACACACACACTCACATGCAGTCATACACACAATCACACCAACACACACACAATCACATGCAGTCATACACATAATCACACAAACATACACTCACACAATCACATGCAGTCATACACACAATCACATGCAGTCATACACACAATCACACAAACATACAAACACAAAATCACATACAGTCATACACACAACCTCACAAACATACACACAATCACACAAACATACACACACATAATCACATGCAGTCATATACACAATCACACAAACATACACACACAATCACACAAACATACACACACACAATCACATGCAGTCATACACACAATCACACAAACATACACAATCACATGCAGTCATACACAGAATCACACAAACACACACAATCACATGCAGACATACACACAATCACACAAACATACACACACACACACACAATCACACGCAGTCATACACATAATCACACAAACATACACACCCACAATCACATGCAGTCATACTCAAAATCACATGCAGTCATACACACAATCACACAAACACACACACAATCACATGCAGTCATACACACACAATCACACACACACATGTGCACACAATCACATGCAGTAACATACACAGTTAGTCACATCCATCCATCCATTGATACAGTCAGTCACAGACACACACACACAGTATGTAACATTTTTTTTTTTATACTATACATCTTTATTTGTGTTAATTAGGTTATAAACGTATCTTCTAAATATTACATTCTACAGACAGACACACACATACAGTCAGTAACATACAGACACACAGGAAGCTGTCGGTGCACACACTTCCCCCTTGTGCTCCACTGGATAAAACAAAAAGAAAAAAAATGATCCCAGCAGCGAGGGCACCATTTGGGAGCAACAATACCCGGACGCCAGTTCTAATTTCAATCAAATCTGCTACGGGCTCCAGCCCCAGGTCTTTTGGAGACCTAGCAACGCCCCTGCAGCTCAGTACAGGTGATGGAAAAGACAGCTGCTGCTGGAGGACACACAGTGGGAAGACAAATGAAAAATGCATATATACAGTAGTGGCCATGGAAAATGCGACAGGCTATTAGGGGTTGTCCGGTTGCCCCCCTGCCCAGTCAAGTGTCGGGGTAATGAACCACTTGACCACCTCCAGTAACAGTGCACCTTACCGGACTAGGTAAGCAGCGGTAAAAAGCACCCATCATCTTGTCTGGGCGTCGCAAGCCTGACCGGTCCCCTAAAGTTCATGGAGCGTTTTTTAAAAAAAAACTTTTTTTTGGGTGACAATTTATTTACTAACTGCCCGTGCACCCCTTGGGCACGTTTAGGGCTGTGGGCTCGCTTGCTGGCTCGTTAAACAACTCCATATTGCGCGTCCGCATCCCAGTTGGGAACCGGGTCCGGTGTGCGTGACAAAGCACAAGTCGTCGTGGAACCCTGTCTGACCGTCAAGCCTAAGGCAGTGTCCAGTCGACCCACCCCCATGGTCGTCCGCAGGAGGGGGCAAGAGGGGGCGATTCCCCCCCTGGATTTTTGCAATTCCCCTTTAAAAAAAAAAAATTAAATCTTTTTTTTTTTTTTACTTTTTTTATTATTATTATTATTTTTACTCAGTGTGTAGCCCCTAGTTGCTCCTAGGCGACTGCACACCAGTTGCTGGGGCAGGAGGTGGCACCCAAAGCTGTTGCTCTCTGCAACTCTGCTTGCTGTAATACTGGTCTCCCATCCACATTGGTGCAGGTCTCTGCAGCTGTCAGTCATGCTTCATGGAGAGCCAATGACAGGGGTGCCCGGGGATATGAAGTTATAGCCCTACCCCTCAGCCCTCCATGTGGCAGCATGACTGACAGAAGAGAGCCTGCAGGGGAAAATACTCAGAGACCACAGCTGAGCCTCTGTAACAGGTAGGAAGAGCTTATAATAGCTTTAAAAAACAAAACAGCCAAGGTACATGGAAGAGTGGGGTAAATCAAAGGAGGTCCCTCCCATTTCCCTGAGGTCTCCATTTGTCCAGTTTGAGCAGCTCCTCTGACCAGGCTCTGCTCCCATCAACATGGTGACAAGTGGATGGGGCAGAAAAGATAATGGAGGATAAAATGATGTGATAGATGGAAGCAGATTGCAAACAAAATGGGATGACATGGGGCAGAAAAGATAAAATGTAGGTGAAAAGAGGTCACTGACATGGAGGAATAAAACACATACAATGATGGGGAAAGAGATGGCAAACATGGAGGAATAAACATATAAAAAAGGGGTAAAGAGATAAAGAAATGTCATGGATTTAGGAATTTGGGTGTTTAGGGAATCTGTTACTTTGTGTTTATATGGTGTGCTATAGTGTTGTATCTGGTGCTGAGAGGTTATATTGTGTGCTATAGTGTTGTATCTGGTGCTGAGGGGTTATACTGTGTGTGCTATAGTGTTGTGTCTGGTGCTGTTGGGTTCAGGGCCAGCCTTAAGTGTCCCGGCGCCCTTTGCGGGCTTGCCCCGTGGCGCCCCCCACGTCTTTCACTCCCCGTCTCTTTCACCCCCCTATGTATGTGTCCCTTTCCTCTTCCTTGCCATGTCTGTCTCTCTCTAACTCTCCCATACCTGCTTTTTCTCTCTCTCCCCCCTCCCCTGTCTCTCTTCCCCCTCCCCTGTCTCTCCCCCTCTGTTCTGTCTCTCTCCCCCCCTCTGTTCTGTCTCTCTCCCCCCCTGTTCTGTCTCTCTCTCCCCCTCCCCCTGTCTCTCTCTCCCCCTCCCCCTGTCTCTCTCTCCCCCCTCCCCCTGTTCTGTCTGTCTCTCTCTCTCTCTCTCTCTGTTCTTTCTCTCTCTCCCCATTCCCCCTGTTCTGTGTCTCTCTCCCCCCTCCCCCTGTTCTGTCTCTCTCTTCCCCTGTTCTTTCTCTCTCTCCTCCTCCCCCTGTTCTGTGTCTCTCTCCCCCCTCCCTTTGCCTGCAAATGTTGATCCACGGAGGGGGCGGAGCTAACCGACTGAACAGTGTAGCTCCGCCCCCACCCTGTGAAGCAGAGCAGCGTCTGCTTCACGGGCAACAAGATAAAGTGCTGCTCTGTTCCCCATGCTTAATGCAGGCTCCCCATGCTTAATGCAAGCATGGGGAGACGAGCAGCAATTTTTCTTGCTGCCCGCGGCTCCCCGTGAAGCAGGCGTTGCTCTGCTTCACAGGGTGGGGGCGGAGCTGCACCCCTCAGCCGGTTAGCTCCGCCCCTTCGTGGGATCCAGCAGAGCTTGCCGGGCAGAGGGCTGGTGAGGGGGGATCTTTTGATCTCCCCAATCCAGTGCCTCTACCGGCTCGCAGAGGTCGCACACCCCTAAGGCCAGCCTTTGTTGGGTTATATTGTGTGCTATAGTGTTGTGTCTGGTGCTGTTGGGTTAAATTGTGTGCTATAGTGTTGTATCTGGTGCTATGGGGTTATATCTTTGCTATGTTGTCCTATCTGTTGCTGTGGAGTTTCAGCTAGAGCTCTGGATATTTATCTGGTGCTGTGGTTTTGTCAGAATTCTCCGTTGTTAGCATAGTCTCCTCCCCTCTCAGTGACACGGTATTCCTACGCTATATAAGGAAACCGCACCACTATTCAAATGTTGAGTAATCTTCGTTCCACATGGTCTGTCAGCTCAACTCTCCTCATTCGGCTTATAACTTTAAACCGAAAGAAACTCTTCGAAATCACCTTAAACGAACCTCGGCTTGGATAAAACTACTCTGACTTCTCCTACACTGAACACGGACCGTCTATTCGACTTACCTGCTTGCTTTAACCCCGACTTCGGTTTATACACACGCATCTCCTGAAATCTCCTGCACTTTAACACGGCTTGTATTTTGACCATCCTTCGGCTTACACCTCAGCTAAGTGATTCATCAGTTACTGATTTGTTTTTCCTCAAATCCTACCTTGCTGAACTGTTTCACCCTTGCATTGCTGGATTTCACTTAATTGCAAATAATTCATTCCATGTTGCTTCCATTCATACGTTGCAATTGAAATCTTGATTGCATTCCTACTACTGCTGGACTGTTTAACCATTTCAGTGCTGAGATTCAATTGTTTGTATTCCACTCCTCTTGCTGAACAGTTTAACCGTTTGCAGTGCTGATGATCACTTGTTAAAAGTTATCTCGTCTATATCATTGAGATTCATCCTCTGCTGATATTCTACTTATTGATACCATTTCCTGCAATTGAGTTCTATACTGACCGTATTCATCTATATTTATAATTAGTACAAATAGGAATCGTGATATATTACTCAACCAAAAAAATTATGGAACCAGCAGAAATGGCTTCCCAGATTACCTCCCTCAATCAGAGGGTTGAATTACTCTCACAAAATCTACAAGATTTGAGAATTGCTAATGAAAGGATTCTCACCTATGTAACTGATATTCAAACCCGGGTTTTTTCTAGTCCTTCCTCTGCTCCTACCAGAGAATACTCTGAACCGTCAGTTTGTAATCCAGAAAAATTCTCAGGTGATCGCTCTAAATTCAGGGAATTCATTAACTCCTGTAAATTGTTGTTCGCATTAAGACCCCGCTCCTATCCTACAGACCGGATAAAGGTCTGCACTGTTATGTCCTTTCTAAGAGGAGAACCCATGGCTTGGGCACATACCTCCCTGGAAAATCATGACCCTATCCTGGATTCTCTGGATGAATTTTTTAAAGAAATGTCATTATTATATGAAGACCCTAATAAACAGATCACTGCTGACACAGCTATCAGATCTCTCTCCCAAGGCAAAAGGCCAGTTGAAGATTTCATTTCAGAGTTCAAACGATGGGCTGTTGATACACAGTGGAAGGTGTCACGGTTATTCTGGGTTTGTGGCTGGTTTTGTCTTCAGCCTCTAGTGGCCGCTATTGTGGTGTTCCAATTCTACTCCTGTTGTCAGGTGCCTCGTTATCCTCAGCCCTTCCCTATTTAAACCTGCAGCTTATGGCAATCGGTGCCTTTGCATTGCTTTGGTTGCAGCCTGTGATAGTGTCTTCCCGGTTCTGACTCCTGCTTGATTTTGACTCCGCTGTTTTCTGCCTGCCTCGACCATTTTGCCTGTCTAGTGTTCCTGTTTCGTGTATGACCCGGCCTGCTGACTATCCTTCTCGTCCAGTACTCCCTGTGTATCTCTGCTTCAGTGTGCGGTTGCAGTCAGTGTACAAGTCCTGGGTGGTCATTTACCTGAGGCTCAACCATAGGGTATAATACCATTCAGGTGAATAACACTGCTCTGTTTCCAAACCTGTTGCAGTAGCTACCAGTCCTGTCTCAGTTTGGTCACAGCTACCAGTCCTGTCTCAGTTTGGTCACAGCTACCAGTCCTGTCTCAGTTTGGTCACAGCTACCAGTCCTGTCTCAGTTTGGTCACAGCTACCAGTCCTGTCTTTGTTCCAGTCTCTGTTACCTGTCCTGCCTTAGTTCCAGTCTCTGTTACCTGTCCTGCCTTAGTTCCAGTCTCAGCTACAAGTCCTGCCTCAGTCCCAGTCTCAGCTACCAGTCTTGTCTCAGCCCCAGTCTCAGCTACCAGTCCTGCCTTAGTTCCAGTCTTTTACCTGTCCTGTCTCAGTCCCGGTCACAGCTACCAGTCCTTCCCAGTTATGCATTGTGGGGTGCAGACAGACCCCACACCCTGCCCTGCAACGAGGCTCCTCCCTGGCCTATTTAGAGAAAAAAATAAAAATAAAAAAAAACAAGCCGGCTCCACTGAAATGCTGATAAATTTCTTTCATTCAGCGAGTATAAATCACCGGGTGCTCCGTCCGTGCTGTAGCCGCAGCACTAAGTAATCCAATGAAAATGAGCAACAAAAGGCACACATTTGTTCACATGTGACATAGGAATGATAATCTAACGAATACATAAAATACATATAACATATTAATTGTGTTCCACTCATATCAAGTGTATCTGTATAAGTAAAATGTTAAAAACATATCATTAAGAAAAAAACATTTATTTTATTTTTAAATAAAAATTGGTTATTTATTAACAAATATATGCTAAGGTACAAGAGAGAGATGGGTGGAACATGTTTTAGGTGTACATTAAAAATGATAATAAACTCTTCTTCTGGTTAGGGCAGCATAATAAATAGTGTCACTTGAAGTATCTGCGGAATTGGCCATTTTTATGATGTAATACACCATAGGTAGTTTCTAGAAGGAAAGAATTTGTACTAGCATTAGATTGAGGAATATGTAATAGATACACATGTATCTTATATGAAGTCTTAGTAAAAATAAGAGACATCAAACTCCGAATTCATA
Source organism: Pelodytes ibericus (assembly GCA_036172795.1). Taxonomy (NCBI): domain Eukaryota; kingdom Metazoa; phylum Chordata; class Amphibia; order Anura; family Pelodytidae; genus Pelodytes; species Pelodytes ibericus. The sequence goes on along the minus strand of CM069858.1, from coordinate 49,172,545 downwards.
CCCATCGGGTACCTAGTGTCAAGATGAAATATCCAGTATGTCTCCTGTCGACATAATTGTCTGAAAGTGCTTCCCCCACGTGGACCTCTTTCTATTTTTTCTATGACTGACACTTTGAAATATTTAGTGTTGCTATTATTGCAAGCTTGAAAATGCCGAGCTACGGGGGTATTAGTTTTGCTCTCAATATCGTTTAAGTGTTCCCTAATGCGATTTTTCAATGCCCTCGTCGTTCTTCCTACATACTGTTTGTTGCAGTGTGAGCATGAAATAACATATATTACGTTTGCCGTGTTACAGTTGGTATATTTGGCATTGGTAAAAATATTGCCGTTGGCGTGTGAAGTTATGTTTTGTTTTTTGGTAACATGTTTGCAGGTTTTACATACTCTATGTCCACACGGAAAAGTGCCTGTGGCATCTAGCCATTGTCCCCGATTCTTTTTTGGGAGATTACTTTCTGTGGAGAATAAGCTTGGTGATAAAATGTTCCTAAGTGTGTTAGATCTCTGGGCAGAGAACCGGACTCCTGCTGTGAGTACATATCTATGATCATCGTTTGCCGATAATATCGGTAAGTTCCTCTTAATGATTTCTTTGATTCTAGAGTACTCTAGGCTATATGGAGTCACAAACGGAATAGGTTGTATGTCCTGACATTGATTTGTTTTGGTCTTCCCTCCCTGGCCTGTTATCCCAGGTTGTGACAGAAGGATATCAGCTTGCGTAACCAGTTCCGTCTAGGACTCTCTGAAAATGTAAAGGATGAGCTATCCTGTACAGAATTACCACATTCACTCAAGGGTCTCATTCAACTTTCCATAACCATTGATCGCAGAATTAGAGAGAGAAAAGCTGAAAAGAACTCATCCCCAGTTACCTAGAAAAGACCTCTTCAACCTCCCAGATCCTATGACAAACACACGGTTTCTGAACCTATGGAAATAGGAGTACTAAGAGGACCGTTAACCCCCGAAGAAAAGTTAAGAAGAAAAACTCTTAACGTATGTATGTATTGCGGATCCAATGAGCATCACCTAGACCTCTGTCCTTTACTCAAACGGAATAAAACCGGTAAGATACATACTGATTCCTCCATATTTAATGTCTCCCACAATTCGTCCACAACTCACTGTATTGTCTCTCTTATTCTACAGTGGGATCAAGAAAGAATACTGACGGAGGCTATTGTTGATTCAGGGGCAGCTGGAAACTTTATTGACAAAATCCCATCAATTCAAAAGAATTCCTTCATTTCTCTCCGAGTGGTAGATGGATCTATCATTTCCTCTGGACCAATCACAAATGAAACAATCCCAATCAAAATGACTATTCAACAGAATCACTTTGAATTCATATCATTCGATATAGTGAAATCCCCTTTATTCCCTGTGATTCTAGGGATGAATTGGTTGCAAATGCACAACCCAACAATTCATTGGTCTCCCATAACTGTTGATTTCCACTCCACATTCTGTCAAAACAACTGCTATCCACATTCTTCACTTCTTCAACTTATTGAAGAAAAAAACATTCCTCACCATTATTCAGACTTCAGTGATGTATTCTGTGAAAAAGAAGCCGAACATTTACCTTCACATAGGATATATGATTGTCCCATTGATCTTCTTCCAGGTGCTTCAATTCCATTTGGTCATATATATCCACTTTCTGACAAAGAATTACTCATTCTAAAGAATTACCTCGATGAAAATTTAAGAAAGGATTCATTAGACCATCCACTTCACCTGCTGCTTCAGGGATATTTTTTGTTCGGAATAAAGACCAAACCATCCGGCCCATCATTGATTATCGTGAATTGAATAAAAGAACCATCAAAAACAGATACCCACTTCCTCTCATCCCTTAATTACTTGAAAGATTTAGGTATGCCAAGATATACACCAAAATTGATCTTCGAGGCGCATACAACTTAATCCGCATCAAGGAAGGTCATGAATGGAAGACAGCTTTCCGTACTAGATATGGACTATTCGAATATTTAGTAATGCCGTTTGTACTTTGCAATGCCCCCGCCACGTTCCAACATTTTATCAACGATATTTTCAAAGACTTACTTGACATCTGCGTTATCATCTACTTAGATGATATCCTAATCTATTCTGAAAATTTAGAAGAGCACAAGAAACATGTAAGGTGGGTACTTACCAGGCTTAGAAACCATAACTTATTCGCAAAACCTGAAAAATGCCTTTTCGAAGTCTCAAAGATTTCTTTCTTGGGATATGTTATCACTCCACAGGAAATACATATGGATGATTCTAAAATTCAATGTATCAGAGATTGGCCTATTCCAACCTCGGTAAAAGAGGTACAAAGTTTCCTTGGATTTGCTCATTTCTATCGGAAATTCATAAAAAACTTCTCAACTATCGTCCAACCTCTCAACATTCTAACTCGAAAAAACATTCCCTTCGTATGGAATATGAATGCTCAAAAAGCTTTTGATTTGTTAAAAGGAAGGTTCACTTCTTCTCCTATTCTAAAGATGCCAGAACCAAAATTACCCTACATTGTTGAGGTTGATGCCTCGAACAACACTATAGGAGCCATCCTATCCCAACAAGAAACCCCTCAATCTCCCTTACATCCAGTAGCCTTCTACTCCAGACCACTCTCACCCGCAGAACATAATTATCCCATCGGAGAAAAAGAATTATTGGGAATCAAGGCTGCATTCGAAACTTGGAGACACTTACTAGAAAGGAATGAAATCCCCATAGTTGTTTATACAGATCACAGAAACCTTGAATTCCTACAAAACAACAAAACCCTTTCAGCTCGCCAAGTTCGTTGGAGTTTATTCTTTAATAGATTTAACTTCCACATCATTTACAGGCCAGGATCAAGGAATAAAAAGGCTGATTCTCTCTCCAGAATTCCGCATACCACTTCCTTTCCTCCTACCACCTCTCCCATTCTGCCACCATCCAGATTTATTGGAATAACCATTTCTCTCATTAATAAAATCAAACAATTAAACCCTGAAGAACTAACTCTTCCCCAGGATAATACATTATACCAAGAAAATGGACTTTACATGAAGAACGAGAAAATCTACATCCCTCCATCTTTAAGAGTTGAAGTTTTGAAAATGGTCAATGATTCTCCTACAGCTGGACACCCTGGCATCCAAAAAACCTTTGAATTATCAAGAAGAAAATTTTGGTGGCCTCAACAACATGATGTCATTACATCCTATGTCCTATCCTGTCCTATTTGCCAAAAAAATAAATCTCCTCGTCAACATCCTTTTGGACTCCTAAATAATTTACCTATTCCTGATAGACCCTGGAAATCAATTTCCATGGATTTTATTGTTGATCTTCCTCCCTCCAATAAACAAACAACTATCCTGGTTGTTGTTGATAGGTTTACCAAGATGGCTCATTTTGTTCCTCTACAAAAAATTCCTACCTCCAAAGAATTATCAGTCGTCTTTATTTCCAACATTTTTCGTCTACATGGTCTACCAGATGACATAATAACAGACAGAGGAACTCAATTGACATCACATTTCAGGAAAGAGTTATGTTCCTCCCTTCAAATCTGTCCTAAGTTATCATCTTCCTATCACCCACAAACCGATGGGCAGACTGAACGAGTAAACCAATGTCTCGAACAGTATTTACCATGTTACTGCACTTACCTACAAGACGATTGGTCCATTTGGTTATCCTTGGCTGAATACTCTTATAACAATGCATGTCATTCCAGTACCAAAATGTCACCTTTCTTTTCAAACTATGGGTTCCATCCTACCTCAATACCTACCGATTGCAATACCAGTCGTAACCCATCTGTTACCGCACAGCTCATTGATATGAATTCTATATTTCATGCTCTAAAGGAAAACATTACAAAAGCTCTCCATACTCATAAAAGATTCTATGATACCAAGAGAAAACCTTCTCTTGGTTCTATTATCGACAAAAAATATGAAGACAACTAGACCATCCAAAAAATTAGACCGTCTTTTCATTGGACCATTCCCTATTGAACGGAAGATTAACGAAGTAGCCGTGAAACTTACATTGCCACCAACTATTAAATTACACCCCGTATTCCATATTTCTCTACTCAAACCATTTATTCATGATATGTTTTCGAGGACAGTTTTTGACAACCCTGACCCTATCATCAACCAAGGTACCGAGGAATATGAAGTGGAAAGAATATTGGATTCCAGACTTCATAAAAGAAAATTACAATATCTCATAAGATGGAAAGGCTATTCTTCAGAAGAGGACACATGGGCAGACTCATCAGATGTACATGCCAAGAGACTTGTTACCCTCTTCCACAAACAACATCCTGACAAACCGCAACTATAGCACCCTGAGTGTGCTCCCTTAGGAGGGGATACTGTCAGAATTCTCCGTTGTTAGCATAGTCTCCTCCCCTCTCAGTGACACGGTATTCCTACGCTATATAAGGAAACCGCACCACTATTCAAATGTTGAGTAATCTTCGTTCCACATGGTCTGTCAGCTCAACTCTCCTCATTCGGCTTATAACTTTAAACCGAAAGAAACTCTTCGAAATCACATTAAACGAACCTCGGCTTGGATAAAACTACTCTGACTTCTCCTATACTGAACACGGACCGTCTATTCGACTTACCTGCTTGCTTTAACCCCGACTTCGGTTTATACACACGCATCTCCTGAAATCTCCTGCACTTTAACACGGCTTGTATTTTGACCATCCTTCGGCTTACACCTCAGCTAAGTGATTCATCAGTTACTGATTTGTTTTTCCTCAAATCCTACCTTGCTGAACTGTTTCACCCTTGCATTGCTGGATTTCACTTAATTGCAAATAATTCATTCCATGTTGCTTCCATTCATACGTTGCAATTGAAATCTTGATTGCATTCCTACTACTGCTGGACTGTTTAACCATTTCAGTGCTGAGATTCAATTGTTTGTATTCCACTCCTCTTGCTGAACAGTTTAACCGTTTGCAGTGCTGATGATCACTTGTTAAAAGTTATCTCGTCTATATCATTGAGATTCATCCTTCTACTTATTGATACAATTTCCTGCAATTGAGTTCTATACTGACCGTATTCATCTATATTTATAATTAGTACAAATAGGAATCGTGACAGGTTTATATCTTGTGTCATGGGGTTTTAGCTGGTACCGTGGGTTAATATCTGGTCTTGTGGGTCTATATCTGGCACAGTGGATCTATATTTGGTGCAGTGAGGCTATATCTAGTGTGGTTGGTTTATTTCTGGTGCTGTGAATCTGTATCTGGAGCAGGGTTTATCAACCCTTTGCATGCCTTCACTGATAATGACAAAGATCCTCCACTTCATGATAACTTGTCAAAAAGAGGCGTGGCGCAGAAAGGATGACGTTAAAATTATGCCCCCCCCCTGAAAAAATTTCTGCGGATGCCCACCCCCCCACACCCCTGTGGGTCAAATGTCGGAGATATGAACCACTTGACCGCCTCCAGTAACAGTGCACCTTACCTGACTAGAGTGAATCGGTGACAGAAACTCCGGATTCAGTCAAAGAAACACCGACACCTGCTCCTCTGCTCCAGCCCCATTCAAACAGCTCAAGCTCCTCTGCTCCAGCCCCGTTCACACAGCTCCTCTGTTCCACCCCCGTTCAAACAGCTTCTCTGCTCCACCCTGCAGCCGCATTTATAGTGGCTCCCGCGCAGCCAGCTCCACCCCCATAGGCGCTTTTCTGAATGGTCACTTCTAGGCCACCTCTGTCCCGATTGGTGACTGCTTTAGAGGTCCACTCCGATTGGTGCCTTTCCAAGCCATATATAACGTTATCTGATAACGTTATCTGATATTTTACTAGTCCCGTGGGGAACCAGGCCCAATGAGCTGGATAA